>CM062212.1:21795000-22460000 GCA_031216445.1 Lateolabrax maculatus | reverse complement strand
TTTTGAACCTAGTTTAAGGTGGCAGTACGCTGCTCCCTCTCTCTGTATACTAACCTGCACATCTTGTGACAGTGCAGTAAAGTACCCTCTCTCCATGTTCCACAGTGTGGTTCTATGTCGGCATGGCTGGAGCCTTCTGCTTCATCCTCATCCAGCTGGTTTTACTAATTGACTTCGCCCATTCCTGGAATGAATCCTGGGTGGAGAAGATGGAAGAGGGCAACTCTCGCTGCTGGTATGCAGGTATGGTGACAGTGTTATTATGAGGCTAAACATATGGATGAATAATAACAACCTTAAAAGAGCTCTGTGTTTATTTACAGCTTGTCAGCTGTGTGTGTGTGTGTGTGTGTGTGTGTGTGTGTGTGTGTGTGTGTGTGTGTGTGTGTGTGTGTGTGTGTGTGTGTGTGTGTGTGTGTGTGTGTGAGTGAGTGAGTGACAGTGATACATATAAACAACACCTAGAATGGTTCAGTGACATTGAGACAACGAAGGGCTTGAAGTAGAAAAATGGAGAATCTGGACATAAAATCCAAAAGTATTACATCATGCAAAAGTCATCACAAGAGATACTAGTAGTCAGTATTTCTTAAAGATATGTCTCTATTCTTGTCAGGATCAGAAAACCTTTCCCTTCAGTCTTTCCCTTAAAACCCATGATAATGAAATTAAAGACAGTAATGATAATATATTAATACATACACATAAAATGTCCAGTCAGAATGTCTCATAGCCTTCAGTAAAGGGCTTCCTGTAAACAGCCTGTTTACAAGTGTTTCATTCTTAATAAAGGTCTTAATAAAGGGCCATTCAGTGAGCCTATAAGCCTATCCTGTTGTGTAATGAAGGTGTGTTGTGTGTTCACAGCTCTGCTGTCGGTCACCACAGTCAACTACTTGTTGTCTCTGGTGTCTCTGGTCATGTTTTACATCTACTACACCCACTCTGATGGTTGCACTGAGAACAAGGTCTTCATCAGCATCAACATGCTCCTCTGCATGGCTGCCTCCGTTCTGTCCATCCTGCCTCAGATCCAGGTTCACACCACTTCTCTTTTACATTCATGGTTGAGCAGGGGTGTCTGTGACTGAACAGACAGGGAAATAAGCCATGGGTTCCCTCACCAGATTTCTCATATTTTTTCCAGGAGTTTTTCAGTATATGCTTATTTATTGACCGTATTTCACATTTTCACTTTTTAATATTTCAGTGGTCAGATCTGAAGCTCTACTACGTAGCTGTTACTTTGTACAGATGTGGTTCAAAATCATATAGAACTGGCAATGGGAGGCCGGTATTTTCAGGACGAAACAAGATCATTTAGCAATGATGTTTTGCAGCGTTGCAGTAGCAAAACTGATGATAACAGCATGCCGAAAGGATGAAAGAGGTGTGAGGGAATCATCATTGAGTGCTAGGGAAAAACATGGGTGAGAACGGAGCTATAGAGAAAAACCTGTGCCTAATATAATTTAAAACATGCTGAAATACAAATTGCTGTTAGCAGGTTATATGCCACTTCATTGATGAGGCTCAGCAGATAGGAGCTGAGTGCGTTTGGTTGTTAGGAAAATAAATCGAAGACCAAATCTATTAATGCTTTCTGTTCTCTTTATGAAGGAGTCCCAGCCTAGGTCTGGCCTGCTGCAATCCTCTCTGGTTACCTTGTACACCATGTACCTGACCTGGTCTGCCATGACCAATGAGCCTGGTAAGATAACATTCATACTATATATAGAGCTTTTATGCATTCCCAATTACATCAGCAATATTCTAACTACCTGTGCTGATGTGGCAAGAGGAGGATCAGGCGGTTTCTGTGTTTACATGCACACAAGAGACCACGTTACTCAGATAAATCATCAGTTACCTGGTTACTGTGTAATGTGTGTGTGGGAGGGCAGATGGTGCAGTGAGAGCAGCTTCTCACAGTGTGGATATGTCCGAATTTTAATAATGTTCAAATGTTCAGTGGTGGAAAAAGCATTTTATTGCTTTATGTATACATAAATGCTGACCCTCAGCAAAGGACCTGGGGTCGCACTCAAACCCACGCAGCTGCGATAAGGACTCAGCCTTAGTGGTATGCGCCCACTGAGCCACCGTGCTAAAGGTTGATATATCCCTGCATTATCATATTTTTACTACATGAATGTTTTATTCTACTGTATGTGCATTGTGTAAACTACATCAAAGACAAATTTCCATTTCCTTGCTGTCACAGCGATATTGTCTTCAGTCTTTGTCCTGCACATGCATACAAGTAAAAAGCAATTTAGAAACCAGGTGACCTGCATACATGGCCAAGAACTGGCCTTTCTCCAGGAGGAACTGTAGCTAATCAGGTTTCTCTAATCCCCTACCTCGGTTAGAGAAACTAGGTTTCTCTTATATAGAACATTTAAGTAGCTGTATTACTGCAAAACGCTGATAATAAGCTGGTTACTAACTAGTGTAAACCCACTGTTTGTTCCTATAACTGGTAGAACCAATGGCCAAACCTATGAAAACAGAATCCAAGATATAACAAATTGGAATTATCTTATAGAGAGTCAACCTCCCATGATGATGTGAATGTTGTACCGCCATATATGATTTGACGGCACAAGAAGCCTAGTTTTCCTCCTGTCGTTCTTCATTCTGTATGAGATTTAATTGCAGTCTCGATTAATTATGCTTACCTACTATATTTGTTTATAAACTCTTTGTGATGCAAGAGAAGATCAAGAGAACCTGTTCTGTTGGATACAGAACATATGTCATACACCCATCAATGACATATCATGAACTTAAACCAGCATTAAGTTTGACTCTTCCTTTTTTTTTTTCTTTTTTTTTTTTTGTCTTACAGACAGGAAGTGTAATCCGAGCCTTCTGGGTATTATTGGGCTGAACAGCACCAGTCCTGCAGGTCAGGCCCATGTGGTCCAGTGGTGGGATGCGCAGGGGATTGTTGGATTGATCCTTTTCCTCATGTGTGTCCTCTACTCCAGGTGAGGAAGTCCTTTAATTATCTGTGCTGTTGTCAACTTTTGAAGAAACCCACAAGAGTAGTTAACAGTTTGATTACCAACCTGCAGGCTGATGGGTAGTTGGTTCCTGAAATGACTGTTTGTCTGTCTCTTTGTGTTGTTGTTTGATTGCACCATGTTCTATGTTCTCTCTTTTCCTCTGTTTGTCCATCAGTATTCGCAATTCGTCCAACGCCCAGGTGAACAAGCTGACTCTGACCAGTGACGAGTCGGCTCTGATCGAGGATGGGCCTCAGACGGACAGCTTTGAGGAGGGTGGTGGTCCCAACAGAGCTGTGGACAATGAGAAGGATGGCGTCACCTACTCCTACTCTTTCTTTCACTTCATGCTGTTCCTGGCATCACTCTACATCATGATGACACTCACCAACTGGTACAGGTAGGACCACACTATTGTATTTTCAATATGTTCATTTACTTAAATGGAATGAAATTTTCATTGATAAAATAACTTACATTTATGACGTTTCTTTAAGAGAATCCCATCCAAATAATATTTAAAGCTGACATCGCGGTGAGGGAATTTGTCAGTTGTCTTTGAGATTGACCGCTTTCACGCATCACGGTAGAAAACAATCAGTGCATGTGAAATACTCTGTTTGTATCAAGATGGATCTTCTAAATGTTGTTTATTTAACAGACATGTGTTTCCTTTGTATTCCTATCAAATGATTGCGTTTGCTGTAATGTTACTGTTAACAACAACAACAGAGCTCTTTGGCTCAGAGGAATAAGGTAACATCCACCTTAAAATAGACGTTTACCACTGAGCATGTATAATGCTTCTTAACTCCCCGGGGCTTCTGCTTCTGGCACTTAAATGTTTCAGTCATGGACAATTCAGATCTGTCAGAGATTGCCAAAACAGCCAGATAAATTAAAGGGTCACTTCACTCAAATGATAAAAAAAAACTAATTTTTTCTTACTTCTATCCATGCTGATAGTTTTGGTTTTATTTGTCCAGATTTCTGCCTCCACCCCAACACAACAGAGGTGCATGGATATCATTTCTGCTCCTGTGACTTCACTTAAACTTTAAGATCAACATCTCTTTCCAAAAGCAGTGTCCCTCTGTTCGTGTAGGAAGTATTCATACTGACAGTATGGGGATTGCTCAGATGCTATCCAGTTTAATGATCTGCTTCAGTAATGCTTTATTCCTTCTTCCAAATTAAAATGTATGTCCAATTATATGCAGGTAGACTTGAATCATGTTTATATAAGCTACTGGCACCGAAATATTTCATATTTCGCCCCCTACAGGTCGCTAAAATTAAGCCACTCACATTGGTTTGACCTACATGCATGAAATTTGGTAGGCACATGTAACATACCAAGACTCACAGAAAAGTCTCTTGGTGACATGATCTGAACACAACAGGAAGTCGGCCATTTTGAATTTTATGTCATATTTTAAGCCAATTACAGGGGTCGTACTTTAACGAACTAGTCCTAGACAATTAATCAGAACGACTTCAAATGTGTTCTGTGTCATCTAAAGGACTTTGTGATCCAACGATAGTCGGTTCCTCCGCAAAACTTTAACGGCGTGGCCATGGCGCCGTCGAGAATTTTGAGGTTTCGCCACAAAACAGGAAGTTGCTGTAGATCCTATGTACATTATCCAATCTTCTCATGTTTGATAAGAGTTCCGCCCTGAACAGTTTTATATGTCAATATTCACTCATAGTCAGAGCGCCACCTAGTGGTGACAGGAAATGACACATTTTTTCCTTGACGTACTCCCCCGAGCGCTTTGACCACATCCACTTCAAATGTGTTCAGATATCGTCTAAAGACCTTGATGATGCTATATTGAAAAAACTGTGACTTTTCACAAAGGGGCTTGGCCGTGGCGGCCTGGAGAATTTGGCGGCGTGGAGAATTTCGATGCTTTGCCATAAAACAGGAAGTTGCTGTATCTCCTCTGTACATTCTCCAATCCGCCCCAAACTTCTCATGTTTGATAAGAGTCCCGCCCTGAACACATCTATATGTCAATATTGAGTCATCGTCAGAGCGCCACCTAGTGGCAACAGGAAATGACACGTTTTATACTTTAACAACCTGGTCCTACAAAATTAATCAGAACATCATCAAATTTGGTCTGTGTCATCTTACGGCCTTGGTGATCAAACGATACTCGGTTTTTACACAAAACTTTAACGGCGTGGCGATGGCGAGCGTCCATTTTTGATGGTTCGCCATAAAACAGGAAGTTGCTGTAGATCCTATATACATTGTCCAATCTGCCTCAAACTTCTCACGTTTGATAAGAGTCCCTCCCTGAACACATCTATGTGTCAATATTGAAACATAGTCAGAGCGCCACCTAGTGGCAACAGGAAATAACATGTTGTATAGTTTGATGTAGTCGTCCTAGCAGGTTAACCCAATCCACTTCAAATTTGGCAAACAAACACTCTAAAAATTGATGATGCAAAATACTGAAGATCGCAAGCTTTCATCAAACGCTGTTGCCATGGCAACACTTTGCTCGCCATGAAAGAGGAAGTTGCAATAACATCACGGTACACTGTCCTATCTGCTCCAAATTTCACATGCTTGATCAGACTCCCAGCCTGAACTTATCTGAACACCAATTAGGCATCATAGTCACTGCGCCACCTACTGGCAACAGGAAGTAAGCCTCATGTGGCAATCTTCATCCGATTTACATCAGATTTGCACGGTGTGCTCCGCACATGATGGGCGAGGCCGCGGCCTCGACACACCCCGACGTGCACACGGGAGCGAGGGCCCGATCATCGCTGCTTGCAGCTTTAATTTTCATTGTTTTTAATTAATTGAATATAATGTCAGCTGATGTGTTTGTCCATTGTCTGTTCTCTTTGCAGCCCTGACTCCAACTACGAAGCCATGACCAGCAAGTGGCCGTCGGTGTGGGTGAAGATCTCCTCCAGCTGGATCTGCATCGCCCTGTACGTGTGGACGCTGGTGGCTCCGCTGGTCCTGGTCAACAGAGACTTTGACTGAAACAGACACTGTCCCACAGCTCATACACACATTCATGCTCACCTGTGTTTTGTTTCAGCGAAGTCAGTAAAACAGTAGGAAGCTAACCCTGCTTCAATACCACCTGTAGGGCCTGAGGCTGCACTCAGATAGGCTGGAATTTCTTGGGACTGCAGGGGTGATGAATAGAGAGCCAACAAGACCGTTTAAATGTGTCCTGTCCCAGCTCTGACTGCAGCCCAGTCTCCTCTGGTGTAATGTCATTGTGAAATTCTCAGTAGCCTATTGTAGTGGTTCCCTGTGCTGTTGCCATTGTAAATATATCCTGTGTGTTCCTAGTGGATGATTTTGTTTTCTTTCTATAAAGACAAAGCTGCATGCTTTTCCTTAAAAACTTGATGTGACATTAATAGTAGCTGTATCTGAAGCTTTTATCAGGTTGATGATGGCTGCCCACTGTGGGAAGCAACAGTTGACCTCTGACTATAGTATTACATGTAAAATAAGGGAGAATCTGCTTTTTTCAGATGGATTTGAGCTGTGTATGAGCAGGACTCCAGCTGTGGTACTGAGAGATGAGAGCAGGAGAGTGACTCAATGTTGTTAACTGACTAGTACCATAAACAGACATGAGCAGTGCTTTGCAGTGTTGTGTATGTGTGTGTGGTATTATAGTTACTAGCTATCATGTGTTAAAGCTCTACCAGCTGTGTTTGTTCCTCTGCAGCTTGCACACTCCTCAGCACATACACAACAAAGGCATTCCTGTTTTTGTTGTTTCTGATTTGCATTGAATTTTAACTTTAAATGTAATATTTTAATTGATTGTTTGAAAAATTTTTTGGTAAGTTATTTGGTAGTGTTTAGCATTAGCATGTAGTTTCTCACAGTATTGGCAGACGTATTGTGGCTTTACATTTGTTTGATTGTCTCACCTGTGCTTTTATCCTAATATAATTTTTCTCTTGACATGTTAAAGTATATTGTAAGTCATTTAATAAAACAAAGGTAAAAGAAGCCAAGTGTGTTTTGTTTCTTGCCTCTGTTGCTGGGCCATGTACTGTAACTGTGAGGCCTCTAGTTTCACTGCGATATGTTCCGACAAAGACCAGCAATCGTACTGACTGTGACGGAAATCTTAGAGCTGGTTCACTCTAACAAGACGTTTCAGGAGACCTGGATGTCTTACACAGGAATATTTATTGAAGCTCGATCGAGGAGAAAAGGGAAACACCACGTGTGAATCACAGCGTACTGCTACCCAAATCTCAAGATGGTGTCCTGAAGCTCAGTATTTAACCTTCCCCAGAACTGATAAGTTCTGTTATATCCAAATAGGGTTATTCCTAACTCAGTCTGTCATGTGTGGGACCCTCTCCAGACTTGTTAATTGACTATGTTTGGAGCCCCCCTTGATCCCCCTTCAGACTGATCAAGAATATACATTGGGGCTCCCCCACAGACTAGGAGCCACTTCCCCTCTGCCACTCTTGACCCTTTGATCTTATCAACTAGGTGTCCCCTGCAAGTCTGATAGCAAATGTCCCTTTCCTACCTTTTGTTTCCCACGTTCTTACGTCACTGCTTTGTTCTTACTGTATAAAACTGTATCTCTGTCTTGACTCTTGGTCCATTCACCGACTCAGATCCGCTCTGTGTCTGTCAGTGCACCAGTGTGCTGGCATGCTTGAATAAACTCACATCACCACAGTAAACCACTAACCTGGACTTGGATTTTTACTCAACACTGTCCTCTGCAGTTTTGGATAGGCAGGGAAAGTTTCTTTAAACGTAAAGTGCATCCTTAAACAGCTCAACAAGTGTAACCCCAGTTGTGCTGGTTGTCTGGTAAAACCCAATAAAAAATTCCTCTATTTCCAGATATTCTGTAACAACATGGAAGCACACCTTCCATGACACCTGTTCCTTGACCGTTATGTTGGCAGTCTCATCCATAACCATGGAGAAAAACTCTGCATGATTATTTCGTCTATTAGTATACACAGAACACCATGGGCAAACAGTTCAGAACAGTTCAGAGAACCCAATTCATGTTTTATGGTCCTGTGACAAAGTTTTTGGTCAGGATATAGGATAATTTCAGTGAGATTTCAGAGACCCAAATTCTGTTCAGCCCCAGATTATTTGTTTTATGTGATGGATCAGTCTTAATGGAATGGAGACAAATTGGAAGCTGGGTCCAAACTAGTATTATAACAGGTAGAAAGATTCTTCTCAAAAGATGGAGGACTGAGAGGGTGCCTTCAATCCAATAATGGGCTCCTAAAATAGCAAGAGTGGCAGCATTCAAAAAGTTTGGAATATTGGATGTATAGAAAATGGGGCAAATATTTAACCTTTTTTGAAGGCTCGTGACATGGGCCATATTTTGTGGCTGTGGGAGTCGCATGTTTAGTGATTAGTGCCTAAACCTATGCATGGAGGAAAATATGTACTTGTTTGGCACTTCTTTGTTTTGCAATGGTTTGTTTATTGAGTTTGGTCTTGTTTTAAATATCTTTGTCCACTGCATATGATGGAGCAAATTTATGTTGACAACCAAGACCAACTGTGTATGTGGTGATAACGATTTTTGGGGTTTAAGGTAGGGGGTTTGTATGTATATTTTATGATGCATGTATTTTGCATTTTGTTTAAGAAACAATAGAAAAAACTGTTAATCAGAGAACATCATGAGAAAGCCACTTGGACTTCTCGTTGGTCAGCCATGACTGTAGTTCTGGAATGTCTTGTGCACATTTAGTTTGACTCTGTGTCTACATGACCTCAAGCTGCTAGTCCTTGACATGCCAGATATTGTCCAATCATGACCTGTTTTTCACATTGGCTGTGTAGCTATGGGATGGAACGATGTTGGTTTAGCAAACTCTGATGTTACATTGGCAGTTGGCTACGTGACTATGCCTCTTAACTGACACACACACAGAGCTGTAACAATTTTAATTCAATTATGTGATCCTTAGATAAAACATTGACAGATAATAGAAATAATGGAATAAATAGATGCAGCTTTTTAAAAATTCAGTTTTTTAAATGTATTTATTTATTTATTAATTTTTTGGTTGAAGGCGCTCTTCTGCTCGTCGTCCTCTCTTATATGTCCCAGGTGGTAAGCGTTTTGGAGATCCAACTTGGTGGAGATCCTCATGGCCTCATAAGAGGAATCCTGCTGCAGACGGCCCCGATGGACCCTTCCTGAACGACACCATCATCCTTCCTGGGAAGAAGTTGATGGTCTTCATTATCTCCCCCGTACAGCAAAACAAAATGCATATTATATGGTCATAAAATTTAATCATACTGCTGATTAACATTAATCAGGATTTGAAATGACTAGGTTGATATTACACAGATAGATAGATAGAAGTCTAGTTCTGAGTAGGGGTGGAAATCACAGTGTAATTACTATGCAAGACAGTTATCTGCAATACATCACAACCTTCATGTAATCGAAGAGGAACATATACACCTAAAATGGAAAAATAGTCTTTTTCAAACAGCCATAACATGATAAAAGTGCCAGAAGGCTGAAAAGGTCAAAGACAAAATGTTTCCTGGAAAAGTTACCTAAACATCACAAGAGAGTCCTAGTTCTTACTTATTGTGTATATGAACACCTTCCATCTTACTCTTTTTCTTTGTCTCTATTTTTCTGTCTTTTATATCTGTCCCTCAATCAGGACCCAAGCCATCTGCTTCCTCAGAAGAACCACACGTGTCCTCCTGTAGCTTCTGTGAGTATCAGCTTACTAACCCTTTTAACTGCTATTGAATTCCTCCCATAGATCTGTAATTTTTTTTTATAAGTAACTGCCATTCCAGCAGCAGGTAATGATCACATATTCTATATCTACATATGTATGTACAAGTGTTGCAAACCAATTGAACCTATCAGTGACATCACTAGGTAGAATGAATTAGAACTTAACAACTAAATGAAGAATGTTAGCGCAGGCAGGACTCATTTTCTTTCTCTGATAAATGCAGAGGTAAAATTCTTAAAGCCAAAGTTCTTTCAATGTTTTTTACACTGCATGTTTTCTCTCTCTTCATGTCTCTCCTCTCTTTCCCTTTGTCAGTTGAATAAGGACAAACATATCCTCTCAGAATTGAGAGAGACAAAAACACTTCACCACATACAGAAGCAAATGGATTCAATTGAAAGAAATTCTGCGAACAAAGATAACTTCTGTTTATAGATGCATAACAAAGGAAAGTCTTGTTGTGTTTCTCATGTGAAGCAGTTGCAGTTGTTTAGTACAAATCTAGCCTTCTGAGGCAGAGCAGGGGCCTAGTGAAGTTCCACCAGAGACCAGTCTAGTTGGAACACAGAGGGAAATTCCAATGGTAAATGTTTTTGGCAACAATTGGTTGTTTTTGTTGTTCTTTTTTGTTGTTGTTGTTGTTGTTGTTGTTGTTTTGTTTTTTTGATATCTTAAAACACAATTGTTTAATTTTTCTTAAACCATAGTAATGAAAAATGTATCTACTGTTCCACAAGATGGCCAAAATCATTATTAGAAAAAAATGCGCCTGGGTCCTTTTCTGTGCTGGGTCTTTTTTGTGCTCAGTGTATACTGCATATAACTCCATCCTAAGGGTATTATATGATTTAGTAAACAGGCACTGAAGAGTAAGTAAATTAATCAGTATATTTCTAAAAAGGATTGTACTATTCCTGTAACTATTTTTCGCTGAATTTTTGTCATCTGAAGGTGAAAATTGGTCCAAACACCATAATCACTGCAGGCCAATTTGCACACGTCAAGTGGGCAGATTCCAAAAAGGCCATAAAAAAGCTATGCTAGCGGCCTTCGGAAGGCGGGTGCTTACAAACTTCAGTGTGACTGGCAAAACATCAAATGCATTCAGGAAGAAAGAGGCAAAGCCACAGCTGGACCAGGACAAACTTTATGAGATTATTGGTGAGACAAAATTTACTGAGAAAGTTTTGAGGTTTACTTACAGTTGGGTTACCCATCTGTACATTGAAAGTCTTTCTTGCTTTTATCATTCCGCCTGTTCATACTGAACATTAGAAGATCCCTTCAGAATTCCCTTACAATGTAAGTGATTGAGGACAGAAACAGTCCTTGTTTTGTGCAAAAACAAGTTCCAACATTTATTGGAAGCATGAGGCATCAGCAGTCTGAATTAGTCAAATTAAGTGTATATCCTCCAAAGCTACAGACATTTTAGTTCAAGATACCCTCTTTGTGTTCCCCCCGACAGTGTTTCCACAGTACAGACAGTAACACAAATATAGATTTTAATACTAAAAAGACCAATTTTGATGTCTAATATTAACTTCATATAAACGTTTGGCCCCTTTTCTCGTACCAGATGCATATAAATATCACACAAGTGCACAGCCCGGCCTGTAGCAGTCATTATGGAACTTGTTTAATAGCAGAAACCTAGTTAGAATGCCCGAAAGCCATTACATTAACAGATAGAATAAGCCAGCAATTCTACAGACTTTTCTTCCAAAAAGCGCCTTGACTTGGCTGTGAAAAATTAGATAAGATGGAGAACTCTAAAAGAAAAGTACACATTTAATCTCTAAATATCTAATTTTCTTTCCTAGCTGACTGTTTCAAAGGAAAGGTACTCTTTCTTTAATATGCTGTTGTAGAAATGTTGTCAGTTTTGCATGTTTGGCAAGTGTGTTGGTAGGATGATCATGATAAACAAAATGATACTTATGTGGTAATTAACACAGATGTATTATGCTGTCTTGGCTTACAGCGCAGACAATTTAGATTTAATTACATATAAATGATACATCATAACATTTGTAAGAAGAGTATATTTATAGGTAATAACTTTAATATGAGCTCTTATGGGAAAATATTAACTGGATAAACCAATTGTTCTTCTTCAGTTCAACTTCAGTGCTTGATTTTTATCTGTCAAATTTGTCCTGTCTTTTGTTTCTATCTGCAGAATGCATCTGTGTCAAATCAGGCCTGGGAAGAACTGAAGTAAAGAAATTGATTGTGAAAAAGTGTGCAGATGAACTCAAGTTGATCAGAGGAAAGAGTGTGGCCTCAATGTAACTTAAAGTTTAAACTGAGGATTGGACTTCAGAGTAGCTAAGCAAGCAAATCAAGTTTGTATGTGAAGACATAGATGTGTCATCTGTTGCTTTGCAGTTTGTCTGTCCTGCTGTCTTTGCTGTTATGCACGTTTCAAATGACTTGTCTCCAATTAAAAAAATGTAATGTAAGCATAATTAGTTACCTGCTACAGTTGTGAATATACGCCGTATAGAGCAGAGCAGTCATTAAATTAATTTAGTTGAGTGGGCTAAGTTTTAAAGTTATTTTGCCGAAGCCAGAAAGTACAACATAGATAATATTAACATTCATGTAATTGATATGTCCTTGAATCACTAATATGATAAATACATAGATGAACGTCAGTAGATATGCACTGTACCTTGTATTGCTCATACTGATCTATCATTCTCTCTGTCCCTTCTATGTTTGTCTGTCCGTCTCTGTCTCTTTCATGACCTCTCCCCAGGTGTCAAGATGGAGTTTAAAATCGTATTTTTTTCTTTGGGTGATCAAATGTTATTTTTGTAATAATTTCTGTAATCAACTGTCACGGGGAGTAGCAGGTTGACAGGGGTAGGACCCAATTGCAGATAGGAGAGGAGACCGGCAGGTATGATATGAAGAGTTTATTTCCAAATATTTCAACGGATAAGTCAATTGCAGGCATAATAATAATCAGGTAGCAGGGTATCCAGAACTGACACAGAAACAGAGCATCATATATATATATATATGACTGATTAGTGACCAGAGGCAGGTGAGTGAACAGGTGAAGGGAGATGGACTGATGAGGAAGGAGTGGCTGACAGGCAGAGAGAGAAGTAGGCTGATGAGGAGTGGAGAGATGTGTGTAGATGGGAGGGGCAGTCAGGTGATGGGAAGTCAGAAAAGTCAGAGGGCATCTGGCCGATGGGGGAGCAGAAGTGGAGACATGGAAAACAGTGACAGATAGTTGGGTAAAAAGTAAGTTAACTGATTTATTGGTGCGGAGAGTATCTCTGCTTATAACACATTTATTTATAGCCTACATATACTAAAAAGGCTACATCTAGAACTTAAAGATATGTCAAATCAATCAAAATTTCATTAAGAAGCAATAAATTAAATTAAAAAGCATATAGGATTTGGAATAAAACTAACAAACCTATAATCCTATAAAAATAGTAAGCATCTTGATAATTTGGCTACTACCATATAAGACTAATGTAAAAAGTTAATAGAGATCTAATACTCTTCTAAAGCTACCTGTCTGCTACACTAATATAATCTAATACGGTATACCAATACTACAGATTTCGCCTTTAAGTTTGTTATTTCAATACACATGGAAATGGAACTTGTTAAATAAGCCACTTATGGATCTCAGGGTAGAACTGAAATTGTAACAGATAAAGTTCTGTTAACTGTTGATGATATCAGTGGCTGAGTTGGTGCTGTACAACTATACCATTACTTCTGATATGGTTGTTATTTTCAGTTTTTTTATATGTGGTATGGTCGGTGTACTGTTCTGTTGCTTCCCGCTGTTTGTGTGCGGCACTGTGCGCGTGTGCGCCGGAACATGGATGTGTAGAGAAAACGGGGTCTGTCTGTCTGCACCATGAGGCTCGTTCGAGATGAGCCAGGCCTGCGCAGAACATGGATGTATAATCGATCACCGGCGATCGCCGCGCAATGCATGCCGGTTAGTTTTGTGTCCGACTTGATCCCGACTTGCTCTGACGTCATGCAATAATGGACAACGATAACCTCGTGAGATCGAGGCTGCAGTTTTTAGAGCCAGGCGCCGCAGCTGCTCTCCACCATGGATGTAGGCTCGTTCGAGATGAACTGCGCCTCGTGTGGAAAGTGGACGAGATCAGGCGGCAGCAGCAGGGGGCGGTGACAAAAAGCTGCAGTCAAGTCGGACAGTTTCCAGCCGCCTTCAAAGCATATACAGGAAGTGACGGAGATATTTACGTCCTGTTCGATCCATCTGTAGGCTGTCTGTAGTTTAAGTAGAGCCAAAGATGAACTGTCTCTGGTGGAGCGTACATAAAAACAATGATACGACCCTGACTGTAAGAAATGTAAATACTGAATCAACGTCCTCACAGCTTCATGCAGGCATCACAGAGGAACAGCAGCAGTGAGGACGATAACACACAAGTTTCCTTCAGAGATACACAGAATATATAAGACTCAGTTTCCAACAGATGTTTAATAGCTTTTCTGTCACTTCACAATAATTATAACTTGGACTAAACATATTCCTCTTCTCTGGTTGACAAACACAGTCATCAAGTTGTGCTTAGGCTTTATTATAATTTGTATTTATTATTTAATTCGTTTTTTAAATTATATATATGAATGAATGTATCAGTGAAATTTTTTGTCATGCATGCCCAGCCCTTACAAGACACCATGAACTCAAACAGCCCAGGATCAGAGAGCTGTGCAAACATATTTAAACAATAAAGAAAGTCCATCTTTCACAGTCAAATCATCAGACCATCATTCAGTAGAACATAATTCATAAATCACTGACTGAAACATTTACTATATTCTAGAAAAATATAAATAAATTCTTATTAAACTATCTGTCTACACAGAAAATGAGGATTTTGTACAACACGTGGTGTTTGTGGACAAAACTTAGAGCCAATCAGCTGTTTGATCAGGCGACAGCCAGGCGTTTCCCATCATGCCCTGGGTCTTGCAGTCGGTGGAGAGCAACTGCGGCGCCTGGCTCTGAAACCTGCAGCCGCCTCGATCTCACGAGGTTATCGTTGTCCATTAGTGCATGACGTCAGAGCAAGTCGGGATCAAGTCGGACACAAAACTAACCGGCATGCATTGCGCGGCGATCGCCGGTGATCGATTCTGCGCAGGCCTGGCTCATCTCGAACGAGCCTTGTATAAGCTCTCCACCGACTGCAAGACCCAGGGCATGATGGGAAACGCCTGGTTGTCGCCTGATCAAACAGCTGATTGGCTCTAAGTTTTGTCCACAAACACCACGTGTTGTAGAAAATCCTCATTTTCTGTGTAGATAGTTTAATTAGTATTTATATAGATTTTTCCAGAATATAGTAAATGTTTCGGTCAGTGATTTATGAATTATGTTCTAATGAATGATGGTCTGAAGATTTGACTGTGAAAGATACTTTTGTTGTGTTTCTATTTATGGACTTTCTTTGTTGTTTAAATATGCTTGCACAGCACTCTGATCCTGGTCTGTTTGAGTTCATGGTGTCTTGTAAGGGCTCAGCATGCATGACATGATAACAAAAACTTAGTTAATTAATTCATATATATTATTTTAAAAAATGAATCAATAAATAATTACAACTTGATTACAACATTTGTCAGCAAAAAGTGGAATATGTTTAGTCCAAGAATTCTATTATAATTCAAGAATTATAATTATTGCAAAGCCACAGAAATCCTAATACAATTACAAGACAATTGTTTGGAACTGAGTCTGTTATTCTGTTATCACTGAAGGAAATGTATGTCTTGTAATCATAATTGTTGCTGTTCCTCCCCCTGTGGAGCCTATATGTAGCTGTGGGAAAGTTTAGACTGTTGATTCAGTAGTTCCATTATTTAAAGTTAGGGTCATAAAGGTACTGTAAAAGGTACAGTAATTTTATATAATTTTTTATGTAGGCTATACTTATTCAATAAATAGTATGACTTTCAAGGACTAAAATCTCTCATCAAACATAACAGTGGCATCATTGAACAAATAAAGAGTTATGATAGACAAACTTAGATCCACGTTGTATGACCTCAAAACAAAAAGAAAGAATTGATACATAGTTCGTCTTCCTATTTCTTACATTTGTGAGATTAAATATTAAATAACACAAACCACATCTCATATGCCCAATACTATGATTTACACAGTGGAATTATGGGTAAAGTAGCCATTATTCTCTGGCTACATATTACATAGCAGTAAGAGAAAGACAAATTAGAAAAATTATTCACACTGAGACAAAGTTCAGTTCTGATAAATGTATTGGTTATTTATTGGACAATTGCAGTAAAGCATAAGAAATACATTCTTGAATGACATCGGCAAAATCACCAACACACACACACACAAACAGCAATCACTGTGAAAGGCACAATCTGTTGTCAATTGTAATGGGTTTGCAATCAATAGATCTGTTCAATTGCAAGCAGGTGTTTGGTCATTTCTCATTAATGCAACTGGTTAAATAAAGCATACGCAGAACCCGATTTAGACCAGCAACAATAGAGAAAGTCGTAGTTACCATTAGAGACAACAAAGGTATTGTGAAATTGAGGGTGAGCAGAGAAACTGCTGAAAGACTGAAAACTGGTGAGTAAAAATGAAAAGTTTGATACCTTAGTTCCATGATAAATTTGAATGGCAATTATTTAATGAGATCTGTTTTCCCAGATAACAAGTATGCCGCTGACATTATGGAGAAAGTAAGAGCTTCAGGAGACAATCAAGGTCAAATATCCTTTTACATGCCAAATGTTAAAATTTAAATGCATGTGGATAAATCCTTTCAATTTGGCTTTCTTTCTCTGCAGTAAACCCACAAATGGCAAATGTTGTCACCCATCCTCCTGTCTTGCCCACTCCTCAACATCCAAGATTCCCCCAGAGCCCTTCTCCTATTCCCCAGCCTCAAGGCTTCACCACCTCCACTCAGGTTCGGACCCAGCCAGTACCTACATTCACCCAGAGCACATCTCCTCCAGTATTGTTTAAAGTTATTTTAACAATACTGCAATGTTTTTACAGAATTCAAACACAGGATAACAATATTACTTCTGGAGCTGACACGGACATACAACACCTGTACAACCACAACAAAATAGCCTTTTACAAAAAAATGGAACAAGCCTTCACTGACAAAGGGTGCATAATCACAAATGAAAGAAAGAAGAACAAATTGGCAAACGAGTTTGAAAATACCACTTTGTACCTGTCTGATTTTGACTGAGTCTGTTGTGTCCTTTGGTGGCTCCAGGGTGGGGAGTGCACCGGCAGCCACAATCATTTCAACACCACTCTTCCCCAGTCAAACTGCAGACAATCCACCTCCATCTCTGAAACAACCATGCAACGAAGATCAGCAGCCTGGCCCCTCAACTGCCCCTCAAACCACACAACCAACACCAAGAAAAAAAAAAGGGCAACAGCCGACCATCATTCCATGAGTATTTGAAAAAAAAATTTATCACATGCATGGGTCAAATAGTTACCCAATTTAAAGACATTGCAAAGCAGCAGCAACAGATGCTTGAATTTCTAAGAAGAACCACTAAATAAAAATGTTAAATGATATTTATGTGTCTGTCTTTTTGATACACTCATCAAGAGACTGAAACTCCACAAAAGGAGCAGTGGTTGGCTGGTTCACATTCACAACCGTGAAATGACTGCCTCTGGGGACCACTGACACTCCGAGATCCCCTGCTGATTTCGCCTGGGTTCTTACCACCCAGCTGCCACGAGCTGCCACTTGGAGGCACAGGAGAGGTCTTGATGATGTAGAGGCACTTAGATCAAATGGTAATTAACTTAATACCTTAGAGCCTTATCAAATATTACATGATATTTGACTTGGCATTTGACCTTATTATTAGTCTGATTTGTTGTCTCTCCTCCTGTTCTGTCTCCCCTCTCCCCCTCTCTCCTCCCCTTTCAACCCAACTGGGTCGATGCAGATGGCCGCCCACCCAGAGCCTGGTTCTGCTCGAGGTTTCTACCTGTTAAAAGGGAGTTTTTCCTCACCACTGTCGCCAAGTGCTTGCTCATGATGGGAACTGTTGGGGCTCTGTAAATAATATTTTAAAGAGTATGGTCTAGACCTACTCTATGTGAAAGCGTCTTGAGATAACTTTTGTTATGATTTGGCGCTATACAAATAAAATTGACTTGACTTGACTTGACTTAGATCCCTCACATCATCCTGTGGCAGACTGCACACCAGCTCACAAAAATGTGTAAAGAAAAGAGAACTGTAATGAAAAGGGTCTGAGTGTGAAGGTGTATCCTGTCCTTATATGTGGACACAAATCATATCTCTGTAAACAAATGCATCTTGGTTGTTAAGCCATGCTGGGTTTGGATCATCAATGTCCTCTCTGAGTTGATGAAGAAGACCCTGCTCATCTTCATCAAGTTGGTCACCTGAATCTAAACAAATGTTGTGGAGAATGCAACATGTGGTGACTGCTGCACTGATATCAGACATTTTTGTCATGTGCAGACACTTGAACCTCCTAAACTTTGACTTGAGAATGCCAAAAGCATGCTCAATGGCCACACGAGCTGCATAGTTGAAGCGTCTCTGCCTGGCGGTTAGGTGCCCATTATCCCTGTAGGGCTTCATAAGGTGTCGTGACAGAGGATAAGCCGAATCACCTATAATGTGCATTCCTTCTGGGACCAGGACCTGGGGATCTTCCTCCAGTAGCCGCGCAACATCTGTGTCAAGAAATGCTCTGGCATCATACCAACTACCGGGGTGACCTACATTAACATGACAGAAGCGCCGTTCACTGTCACAGAATCCTGTGAGGTTGTAATAGGCTATGGGATAGTTGCAATGAGGTCTTACGATGGGAATGTGACATCCATCGACAGCACAGACTGTATTTGGAAATCCGGCTGTTTGAAACTGTAACTGAGATGTTTGAAGTGCCTCCCCTGTAGGCCACGAAATGTGATGGGACAGATGTGTATTAACCAGAAAACAAAAATGATGGAGATGTGTTGACATTGTGGATTTTGAAATGTTAAATCTGTCAGCCACACCCCGATATGACTCCTGATAAGACAGAGTCCACAGACAAGCAAGAACACTGTTCGACACAGGTAATTTGGTTTGCTGTCTGTTAGTGTAGAAAGGTCCCAGTGTGGTCATGAGGCCCTAGTTAGCAAAGAAGAGACAATGATCAAAACATACAAATATAGTGATAGTGATAATACTTTGGCCTTGAAATTCTTTGGATAAGCCTACCTCCATTTGTCCTCTTGACAGTCTGAAATGACTTTTGAAGTTAGTGACACTATACATTGGGACAACTTCCTCAACAAAGCCCGGTATTTTTGGAACCAACCTGGAGAAGAATGATTAGGTGGATTCGATTCAGAATTCTAAAGAAATCATTGGGCTATGATTTAATTAATATTGTTGCTGACCAATGACTACCATGTATCTCCACAATGTTACCTTTATATGCAGTAATAAAAATAAAACCTTGTTTTAAACTTTGTGACAATAACATTCCTAGACAAGTCAATAGTACCTTTATTTTTTCAGTGTTTTATGTTGCCTAAGATGTAGGAAAATTTCTTAACCCACAACATGGAGATACGTGGCCTTCACTGGATGGCACTCAGAAAACAAAGCACTAGACTAAATCAACTGTAACACTGGCCATATGATATGGCTCATTTTAAATATTTACATACAACAAATCACCTTCTCTGTTGAAGTCCATCCTCATTGAAAATAAGGGGGATCTCTTCCGCTTCAATTTCATCGGCGATCAAGAACGCAAACGCAATTTCTTCTGCCATTTCCGAATGTCCGCAAAGTACACTCAGCCTACAGATGATCGAACAGGATGCAAGTATTTATGTAATTTCCTGTATATGCTTTGAAGGCGGCTGGAAACTGTCCGACTTGACTGCAGCTTTTTGTCACCGCCCCCTGCTGCTGCCGCCTGATCTCGTCCACTTTCCACACGAGGCGCAGTTCATTTCGAACGAGCCTATGGTCTGCACGTCTGCACCATAAAGATAACTGGATACAGCGTTGGAGGCCGGGCCTCGTTCATTCCTATGAAAGTTGCTCAGTGGCGCATGAACATCCGGGTATTCAGAATGCGGAAGTTTACAGATTTTTCCCGCTCTGTTGGGCCCATAGAGCATGCGCACTAGCGTTTCCGTAAGCCCCGCCCCCAAGCTGCTCGATCCTGGGCTCGTTCACATGAATGGCGGAATAAAGTTACTCTGGATTCAGCTATTAGTGAACTTTACAACTTTTAGGACCTAATGATTTAAATAAGGGCTATTCAAGTGTAAGAACTGGGTAGTTGATGTACCTCAAAAAAAGTTACAGACGTCTCTTTCTCAATGTTAGTCAATGGGAAACAGTCTTTTTGGGCCCAATGGCATCACGTGACGGACCCGGAGGTTGTAATTCCACCGTTTGGCCGCTATGTCAAATTGGCTGCACCGAGGAGTGTGACGTCATCTCCGAGCGACGGTCGAGATTTCAGATTTCACCATGGCCGAAGCTGAGTATGTGTGTTTTTAATGATATCTAAGTCCATCCGTTCTTTGTTTGCGTGCAGTTGTATTGTTTCGAATCTTTCCAAAAAATTGAAGATTTAGTAATTCGATTAAGACTTCTATTTAGAGGGTAGATGGCTAGAAAAGGCAGCTTCTTGGGAGCTAATTTCTCATTGGGCAAATATACATTATCGAGAGATAGCCACAACATGGCTAGCGTAATATTTTGTCAACATTTGAAACTATTTCTGTGTAACTGCAATCATGTCAGTGTTAGCTGCCAGCCGCCGTGCCGTATGTTCAGCATGTTCTGGGTTCAGTTGGGATGACATGTTTACGCACTACTAAGCTAAGCTTTTCGCAGTAAAGTAACCGTCACCAAACTGGAAAGCTGAAGCTGCATGTGTCTGATTACTTCTGTCTGGAAACAGATGACAGCTTATTTTCTAACGTGTCTTTCAAAGGTTTAAGACCGTAGATGAACTTGGTAAACAGTAACCACTGGCAGGTTATTTCACATGTTTCTCAAAAGCCTACCTCACTGACTTTGTGTTTGTGTATGACCCTGTTATCAGGTCAAACAAAGTCATCAAGTTGGTTCCTGAGTATCTCCTGAAAAAGAGGAAAGCTTACCAGGCCATTAAAGCTACACAAGCCAAGCTTGCACTGCTTGAGAAGAGAAAGGTAAGCAACTGTTAATTGTGCAACATGTTAAAGGGATAGTTCAGATTGTTTGCAGTGTGGTTGTATCAGGTACTTCTCTATAGTCAGTGTACACTGACTATAGAGAAGCACACCCCCAGTTTGGAGAAGCTGACAGCTGTCCCTGCACGGACGCTCAGCAACGCACTGCTGTGGATTTTAGCCATCTAAAAACATCAATATCAGTTTAAGTGTATGCAATATTGAGAATATTTTCACAGCTTTACCTTGTTGTCAGACACCCCTTTCTGACGGGTAACTGAAGCCGTTTTATCCATCTATGCTATCTTCAAAGCCTCCAGACTCCTTTGACAAAAACAGCAATTTTAGCTCGCAGAACACAACACGGGAGTTGCTGGTCTACCACTGCGTGCTTGGTTGGTTGGTTGGTTTGTTAGGGTTATTGTGTGACTTTAGTGTTAAGTTTGGATCTGAACTACACACAATAAGACAAACTTACTGATCCAGGCAGCGGCAGATTAGTAACTGACATTTTCTGCAAGCTAAAATTGCTGTTTTTGTCAAAGGAGTTGGGTGGCTTTGAAGAGAGCGATATAATGGCTTCAGTTCCCCGTCAGAAAGGGCTGTACGACAGCAAGGTAAAGTGGTGAAAATATTATAATTATTGCGTACAGCAAACTTTTTTAGGTGGCTAAAATCCGTTTTGCTGCTGACCCCATCCACAGCAGCACGTTGCTTAACGTCTGTGCAGGGACAGCTGTCAGCCTCTCCAAACTGGGGGTGCACTGATCTCCATCTACTGTAGGTAATACACTGACTATAGAGAAGTACCTGATACAACCTTACTTTAAAAAATCAGAACTATCCTTTTATAAAGTCAGATACAGGTGTAAGCTTTAGAACTATACTGTAATAAATGTTAGACCAGGCTTTACTGTATCCTAGTGTAGACTTGATGCAAAACATAGACAACATACATACTACCCAATTTTCTGTACTGCTGTATAATTACGTGTGTCTACATTATTCCAGATATCAAAAGGCAAACCATTAAAGTTCAAGCGTTTGGAAGACTTCTTGAAAGACAGCCACAAGAAACATCGTGATGAAACTCGTATTCGGAGATCTGAGCACAGGCCGCCTGCCCCTTTGCCTCCTGCTAAGAACAGGCTAGCCTTTGCTGTCCGCATCAGAGAGTGAGTACTTTGACATGGACTGGGTGTTTAAATTAAATTCCACCCTGCATGGTCACATAAATGTACACCACACAGAAATTCATCAAAAGCTCAAATTGGTAAATTTTCCCATGCAGATGTTAGATTGAGTTCAGTGAAACACTAAACATTTATGGTACCTTTTTTGGAGGGGGTGGATGATTTAGACACTTTGGTTAGCCATTTGTAGAAACAATACAAAACAGTACAGGTGGGAATGAGCACATAGGAAGTTTGTGAATGATCCCCAACAAATGACTTGTACACCCTCACAGACATCCCTGCAACTTTATGAAGACATCTTGATGACAGAAAATGTTGTAATACCTAAGGTTTTTTTAATTTATGAGATGGATAGTGCTGGCCCAGTTGCAGGTCCCCTTGGTCGGTAACATTGGCCACTCTGCTGTGGACGTTGCTGCTGCTGCGAGATGGAGGCTTCGAACTGCACTCTGTCATCTTGCTGTGTTGGAGGTCACTCTCTTACGGCCCAAGCGCACTGAAAGCGTCTTGACGTGTGTGAAATCGAAGTACACCTATTGTTTAAAATTGCTGAATGCACACCAATCTAAAGATGTTTAGATTTGGAGCGCCAAATGAGGACCCGCTACGGCTCTCCACCAGAGTTTCCTCTGGCTCCCCCCTGCCCAGGCATAATTCCCCATCTTTTGGAATGCGCTATGGGCCCTGTTTAAAACTTGTCAAAACCAAATTACAGAAAGTATTCTCTTTATTACTCCACTGACATGCTCACTCTTACTGAGCTCACTTGTCAAGATGTGATGTTACAAGAGTTGGTAACATCAGATCTACTGTGTTTATCAGTAAATGAAAACACAGTTGTGGTTGTGTGTCTCTGTACTGTTAAAAACCCAAACGTGTACATGATCAAACGCCATTCCAGTTTGGTAAACATGGATGATCCTCTCCTGTTAGGATTAAAGGTGTCAGCCCCAAAGTGATGAAGGTGGTCCAGATGTTGAGGCTGAGGAAGATCTTCAGTGGGGCCTTTGTCAAAATCAACAAGACCTCTGTAGCCATGATGAAGATGGTGGATCCATATGTGGCCTGGGGGTAAGTAGCGGCTGACTGTTGTACTTGAAAAAGTTAGATTAAAATTATAGTTTTTTTTTTTTTTTTTTGTATATAACAAACACATGGTAATGTTCCCAACAGATTTCCCAACTTGAAGTCTGTTCGTGAGCTCATTCTGAAGCGAGGACAGACCAGGACAGGCAGGAGGAGAGTTCCCCTCACAGACAACACCTTCATTGAGCAGCACATGGGTAAGTTGCTACCACAGAATGATTGCAGGGCATACAACCAAAACTCATATGAGGTTTAGTTAAGTTTCAATCGTCAAGTTAATGAACCGCTACTGCAGTCAACCCTGTTCATTACTATTTACACTCCCCATTATCCTTCCCATCACTCACCCACCTCCTCCTTGTTTCTCAGGTAAGCATGGCATCATCTGTTTGGAGGACTTGATTCACGAGATCTATTCGGTTGGTAAGGGTTTCCGGGCTGCCAACAACTTCCTATTGCCTTTCAAGTTGTCAGTGGCTCGTCATGCTGCCAGGGATAAGGCTGGGCTCCTGAAGGACCTGGGAAACCCTGGATTTCGCGGTACAGACATTAACTCTATCATCAGACAACTTAACTGAGGAGAAACGCATGCAAGGTGGACACTCAGCAGCAACTTCAAGGATGCTTTATTTCTTGAGGAGAAAATCCCAAAATTGACAAAATATTAAATTTTTTAAGCTAATGGGTTTCGACTTGAGTCATATTGAATTCATCTGTACACACATTCTGTGGTACATTCTCCCGGGAGACATGAGAAGGACCTAAAGTGGAGTCTTTCCATGTTGTGTTTTGTTTTGCACTCATGTTTAGGAAAAATGACATGTAGTGCCCGTGACCACTGATGCAAGCAGTTGTGCCCTTTGGTGAAAATGTATTTTGAATTCTTGTGAAATGTAAAGAATCGTCTGTTCAAGGGTGCTAAGTTGTGTCACACACTATTCCTCAGGTTTTCAGAGGAATGATTAATACTAGCTTCACTTCAAGAACAGTAATTGAATAATCAGGATGGAGTGGAGCGGAGAGCCCACCCACAGAAAATTAATTTACTGCAGTCAGCTGTTTTCAGTGTGTAACTGTTTAACCCTGATTCATTCATTGATCTATTTTTCACTGTTAATACACTTTGTTTTTACAATAAAAGAGAGGTTCTGTATATTTGCAAATATGACTAAGATGTGACACAAAATGACACTGACAATGACACGCACAACATGGTGTTGGAAATTGAACGTACACCACGCTTCCAATCACAAATGATACATGTAAATGAGAAATCAAGTGTAAAGGAAAGTGTCCCTACATGCATGTCTGGAAGGTTGTACGGTAAGAACAATCACTAGTTTTATTGATAATATAATCAGTAAAGGCTGAGGGATTAAATCAGTCATTGGGGGATAATGTTTTTTACAGCCTCACCCCCCCAGTTTTACTGGTGTCAATATTAATGTAGTGAGACACATGAGTCACCAGCCGGAGGAGGGGAAAGAGATGTGGCAACCTATGCAGCTGCGCTTTCATGAATGCGCACTGGGAGAAATGGAGGATGGCGTCGGTGTCACCGATGTGTTCTCTAAACCCGGTGAGTGTGTGTCATTTGCCAGATAGATGCAGCGGAGCACGTTTCTGTCAGAAAGGTACTCAGAACAGGTAAGAGATCGACAACCGTGTGTGCGTGTTATGCGGGGTGAGTGAGGCATACTATAAAATCAATCAGCGGCCATTGCGATAGTAAGAATTACCAGGATGACGATGCCCCTGCCTCCAGCGCACAGTGGTTGCAGACTGGGGTCATGATGAACGTGCAACCGGGTCCTTTTCTCCCGATGTCGTCTTGTCTGGCAACACTGGTATTGCTGAAATCATTCTACAGTCCCACAGCTGCCATGCTTCAGTGTCACCTTCAGTACCTTTAGAGTTTAATTTCCTTTCATTTGGTTCCTAATGGAAAACTTGTGATCACAAATCAATGTACTAATTAAAAATATCTCAGACTGCCAATACACTTGTTGTGCTGCCTTTAGTAATATCGGAAATGTCGAAATTAAAAAGATTTTGAAAATATGACAAATTAAGGCTAAAAGCGTATGACGCATTGGCACAGTGTTAAAAATGGCAAGACCTATGTAATACCTAATGTGTTTCATGTGAATCCTGTTTCCTGTCTCACTAATGACCGGGTTTAAAGAAAACCACCACTAGTAACAACCTTCATTACAGGGACTGTGTGGGTATTTTCAAACAAACCAAACGCACGCAAAGTAGTTTTTCCTGTGGTGAATGGGAATGTGTAGTTTACGAGGAGTACGTGAAGGCAGCACCTAATCTAGTGTCAAGGAGAATGGGCGGTGTGTCAACGCCTGACCCCGCAGACACATGCTGCTGGAGACACCGCGGCGGACAGCGGTGGAAGGTAAGCCCCTCCGACAGCTGCTACATCGAACCTCTCTGATATAAGGAGCCTCACGGTCCGTGCGAGGCGCGTCGCCGTCGGTCAGGGCTCGGAGGTTACCGGGCAACGTTCACTTCACGTTAGCAGCAGAAAGTTCGGCTGATCGGGCGACAGGATCATGTGGGCACATGGTTAAACAGCAAACAGGTTTGTGTGCTGGTAATCTCTGGTCGCCGCTTCTTCAGGTTGTGATAGTACATTATGTATTGGTCAGAGAACAGCTGGACAGTGTCTGGAATGTAATGCCGTCTTTTTGCGTGAATTGCACCAAGCCGTTCACACACTAGCCAACGGAAGCCGGTTTGGCCAACGGCAGCCCTGCAGACTGTTAACGGCTGCCAGCTGAATGAATGACTTGTCAGAGCATGTGGGGACTAATTATCCAGTTGGCAGCAGGTCTGTCTGTGTTCACTTGGCATTTTGGAACACGATCGTGTTCCTGAGTGATACAGTTCTACATCAGCGGGCTACACGCAGCGTGAGAGGATTTGTGACTCCTGTTGGGTTTGACGCCTGACCTTTTAGACAGTCCGTTCACAGACCGTGTCCCCTGTAAAGCCAACATTTGCCTCTTGGTTTGACCCACTCTGATCGGTATCAGTACCGTCAGAGGTAACTGTTAGGGCTGCAATAATAATGAAGTAATCACTGCGAGTGTGACATTTACTTCACGTCTGTGTCTGAAGTTCACACTTTTTTTAGAATCGTGCAAATGTAAACTATACTCTATAAAAATACATATGATAAGGTCAAACAAACAAGTATATCAGGCTGATGTAATTACTTTAAACACCAGTAGTCCTATCGTAAATAAGGCTCTGGCATTGGGTGAGATACCATGACATGACAGAAATTAGTATTTTTTTCTATACTGGTAAGTATCCCTTTAACATTACTGGATTTTAGCATCAGTGTAGTGTGCGTGTGTGTGTGTATATATGTGTATGTGTGTCTGTGTGTATGTGTGTGTGTGTGTGTGTTTGTATGTATGTGTGTGTATGTATGTATATATATGTGTGTGTGTGTATATCTATATATACAGCTCAACATGCGGCGATGGCTGATATATTCGCCCAGGTGTGTGTTTTTCCCCACTGCCTCTCTTGGCCGTTGCTGGCTCTTTAGCTCACTCAATGAGAGTCTGTCCTGAGCAGCGGCTCTCACTTGTTCTTTGGAGGCAGACCATGAAATTAGCAAAATAAAATGACAAATGAGCCCCAAAATAAACATTTGATAGTCAATATATTCGTCCAATCAGTGATTGGACAATCCTGTTTTTGAGTCTGCATCCTATATATTTTTGGATAGATTACTTTTACTGTCCAACATACATTACTTTTGGTTGCCACTGTGCAAATTTACTGACACTAGTACACACGTACAGTTCCACCTCCCCACACGCAACTCCAGGTATCTGCTGTGAGGGACTATCACATCTTTTGCAGGCTAATGATTGCACACAAGCCTTAATGTATTCCGTTAGTATTATCTGGTGTTGCGTTAACAATTGTAACAAAAGACTAACTTTTAATTTGTTACGTTTTGTTCAGTATTATCAGTCTTCAGTGCAACAGCTCATGCATTCTGTGATCCACAACACTGTCTCTTAGAACTGATGATAGCACAGTAATCAGTTGTGGCAATTTTATATTTCACTTGTCAGTAGCTCTTTATCTTTACCCTCCAGTTGTTCTCACATTCTGTGGTGTTGGTAGTTATTTCACAGAGCAGGCCAGGGTTCAGCTGAAGGTTTAATGATTACTAAAATTTGAGCACAGGTCTGTGGGTGCATAAATTCCAAAGATGACGACAGTAAACCAGCTGTGCCTGCGAGTAAGCGTGCAGAGTGTATACACGTATATTACAGTGTTTCCAGTTACCTGTCGGAAACACTTCTTAACACATATACCAAATCATAGATCCAACTTTATGCTACAGGGAAGAACTATAGTCACTGTAGACAGATCTGACATCATGAACAAAGCAACATGTTATTTATAAATCTCGTACTCTCTAATCTAAAGATTTGTTGGGATAGCACTGAGAATGTGTAATACAGTAAATGGATTTAAAAGAGATATTTAAACTTTGGTGGCGGTATGAACACAGTGTATGTATATACACATTGTGTTTGAGATTTTGGGATCTATAATATGCCCAAAAGCATATATTTTCAATAGCTAGGCTTAAGCCTACATATTCTTGATCAGTATAAACTCCCTTTGAGTCACTGTTAATGTTGCTGCAGTGGCTTATGAATTACATCCTATGAATTCAATTTTATAATTATTTCTTTATTATCTTTAGGTGGAGTGTGCCCACTTTTTGTTCGTAGGATTCCGATTCCACCAAACATTACATGTCAAATCATAACTCTAGTACTTAGTTACACTTGACAAGTTATTGGATAGTCACTTTTATTCTGTATTGTTAAGCCAGTTTTCTCTTGTCCTTGGTGTCCTTAATCCTTGGTGGAATGTGGGGCTAAATCTTGGTTGGAGTTTTGATGGAAACCAGAGATGTTCTCTGAAAGGTCTGGTGTTAAGATGGCACTGGGAAGGTCAGTGCAAACAGTTTGTGATTTATACCCTGGTTAAGGTGGTCCTTATTGACACCCAAACCTTGTGGGCCATTTTTCGTGATTGTTTGCAGGCCTATGTGAATCAGGAACTTGTCATACAACTGTCATTAGCATATTATTTGAATTACAGCAGTGACCTGTGTGTTGATCTGAGGTTAATGGGCAGAGAGTCTTTTGGAGAGAAGTCAGTCAGTCAGTCAGTCAGTCAGTCATGCTGTGGCAGATATAAAACTCTTCAAGATCTTCTATCACGCTACACTAACATGTTAACTAAGATGGTGAACTTGGTCAACATTAAACCTGCAAAAAACTGGTGTGTTAGCGTGCTGACATTAGCATTTTGCTCAATCACTGCAGTGCCCAAGTACAGCTTCACAGAGCTGTAAACTTGCCTGTAGACTTTTATTCTTTAATATCCAACATCTAAATAAATGTGGAAGGCATTTGGAAGGACATGTTGCACTGTGTTTTTTTTAAAACTGACCTTGTAAAACCCTGAAATGAGATGAAACTGCTTTTTTTTTTACAGTGACTGATACAAAATGAGACTGTCAAGGACAATGAGAAGACATCTGGTAGTGTTTCTCTGGTTCGCCCTTTAATCCCCATAAATATTCTGTTTGGGTGCTCACACTGCAAATATATTAAATGCAGTATTTGCGCTGGTTGTCTGATGAGGGGAATGAAAATGTGCGGTTGCCTTGATATGATTTCGTACTGCCCTGTGCAGCTGCAGACCTTCCCATGCTCTACCTGCTCTCACCATCAGACAGAATTATCTATTTCTCACCATTTACACACAAGACTGGGTGTGGGGATGAAAGCACAGACCACCAGCTCTGCTCAACTCCCTTATGTATAATCATTGTCCCTGTGTTGCCAGGCAACCACAGCCTGCCTGACCTCCTTGGGTGATTAGTTTTTTGTGTTGCTCATGACACCAGCACCCTCACCTAATACACATACACACACAGAACCTGGCCAAAACACAAGCAGTACTCCACGTGGACTTAGCCTTTTTGTGGTTGGAGAAGAGACATAATACAGATTCTTAGAGATCAGCATAAAGTAAAAGAAAAAAAAGAGTAAAAGGAATAAACCTTTTATTATGTTATTTATTATGAGTTATTGTGATATTATTGGATGTGAATGACAAATGTGTTTTGCACACTTGTGTGGTGGAAAGGCACAGCTCTAGTGAAATAGGCCTTGGTCTGCTGGTGCAGAAGCAAATTGCTTGCTGTGAGCCATGTTTCTTTGTATTGACCATTCCTAAGTATTTTCTGTTGCAGCAAACCATTAACTGTACACTATTCAGATTGAAGTAGCCTGTGGGGTTACTTTTCATTATCCTGTTAGAGACAACAAAGTTAGTGCTCATGGGCCAATATAGCATTATACCAAATAGCAAATAGCCTGTAGTTTAGGAGTCTGTAGGTTTGCTAAGGCAATACCATTAGTATGTGTGCTGTGCTGTAAAGGTCATTTCAGTCGGCAGCCTCTCACTGCAGATTCAGACTGTGCCAAAGCAATAACTAATGCTTTAGGAGTGTTTATCACTGCTAATATGCCACCATACTCGGCCATAGAGAATACAGGATTTAACCATGTGTTCAAAGTGCTTGAACTCTGCAACAGTGTGCCTTCACGTGTGCATTTCAGTCAGTCCATTGTGCTGCCCTGTATAAATGAGCGCAAGCGGTTTCCAACTTTGTTCCTGCCATTGGTTTGACTTCTTAATTTCAAGTAAACTATCAATCAACTTCAGTTCAGTTTAAAGTCAATTTTAAGAAGCTTTATCCTACTAACTTTCATGGAAAAACCTGCAACCCTTGCCGTGAAGCTGCTGGGCTTCTATTTTTAAGAACTGGAGGGATTTTAATCCAGTGCCCTTTGTAACTTGTCAGGTTTGAATCAAGCCGCAACCTACGGGTCTGAAAAGTGAAGCCAATGCGGAAGTGCCTTTAAACCTGCAACGGCCAGCAGGGGTTGACTCCAATGGATGAAAAAAGTCTGATTGTATAAAAGTAAATGAGAAAGTGACCCTCTTTCTCACTTGATTTATGGTCTCAGTTGCTAGTTTCAAGTCTTCTTCAGTACAGCAGGATGTTCGTTTTGTAAATTATGATCCCGTTTAGAAAAATAGACGATAAAGCAGCGTAAGCCTTAGGGCAGGGCTACCACGTGATTGACAAGTCGTTACCATGACGACCACCAATTATAGAGGCAGCTCTACCCTCTCGTCAGACCAACATCACTTCTGTTTCCAAAAAAAACAAGATGGCGACAGCCAAAATGCCAAAATGCCAAACTCCTAGCTTCAAAACGGCTGTTGCCAAACCAACGGGTGACCTCAAAGCCTTAAAGCATTAATATATTGAATTTAGCCTCACCAAACTTGTAAAACAATGGACAAACATGTTTTCTGTATGCCAAAACCATTAAAAGATTATACTGCACTCCATTGTATTTTTATAAGGCCCTAGATTCATTAAAAATAAATAAATTGAAAACAAAATTTCATAATGAGTGATATTGAGGATACTACAAACTTTCAATCATTGTTTTTTCTGAAAATACAATCTTATCTAATTTTTGAGATCTCTACCACCCATGGACATGAATATATTATAAATAAAACAAGGTGTGGTATCATATGGTCATTTTCATGGACTAAAAACGGTATGTGGGGTAGCTAGTGAGTACATAAAAATGTACATGGAAATTGCTTGATGTATGGTTATTAAGAGTCCTGTGTCATGGGAATTGTAAGACATAAAGGATAAACATGTTTTCAGTATGTTCATTGGAATAGAGGGCATTTAAGATGGAAATGGTATCTCCGGTAAGGTCCTGGATATTGAAAAGAAGTGAAATAATTTGATAAAACCTCTGGTAAAAGGAGGAATAAGTCGTATCCTAAATGGCCCTCTCGATCACCAGTGGGAGTATCTAAAAGTGTTTTCACATAAAAGGCTGGATGTGTTTATACATGTAATGAAGATATTGCAGTGGCCTTTGAGCACTTCCTGGCCGAACATAGGGATTCCACTTCTGTTTGCAAAGAATGGGTTTAAAGTACCCTCAATATCACTCTTGATGAGGAATTTTGTGCTTTTTTTCCCCCAATCTAGCCCAATCAAGATTGCCTTAGAGAAAATCAATAGGCATGCAGTACAAACTTTAAATGGTTCAGTCATACTGAAAATGTGTTTGATAAGGCATTTTAAGAGAAAAAAATATCAAGGGCCAAAAAAATATAAAAATTATAATTGTAATTGAACAAAAGTATTTTACAGGCCTTAATTTTGGGATCTGAGACAGTGCTGCAACCACTTTCCTGGATTCTGTCTGATTTGACACAGAATGACCCATCTGCATAACACTGATGTTGTCGTAATGGATTTTTGTAATGAACGAACCTGCTTGAAGTGACACATTCTGTGTACTGACTTTAGTTAAAGAGCTACATCGTGTCTGTGGAAACATCCACGTGATTGGTGCTTTTGAATTGAACCAGTTGCACTGGCAGTTCCTTCTGTTCCCACCTAGTCATACTTTGGTAGATTAGAGATAATAAGTCTTAACGATAAAAGTGGGATTTAAAGGGGTCATATGTCTTGGCCAGTGCTTGATCAAACCAGCACGAGAATCACAGTGACAGGCCTGTCAGAACAGACCACTACTGATGTAATCTATCTCACACAAGTTCTTGCAAAGTAGTTCTTTGGTTAGTATAAAGTTTTTGCATATGTGCACACACATACACACACACCAATATGCACATATCTGTGACATGATGAGAAAATCATTTGGGAGCTTTAACTTCCATAATAAAATTCTAAGCTATTTCCAAATGACACTTTCTTGTTGTGTGAACATTGTGGGTTTCCACCCTAGCTTAGGGGTTAAGAAACTTACCACTGACCCCAAAGTCCAGGGACCTTTTGTTGCATCTCTCTCCTTCATTTCCTGTCAGATCTTTACAGTTTCTAGTAAAGGCCCCCAAAAATACTTAAAACAGTTGTATATACATTAGTGTGTTAAAGTCATGGATGTTTATTAAACTCAAATCGGACAATTTTTCAAATTCAGTATCGCCAGTATTGGTGTGATGGAAATCTTAGAGCTGGTTCACTCTAACAAGAAGTTTCAGGAGACCGGGATGTCTTACACAGGAATATTTATTGAAACTCGATCGAGGAGAAAAGGGAAACACCACGTGTGAATCACAGTGTACTGCTACCCAAATCTGAAGATGGTGTCCTGAAGCTCAGTATTTAACCTTCCCCAGAACTGATAAGTTCCGCTATATCCAAATAGGGTTATTCCTAACTCAGTCTGTCATGTGTGACGACTCTATTGGATATCAGATCCAAACAAGCAAAGACGTCAACCATTGCTGTCCTAGCAACAGCATAGCCTCTCTACAGTCTCTCTTATCCAGCATCAACAACCAGGCACCAGCCTGTTGTCTCTAACCCTGAAAACAGAAGATATCTAGCAGACCTTGGTTTACCAGATGCCAGAGCCAACTCGGCCTTGTCAGACACACAGAGTGAGACAGGCGAACAGAGACAGACAGGTGACCTGACCTGTGAAGCCCTGTCTTATGTTACCTTTAACCTACAAGAGGCAAGTTTAACATACAAGAAGGAAAATTCCTTCACAATTGGTCGGGCTATAGAGATTCAGTTTCCATTCAAGCTCAGAATTGTTTTAGATGTTAACTGAAAATTAATCCAATTCACTGTGTGTCCTAAACCAAATGCTCTGATACTCTGGAGGTGTTTCCTTTTTTCCACCCCCTACAGGCACACATACTCTGTTTTGTGATCACACACAGTTGATCTTTGGTCGGCACTGTCTTTTATAAGGGCACATGACTCTGTTTTTCCATGTTGCTTCACAAAGCTCTCCTGTCCTCATTCCTTTTGCCCGTCTACCCTGTTAACCTTGTTTCACTTTCACCTCATCTCTCGGCAGTCCCTTTGCGCTTCATTGTCAGTAGAGTAGGAGACTGCAGCACAACACACTGTGTAAGGGAAGATTGTCTTATGTGTATTGGAATATGAGAGTTCTTTTCAGATGAGTATAGTGAGTAGCTAAACAATTGTCTCCACGCAACAAAGATATGCCCCCTAAAGTGAAAACTGTAAAAGAACACGCTCATGTATCTCTTGTAAAAATATAGCAAGGGGTGGGTTTTGTTTAGCTAAAATGATCTGTACCCAAAAGAAAAGAAACAGCTGTTTTTATAAAACATTGCGCAGGCATTGAATCATTTGTAACAATATTGTGACAGGTCATTTTTTCTAAAGTGTGGTCGATTATTCTTCTGAATTACTCCTCTGCCTCCACAGGGACTGTGATTGGAGGTTGTGAGTGACCAAGATACTCCTCTCCAGTGAGCTTTATGTCGGAGGGGCCAGTGTGTGTCAGCCAGCCAGCAGCATCTAAACCTCTGTAGGTACAGTGCTTTGCAGCTTTTTATCTCATATTGAGGCGAGGACCACATGTATCACTGTATTGTGTTTTTCAACTTAGAATATTGCTTGTAGTAATTTTTAGCTTGTTTTGTTCAGCTGTAATTCAGACACAATCAAACCTAATTGTGACTGTTGTGGTGTCTGTTGAATGTAGGGAAGCAGCGTAAAGTGTGTGTCTTTGTTGAGTATGCAGATGACTGGGTGAGTGTGTGTGTCCTTAATGGGTCTACGATGGATAAGGTTTTCAAAATGTAAAAAAAAAAAAAAACGAAAATTTTTAATTTAAATGCTTTTTTAGATTGTTTGGAGTGTTACCTTTTCACAATTAATAATTATCTTCAAGAATAATGCAGATAATTACTGTGTTATGTGTTTCAGAGAAATTCACTGCACTAAAATGTAATTCAGAATAAACCTTTTAAAAAATCCCTTCAATAGGAAAATATTAGCATCAATAACCATGTGAACATTTGGTTGGAATAAATGTATTCTTTTGCGCATGTTTGCGCAACCTTGATATGGGCCTTTAGTAATAGTTTGTTAAATTCGAATCTCTAATTAGAAAAGTAACAAACAATAATCCAAAAGGGTTCCTAAACTTCTGCACAGGGGCCTTTTTCCTTTTTTTTTCAATTTTTTTGTAGTTTCAAAATAGAAATAGAAAAGTGATTTAGTTTCAAATGTTGAAGAAATGTTTCATGCCTAACTTTGTGCCATTTAGAGGTCGGGTTAGCTTCTATTCACTTAAATTCTTTGCAAAAGGCATTTTGATTAAAGGTGCCCGAAATTTTTGCACACCGCTATAAAAACATATTATTGTTGCTCTGGTGTTTTATAAACCAACTATATGTTTAAAGAAACCCCCCTTTTTTCGATTTTAAAGAAACCCCCCTTTTTTTTCTCTTCAAGAAAAGATAGAATGATGCTGCTGCTGCCTGGTTGTATTTGGTTAACCTGACCACCTCCTCACTGACTTTCTCCCCTTGTTTTTCTTGCTCCAGCTCTCAGTGAGTGTCCCTATGGGTGAAGCCCTTCCTTTGGCGTCGTGATCAGCCCCAGAGGCCATCCTTCCAACAGCCTTCACTCACCCGTTCCCCCACATCCAGTGTCATCATGGGGGAGATAGTCCGAATGCACTTCACCACGGTGGACTATGTCATCTTTGCCTTGCTGCTGGTGGCCTCCACTGGCATCGGCCTCTTCTATGCCTTCTCTGGTGGACGCCAGCGCACAACACAGGTAGACTTTATTGTTGTAGATTTCTTCCATTTCTTTTCCTGACAATACTTCCCTTACTTTCATTGTACACCCTTTTAAGACTATAATTTCAAGATTTTAGTTAAGTGTTTACTGTTATCAGAAATGTCTGACGCCAACATTTTGTTTGTTACAGGAGTTCCTGATGGCTGACCGCTCCATGAGCTGCCTGCCTGTGTCTCTGTCCCTGCTGGCCACTTTCCAGTCGGCAGTGGCCATTCTGGGTGCTCCGTCTGAGGTGTACACCTTTGGGACTCAGTACTGGTTCCTGGGCTGCTCCTACTTCTTGGGCCTGCTCATCCCAGCTCATGTTTTCATACCGGTCTTCTACAGACTGCGGCTTTCCAGCGCCTATGAGGTACACTCCAGTGTTTTGAAATAACACACAACATGCACTCATAGTTGGACATGACTGTACAAGTAAGGTGGATTTATGTCCTGTTAACATATTTACTCAAACATTTCTTAATTATAATGTCTTCTTTCCTCTGTCTGCCTGTTTTTGTGTTTTACACAGGCTACACTTTTCTTCTAGTTTTGTCTTTCTCAAGTATGATCTCAGAACTCAACATTCTTATCTGTCCTCTTATCTGCTTATCCTGGACATGTCTTTTTCTGCTGCCTGTTTCTCTCGTTAATCTTAAGGACACTGATCAGTGATTTGGCAGAGAACAGTGCTGCAGTAATGTTTCCTGTGAACAAAGAATGAGTTGTAATGTAAAAATCTGGCTTTGATAATGTGGCTCTAAACAGACAGTTCTGATCCTGAGACAACAGGATTCATAGCACTGACCAAATATTGCAGAAGGACTGAGATGATATTTAATCAGCTTTTTGTTTTAGTTTACTCTATTTTTTTCTCTGACATTGTCTCCCTCAACAGTATCTGGAGCTGCGCTTTAACAAGACGGTCCGCATATGTGGGACTGTGACCTTCATCTTTCAGATGGTATCGTTGTCTGTCTCATACTTTCTTTGTACTTGTACTTCCAGGAATCAGGGTTCTAACTGGTGCTAATTTTGACATAATTTTGGACTTAATTTTACCTGAAGGGCTACTTAGTAAAGACATTAATTATTTAACACAGAAAATTAGAAAATGATGTATTATAAAATTATTTTATTGCAAAAATGAACCTTGTACCTTGTATCCTTGTTGGCAACTGTAGACACAGGTGAGATAGTAAGACATGAAGTAAGATAGGCAATCCTCTTGTAAAAGGCAGTAACCATTTAAAGTTTGCCAATAAAGGAAAAATTTTACCTGTGTCAATTTGACATTTTGGCCCTGGAAATGTCAACCTTGTAAATTTTCTATTACGGTTTGTGTTTCCTTTTAATGAGGTTAACAGCATCTATATTTACTCCGATAAAAGCATTCACAGTGTTCAGTAATGTGTATGAACAGTGATTGATGGTGGGTTGCTCAAAGGCCACTTTTCCTTTTTGAAACAGCAAATGATAACACCTAGTAAAAAGTTTAGTTATAAGTTTAGTTTAATTGTAGACATATATTCCACTGTCCATCCAAACATGTGAATTTCTCTAAATACGTCACAGAATGTGTTACAGTTAAGCAGAGTATAATCTGACACGTGAGTCTGCATGCTCCAAAACCTGACATCTGAGTTCAGTGAGTCTTCATGCTCTCTCCTCCGCTGCAGGTCATTTATATGGGGGTGGTCCTGTATGCTCCAGCCTTGGCGCTCAATGCAGGTAACAGTAGCAGATTCTCCATATTTTACTGCATGAACCCTGACAGGACATTTGACACCAAGCAGAGCCCACAGTTAGGGCTTGTGTTGGATACAGTTCATGTTTGGTAATGCTCTCATGCACTCTGTTCACTTGCAGTGACAGGTTTTGACCTGTGGGGGGCAGTACTGGCGATGGGATTGGTGTGCACACTATATACAGCTCTGGTGAGTTCCTAGATCTTTCCCCAACCCTGTGATAATTTCATCAATGACAAAATATTTGTTGACCACTATTTTTCTACAACAAAAAGCTAAGCGATAACTTAATGAAGATTAACCTTTTTAAACCAAAACTAATGCATTTCTATTAAAACTAAACAATAGTGTGAAAGATGGAAAAACACTACAGTAGTCAGAAAGTTTCTTCAGTAGACAACAACTGGTGATTACAATCCAGATCCCCCCCGCCAAAAAAAAAAAAAAAAAAACAAAACAAAACATCCACCTGCACTTGATTGTAAATTCTGCTGAAAAACCTTTCAGCTGTTTCTCTGAGCTCTGATTTCTTAATTTATTTCTCCCATCATCTAAAGTTATTCTAGGAACACAGAAGTTACTCATTCCATTTGTTGTCAGTATGTAAGGCTCTGGTCCATGTATACCTTTACAGATAGTTTTTAATGTGTCCCAGGGGGGTCTGAAGGCGGTGATCTGGACCGACGTGTTCCAGACGGTGGTGATGTTTGCGGGCCAGCTGGCAGTCATCGTGGTGGGGGCCAGTCAGGCAGGGGGTATGGCAGAGGTGTGGAGGAAAGCAGTCAATGGCAGCCGCATTTCTGGACTAGAGTGAGTAGTCATCATATTTTGAAGTGGAGTAGATTAAAGCGTTCCTCAATAACTAGACATGTTGTATTGCATAAAGGTATGGGCAGAGAATCTTGCAAAAAAACATTTTGCTTGTTGAAATCAATATTCAAACATCATATTGTATTGTCTGCCTGTGTAGCCTGAACCCCGATCCCCTGGAGCGTCACACCTTCTGGACACTAGGCGTGGGAGGAGTCTTCCTGATGTTGGCTCTGTACGGAGTCAACCAGGCCCAGGTCCAGAGATACCTCAGTTCTCGCACGGAGAGAGAGGCCATCATGTGGGTACCATGCATGTCTCCCTACGTGCTTAGCAAACCCTTTCTGTTTTTAAAAAAACATGATGCAGAGACTGTTGTGTTTTTGATCATAGCGTATTAACCCATATTAATTGAAAACATGCTGCTTTTGAACAGGCTGTTAATTTGTAACCAGTCTTACTACTAAAGTATTCTAAAGTATTTATATAGTTATTTTCCTTTTTAAAATGTTACTTTCATGTGTACCCTTATAATGTCTGCCGTCTTGTCTCCTTTGTTGACAGGGTTTTTCGTGGCCCTGGAGTTTATAACCATGTTTGTCCTCACCTCTCATGTCCTTTCAGGTCCTGCTACGTAGTTTTCCCATGCCAGCAGATTGTCTTGTGTTTAGGTTGTCTGATGGGTCTGGTCATGTTTGCTCGCTATGGAGAGGACAGCCCTCTAGACAAGGGCTACGTCAAAACTAATGACCAGGTGAACACTAATTTGCCTTTATGGTTTCCCAAATTGCAGTGAATATACAGTGTTTTTGTTATTCTCGCCTCGGTGCATCCTAATGTTTAGTTATTTTGTGCAGATGGTGCTGTACTTTGTGATGGATGTGTTCAAGGATCTGCCCGGGCTTGCAGGACTGTTTGTTGCCTGTCTCTTCAGTGGAGCTCTCAGGTATAAGACCCGAGAAAACAGACTTTGAAGCAGAAGATCATGCACTGTTGAATGCTTGCTTGCTGTCTGTTCATTGTCAGTCTCCAGGTCCTTGGTTACAACACAGGTTTATATAAGATTGAAGCTGATTCACAGCTTGTCCTACAGTTGTTGAACATGTACTTGTTTTTTCATAGCATATTGAGTTGATCTGAGTAATTCTTGGCTTAATCCCTAACAATCCTTAAATAATAAACCCTGGCAAAAAGATGCGTGGTTTAAGGGCCGTCCACACAAAGAACAACTATAAATGTAACATTTTTAAAAATTGTTCTAACTCAAGAGGATGGCGGAGTCCACACCACAACCATAACGACAGTGACGGAGGCGAACTATATAGTTTGGATCACTTTCAGAGCGGTTTACTGAACGATAGAAACACTGACAGCCAATCAAAATCCATCCGAATTCACAAGGTGTCATGATCAGATCACCTTATTATATCACCTTATATACCGTAATGTTTTGCTGCAAATTACACATAAAAAAAAAAATTAATTTTACCTGAGGCATACTGCCAAACTGGGGTCTCTGAAGTTAATTTGGTCCTTACTGAGCAGCGTACAGCAGAAACAGGTAACAAATATCCAGTTTATTCATTAATATCCACTTTCCTAAGCTGCCAACACAGCTGGAGCGTGCCTCGTGTGCTTGGTGCCGCTGTTTACAGAACTTCATCGTTCATCAGTGTGGATGCTGATATTGTTATGGTTATCTTTATTTATATATATATATATCTTGGTGTGGATGGCCCTTTCCAGACTAGATTATTATATGTGCAGAGTATCAAAGCATCAAATAGCTATTCTGCCCTCTGCAGGCAGAGAGCTGTAACTACAGGAGCAGTGAAGCAAAGAAAAAAGGGTTTAAAGTGTTCAGACTGGACAGCAGCTATAAAACTAATAGAAAGGTTGTAATGCTTTCAATAGATTTTTTTATTTTTATTTTAAGCCTGATTATTTTACCCCAAAACCATTGCCATAGAACCCACACAATACCTAAAAATAGGACAATCTTTTGTGACAACTGCAGTATCTACCAACAACGTTTGTTTAAGAAAATTTAACTACAGTTTGATTATTATTTACAGTCCATTTACCTACTTATTCTGTAGGTATCAAGTGTTAGGCTAAATAGGTATATTACTATTCAAATTAATACTGAAACCAATATAATACATTTATTTACAATTGAATACATTTAAGTATGTGATTTAAAGGCATTAACCACCAAAACACATTCAATTCACTTTAGTCAAAAAATGAGATGGTGCGTAGCTAGCTACCATTAGCAGAAGAATAGCTGCCTTTCCCCTCTCTATCCTTTAATTATGTGGAATAACAAACTAAATTATCAAAATGTCAGTTCATCAAAATGGATATTTTTCATTTACAGTTAACAAGGGGAAAATCACTCATTGAACTTAGCTTTAGTTTTACCTCAAAAGCAAGCTTCCTTTTGCTGCAGCTGTCTGTTCCGAGGCCGAGGCCGAGGGCAGGAAGAGGTCATCCTCACACATTACCAAGCCGGAGCGCTCTAACTACACAGCCAGTTCAGATACTGCCTTTTTGGGCATGTTTTTTTAAATTTTTTAATTGTAAAAAAGATGTCCCGAAGTTGGATACAGGTTATAACTCAATTGTAAACAAATATGTAGTTACTGCATTTTTCCTTTTGTTGGGCAGTATTGTATGGTGTGTTTGTGTATGGGATCTTTTATTTTTCCTCCTCAGTCCACCTTTAGCACAGCATGACATCAACCATGACAGTTTCCCATATCATTCCTCTTTATCAGTGCATCCTTAATTTGATGATTTTACACAAAATTGTACTCTTATTCAGACCATTTTATGACTTTGAAATGGACGTAAGTAATCCCTGCTCTTGGACATGCAGCAAGAGGTGATAGGTACATGATTGGTACGTCTGTTAGTATCACTTTACATCTCCTTATTTTGAAATTTAATGGGAAATCTCACTGTGTCTCACAGAGTGCCTTTTCTACCATCAGCTGGACATAAAATGATGGAATTTCTCACTTTCAGAAGTTCCTTTTAACTGCAGCATCCATGCACCGTCCTGAAGGCCTGTACTGTACAGACAGCCATGTAATGTGTCACAAAATCCCAGTTGTTCATTCAATCACATTTTTTGTCTTCCTTCAGCACCATCTCATCAGCCTTTAACTCCCTAGCAACGGTAACCATGGAGGACCTGATTAAACCTCATTTTCCAAACATGACTGAAGCTAAAGCCACACTGCTGTCCAAGGGACTTGGTAAGTCATGTCTTACAACCTTGATATTGTTGAATGTAAAACATACAGTGTACATTTTAATTGTCCTCATGCCTAATTGTTACTTATCAGTGACATTCTTTAGCAAAGTCTGCTGTGATTATAAACAAGTAGCAATGCTCAAACACAGCTTAATGCTGCTAATTTACTACACATTTGAACCTTCATAGTGGAGTATAGAACTTGCTGCCAACACTGAGTTGGCAGATGTAACCGGTGTGACCACTAAGTATTTCTTTGTCATCGGTTTGGTCCACAGCTTTGGCCTATGGCCTCGTGTGTCTGGCTATGGCCTACCTCGCCTCTCTAATGGGATCTGTGCTGCAGGTGACAAACTATTCACATGGTCTGAGTTGCTCATGAAGAAAATTTATTGTATTGGAACAGTGACAGATTGTAAAATGTTTGTAAGGAAATTCACAGTAAAAATGTGTCTTTAAATTACTTTTATTTAGAGAAATCAACTGTAGTTTTTTGGGTTGTTGTTATGCAGCTGTTCAGTACAGTTAACCAGCACACACATCGTCAGCAACTGGAGAAATTGCCATGCTCTCTGTCCTCTGTGCCCTCAGGCAGCCTTCAGCGTCTTTGGGATGTTGGGTGGTCCTCTGCTGGGCCTCTTCTGTCTGGGACTGTTCTTTCCCTGGGCAAACAGTATAGTGAGTCCTTTTTAATTTGTGATCTCCATAATCCTTTGCTTTTGTTTCAATGTGCTAACAGATAATTGATAATAAAGGAGACGGGCATGGACATAACTCTGTCTCCTGCGAATGAACACTTGACATCAGACTGCGCTAACACAGTCACAAACTGACAACTTGTTTGGTTTGAGCCTGTTCTTTCCCTCGTCAGGGTGCAGTGGTTGGGTTAGTAGCAGGCCTTGCAATGGCCTTCTGGATCGGCATTGGCAGCTTTGTCATGCGTATGTCTGGGCCCATCCCAGTGCCACCACTCAACACCACTGCTCTGCCCCTGTTTGACAACATGACCACCACTGTCATGACTACTCTGGTCAACGCCACTACAGCCAAGCCAAGGTAATGAATCAGTCCCAAGAAGTAACTCTGTAGATATGTGTTGGCTCCATTACTTTGAATGAATACTACAGATAGACTGCAGATGTTCCGTCACATAATGATTAATTATAAAGAAATAATTTGTCAATCAGATAGGTCTAACTTTGTCTTAAATCTTCCAGGCCGACGGGTGTGGAGGCGCTCTACTCGTTGTCCTACATGTGGTACAGTGCTCACAACTCGACCACTGTGGTGGTGGTGGGACTGCTAGTCAGCCTGCTAACAGGTACACACGCAACCAAAACCAACGATATCACCTCAACACTGACCTTTGCCACTACAACCATCTGAATTTGTGTCACACTAGGAATCATGAAAATGACAACTTCAGTAACTGCTTTTATCCCAGAATATGTGCTGGGTGAGCAGATTTCACTCGGATGAAAGGACCATCCTGTTTGAATATCTCATCAATTGTTTCATACATTCATGCTTGAATATTGGAGAGAACTTGGCATGCTTGCTAGCTGCTAGCTTCCAAGGCTCATTTCGGTAGCTTCCTATAGTATGCCAAATAGATGCATTAAAATGTGAAAAGATTCTCAGATGAGCTACATTTGTATGATTTGGACCCTGGTAATATATAACAGTGGGACATACAGTAGGTAGGCTGCAGTTTTTCTTCATGTTATTTCGACTAGAGTGGAAGAACAGCTTCTGTTTTATTCCGGTTGTTTCATTTTGTCCTATTCTTATTACTCTCTTACTTGCTTGAAGACAAAAATGATCCAAAGTCAGTGGCTTTCCTGTTCATGTATCTGTCAACATGTTAGGACCTATGAAGGAGAAGGAGCTGACCCCCGGCACAGTGTTTCCAGTCCTGGGCACAATGCTCTTCTTTCTGCCTGAGCGCTACAGAGAGAAGCTCTGCTGTGTCACTCCTCTGGCTCGGAAGGTAACCTCATATTTACACCTTTTTGTGTTTTCCTCTTTTGTTTACCATAACCTGAGTCTTCTTTTATCCTTGTTGACCAGCCCAAAGAAATGGACACACAGCCTTATCAGATGGCCAAAAAAGACCGCAACGGAGCAGCTCACAGCAAAGAAGACACAGTCACAGAGGACAAAGAGACAGAGAGCGACAGAGCACAAATAGAGGAGGAAGACTTGGAAACAAGGATTGCTTTGCCCTCGTGCCAACTGACAGCTCACACAGTTCAGGAGACAGCCTTATGATCCTTTTTTCTCCTACTTATAACACGCACACATACACACTTTTACCCCCGGTTACTGTAGTATCCAGTTCCTTGGGGAGAAGTACAGCAAAAGACAGATCATAGTTGTGAAGTCCATCACTAAGTAGAATGTTCTGAAGGTCTACTGCACCAGGTTGGGATGCTGTTGTTCACAATGGCATAATCAGCTGAATCTGATTATACAAGAGGCTTATGGACTTCAGTTTTTGTGTGGGGGGAGGCTGTTTTATTGATACCCGCTCACACTTTTTTCTCAAAAAACAAAAATGACTAGAAAATCAGCTTTTGCCAGTCTGGAGCTAGCCATCGCAAGCCCAAATGGCAGCAATCAAACAAGAATTGAAACTGACAACACTTAGGTATACACACAGCAGGCTTGGGCGGTATCATGGTATTTTGAAACCCTGTCGGTATGATATTCAATACTGTCAAAAATACTGGCGCTCCTCTTTCTGCCAACTGATATGGAGACGCTGTATTGAGGAGATGTATTGTAGTGCACAGCACGCACCACTAGAGGTCAGTCTCTAGCCTAGTGGTGGAACAGGCAGCTGAGCTGAGAAAGATGGCAGTGGGTGTAGTGCTGCCAGAGCGCATCAGAACCGCGCTCCGCCACTTCTGTTTCTCCAAGTGAGGAAATAGAATATTCATACTATGCATAATCCGGAGGAAATTCAAATACATTTTTAAGCAGTTGAAGATCTGATCATCACTACAGAGTATATAATGCAAGAGAGCCCATAAAAAAAAACAAATTGTCATGTTGACATTACAGTGTGTTGATTGATTCAAGACATCAATTCATGCAGAGTAACATGCAAGAAAACATTCCACCTTAAAAGTTTCAGGTAGCCAGTAGCCTTCTTCTCCAGTCTATAGCCATTTAACTAGCAAATAAGCAAATATGAAACATCCAAAACATTTTATAGTGTGGTCAAATATAGTGGACTAATGTATGTAAACTTGACATCCAAGGTAGAGTGGTTACAAGCGAGCAACCACTTATGTATGCTCTGGTAGTTAAACAAATAGAACTTACACTGTGGGGATAATGTTACAGGACTAGTAAAAAAGAATAAATGCCTCTCTCCCTGTTTAGTGGGGTATTTTAGTCAACAGCCCCATGATTTTATTTAACTGCCTGTCTGTCACCACCACCATTGTCTCCGTGCAGTCCACTGATGTGTCGGTGTCATCTGGTCCTCCAACAAGAATCTATGTAAGAAGGGCGTTTATTTCCTATCTATTCATTATTCTATGGGCCATAAGTATTTAAACCTAATTGCATCTTAGACACAGCCTTGCTAGACAATGTCATACATGCTGCAATGACTTCTATCACCAGCAGCTCAGGTTTTACTTTGTTTTTGTTTTTTTGTCTTTTACACAAATATCCTCATATACTATATACCCCGGTTAAATGTCAGGAAGGTATGAAAAAATAGATACCGCCCAAGCCTAACCGACAGACTTTGTGTGTGTGCAGTTTGAAGTTAAGAGAGTGGATAGCTCTCCTGCACAATGAGCTGTTCCACTGTGACTGGATCCAGTTAATCATTTTGACAAAAGAATCAGGTAGTTAATAGATACAAGATGCACAATGTGTTATTTTTGCAGAGAAGATGGAACAACATCTTACACAGAATATGTACAAGAGAATGTAATACAAAAGAAAAGAGACTAAACTTTAATGGAAGGCTGGACAGGTCTGTGATACTATGATAGTGTAGTGTCTTAACATGGCCTTGGTTTAATACTAATAGTCACCTTCTAGCTGCTATTAAAGATGTATAAATACTGAGTCCACTAAAGCAAAGCTGTGTGTTGAGACGGCTGCAGAGATGGCGTCTCATGGTGGCAGTTTAATTAAGTGGAGCACAGTAAAGCCTTAACTGCCTTTGCTATGTTCCTACCAACAGTGCATGAGAAGAAATCAATGCTGCTGTCTCCCCGTGCATGCTCTTGTTGTTTCCACAAAGGACGTTAATGTTATCCACTGGTTTTTGTCCTTTGAGGACTTGTGTACGTACGATGTGCAACAAATCCACACATTAGTTTACTTTATTGTGAGCAGTAAATTAGATTTTGGACATTTGGGAATCATCATTTTGCATCATCAAAGACAGATGTTGTGTCACACAACTGCAATTTTTTGCATCTGTAAAATCCAAGGTATTACATTGTGGGATTGTCAGCATAGAGTACCTTTGATTTTGGACGCAGCCTCTGTGTTCTGTTTAATTAAAAACACAATGGTACAAAGATACCAAACTTACTTTCCTCTTGGTGCTTCTGGAGAAGATGGTGACTTGCTTTTTAGGTGAGATGATCTTGTCAAAAATAAGATGTCTTGTTTAAAGAATATGTTCGCATTATTTCCAAGTTGCTCTTAATATTATATTGTATTAACATAAGATATGGTAGAAGGAGTAGAATGCGTCTTGGTCAGGGGAGTTTGTGTTTAGGCATTTAGTGTAATTGACAGTACACTACAGAGATCAATATACTGCCCAGTAAGTGAATCAGGAAACCTATGTTTGTCATGGGGATAGTAGTTTTACATCTTGTTTTTGAAATCCACAGTTTGTCTAGTTTTCATGAAGTTAGAAAGTGGCTCACTGACAGAGTGTGTTGGCAGAACTCCATAATGGGTTCACCCCTGCTCTGCACTGCTCTAATTCACATAGAGAAGCCACCTCTGATCTTTGAGTGCCAGTATGTCATTGGTTTGAGTAATAGTATCTAATATGTTTTATCATCATTGTGATGATTTTTGGAATCACAGAATTCTTAACCATCACCATTTCATGTCATCCATTGTCATTGTGTAAGAAGAGGTGTTGTGTGTACAGTGTTTTGAGTCAGTACTGTCTGTGCCCTTGATGATAGACTTCATGGCCATGTTTTGCCATGTGACTTACTATGTTTGTTTTTGACAGTCCACATGAAGTACAGTTCTACAGATGTTTACCTTAACCGTGCTCTATCAGCACGTGTCTCAGTTGACCTGGACCTTAAATGTTTAAATTAGTTTGCTGGAGTTGCAGTTGTATTTGAAGTACATGCCAGACAATCAGGGTGACCCAGTTTAGCAGCAGAAAAGAAGCAGATTAGCATGTCTCATTTATTTGAAAAGGATTATGGACTCTCGAGACCACTAGATCCCCTGTTTGATGGAATGTTGAGCCCTTTTTTGACCCACGTAAGCACCAGTCCGTTACAGAACCAACATGTTTGTACCATCATCCTGATACTCAGAAATACCTCGATTTATCCAAAGCATATAGAATATATATTTCTGTCATATTTAGTTTTGTTTTTTACCAACAGAAAATCTGTTTGAGATCATATTTGTATATTTTTGTAATTTCAGGTAAAGCCTGCGCACATTTCGTGAGCTGAAATATGGAATTCTATATGCAAGAACCATGAAATGTTTTTTGTTTGTGAATGTCGGCCAGGTTTGTGAATGTAGCAGTCCACTCTAAGATGTGATGGCATGTTTTTTAGAACACATCTTTTGCCTTAGGCAGCATTTCACACAGTAAATGTTGGTCAAACAGCTCATGTTTTAGTGCTACATCCCATTTGCTAGCCTCCACAGTCCCAATTTTTCAAAACATTTTCATGGTTCATAGTTTTTGAACTACTTTTAAATCATGTGACAATGTGTACTTTATTTATGATTGCATAGTATTGAATCCTTCTCCTTCATACCTGAAATTACTTGAAGTGTGTGCCTCTAATGTTACCTCAATGATACACAGACAAACCCCTTTTATAATGTGAGGGAACATAATTCAAGTGCTGACATATTCTTGTTGTTAAAGATGTCCTTTATAAAGCCTGACTGGGTGGAGCACTGTGATACTAATGAACACCAACACACCTAATAAAGCACAATTGTGTCAGTACTCATTAGTTTTGCTATTGAAAGAATCTGACTGAAGCCATCATTTGGTGTAAAGCAGCTTACATACAATATTCATGAGTGAAGAATTATGTTGATTTTAATGACGACAATGACAAATTGAGGTGTGATACATGCTTATTCTATTAATTAGTGGCCTTTTAACAGTGAATCAGTTTGGACTGCACAATAATACAGTTTGTGGAAGAAAACCATGGCACTTAGTAATTTCCAGCAACAATAAATATTGTTTTGAACAATATTTATTATATTTGTTCTCCCATCCACAAGAATTCTTCCTGTTATGCATTCCAAAAAAACAACAACCCCATAAGCACTGAGTCGAGGTGACGACTCTGCTTTGGCTGTGCCTTCATTCTCTAATAATGTTGTTGTTGTTGTTTTTAACTTTGTCCTCCTGATGTAATTTTCATAAGTGGTCCAGGTTATTGCCATGAATGTGAGCTCAGTCACAAACAAAAATCTGTACAGGAATGGCCCAAACCCAGATTTATGAAGGAATACATGAATCATACAGATTTAATCACCTGTACTTCTGCTGTAAGACTGAACACAGTTTTATTCTCTTTAAATGGCAAAGGAGAATCCTGTCACATGAAATGATGGGGAAAAACAGTTCTGTTGATTGATGGAGTATGAAACAAAATTGGTGCATGCATCTTTAATTCAGTGAAAAGCTAAATTGACTGCATTTAAATCTATTGACATGTTTCACTGTTTGGATGTATGACTATTAAATTTGAAGTTTGATGTGCTTAAATTGAGATGATATTATTAAAAAAAAGATAATGACAAATTCAATAACCTGTCCTGTTTTGTGTATTGACTTATATTATTATACTATTATAAAGAAGGTGGCATGGTGTCATCTGTTTGTATGCTTGTATCCCCTCTTACTAACGAAAGGGGCTGTTGTAAATTACTTATCCATTATTCAGCATTATATAAAAGCCATGATATCCTGAAGGAGATTCATCAGCATTTTACTGCTCTTGAAACTGCTGTAAACATGTAATTCATTGTCCTACATTCATTACTATAGGTCAAGTTAATTTTATTTTTATAGCGCCAAATCTTAACAAACGTTATCTCAAGACACTTTTCACATAGAGTAGGTCTAGACCATACTTGGCGCACTTGGCGACAGTGGAAGTAAAAAAACTCCCTTTTAACAGGTAGAAACCTCGAGCAGAACCAGACTCTGGGTGGACCGAGTTGGGTTGAAAGGAGAGGAGAGAGGGGAAGAGGGGAGAGCAAGGAGGAGAACAGACAACAAATCAGACTTATAATAATAACTGCAGCAGTGAGTGTGGAGCAGGAACATGGGGGCAGTAGACGGCCTGCAGTCACAGAGCCAGACTCTACAGCTCCAGAATCTGAAATACCTGCTGAAAGTGAGAAGGCGAAAAAGCACAGAAAGCACAAAAACTACCGGGAAGAGGTGGAGTTAGTAACATGTATTAGTGGGATAAGACTACCTATGGATGGAGAGGGAGAGGAGGGGAGGGAAGCTGCATCATGTGCATCATGGAAAATCTCCAGCAGCATAACTAAGGGATGGTTCAGGACTCACCTGAGCCAGCCCTAACTAAAAGCTTTATCGAAGAGGAATGTTTTTAGCAGACTTTTAAACCAGCTTAGTGTGGGTCCTTGGATCCCAATCAAATGCTCCAGTCTCTGTTACAGGATCTGATTGTTAATGGTGTCGAATGGGGCACTAAGATCTAACAGTACTACTTTTACATTTTTGGCTGATAATCTTTATAAATTATTTAATAATACAGTTATTGGATTCCTTTCATCTGCAAAACATATCAAGTTTGATGTATACATTTATTTTATGCTGTAAAGTTGACTAAAATAATATAAAATATAATAATAAATAACAAGGTCATAGGTCAAGTTGTGAACTTGTAAACTAAAAAGCCGATGACTAGCGTTTGTGAGGTAAAACTGACGTGTTAAATTAAGAATTAAAGGTGAGCTCCCTGCTGATGTATCTTTCACTGAATGCTAGATAGAGGGACAGGTGGATATGAGAAAACGTTTTCCAAGTCATAACACCATAAAGGTGAGAATGGGAGCATATTTCACATTTGGTCAGATACTAAATTGGTGACATTAATCTTGGTGCCAACCTTGAAACTGTAGTGATTGTACAGATCTTCTGTAATGTCGGGTTGAAGATGTGTGTGAAGGATCCAGGCTTTAGAATATGTAGCTTCTTTGAAACAACATCCATATTTTAAGCATCGTTTACTATCATGGCAACAGCTTGTGGTCAATGTAGTGATAATTTCCATTCCTCCAAAAAATACTCTTAATACCTGTTATTAAATTCCTTCAATAAAGTCTTCACTACATATATCATATGAGTCTAGGGAGACATGGACATAAACTGCAATTTGACAGATTGGTGGAGGCGTACAACCGCCAGATGGTAATTCTAGTTTGTTATATCATATTATACCAATGTTTCAGAATAAATTTGCTATCACCATACTGATGCTTCAAATGAAATAATCTGTCTTGCCCAGTCCTCTGCTGCACAAGTTGGGATATCTGGAAATGCTGGTCCTCAGCTGGATGTTTTGAAAAACAACCAGGATCTTCCCTCAGTCAGTGGCTGTTTGATCTCACGGGAAAGTCTTATCATTGACTTTGCACGTCGCCCTTTTCCCCACATGTAACCCCTGTTGGGTCAGACTGTCCCCTCTATACCCTACACTCTGTCTGAGCCTCTGCCCCACCCACATCTTGATCCTGATCTTTGGCTGATGCTCTGGTGATGCAGTGCTTTTATAATCTGACAATGAGAATGTTATATAAGGAAAAACTCTCTTGTTTATTTCCACTGTGGCACTATTGAACTAAAATGATTCTGTTGTGGTCCTTTGCATTAGTACTTGCCTTAAATTATTGCATATTACATCTATTAATTAATGTCAGTGCCCCTGGAACTACCAGTCATTTAGCTGACTTAACTTGAAAATCATTAGAAGATCACAAAAGTAAACACATTCTCCACCCATTATGATTACAGAGAGCTAGCCTGAGACGAATCTGCAAGCTCATGTTTTATTTGCTATGGCAGATACGTCTGCCCCCCTCTCCCATACAGATTTCCTTGGTACTGGCAGCACAGTTGTGTTGGTTAAACCAATCACAAGCGTTTATTTAGTATGAGGCGGGTTTAATACGATGACTGACAGAGAGGAGCACCATTCAGGTATCTTTGTAAATATCTAAGATGGCGACTACTGTTCCACGGCCAGCTACAGCGGCAGTATTAAACGGACTGGTTGGTAAATTTTCTCTAAAAGAAGAACAAACAACTGCACTTAAACTTTATGTTGATAAGAAATGTGTGTTTGCCGTACTTCTGACAGGACGTACTGTCTAACAGGATGGCGATTCGTTTGCTTTGATTTTTTTTCTTCAGGTGTAAAATAGTAGCACTGACCTTTTGCCATCAAGGTAAACTGTCCTGGTTCATGATTAGAATGTTTAGCCAAGCTTAATCTTACAAGCCTAACATCATTTTAGGGAAATCTTACAGTTAAGTATAATCTCATTTCAGACTCATCAAATATGATTTATTTATACATTAGCTTTGTTCAGCAGTTGAGTTGGTTGAAATAACCACATGAACCATTTGTCACCATCATCCTTTTCCTCACTTTCTTTCTATGCACTACCACCTCGTTAACCTTTTCTGTGCTCCGTTATTCTCCTTTGCCCTCTTGTCTTCTCCATTCCTTCTTTCCTCTTCTTTTTATTTTATTTTCTCCTCTCCACCATCCAGTTCTCTTTTCACTAATCATCTCCTCCACCTTCCCCTCTTCCTCTTCATCCTTCTCTCCAGTTATCATCCTCCTCCTCGCTGTCATCTTTTCCCTTGACTTCTACCCAGTTCCAGCAGAGGCCCAGCCAAAGCAGGGGGAGTGTGGCCTCACAGCTCCATAAATCCAGCCTGTAATCAGTGTGTACTGGCCATAATGAGCAGGAGATAGTGAAAATATGTTGATTATCTCCCAACATGACGGGATGAGGGGGCAGACAGTTTGGATACACGCTTTCTTGAAGCTGTTCCAGTGGCATAAATAGCTGTCATTACATGGAAGCATGGGCAAAACACACATGCACACAAGCCACAGGGCCTATAGATAGAGATGCTCCCTTGGGTGCACCTGTGGTTGTCATATATTCTGACATACTGTAATGTATGTATTACTGTAGGTACACTAAGCAGTGAGGCATATATAAAATAGACTTTTCCGATTAACCAGGACTGGCATAAATAATGGAGTATTCAATTCAAATTCTATTTGTGTGAAATGATTAACATATCTGGCACTAAAACTGATACACTCCATACAGTGGCCATTCTATTTCCATGTGGCCAGTTGGGTGGATAAGACTCAAGTTGTTCCAGGTTATAGTGGTTGGGCTGGTTTTCCTTGATGGCTTCGCAGTGGTTCATGAGCACTACCTTGTTTAAAGTCAAAGTATGGGCCAAGAAACGGCTGCATTTAGTAAATTCTAGGTTTAAGAAACCTTGATGATAGGACTAAAACAAGTCATTATATAATGACATGTTTGTAAAAGAGCAAATAATAAAAATAAACAAAACTAGAAAGAATTTGCTGAATGAAATTTGCAGTTAAAACATTCGAAATTGCAAATACTGAAAGTAGGAGAAGTGGCAGTCGAAATAGTTTTAGTTTAAGCATGAGCACTGAATGACATGTCACAGAGTGAAGTTGAAGTGTCAGTTGAAGTGAAGGTGCTGAAAGAAGTTGAAATTGTAGAGATAAAAATAATAATTAATATTTTGAGTTTATAGTGTAAGTTGAAGGGGAAGTTCTAAAATAAATTTGTTTTTCTTTTAAAACTTGAAATGGCCATTTTTTCTGAATAAAACAGTTGAATAAATTATTGAAAGGAGTTGAAATGGCATTTAAAGTGTAACTCCTGAAAAAAGTTTGTTTAAGTAAAAGCATTAAATTAATTTGAAGTGTCAGTTGAGCACTTTTTGCAATGTTTTTTCATTTTATTATTTCCAGCAAAACTTCCATGAAGGTTTTGTTAAGTTTCATAATAAAGGGTTTTCTATATCTATTTCAACATGGACATTTGCAGAGTTTGCACAGTCGTAGCTAGCTGTGAGTCTGGTCGTGCTTCTCATATGACCTTAGTCTCTCTTGCAGTTGCTTTACCAAACGGTCTGGCTTCTCCCTGTCCTTCTGTAACCTCTGCCTTAGTAGTCAGACTCCAGCAGCTCCAATTAGTCATCACTACACACGGGAAATCGGGGGCGGCCGCCCCCCGGACAGATTTATAGAGCTAGCCTTGAACGCTGGGCTGTTGCTTGTGGAGCTGAGCCCATCTTGTTCAAGGGGGAGATGATTTGAGTTATTCTGGGCTCTCTTCTGTTGTATGCTTCTCCTATCCACCGGACAAACATATCTACATGACTTATTGGATTAGATTTCAGTGCTGAGCTCTCACTGCTGCAGTTACAGTGTAATCATAAAGCAGCAAAATATGATGCTTACTTTTTAACTATTTCAGATTCACTTATTTTGTTTTTATCTTGCTTTAGTTTTTACCTATTAACAGAATAAGGCTACATGAAATATCAAGATGGCGTTTAGGTTGATAGGTGATTTCATGACATCACAAACGATTTTAGCTCTCTCCAGATTTTCAAAAAAGTAGCGTTAGGTGTATGTTGCCAAAGAAAACAACATTCCTATGTCATAGGAAAATGTATGTCAAAAAACCAGAGGAAGTTCCTCAGAAAAAAAGAAAGAATCAATTTATTGTTTCATGACTATTTAAAACTCATAATATCTGATCTGAAACAGTGTGGCATTTCTAATGTTCAATTAAATTATTATGAAATTGTTCTCACTTTTGTTGGGGAAGGCAAAGGGCATAAGTTACAACAAAAATTTTAACCGGCCAGTCTGGACAACTGAAGCTAATTGTGCTTAATGCCAGAAGATGCATTCATTCATCCAAAGTACAACCAAAATATATTTTTCTCACCTAAAATCATGATACTGTAACTGCTGTTGATAAGCAGCAGGAATATTTCATAAATTTTAGAGGAACAGCTTATTTGTTCCGAGCTGCAACAGGCCCTAAATGTAACCTGCTGGTGTTAAATGTGGTCAGAAATTTCTTTATGCCTGCTGATTATGGATCATTTCCATTTTTATGATCAAGAGAAATAGAGCCTGATTCTTTAACACAAGCAAAGGGATTGTTTCTGCCTCTAAGATGTTTTTGACAAATTCTAGTAATAACCAACACACACAAGTTGTTATTGTAGATGTTGTTTTACTCAAAGTATAAGGTTACATTCTGTGGCAGAGTTGTAATGAGATCTAAGTGGTCATTACAGCAAAGATATGAAGTGATCAGACAGCAGCTGTGTTCCCACAACAGTCCTTCACTCCCTGCTCATCTGTCTGTCCATCCTTTCACTCCCTCACACAGACACACACACAGACTTTATGAGATACAACAAACATCTAAATAAAAAGGATTAGACCCCACAAAGATATGAAGATTGTTTTTGTAAAAGAGCACTCAGGTGACTGAACTCTTTCATACAGTGAAAGTAACATCTGAAAAAATTTAAATAAAACACTGTACACCCTTTAAATCAAGATAATAGGCTACATACTGTTCCTCCATGTAGTGATTTGTGCTGTTATGAGTCAAGTGAAGCAGCTTTTTATTTTCCTTGTATTAAATCTGTTTCTGTCTAATGCTCAGATAATGATGGAATCATATCAACAACCGATGGTCACAGGCAACAGTAAAAGTGTTGTTCTGCTTAATCAGGACATGTAACCAGTTTTTGAATTAAAGAATTAAATAAAATAACCACTTGGTAACTCATTGTTCAAACTGTTCCCAACAGCCAAAGCTAAAAATGGCCACTGTCCTTGAAGCTGCATGTTCATTTAAGCCAAGTTCTTCATTATTGGATAAACCAAAAACTGTAAGAATGTATTTTTAATCTAGATCCAAAGTATTAAAATGTCTGCCTTCCTTTTATTTTTGATTTATGTTTCTGCTTTGCCTTCTGCTAACCCTAACCCTAAAGTTAAACAACTAAAGTTGCTTAAACAACTACAAGCAACTATATAACTAATAGTTTGCTTTGAAAGTAGCTTCTTTTCGTTGCTGATAACTGTCTCCAGATAAATCTAATGCACTTTGCTTTCATGTGTCCTTTGCTGTCAAGAGTTCCAACCACATGGCTGGTTAACATTGGAGATAAGAGACGGGGTAAAAGTTATGTCTCATGTTCTACTATCACTCTTTGCCTGCGTCTAAGGCCGGGGTCATTGGGTGTGTCCTGTCCCGTCCAAGTGGAGGCATCTGATTGGCTGGGACTCCTGATAGCAGCTCTCCCACGCTGCCACAGTACAGCAGGGAACGCATGGGCCACTTCTGAGAAGAGACACAGCACACTGTATTAGTTCTTCATGCTAATACGATTAGCAACACAATATGTGATGAACCCACAAAACTCATCTGGATAAATGTAACAACATGATACTTTACGGTTCACAAGGGGTCATTTCCACTGGGTATGGATGTCCCCCTCACTTCTATCGTTCAGGTTGATTTTCTTACCAAAGTCTTTCTGGACATAAAATTAAAAAATATTGGTAAAAAATAATAGAAATTTATGCCATCACTGTTACTGGGGGCAGTGATTTTGCACTGGCATGTCTTTGTCAGCAACCCTGAACACTGAACCAAATTGTATTTTATTTTTTTTTTGTTTTGGAAATAAAAGGTGCACACAAAGGCCTTCTATTTCAACTCATGAAAAATAGGAGCAAAAACAAGTGTTCAAATTCAATTAAAATGTTTGAACTCTGACCCATGTTGTTAGTTCAGTGATCGGTGATCCTCCTCATAAGCCCCTTATTGGAGTAGTGTTTGTTCTGGTTGTACTTTCAGATTGCTGAGAGAAAAATGTAAAGCAGCTCTGACCTTTAATCTTCTGAACTGCTTTGAATGGAAAAAAACAGTGATAATATCAGCGAGTTCAAAATGAATCCTACAACAAATGATTACATGATCTTTTCTGATTGACATGATGAGCTTTGAATTTAATTGAGGACAACTCATGTAGCTGAAATGTCAGAACAGACTTTGATATATTAAAGCCTGATCATGTAAATACTGTACATTATTATATTAGCTGTGGCTGTTTTCTTGCAGTGTTAAGTACCTATAAGTAATAGAAATGTTGTCTCCCCTCTCCCCCTCTCTCCTCCCCTTTCAACCCAACTCGGTCGATGCAGATGGCCGCCCACCCAGAGCCTGGTTCTGCTCGAGGTTTCTACCTGTTAAAAGGGAGTTTTTCCTCGCCACTGTTGCCAAGTGCTTGCTCATGGTGGGAACTGTTGGGTCTCTGTAAATAATATTTTAAAGAGTATGGTCTAGACCTACTCTATGTGAAAGCGTCTTGAGATAACTTTTGTTATGATTTGGCGCTATACAAATAAAATTGACTTGACTTGACTTAAAACTATTTCAGAATTAATTCTATTGCGCCACATTACATTATCGGCCAAGATTATAAATACATAAATCCACCATTATGACATAATGAATCGTGGTTCATATAACAAGTAATTTCCTTAACCAGCAATTTATGTAATTGACAGAAGCTGACAGAAGTTGTCATGGTTACAGACACATGATGTGTGAAGGTCAGTGTTAAACCAGTCTTTCTGGTGGACCCTGACCCTGATCATCTATATGTTCAGCAGGTCATGTCCTGTATATGAATAACTTGCTTCCTGTCCTTACCTTAACAGGATGCAGGTATCCACCCGGCCGGGAGGGCAGGGTGTGCTCACCCAGTGTACCTCCCTGGTCCAGGGTCTCTGTTAGGTAAGCTATGTAGTTAGTAGCCAGAACCAGAACATCCAGCTTGGACAGCTTGGTGTCTGGTGGGACTGAGGGCAGAGCAGCCTGATGACAGAGGAGGAGGGTGAACAGTCAGCTCTCTACAAGGATCATGCACGTAACACAAATGTGCTTGTAAGGATTGTCAAATCTGAAAGTGAGACCTTCAACACCGTTGAAGTTTTTAATGACTTCTTTGGCTGGCTGAATTGAACATAAATGGATTAACGTGCAGGGTGGAAGGATGACATACTTTAAAGACACTGTTTTGATTGTCTGTCTCTGTAATAAATATAACAACAATACAACATGTGTGTCATTTATCAATAAGCCAAGGCCAGATGTGTAAACCGGTAATTAGACTGATCCCCACAGCACATTTGAGTATATGTAAGTGTCTTTGAGAAAGTGACTGAATCTGCTCATAAACCACCCTGGACATTTCACATTAATAGTTATGAGCATGTCTTCCATAGAGTCAAGATGTAGACAGGAACATAAAATGTAATTTCAAGTTTAATAAAGAATAACTAGTTCTCAGTTATTACTTTAAGGTGGTCTGATCTAGTTTTCTTTTTTGGGGGGTTGGGGGGGGGGGGGGGGTCAACTACATGACTAAATGCATCAACTACAAGATTTGGATAGAAATTAGAGTATGTTTTTGGGTTTAGGTAGGACTGGAATCTATTCTTGTTGAAAAATAAATACCTGCATAGTAATACAGATCAGCTGTCACCTTTGTACTACAACAAATAATTAAGTAAATGAAAGGATAACTGTTAATGTTTGTTCAAAATACACACAAACAGAAACAGGTGGTAAAAGACAAATGTAGGGAACGCCTCAGTTTTTGAGCACACAGTACAACAGCTTGTTTTCATTCACTCTGTGTATGTCCGGTGTACCTGTAGGCTGTGGAAGGCCTGTCGCAGGTTGCGCACACGGCTCCTCTCTCGTGCTGCATTTTCTGGCGAGTGCTGACTCCTCAGTAAACTGGACTGGATCGCAGACCCACAACCAGAACCTGGGTTTGACCTGGACCCACACACAGACTGCACCTGCAGCAGAGGACATGTTTAGAGCCTGCCGTGCCTGCATGAAAGTAAAATTCAATTCAATTTAATTCAATAGACTTGCATTGTTTTGTCCAAATAGGGAGGTAGAAAACATTTTTTCAACAGACATGTTGTTTTGGACACTTCCTTGCAGGGTGTCTGTACTTTGAGTCTGGATGGACAGAGAGGTGCAATGTGAAATCAATATTTTTCTACTCACTTAAAAAATGGTTAGTGAGAAGTGCATTTAAACCCATCAGAACTGCTTCTCAACATGTGAAATCTGCTTGAAAAGTGTACTTGTACCAGAAATGCATCACCCACAGGTCTTAGACTTATCTTATACTCTTTCAATTTTCCCATCACGTGCCTTGTCTGATTTCCATAAATTGAAACTTGACTATTAATTCAGACTCACCCACTTCCTTGGCTCGCGGCTACTACGTGTGCTCTGTCTGTGTCCGTGCAGGGATGCTGGGCTGCCGGCTGCACAGAGCTGCTGCCTCTGCAGCTCAGCTGTGGAGCTGGAGATCAGCTGGTGGTTCACCGCAACCGACATTAGACCTTCCAGAGGATTCACGGCCATGGATGCTGCTAAAGGGATGTAGCAGACCCTCCTGAAGACTTCAGAACTTAATTTACTTTCGTTCAGTCTATTTTCATTGGCTGGATGGAAGTTCTTTGGTCAATACGCTACAGAACACACAGTCTGAGGTCATCTTTCCATCTAATCTGAAAGCATCTTAGTCTAATGGAGATCAAAATACTGGCTCACAAACAGCTGAAATCACTCATCTGATCTAAAAAAAAAAGCATAAACATTCTATTCTGTGGCTATTTTTTCTGTAGCTACTGAGGACCATTCTATTCAAGCATATCCAAGCTCCTTTCAACAGGCTTCTGTGGGACCCCAAGTTCCACCTAGACCCCTAAACAATTGATGAAAACCCCACAATCATCGGCTGCCTCTCTGCATAATCACCGTCCATCCAGAGAATTCCTCCCCGTCTGGAACCCCCCCACCCCATCTCCCTCTTCTTGTTTCCTTATCGGGTGAGGTAATGTGGGGAACTTCATGTGGTCCTTATCTCAGCCGCCCGGTCGTCCTGATCCTCCCTTGGCTGTTTGGCTGCCAAGAAGAGCAGGCAGGCAGTCAGGCCTGGGGGAGTGCAGCACTGGGAGGGTGTCCTGAGCCAGGGCACTGGGGGGCTTGGGAAACTCAAAGCTCTGCAACAACTGCGATTGGAAGCTTGGGGCAGTGCGACATTTAACATTACCAAAGAGGGGCGGAAGTGGTTTGTTGAAAACATTTAGAGCATCCCAGCATTTTAACAACCTCATTGTTATAGAATGAAGAAAAACAATCAGATTTACTTGTGCTGCAATTTTGTATGTCATGAACCCCATTTTGTGACCTGTGCTACAGGTCTGAACACAACAAAAGCATGTATATACCTCCAGGGTGGTATTGCAGAAACTATAGAATCAGATATGCAATTACAATTAAGCTAGAAAAGATCTTTCGAAAGCAGGGCTGTAGTCACACATAAAAGATCCATTAAGGTTTCCTAACTTCCTTTATATATTAACCCCTCAGGAATTGAACAAAAACAGTGAATTGTGAATCAATCACTCACACAACACGTGAGATGTGCCTTTGCCAGTGTAGCTATGTATGCAGACTAACAGCTAAGACAGTGTCACACTCAGTTGCAATTTTATTTGCTCAAAAATAGATGTACAATACATTGTGTCACGATCTGAGATACAACTCATTCTGGTCGTCTTGGTAGCATACACTGCAATTTTAAATTGCATAGTTTAAAAGGGAAAGATCAGATTTTGGCATTTTATTAAATAAAATAGTATTTCAGAAGCAGGAGCTGACAAAACATCACAACATATTGTGAAAAAATGTTCACACTTCTTAATAAAATCACATACATTTCATCATTTAAGTAAATCATCTTCCTACAAAACAGACAGCATTACAGATACTACTCAACTTATTCAAGATCAACATGATGAGCACTGATCATGATTTAACTCACAGGATTGTTACACTATATTTCCCCTAGAACTCAACTGGTAAGTACTACATATCAAAATACTGAAAATCAAAAACCTTCCAAGCTTTCACAGAGGCTTACATCAATATAAGTAACCAGTGCTTCTAGTCTTTGTAGCAAATCAAAGTCAATCAAGAGACAAATAGCAAATAATTCAAAGGCAGCTGTGGCTGTAGCAGCAGTGTAACTGGGTAATAAAGTGTCATATACATTAAAGACATCTGACTTCATCAAAGCTTGAAACTACTAAAATGAGTTTGAAAGGTAAAATACAGTCAAATGAAACATAATTCACAGGTTGAAGGCAATAACGTGGCAGCATAATTATGGCTGAAGTAAAGAGGTTTCATGTTATCAGTTAGAGGAATGCCTGGCACCTTGTCCAGGCTGTCAACACAATAACAGCAAGGGCCCCCTGACCTCCCATCTGCAGCTGCTTAGTAAACTGTTCAAGACTACAAGGCTGAGGGAAGTTCTGAGGAAAGCAGAAACTCTATGAAGAGGAGCAGGAGGGAGAATGAATGGATGCTGGTGAATGGTTCCTGACTTTAGACTGACACATGTTGCTGTGAAGTGGCTGCTAATCAAGCCCACAGCACAGGAACTCTAACCCTTTTCACTTCTTTACCTAACACTTTGCAATGCATTATGTTTTTTTTTCCTTTTCTTTATAACTTGAATAGTAATTGAAACAGTTCTTAATACTGTGAACATATGTCCTTCATGTAAAAAATGTGCGTTGTTTAAGAGTTTAAAAGTGAAAGGTCTGGGCAGAAAGTCTAAATAGTAGCTCAAGAGTAGCTGGGATTTATGTGTTAATATCTACCCAATTTCTTATTTTCACATAAAGCAATCTTACTACTGCACAAGCATTAACACTGTAAAAGACGACTGATTAGGAATTTCAATGATAGAGCTGAACTTTATTATCAACATCCCCTCACAGAGAAACACTGTGCTTACTTCACAATGTGCACGTCTACTTAAAACTGACCAGTGTTCCAGTTTCTTTCCATTCATCCATGCTTATCTGTATATATATATACTGGAACATTTAATTTTATTCTATTTTATTTTATTTTATTCTATTTTATTCTATTTTATTCTGCTGCATTGTATTGTATTGTATTGTATTCTATTGTTGTACTGTATTTTATTGTATTTAAATATACCGGCTGCTACGATGACCTAATTTCCCTTCGGGGATGAATAAAGTAATCTATCTATCTATCTATCAGAACTTTTATACTGTACTTTTAATTCAGTCACCTGTTCATCAATCCACCCCTACTATTTTTTCTTCTTCTCCACTGTCTTAGTGAAGTTCTGGATGTCCTCGGCCATCAGCCGGGGCTCCTCCATGGCAGCAAAATGGCCACCACGGGCCATGGGTGTGAAGGTCACGAGTTTTCGGTATTTCTGTTTGACCCAGAGTTTGGGAGTGTGGACCAGCTCGTTTGGGAAGCAGGCAAACCCAGTGGGGACGTACACTGGTATCCTGTGAAGAGGCGATGATGTGTTAGCATTTGATTTAAAGTGCTGCTACTGCATGAAACTAGTACTCCTCACTGCTTCATCTACTTTTTGACATGATAAAAATGCAGCATTTTAATAACCAATTCTGAACTGCACCACAGTGTGATGTCTCCACTGGGAAAACTAATGATTTACAGGATTTAAAGTTAACAATTCAGGGTCTGAACCAGGTTTATACACTGCTAGGTTTGGTGTTCAGATCACCTGGAAATCAAATGACTTAGAAAAACAAACAAAATGTTGATGTGAAAAAAAAAAAGTTGAAAGTACTGATGAACCAATGACGAAAAATGAGGAAAATATCCTGTAAAACTGTTGTTACACCAGTCCTGTTGAACTTGTATCAGCTCAGATCTCCTTTGAAAGGTGTATACTGTATGTGACTTCATCAATGAAAACTGCATATACAGGAATTTAAATACATAGAGTTCACACAGTTAGTTTCTACATCAGTTCTTTAAGCAACGTAACACTGGATCTGGAACACTGTGATCACTCACTTAGAGTGAGGCTGGTTGAGGCCTTTGCCAAAGTTTTCCTTGTAGAACCTCATGGAGGACACGATGCAGCCAGACGTCCAATAGATCATCACATTAGTGAGCAGATCATCCAGAGAGAACTTCCTGCAAGGCACCACACACGCATGATTTCATATCAAAGTAATGACAATAATGGTTTTTGGTGGGGCTATTGATTGGTAGCCACTGTAGCGATGGATGGCATCTTTCATCAGTGTATTGTATATGTTCTGGATTACTTCTGTGGACAAAACCGACTTGTGCAAAACCTTTTCCAAACAACCTCATCATACAGCTGTCATTGTTTGAACCTGCATGATTTCTGGATGAAAGATTTTGGGCTTAGCTCTCCCGCCTATGGTGTGGTTCTGGGTTGCTGCCTGTTCTGTGCCTGCATTGTTACATATTTACCTGGTGAGCCCTCCATCCTCCAGGTTCCTAAAGTCATTGCTCGTCCACGTGGAGAACTTCTCCAGAATGTAGGCAGCCAGACCCACTGGAGAATCATTCAGTCCTCGACCTGACAGGAAATAAGACACAAGGCTGATCCACCTGCGCACATTTGAGGTGGACTAATTGTCTGCAGGTGTGCATGTGCACGGTTTTATAAATCTGATTAGTTTAGGCATTTTTGGCTTCTGAGCACATTTACACTTTTAGAATGGATTATATGTAGTGTTTGTAAATGAGGCCCTAGATCTGTAACTTTTGGATGACGACTGGCTCTAAGGGCAGGTTCGGCTGGGGGTGGAAAACGGGGCGGGCTCGAGCAATTGCTGGGGGAGAAGTTGCACCGTCTATAAAATAACCTCTTGTTCTCCTCATTGCTGGCTGCTTGCAGTGTTAGTGATCATGGAGATCGGTTTCATTCTGCTAATGCTTGCTTTTCCAGTACAAGCTTCCACTATGGTGATGCTGCTTAAGACTTTCTCGTCACACAAGAGCAAGCACTGCTTACATACAGATCACACATGGTGCCAGCGTCCTGTGTATATTTGATCAGTTAAACATGTTAAAGTTAACAAAATGATCTCATGCTACAAAACTGTTGAAACGGGCCCCCGGTCCTTACCCACGGTGTCAGGCTTGGTGGCCTGGATGTGCATGTAGCCAGACTCTTTGATGGTCTCCACCACCAGTTTCTCCATGCAGGGGTAGAGACGCTGAATATCCATGTCAGTGAAGCCAAACAGCTTAGGAAAGCGACGGCCGAGCAAGATGGATAAAGCCATGGGCAGCCCCGGCTTGGAGGGTGGGGCAAAGTTCACATGCAAGCCTTTAACTTTCCTGAAGTATGAAGGAAAACACGGGGCAATGCAGTGATGGTTATTTAAGCATTTACAAAAAAGTGCACATAAATATAGACATCATCAAAGGTCTGGGGCTTCCAGGACTAGTGCTTGATCACTGCAAAATGTAAGGCTAGCACATTGCACGCATACAATATGGAGTAAAAATTCTAAACGATGTGAAACATCACCAGGTGTCCAGGAAGTTTTAGTGTGTCTTACTTGGGCTCCAGCTGAGCCATGTTGGTGGTGACCAGCCAGCCCCAGTCTCCTCCGTGAGCGTAGAACTGCTGGAAGTCCAGACGCTTCATCAATTTGTGGAAGATGTGTGCTGCACAAACTGAATCAAAACCTGTACACACACACACACATACACCAATTTAGAAATTGCAGTATGAAAACATACAGGTTCCACAGAAAAGGGGGACGAGTTACATATTTCCACATCAATATGAGTGGATTTTGCAGGAAATTAACTGTACTACTTTATCACGCAGAAGACCCTGGTCAAACAACATTCACTTTATATTGTTTTTATTTATACTTTGTGTATATGTACACTCCATACACCCAGTTGCCAATTTAGTAGATATGCCTAGCTAAAGCTAAGTCAATCTAATACAACAGCCTTGCAGTATTGTTTTTGATGCACCCATGAACTTTAACTTTAGATGTGTTTATGTAACGTAAATGGTCCCAGTTGAGTCTTCACTTAGTCAAAACCTGGGATCAAATAGTGTGGAGTCAGAGTGAAACCATTATTCTTTTCATCAATGCTGGTTTTCCGATAGCCGTGCATGTGATCTACATATAATTACACTCTATTGTCAGTTATTATACCCTAGTTCTGACAGAAATTATAAAAAAAAACAAAACATAAAAGCAGTTTTTTTTTTCTTTATATAGAACATACAGGTTTGCAGTAATCTACAATATTAACAATGCCACTCTAAGAGGAAAAGTTTCTTAAGAATAGTATTGTTTATGGTATCTGTTATTTTACCAAAACATTACAGTACTACGAAACCTAATGATTAGTGATGTTGGGAATTTTGAAAAGTCCCATGATTATATAAGATAGAGAGGGAGAGGAGGATGAATACGACTTAAACCAGCTTAGTGCGGGTCCTTTGATGCCAATCAAATGCTCCAGTCTCTGTAATAGGATACAATGGTCAATGGTATCGAAAGCGGCACTAAGATACAGTACAAGTACAGAGACAAATCCTTTGTCTGATGTAATCAGAAGGTCATTTGACACTTTCACCAGTGCTGTCTCTGTGCTATGATGCTCCCTAAATCCTGACTGAAAATCCTCAAATAAACTATTGTTGTGTAGAAAGTCACATAACTGATTGACGACCGCTTTCTCAGGGATTTTGGAGAGAAAGGGAAGGATAGGGATCAAGCGTAGGCTTTTTAGGAAGAGGTTTAATTACAGCTACTTTAAAGGACTGTGGTACATAGCCTGTTGATAAAGACAGATCGATCATGTCTAGTAAAGAAGTGCTAACTAAGGGTAAAACTTCTTTAAGCAGCTTGGTTGGGATGGGGTCTAAGAGGCAGGCTGTTGGTTTAGACAAAGAAATCAATGATGTTAGTTGGTGAAGGTCAAAGCACAAACTTTCTGGACTCACCTTTCTTATGTGGTGCCTCAGAAAAACCATACCCTGGTATGGAGGGACACACAACCTCAAACAAAGGGTCACCTGGGTCTGATGGTTCTGTTAGCAGAGGGATCAACCCATAGAACTCATAGAAGGAGCCAGGCCAGCCGTGAACCATTAACAAAGGAATAACACTAGTTCCCTCTGGCACCTTCTTAGGCTTCACGTGCAGGTAATGGATATCAATGCCTGGATAGAAGTTCAGAGAATAAGAAAAGGTCAGAGGAAGGACAACATGTTCTTCGTGAATGTGTCAGCAGTGCAGCTTCACCTTCAATGTTGGTTTTGAAGTGTTGGTACTGGTTGAGTTTGTCAACTTGTCTCCTCCAGTCAAAGTTATTTCTCCAGTAAGAGACCACCTTCTGCAGGTAGTGGGAGTTGAATCCATAATTAAACTGGCTGTCCTCTAGTGAATGAACAGGGCGAGTCTGGTCTATCCTCCTGTATAGGTCCTGACAGAAAGGAGAGACGATATGTGGTAGCTCTCACAATGTTTAAGCCTGCTTAGTGGTGAACTACCTCATGAGTGAATGCTATGGAGTGACTATTTTGAGTAGCAAACTAAGAGGGAATCTAACCTCCACCTCTTCTTCACTGGTGGTGACTTTAAACGGTCTAATGGAGATGTCCCCCTCACTATCAGGGGGTTCTCCGGCACCCCACCAGCCATCCTCTGTCTTCAGAACCTGGTTCCTGCTCCTCTGAACCAGAAAGAAGATCAGTCCACCAATCACCATAGCAACCAGCAGCTCTGTGAACATGGTGCTCAGTGTCTGCACTGGGACAGGTACTTGCAGGGGAAAGATGGAGACAGAACAGGGACGTGTAGAGCACATGAAACAAGGAAAAATTAAAAATATTTGCCAACAGACAATTTACATGGCCAAGACATTATTAAAACTACACAATATTACAATCCAACGTTGAGATTTTTGGTCCAAAAAAAGTTTGTTATTACACAAAGTTAAAAGTTATTACAGAACATTATGATTTCACCTTTAAAGAATGAGCAAACATGTTTTTTGCCTTTATTAATATTATACCTGATATAAAGAAAATAATTAAATTATGACTGAAAGTATAACTAGATGTGACAAAATGTACATTATGCCTTACTAAAACCGACTGAACCCTAAATAAATGGTTCAAGTGAAAGAAAAGTGAGTAAATACAAAGACTGACAGCAGAGAGGCATGAGAGAGACAACAAGGAAGCATGTGACTGAATGATTAGATGGACCAGGTACAGTACTGTATAGGCCGGGACCACAGGCTGGGACATTGCAGCTGTAGCCAGTCAAATAACAGTGTCTCTGTTGTCAGGATTAGGTAAAGACCAGGGCCGAGCAGGCCCCCTGGTCTCCTGATCCAGACCTACATGACAAAGCTTTTCTCATTGTGCAGAATGTAAAACAGATAAATTCACAGTCCAGCAACAGCACAGACACTTTATACAAGTGAAACCAAGCCCGTGGCTATTGTAAGTGATTGATAATGATCAGTTTTCTTTGCTAACCTCAATCAAACCCAGCCCAACCAACAGCTGACATGTGACCCGTTTATGTCGGCGGAGTCTTAAATTTCCCCACTATTGTAAATTGTGTCACGTTAACGTTGTAACTCAGTAGTTTAACGCTGAATCCAGCATGTGTGGGGTTTCCTTTACGCTGATCCATCTTGCAACTTTACTTTAACTTGGTTACAACAGACAAAACTGTGAAGCATCACTTCAGAAATACTTCCAGCAGAACTCACCTGGGCGCGAGCCTTCAGCTGTTGACTTCTCTCGTGCCACTGACAGAGTAAACTGCAGGTCTTGGACAGTGTCGTGCCGCTGGGTCCCAGAGCTGTGTCCCCGAGTCCTGTCCCTTTCAGCTTCCGCTTGATGAGGTGTGGGCCTGCTGACTTCTCCGTACGTGAAGGAAAACCCGTGGATAACAATAATCTGTCCTGGGAACTAAATCTGTGACAACAGAAGTGCATGATGGGACATATAGTATCCTGCGAAAGAGGATTTCCTACACAGTAACGCCAGGTGTTGTCGGGTTTGGGCTGCTGAAAACTACAGTTCATGTATTCTTTATTAGTGTTATTGTAATCTTTATTATTCGGACTTTTTATTATTTTTCTTCCATTCCATCCTTTTCGGTCAACTTCTACTTCTGCATACTTTCAGCTGCAGAAACAATTCAAATGTTAAAATCTTCCGCTCTTCTTTACACCTTTTTCAACTCCCAGTTTTACATTTCCTGGTTTTCAGCAATGCGGTGCGTTTGAGCTTTCAGGTTTTTCGGGCAAATTCATTTCGCATTTCTGCATTTTCAACGATGCTTTGCGATGTCTTTCAGGTGTCAACATTCTCAAACATTTTCTGCAGGAAATCTTTAGTTATTATTATCGTCTTGTATTTGCAAAGGTTATTGTTGAAATCTGCCCTGCCATGCACGGCGATAAGCAACACTCTGCATAGGTCCAGTCCGCCGCCAGACTTCCTTTGTGGGCACTGTGGGGTCCTAGTCCTGATGGTGGCGCTACAGCAACCTAAAGTTTAAAAGTCTGAAAATTCAGAACAAATCAGTCGCAAACGTTGCAGCTTTCCCCAGAATGTAGGCCCAAGTGAGCAGAAATGTTGAGCTACGAGCTGGCAGGAATGATCAAGTGCATCACTATAAAACTAATGAACCTCTCCTCCCACATGTTCTGACAGCAGACTTGCTGCACTGCACCCAGACACAAACGGTCCAGCCAGACTTTCAAATGCTCAAACACTGAGCCCACAGTGCATCAAAATGTTTTACTGTAAACAGCTTCTGCGAATTATCGTTAAACAAATCTCCAATGTTCCTGGAAAGAAATGACAAAAGTTTCATGTAGTGTGAGTTCTATCCTCATGTAAATTGCAGTCGACGGAAATACAGCATCTTTAAACATCAGTTTGTCACTTATGCAGCAATCAATCTTTGTAAAAATAAATTACACAAATCTTTATGTTGTCTAGATGAAAGACACACATTCTCAGATGACCAGTGCTCACTTACTAAACCCAAGACAAAAACCAGTATATACTTTTTTTCACAAGTGTGGTGTATTATCATAATTTACAGAGCTACATATTTTCTCATTAAAATATTATTTATTTTGTATTTCTCAACTAACAAAAAAGGCTTTTTATCTAAAAAGCACCATGATTTATGAGCAGCTACCATGTCTTTGTCCCTTTGAAGCATTTAAGATCATCAATCCATGTTGCACTACTGCCCTGTGCAGACCTTTTGCAGCAGAGCATGCTCATCCACTAAGTTCACTAATTTGTCCATGAAATTTTGCGAAAGAGATGTTTACACAATTTTCCTGACATACATCAGAACGTGAATCTTTAACATAATTAACAATGAGTCAGCATGAAATCTTTTATATGATTAATCCATCAATTTCTCAATCAATTTGGGCATTTTAGTTTTTGTGTTGAAGCAATCAAATTAGGGTCACTGCATCCCACTGCCACTGATACTCCCTGTGAACACAGCTCATGTACGTTAGTGAAAATATGACCAATACAGGTTGAATTATTGACACCACCAGTTTAAATTTCAAATTTTCGGCCAAAACAGAGAATGAAGAAAAGCTAACGATATTTCTAAAGAAGGGTTATTGTTTTTAAATGCGCCGAGAGCAATTTTTAAGACCTGTAAAAATCACACTTTTTCCCCCTGAATTTTGTTGATTCAGTTTTTAGAAATTAACTAGCATGTAACCACAAGAGACATTTAAATTAATCCTGTAATGGGTTGACCTCTTTCCTAGGATAACTGCTCAGCTTTGTAATTTCAAATTTGACCCAACATACTACACCCTGTTGAGCTTAATCATACTGACATTTATGGATCTTAACACATTGCATACAACACCAACACAAGATGAATATTGGAGAGATTCTGGCTGTACTGGGATAAAGAAACATTTATTGAACATGTAACGTCATTATTCTCAGAAGATGAAATGGCATTTGGAGGTGTGGGAGTTTCTTTGTAGAATTTGTGGGTTTCTCCACACTGTGTTAGGAAATCAGAAGGTCCTGCTTCATTCATGTGGCACAAGTCCATGAGGACAAACAAAATGTAAAAAATTGTTGTGCAGAAATTGAATCCAACATAGATGTGAATAGAAAAGACATGCAACGTCTTAATTGCCTGTCTTGTTTGTCCCCTCTAAAACAAAAAATAAATGAAATCTCCTCTAAAGAAATCAAGGTGCCAAAGCTGCACACACAGCAGCAGAGGATCTGTACTTTTTGTACATTCATTCCCACATTCCCCCAACTTCTCTCATTTTTCATCTCTGTATTTCCTAAAATTTCCCAGCAGCCTACACGGACCGTACTTCATATTAATACCATCAGGGATGTGATTAAATTGCCGTACAAAAAGCAGGATCATGGGATTTTTAGGACTGTGAAAATATCATAAAAAACAAAATCCTGAGAAAAAAAAAATACAGTATATATATCACATCTCTGGCAGTATTAAATCAGTGTAGGCAGCCACATCAAACTCACAACATTCACTCTCTACAACCACCCATCTCCCAGACTCCACATGGCACTCTGATGGTACGGTGCGCTCAACAACCATTGTGTCCACGGAACTCAGTTCCAGGTACTCTAGAGGGTCAGTGCGTCTAGAGCAATTTAGTCTGTCTCCATGGAACCACTGTGTGTCTCCTTGGACACCATGAGTCTCATCAGCTTTCCGTGGAGCTTCTCGATCTTCTTCACATCCTGGGCCTGGTCCGTCTTGTACTGTAAACACTGTGGGGATGGACAAAAGACTACATGAGACAGATGATAGCTCTTATTACATTCAATTGACCAGTTTAGGTTACACAACTATTTTAATGTCACAGATTAAGAAGTCTTATCAAACATAGTATTATAAAAAAGGAGATTTTCTTTTGCTTGACCTGTTCCCTTGCCCAGTTTTCCACTTTTAAGCAGTCATTTTGGAAAGTTAAGGGATGGATAATCATATAATATAGTACAGTGAATAAAGCCTACTGACTATAGTGATCTCTGACAAGCACTAGAAGGCCAAAATGATCACAGTTCTACATCTTCAAGATGGATTGGCACCAAACTTTGACACAGAAGTTCATGTCCATATGCAGATGAAACTTGTTGGGGGTTCCTCCTGGACCTTGTAATGTGTGACCCTCTGGCGCTGATCAGTCATGTAGTGTGGAAACCACAACAACTTCAAGATTCCAGATTACAAAGCAGAAACTTTAGTAGTGTGAACAGTACAGCGATCTGACGGCTTTGAAAGTCACGTTGTGTGACCAAGGCATCAATGACACTGCTTATCCCCTTACTTTACAACTAGTGCCATATCAGGTCAAAACTTGTGTTTGTCCAATACTTGTGTTAATCTATCAAACAGATGATTTTCTTTACAATCAGCATGTCAGCCTTAAACAGCCGCTGGCAGGCCTCTAGAGACACGTGAATGCAATGGCTCACTGTGACGAGCTGCTGATATGATTAGCTGACTCATCAAATCAATCAACAGGAAACTAATGATTACTGTTGAGTATCTTCAGGTACAAAGTATCACAACTGTTATTAAAACTAATACCAACTGAATTGTTTTATGTTCATCAAGCGAAAGGTTTTAGAGGTCACCGATGAGCATGATCACAACTCATATTCATTAACACTCCGGGCTATTCGATACTAAAATATCAAGTAAAACATGATTCCCTCAGGTCACTTACCACGGCATTGTCGGTCACTTTGATGCAAAGGTTGCCGTCGCAGTGTCTGTACTTCAGAACCACTCTGACCTGCAAACAGAACAACAAATACGTTAGTGAATTATTAAATTTAAAGTAAGAAAAATCAGACCAGCAGTTGGCACATTCGCGACGCTAACGAGCTATCCGGCTAACAAGCTACCAAGCTAGCATGCTAAGCTATTTCTAGAAAGTGTTCTCACCTTCATGGGATCTGTCAGATACAGTTTCTCTGCTGCACGGGCGAACTCTTCCCAAGTCTGATAGTAAGGCATTGTTTTAGAAGCAAAGTTAGTATTCTTCCAAAGAATCTGTTTGTATTGGTAGAGCAGCTTGGCTAACTTCGGAACACCACATCAGCAGCAGCGTGAACACAGCCAATCAGAATCAAGAGAATATGACGCCGAAACAACTTCCGGATTACCGTTTCAAAACCAAAGCATATATATATATATATATATATATATATATATATATATATATATATATATATATATATATATACACACACACACATATATATACACATATATTTTTAAAGAAAGAAATGCTGTCTGTCGGTCATGATTCTGTGCCTTGTGTTATTTACCAGTCACCAAAATTACACAGCAACTGCTTTCTCTTGTTTTTTGGGACAGCCCGCAGCGGACTTTTGTTTTGAAATGGTCCTCTCTCAGGACCGGTAATGTTCCTGTGCTGTATTGTGTGGGAAATTGTAAATGTCGTCCTCTAGTGGTTGCACTGAAAAAGACCAGTTCCAACACAATGATAACAGTTCACAACGCTCGTAATTTGAATGTTATATACATTAAAGTTTAATTTCGTCTTGGATCCGTGTATCATTTGTTTATTCAAAATTCTACGTAAGTACGATACGTTACCCACGTGTATGTACCCAGTGGTAGTGCTTTGGGAAGACAGCTCAAGCAGGATGTAGGCTAAGTGGTATTTCATGTGTTGAACACTAGATGACAGACAAAGTTCAGGTATTTTTATGGATGGATCAGGCTATTGCATGAACTCAGAAGACTGAAGGCAGTTCATGTCTACGTTTGGCTCTTTTCCCTGAGCAAGTGAGTGTAGCAGGAGAGTGAGCTTAATTTCCTTCAGCTTTACTTACATTTACTGGTTCAGTGTGTTAGATGTCACAATAACAGCTGGTGAGGAGTGGGTGGTGTGCTGGCGGCTCACTCATCATCAGCTGAGTCAGCTGCAGCTCAGTCATCCGAGTGCTTGACTTGCATGTATTTCAGATTTTAAAATACATGAAAATAAAGGAATCAGTGTTATAGTTACTCCCCACACATACACACGGATAACACGGACAAATACAGTGACATGTCATAGTATTACTAATACTTTTTCCTGAAGTGGTGTTAACAGGCATTCATATATAATTTTTAATATTTTGACTACACAAATTCTTAGCATGAAGTCTCCCTGACAACCTAAAACACTGCCATCATACCAAACTGCTGGTATTTTTTTGGTAAAATCAGTTTGCCCGTTCCGCAGAAGTTCTATCAAAGTGCAGTGGCATTACATAAATGCAGAAGAGCTCAAAATAAGACCTTTGCCTCTACCTTTTTATTTTTTAGGAAACCCTATCATAATCCTCTTTTAGAACATCAGACAACCAGCAGGATTAGCCGAGCTTACTTTAAACATTATGGTTAGTGTGTATCCACAGCAGCTTTAAGGTTCAGTTATGTTACTATTTATTGTGTCTTTATTATGTCAGTGTTTTCCTCAATCTAGTAGTCAGGTACTGTCTGAGGCTTCATTTCAAGGCTTTCCCTTCAGCTAGTTTTCAAATGCAAGGCCAGAAAGGGCCAATTTGTGCCATTCATGTCATTCTCCTAATCAACATTCAACATTAAGATAATATAATCGAGGGGTGGAGAATTTTATCCCCCTAAGCTAAATAAAAATATAACAATATTTTTTGGCTGTAAACAGTTTGGCCTGTGTTTATGGTGAACCTCTTTTGGTCCCTCTGTGGATAAGTAATGTGTTTTATAATACTGGCTTCACTTGCTGCTGTGGTGGTTTATAATGTTACATGATGGACACATGTCACACACACATACTGGGCATGCACACAACAACGTATGTACACACAGACACACGCTTAAAACAGAAACACATGCCAGAGTCTGTCAAAGTTCCACATTTTATCCTCAACAGCAAAAACTCCATCTCCACCCTCGCAGTTTGGGTTCGGGAGGCAGACCCCCTCTCTTTGTTTAAGAGTATGCTAAAAACGTTCCTTTTTGATAAAGCTTATAGTTAGGGCTGGCTCAGGTGAGTCCTGAACCATCCCTTAGTTATGCTGTTATAGGCTTAGACTGCCGGGGGATTTCCCATGATGCACTGTGCTTCTCTCTCCTCCTCTCCCTCTCTATCTGTACGCATTCCTATCCCACTAATACATCTTACTAACTCCACTTCGTCCGAGTAGTTCTTGTGCTTTTTGTGCTTTTTTCTCCTTCTCACTTTCTGCAGGTATTTCTGCCTCTGGAGCTGTAGATTCTGGATCTGTGATTGCCGGCTGTCTACTGCCCCCATGTTCCTGCTCCACACTCACTGCTGCAGTTGTTATTATTATTAGTCTGATTTGTTGTCTCTCCTCCTGTTCTGTCTCCCCTCTCCCCCTCTCTCCTCCCCTTTCAACCCAACTCGGTCGATGCAGATGGCCGCCCACCCAGAGCCTGGTTCTGCTCGAGGTTTCTACCTGTTAAAAGGGAGTTTTTCCTCACCACTGTCGCCAAGTGCTTGCTCATGGTGGGAACTGTTGGGTCTCTGTAAATAATATTTTAAAGAGTATGGTCTAGACCTACTCTATGTGAAAATCGTCTTGAGATAACTTTTGTTATGATTTGGCGCTATACAAATAAAATTGACTTGACCCTCTCACACATATACACACACCAGTAAATCAATGTGTGTGTAGCATGGTTTTAAATGTATCACTGTAGTTATATTTAAAAAGGAAAACAGATACAGCTCATTTAACATGATTATTTGGTCTACTTTTCTTCCAAAGACAGCAAAAGAGCCAACGCAGTTGTCAGGGGCAACCTGTACGTGCTACGTCTCACAAGTTGCGTCAATTGCTGCCTTCAGGTGCCGTAGGAAATTAGAAGACTAATAAGTACAACGCACATGAAATATGCAACAAAATCCTTTCTTATACAACCTAACCCAACATTTATATTTGAATTTAATGTGAATGACAGCAGAAGATGTATTAGCGGAATACTACCTCTGTCGAATAAATGACCCTCACAACCAGGGGCCATATGTTAGCCTGGCTAACTGTATCACTTATAGGCTACAGTGAAATAGTAAATGCTTTCAAGCGCTGGGGGCAGTTTGGTCAAATATATCTCATAATAGCTAGGCTACATCAAGCTGCTCAAACAATAATAATCTTGCCATTTAGTCATTTTATTAACTTTGCTGAGGCCTATGGAGGCTAACAAGGATTTATTTTTGAAATCATCCCACTAACTGAACTAGCTTTCTTATCACATGTGTTTTCCTTTCTTCAGCGTGCATCATTTAATAAAAGATTACGCATTAGTAAATTAGAATTTTTCGGCAGTGTGACAGAGTAGGAGCTTACAGCGCGGCCCTGAACGCAGCACGTGTTGCGGGCAGCAGGCAGCGGCGGCAGACCGGTACCCGAGCGGCACAGCGCCGCATCACACCGACCCAAGTGCGTCAGAAAAGCTCAGAAACGGTACAATTGTCCGCCTCCTTCCCAGTGACCATCGCCATCAGCGGAGCCGCAATGCTCTAGATAATGTAGGATTCGACTGTTCCTTTTTTAAATCCAAATTTTCTTTTTTCTTTTCTTTTCTTTGTACTTTTTACCGGATAGCCTGCAAACTGTGAAGACTCTGGTTGCGCCGTCGGAGTCCCATTCATCTGGTCGCCTGTAGCCTCGAACCGTGCGGTGAACTTTTGTGAAAACTACAAGTCACCCGTCATCGACACCTGAAGGAGTTTGTAATATATTTGGCCTGACAACACTTTCGTCATGAGGTAAGAAGCTCCTACTTGTCTTAAATATGAAACATGAGAGAAGCTGCTGCCGGTGGGAGCTCGTATATATTAGCTAAACATGTCGCGGTGTGGTGTGTGACAGGCAGAACACTGCTTTACTGAAGAAGCTCCACGCAGGGTCCGCCTGCGGTGCCATGTTAGCCCTATAAGAGGGAGTACCGTCCGCTTTACTGCACCCACAAGCTCGTTCAGCCTTACACTCGATGTGTGCTGCATTTGTGGACGTGCATGGGTTTGGAATGGCGCTTGCTCTTTCATGCTGCTACTCCCACACTGCCTAAGAGGGATTATGTTTCGGCGCTGGTGATGGGGTAGCGTTCATTTGATGCCACATTATGATTGCTCCACAGCTCCCGCACTTTTGTAAGCTGGGAGATGACACGGGGAATGGCTGGCTGGATGTCTCAGCCTCTGAACATATAGCAGACTTCCAGCCTGTGCTCATGCAAATGAGAAGACATATAACACATACTCACACACTTCATGACACACGTCAGAGATGAATTGAGGACACTCCTTTTAAAAGTACTCGTGACAGTCTATCTACAGCAGGTAGGGTGCACCCATCTGACACCCTGTTAAACACTGGATCAGATATTCCGTCTGTGGTCATGTACACTATGTGTGGCTGTTGTGTAACAGGGATGGAGTCTTTGTTTCCCAGTGAACATGATGTTGGCTGTCTTTGATGTACAGGAAAGCCCCGAAACTGAGTGTACTTAAAGGCTGGAGAAACTGCTCAGCATTGGCCAATACTGAAGGCTGTGTGGCCAGTACTGCACATGAAAACATGAAACATTTCCTTGTTAATCTCTTTGTGGTTATTTGCATTATCACATTATTTGTTACTTTGTGTTTTGAGGATTGTAAATCTCCTGTAACATTATTGTTGCACATTGCTTGAAGTTCCTAAAATGTCTTTGACAGCCTCTCCCTTGAAACCCCACACTGGTGTGTTACCACCTTGTCAAGGTCTGGAAATGACCTTGTTTATCTTGGACAACACGTGTGAAAACTGGTAGAGCGACCATTTTGAGCTGTTTTTGTCACTTTGTGTAGAATTGCCTTCCCCTCAGGAATGTGTCATTAAAATTGCCTGAGGTTGCTGATGAGGCAGAAAACCTGGGTTTTTACTTGATTCTGTTGTACATTTCTAACACAGTACAGCAGTTTGAGTTTGAGCATTTTCCTTTATATGGTGTGGTCAGTGATGTTCTGCTCCAGGTAATTTCAAATGTCAAAACAGCTTCTATGGAAGTGTGTGACCTTGAATTTTCTTTTGTTTTCATCTATGTTCTAACTTTGTGTTTTAAGAAGTGAGACATGCAGTGTGGATGGGGCCTGCCCCCTTTAAGAAAGCCCCTAATTGAATCCAGCTGTTGGAATCTCTCTGTAGGCCAAACTGCAGTTAACAATAGCTTTGGTTGTTTCAGAATTGAAACCACTAACCTTTCATCTCTCTCATTCACCCCCCCCCCCCCCTCCTTCCTCATACATTTTAACAACTTTCTCATTAGTTGTTTTTAACCTTGCTTTGGAGCATATCTGTCCTCAAACTGGAGCAGTGTTGAACCTGGACATCACCAAACCACTGATGGCAGCAAACAGGAATGAAGAAGTGGTAACTGTTTGTTCACCAGGCTGTGTTGTAGCTTTTGAACACAAGTGTTTTCCCCGCTGTCATTCAGAGGGAGAAAAGTGTCTGTGGGGTGTAACAGGTGTGTGTGTGTGTGTGTGTGTGTGTGTGTGTGTGAGTGAGTGAGTGAGTGGCGGCCCCAGCTGCTCAGTGCTGACTCATGCAGGACACTTGCAGCCATGTGTTAGTGCTATGACATAGGTTGTAGCCAAAGTGACAACCCTAAGTTATTGGTCCACTGGCTACTCAGCACACACAACTGACTTGTGTAGCACACACCTTATGCAACTCAAGTCCCCAGAAGTGCATTAATTTACAGTAACAGCTGACTGAATGATGAAAGCTGAGCGGTCATGGATGAATGTTTCAGGGTTATTGGTCTTCAGCAATGATTCAGATTCCCCTGCTTTGTTCTGCTGACATATCAGGAACAATAGTTCTGTCTGGCAAGTGCAAGATGGACGTCAAGTTGATTACAGCAAATCAGAGCTTCCAAGTTCTTTTAAAAAAGCAATTTGAACGTCTAAAGGTGATAAAAAAATTCAAAAATGGTGCTTGGAGAACCATTGCTTTCACGGGTAGGTTCGACTGTAAGATTTGAAGTTCTTTTTAATAAGTTTTTTTTTATTTATTATACTTTACAGACAATTCCAACAATACACAGTGGCCACAAGAACAAAGCAACTGACTTATTGATGCCCTGATACATGATGTACATAGCACAAAATATACCCAAAGAAATTATTGCACACAATCACATAAATATGTTGTGGAAGCAGTGTGAGTGAAAGGTGTCCTCCATGATGCTGCGCGCCTTCCACAGACAGCACTTGTGCTGGACGGTGGGGAACCAGTGACAGTTTGGGCAGTTGCCATACCATACTGAGATGCAGTTGGTACCTCCATGCTCCACAGACATCTGCAACTTAGCCATTTTTAATCGTGGTTTTGTTTTTGTTCCAAATAAATGGACTGAACCAGCCGTTTTTACCCTTTTAATTGTTTAAGGTAGGGATTTGAAAATGGTAAAGACGTTTCGTAGAATATTAATTTTAAGTAAGGCACTCCTACCCAACATAGATAGTGGAAGAGAGCCACCTAAGCCATCTAAGTCATCACAAATATGTTTTAGAAGAGCTACAAAATTGACTTTGTACATGGCTTCAAGTGATGGAGTGATTAAAAATCCCCAGGTAGGTAAAACCTTTGGTTGACCATTTAAATGGATGGGGATGGGCTTCTAAAAATTGCCTAATGGCACAACTCCAGATGTCTTTGGGTTACTTATAAAGAACAAAATATCATTGGCATATTAGGCTATTTTGTGATCTTTTTCACCGACTGAGAATCCGGAGATATCTGGACTGTTCCTTATTAGTTTCTGCAAGGGGCTCAATGACTATTGCAAATAACAGTTGGGCTAATAGGCACCCCTGCCTGGTTCCCCTCCCCAAGGGGAAGTAGGTGGAGGATTGGCCATTGATCTGAACAGGAGCAATAATTACTTAATCCAACAGCCAAATGTGTCTGATGGGATAATGCTTAGACATAAATCTATCAATCAAATCCTGTACTCCTGGAGGCTCTTCACTTGTGTAAATCCCTAAAGACCTTAGTGATATTATTCATATTTGTGTCCATTTGTGTCTTTAATAAATTAAATTATCTGAAAATGTGTCTTCCTGTTTACTACTGTAGTCTCACAAGATATTTGTTTGGTTTATTACCACACTCATAGGCCAACATTGCCTTCATATTAACATCAGATGGATATTTAGCGTATATCTTTTACTGTTTACGCCTGACAGCCCGTAGCATAAGCTTTACAGCTTTTTCATAGTACTGAAGGGGATATGTCTTGAGTTTTTATTTGTTGTGTAAAACAATATTAAATTCCGAATTAAAATATGAGATAGATATGGGGTTGGAGTAAGTCAAGTCAGTTTTATTTGTATAGCGCCAAATCATAACAGAAGTAATCTCAGGACACTTTTCACATAGAGTAGGACTAGACCATACTCTTTAAAATATTATTTACAGAGACCCAACAGTTCCCACCATGAGCAGGACTTGGCGACAGTGGCGAGGAATAATTTGCTTTTAACAGGTAGAAACCTCGAGCAGAACCAGGCTCTGGGTGGGCGGCCATCTGCATCGACCGAGTTGGGTTGAAAGGGGAGGAGAGAGGGGGAGAGGGGAGACAGAACAGGAGGAGAGACAACAAATCAGACTAATAATAATAACAACTGCAGCAGTGAGTGTGGAGCAGGAACATGGGGGCAGTAGACGGCCGGCAATCACAGATCCAGAATCTATAGCTCCAGAGGCAGAAATACCTGCAGAAAGTGAGAAGGTGAAAAAGCACAAAACTACTGGGAAAATGTGGAGGTAGTAACATATATTAATGCGATAAGAATCCGTAAGGATGGAGAGGGAGAGTAAGTGTGGATTGAACTTACTGGACTTACTGGAACATTTAATTTTATTTTATTTTATTCTATTGTATTTTATTGTTGTATTGTATTTTATTGTATTCAAATATACCGGCTGCTATGACAACTTAATTTCCCTTTGGGGATGAATAAAGTAATCTATCTATCTATCTATCTAACTTCCAAGAGTTAGTAAAACACTGTTTTTCACTAAGGAGCAACTGTAAAAATACTGGGTTGTAATAAGAAATAGAAGTAATTCATATAGACCAAGACACAACAGGATAGCATTAGTTTAGGGATTAACAAAAAAAGTTATTATGTACAGTTCTCTAGTTCTGTTTCTCTCTGAAATGCAATTTAGCATACTAAAGTTTTGCTACATATCACAGCCATACGTATATCCTTATCGTAAAAAATTACCTCAAGAGCTTTGGTCAAACTCGGATCAGCTTCAAAACTAGCGTTAGCTGCTCGCGTGTGGGAGGCTGCAGGTGCGTCCCCACTTTACCAAAGCTTCAACATGGTACTAGGACAGAACTATTGTTGCACAAAGCACCACATACTGTAGATGCAGCAGAGCCTTTGGATCCATAATCTGCAACAAATCAAAATATAGTAAGAACCTTAAAACTATGGTTATATACCAACTGGCCTGATACCTGACCGGAGCACATTCCTTAACCATAAGGGGGAAAGTGTATATATAGTGGGGTCAGTTTGTTTCCATGCGTTGTGTCAGGTGGCACGTAATGCTGATGTCAGCTTATTTTAGCTTGTTTGATAAGCAGCATCGTCAGGGTGATGGAGCTGTGAAGTGTCATGGTAACAAGCCTTGACAACTGCTGAAAGGCCTCGTGCCTCCCAGACGCTGCAGGTTCAGTCCACAGATGAATGACAGGAGCTGAGGCCAGGCTACATGCAGCCTGGAATTTTTTCATCCATGTAACTGCTGCACTGTTCATGTGGAGAGAAACAGCCCCAGTCACTCAGGAGTTGGTATAGCGCCAGTTATGTTATCCCATCTAAATGAGGTATTAATAAGGTCAGTCTAAGGGTAATTAGACATAAGAATAAATGTGTACATTAATTTAAAAGACTGAAGATACAGTCACTGACTTGTGTTGCTCCTTGAGTTTTACTGAGTCTAGACAGAATGAGATTCAAAGAAACAGTCAGAGGGGAGCTGAGTCATGGTATAGATGTTTTACTCTTCTTTACAGGACAGATTAATACATCATGTTGCTGTAACATGATTATAAGAAGTATGACTTCATTATTAGGTAGCACACAACCTAATTTACAGTCAATTTCAATAAATCAGTCTATGTTGAACACCCAGGTTTTAAAATGTCTTTAATAAAAGAACATGCTTTCTCTCTTTAATAATACAAACTGATCCTAAGCTTAATCAAGTAGACATAGAAAACTGTTCCTAAGGCTGTGTCCAGACTGGAAATGTATATGTCACTTGATGCCAAAGACAGTTTTATTAACTTTTTGAATGGGCCATTAAGTTTCTAAATCTTTCACATTGCTTTTTCTGTATTATTGTCCCCATCTAAGTGCAGGGGCTGATCCAAGTTTCCCTCCAGATCTGCTGTTAATCCATGCAGAGAGATTGATGTGACTATATTATTCTTATGCCAGAGATGTGTATAATCTTGAATAATTCATATGAAGTGTCAGAAAGAAACTATTAAATCTGAGTAATCAGCCAGAAAAGTGTCTGTTAACCTAATCAACTGAGCTAAACCTATCAAATCTCTGTATTTCTCTACATTCTCCTACTCTCTTTTTGCCTCCAACCAAAGTGCCTGCTTTTCTGCTATTCGGAATGTATTGGATTGAGCTATAAAATGTTAAGTGCATGCAAGAAAAGTACGAGAGAATGAACTTATTGTGCTCCAGTGATTTCCTTTGAAGTTTTTGTGAAGATTTGATTACAGCTGGCTCCCTGCCACCATCTGCTCCTTGCACTACTCATCTCCTTCACTCCTTCTCTGCTCCCTCTGCAGCCTCCTTCCACCAATCCATTCTTAATCTCACTCTCTCATTTCCCCTTCTATCTGCTTCAAAAAGGGCCGCTTTACAGGCTTCTCCCTGCCAGGTCTTTTTTTATTGTTTCCATCCATTCCCAGGCGACTTTCATCCCTCACATCTCACGTCTTATGTTTCAGCCGTCTGCTGACGGACTGTTTGCAGAGGTAAAGTCAACCCAAGGAGGAAAGTAATCACAGCTTGTATTTGAGGCAGACACAGACACAATTCTCTCAGGATTATTGCTGATTCACTACTGTGAATGACATGACTTTGAGCTCAAAGTGTAGCCACAAGCAGTGATCATGGCATCAAGTCACTGCGGTCAGTATTTAAGTGTATATTAAGGTATTTTAACTTTATTAGATGGTAAGAAACAAAGAGAAGAGCAATTAAAGCCATGTGCTGTAAAGTAACTTGTTTTAACCTGAGCACGCTTGTTGAGCAGCTCCACTGGTGCGGCTGCAGGTTAAGTGCCTTGCTCAGTGGGCGTCTCAGTTAAAGCTACAAAGGGAAGCATTACTCCTTCACTGTCACACGCTCTCTTCTCTGATCTCTAGGCTGGCACAACCCATCATGTCTTATGTATATATTGGCATGCTCACTTGTTTATTCATTTTGAATGTTACTGGTGTTAAAATGTGTGTCTTTACCCTGTCTTTTTATGATGAGTCACTCCATGGACACTCACTATTACAGACCAGGTTAAGAAAATGCCTTCTATTTATCTTGGTATTTTGGCATGGTATTTTGCTGCCCTCGTAAAGTGTAATTTTAGGGGTATATTGTCCCCTTGCATTTGCCAAATGATGCACTCTAAATGCATGTTGACAAATAAACACTTGTACAGCTGTATAATTTGATAAATAAAGTAGGCTGGACAGAAAGCATGATGCCACATTCCATGGTCTTAACCTTATCAAGTTTGATGATAAGTAGGGCTGTGCCGATCCAACGTTTCCTCTCCCTGTAACAGTTCTGATACCAAGGACTGATCTGACACCATATACTGTATTGTGTGAAACTCATTGGAATCATTTCTATGTAAGTTAACAGCGAGGCATTGCTGTGGCAGTAAAAGCTGAGTTGACAGCTTGTAAATGATGACAAAACATTTTAGAATGACATCAACCAAGAGGGTGTATTTAATGTGGATTGGTCATGCCATGGCCGATTCAGTTAATATGGTGTTGGTGCAAATATTAATCCAGCATATGTTTTATGAAAAAAGTAACTGGACAGTTAAAATATAAACAGGATGGAATACAAATTAAAGTCTGTCTATTCGTATCTGCAGTTTTGCTCATTTCTACACTTTTTACATTTTAAGGGTATTTCTGCCTTGTGATTGTGTTCCTTTCTGACCCTGAATGTGAACAGTAAATAGCTGCTGACCCCTCTGCTCCCCCAACTCTTCTCATCACCTCATAATCACCTGCCTTCCTTTCACAGAAGTCTAACCAAGAATTAGGGGCACCATGACCTCGCTTTACTGACAGAATCTGAATAACGGAGGAAGAGTCAAAATGTTAGAAGATGATCAGGAGGATCACTTAGAACTGTAGCCCAGATCACTGGGCTCATCAAGAACAAGGTTTATCTGGCATGTTTGGTGCATAATTGTTTGACATCAGCTTATTAATAATTAAGCCTCAGTTGCTATAAGCTTTGCCAATAAAGAGGACAAGCCATCCAGTGAATACTGTTGGAAACTCATTTCTGAAAGTACTGATGTAGCAGAAAGACTTTTCTCTGGTTGTTAAGGAAATTATGGCTTTGCCCTTAAGTGAAACAAACCTTGTAACTTTGGACAGTAATCAAACATTTATTTCAAACTCTCATATCTTGTGGGAAACTTTTAACACAATGGATGTTGCTTGTGTGTAAGTGTGCTCCCGGTAAATGACTAACATTACCCAGAAATATGTGCCAGGATGTGGCAAATGTTTCAACAGTTGCAGGGTTGTACTGACTCGACAAAGGCCAACTTTCTCTGGTGCTTGTGTCACTTCCATCCTAGATCAGAAAGGTAAGGTGTGATACCAGATTAGCAGCAATGTCTCACTGACACTTCTGTTCCACTTCTCTCACACAAGCTTACACCCACCTGTTAAGGCGGCACAATTGTTGGCAGTATTTATTGTAACTGTAATTGTCCTAACAACCAAAAATAAAACAGCTCTCCATGATCATCTTCTATTAAAATATGCTACTTTTTTACTGCTTCCCAAGGATAGTATAGTGAAGAAAGTGGTCTGCGAGCACTGATAGTAATAGGTGTTTGCTAAACTCAAAATATTTCCATTAGTGTGTGTGATTGACGGGAGGGTTGCATGTTTAACCTGTGAGACGTGGTCCTCACCATCCTGTGGGTTTGGTGTCTGCACCTTGGGCATGAAACATTTGTCAGCATTGAGGCCTATCCTGTGCTGTGTGTGTGTATATATTAATCTCTTTTCTGAAAGGCCCCTGTTTCCTCAGATATGTAATACTTGTGCACCAACTTTTTTCATGTATACGTACAGTTTACATATGTACCACGTATATGTACATTTGAAGAAGAATTACTTCACTACTCCCCAATTGGGAAAATTATTTTTGAGCCGGCCACCCTCTTGTTCCCAAGCCAAGTCCCCGTGGACTGAGCTACTGTGTGTTGTCGTGCACCAGCTGGTGAGGTCCTGCCACTGTAGTTTCATTGTCACTGCGTGCCTGAGTGTTTTGGGTAGTTCCAGTCACATAGAAACACGTAAATAAAAACATAGATAAAAACAACCAGGACCTAAAAGTGTAAAATGTGGCTTAAAACTGGATAAACATGAAAATTTATCACATAGCCTCCGACCAACAAAGACAATGCAGAGGCATGCGCCTTCTCCAATACTAAGTCCCCTGTAGATTATGGATCAGTGCAGTAGCTACAGACTACAATGCAGACCACACACAGACTGTAACAGTGCTGCCTCACTCTCGTCCTTTGTGTCACTGAAGTACCGACAGCACAACAGGTGATCACACACAGAAGTTCACCTGTCCACAGTGACACCCTCACATGCCAAAAGGAACAATCATTTATCATCTAGGCCTACTGTGTTAGTCTGAGTATTTTACATCTTATTCTATTTATTATTTTCTTATAGCACTAGCTTGAGGAGCAGGGACATGTCATTGTTTTTTTAAACTTGTTTAGTACTTTAATTTTAGTTTACTTCAAAAAGTATATATATCATTCATTGTATTGCACATTTGCATTTTATTTACCACTTTTCTATGCAGTATAGGAATAATGCCATGTCATGGAACTATGCCTCATGATATACAGTCTCTAGAAGTGTATGATTTAACTTGTTCTATTGGTCTAATATTATAAAAGTAATATTTTCATATTTTCCTATTAAACAGGAAAATGAACCCTTAATTCAGAGTTTAGATGTGAAAATACTCTGGCTCTACACACTTTTTCCCTGCTGCCTCTCTCTGCTGTAAGCTCGCTAAACGAGTCTGTTGCTGAGCAGTGGCTCCGTCTTTAGAGTCAGACCATTAAATTAGCAAAATAGAATGACAAAAATCACCCAAAGAAACTAACTAGCGATGGACACCCACGATAGCCAATATATTTGTCCAATTGCCCAACCCTTGCAGGCAACATGTGTAACATATTTCATTCATTCTTATAGAAACATAACTTAAAGCATATAATTTACAATTTACTCCAATTTTAGAGACTTACAAAATCTGCAACTACTAATGGCTAGAGCCAAAATATTGTTTCAAGTCAGTCAGCCCTCAATTTTTCTCTGCATTTAGTTTTATCAAGAAACAAAAAAACAGACTTGGACCTCTATATTTGTAACTTTATCTTACTTCTCAGGGCAGGCTTAACAAGCAAGGCCCATTGCTAGTTGTGGCTTTGCTTTCTGAAAAGTCGGTCACTATCCACACTTGCTCGTGCTGCTTGTGCAAGAGCAGGAAAGTGACTTTTATTGTCCTGCAAAAAAAAAAGAGGTAGAGCTTCATCTGCAATGATGTTGGGCTGCTGATGTTGCTGCCACCATGTTCCCCATCTTAATCCAACAATTCAGCACACCATACATAGCATGCAAGGAGCCAGCTCATGGTACTTTCTCTAGGGGCTCGCAGCCGCTCGCTGCCAAACTCGCCACACTGTTTTGCAGCTCCTGCGGCCAGGACATCAGAAAGCATCTGTGGCTTCGGGGAAATATCTGTTTTTATACCTTTTTGATTAACAACAAAAACAAAAAAAACATTAATTCATTTGCATTATGCATTTTGTAGTTTAGGCTTAACTCATATTTTTATTAGTCACAAGCATAGCATACTCCTAATTTGCATCTTATTAAGTCTTCAAAATGCTTATTTTTAAAGCAAATTTAGCCAAATTTGAAATAAATGCCAATCATCCTTAACCAACCAACCAACCTACACTTAAAGATAGCAAAACACTGTATTTATTTTTTCCTGCTTAAGCATAAGCAATAATAGCCCCTTTTATCAGGCATTTAGGCCAAAGCTAGATATGCATGCAAAATGAATTGGGGAGCATACTGATGTTGTCAAAAATATAAATCTTTCGTTTAATATTGATTCTGTTCTCTCGCCTTTCATTTTTAATTTGCTCTGAGAGCGACATAGCTGGACATGGACACACACACACAGGAATGTGTGAATGAAGCTTTCTCACCTCGGATCGAGCATATATAAAGTACTGTTCCTCCTGGTGGTTTGTTGTAGTTCTTACTGTGTGGTTTTGGTCATTGCAATGTCTCTGTTACCGACAACTGAGTGAGTGGCTCTCTCTCTGCCTTAGTGCTAGCTAGTTTTGAAAACTTGCCATATTCCTTTACGTGACTATATATAAACTATATATAAACTTTTAATTTTTGGTTTAATGGGATTTAGATTTCATTAGTCTGATTTTGCTTCATGAGGGTTTTTTTTCTGTGAACAGATTAAGTGTTGTCTGTGGTGACTACATTAAGCTTATATTACAGACAGTTCCCAAAAACCTTTTTAAAGATAGCCTGTATACTATGTTAACAGGCATACAGAAGATCATCAAAACGACAATTATTGAAGACTTAATATTGAAGTGTACAAGCTGAATGGATTGGTCTGATGGTGGGGGAGATATCTTTCTAGCAGCCTGTCTACAGAGGTCTAATCAACAAATAAGGCACATCACCTGTGTGGATATGCCATGCTTTTGCAGGGCCTGTAATGAAAGGAACTTGTGGATTAGCATTTAGAAATAGCATAGGGCTGATTCATTGTCTAAGGACCAAGAGAAACTCCAGGTCCTAAGGCTGACATTGCACCACTCCCCCTATCGCTGCACATCCTTCCAGTTGGATTGATGCTGTAAAGGAACTGTGGACGTGGCCCAAGGCACTAAACAGCTGCATAGCTAGAAATCAATAGGATAATGGCAGCAGTGAATTCCCCTCTTCTTAGATTTTCTCTCTTTAGTTTGGCTGTCCAGAGACAGTGGGAAATACAACAGAGAGTTAGTCAGGAAACCAATTCTCTCAAACCTTCTAGCAGTTAACTGTACAGATGCAACACTCACATCAAATGTTTAAATTGACAGGATAATTTACTGAAATAAATACACATGTATGTGATAAGCATAGTTTTCTTTTGTCATGGAAACATTTATTTTTGGTTTGAGTTTCTAATTCTTTTCCTACAGGCAGATTCACTTTTTCACTAGATAATAGCACGGCCAACATGCTGAAAAGGTCTCTCTTTGTCATGCTAGTCGTAGTGATCTTGTCACTTTATCTATAAACATTAAAAATAACTCCTCACTTGTCTGTCAGCACCTTAAAGTGATTAAGAAGTGATTTCATTTCATACCGTTTATTCCCTTCTTTTTCACCTAAACACTGCTCCATGAGCTGATAACCTTCCTCCCCCAAGCTAATTATTTACTGGCAAAACGGTCTGGATCAAAGCACGGGAAAGTATTCTAACCCTTTGCTTTAATGTGTGTTTGTGTGTAACCTTGTCAAAGAACCTCGCTTCACATGTCCATAATTTTACACATTTGATGATAGTTCTGGAGCTATATGAGATTAATTTGGCTAATGAACAGTGTTGGGCAAGTTACTTAAAATGTACAAATATAATTAATTTACACCAAAAACTTACCAGCAGGTAACGTGGACATGACAGCTAAGAAAACACTGCATTCAATTAGACAACTTTGGAGTTAGTACCTATAACATAATTACTGAATTTCAAATTGTAATCCCTTACACTCTTTGTTACTGAAAAAGTGATCACATTACTATAATATGTTACCAAGTTATGTGTTACAGCAACCTTACAGTCAGCTCTCTGAACTTCTGTCAACCAAGCTAAACTTTACAGTACTCACTGTAAAATACAGCAGATTTAATCATTGCTCATATGAAAAGTTTCAGGCTTAAATGTTAAATAAAACAAATGACATCTTATTAGTTCCAGCAGAGATGTCTGTTTTATGGGTTGAGAGTGCTGCGACAGACGAAGGTCCATTCAGCCCCCTCCCCACAGGACAATGAAAACCAACAAAAGAACAGGAGTAACTTTAAGTGTTTGCAGGTCAAAAAATAATATGGGTTAGGATAAATAATAAGAATAAATAGTTGTGTTTCTCTTTAAATGACGGCGTATTAAGAATACCATGTCATGAAGTTCCACAACAACGTATCATGTCTCTGCCATGCTGCACCCTCTGAACAGCAAATAGTTCTGTCATCAGAAGTGGTCGTCCTGGCAACACAACAACGCTGCCAAATTGACACTCTTTTGTTCAGCCAATTGTAGCTTGCTAGATCTTGAATGAGGAGAGGAGAAATAAGAGTCGCAGGTCCAGGAAGACGCAGAGAAGGCAAACCGGCGAGGGAGGGAGGGAGGGAGGCGGGAGTGTAAAGAGCCAGTTAGTTGTGAAACAGGTCATCCACAGCGCAGTCAGGCCTCATTTGGCCTCCATAATGAAGCGACCCCGGACAAACCTCTCCATCTTTGTTCCCCTGGACAATGACTGAGCACTGGGAAAGAGAACCATCTGACACATGAACTCCCTGTGGTCAGCTGAGCTCAACTGGCTGGACTTGGGGGGTGGGGGACCCAGGCCTGACAGAGAGCACAGTTTATCCTTTACTCTTCTCTTTACCTTTTCAAATACTAAAACTCCACTGTTCTAACTGTATAGCTTCAAAATACCCCCCTTCCCTTTCCTATCACTTTAACGTCCAGTGGAAACAGGTAGTCTCAGTTTATTTAAACAATGTTATTTTTATAACATATCTGGTATAAGTTTTCATTTCAAAAGGTGTTTTAAACTGCCAGTTTGCTCATTAAATACTTACTATTCAGCTGAAGAGATGGACCATTCTCATTTTCTCACTTTTAAAATGATTGTTGCCATGTCCTATCACACCTCATTACTTTTATTAAACTGTTAAGATTTAGTTCCTGGTGGTGTATAAAAAGCCTGACTGCTGTCCTGCAGTTTGGTACCACTATCTTTGTCTTGTCATCCTTTCCCACCTTGTTGGCCTTAATTATCATTTACCATCTCTTTTATTTTGAAATACTCAGCTAGCTTACTATACTTCTGCAGGTATTTCTGCCTCTGGAGCTGTAGAGTCTGGATCTGTGATTTCCAGCCATCTACTGCCCCCATGTTCCTGCTCCACACTAACTGCTGCAGTTGTTATTATTATTAGTCTGATTTGTTGTCTGTCCTCCTGCTCTGTCTCCCCTCTCCCCTTCCACTGTCTCCAAGTGCTGCTCATGGTGGGAACTCTTGGGTCTCTGTAAATAACATTTTAAAGAGTATGGTCTGGACATACTCTATGGGAAAGCGTCTTGAGATAACTTTTGTTATGATTTGGTGCTATACAAATAAAATTGACTTGACTTGATTGAGTGGCACATTAGCACCAGCCACCTGCCTAATGCTGGTAAATTATTGAGTGACTGGTGAATTTGAATATTTAGCTGTCAGTGGCTGCTACGTGTTTACGTTGTAAAAAGTTCCTTTCCTACCCTGCCCTTGACACTCAGTGAGTGTCATCAGAGTGATCAGTGAGTTGTGTGTTTAGCTTTGTGTATGTGTGATCTGATGATATGATCGTGCGTGGTTGCTCTCTGCTTCCCCTTTTCTTCACAGTGGTTGAGACTAGCAGCTGTTGAAGCATCTGAATGAAGGCAGAGAATTGAACATCAACACTTTTTTGGCATCGACTGAAATGTGTGCAAAGCACCAAAACTGTCAGTTACTCAAAGCTGCAATTGAATGTTTCATAGTCTTGTTGACTATGAAACATTCAATGGCAGCAAATGTAATAAAAAAAATATTTTTTTATTAGATTTGTGAGTGTGAAAGTGAATTTTTGACCTTGGGAACAGTACTTTGAAGACAATCCTAACCTAGGGTCCACTTGCTTTCTTTTTTTGGACATTTCAACTGCATCTCGCAGTCCTCATCAACTGATGAGATGGCTGGTTAGATTTAAACCATAATTTTTACCATTTTTAGACAGTATTTTATTTAGTGTTTGTGTTGAACAGTTATCATTAGAGAAGTTTGGCTTCTTCAGATGTTTTGTTAAAAAAACATGTTTATATTCCTCAAAGATAAGTATCGTTTTGGTATCGGTACTGAACTCTGACCAATATTCAACTTCTGATGAATTAGTTGATAATCATCAGTGTAGCATCAGTGATTGATCTATCATCTGTGGACTGATTGATCAGAGTGAATATTGGCTAATTATATAAAATATATTGGTATAGTCATTATTACATCGCTTTTATTGCCAGTTTTATGTTATATTACATTATTTCCATTCACCTATGTAACTGGGTCAGGAGTAAGAAACAAACTACTTGGTCCATTTAGAATTAGGAAAATCCCTGGAAAAGCCCATTCCTCCATCCACCTGTTGGCTGGCTTTGATCTAAAAGGGGACACACATGGTTGCACAAAACAAACAGAGTGTACAGTACAGAACTGCCAGCCGGCTCAGGTCTTCAAATCCTGTTTCTGGTAGCAGTTTCCACTACTCTTTAAAACCAGACACTTTTAAAGACATTAAACTTTCAGTGGTCTCTGGTGCAACTCTTTCTCCACGGCCCCTGACGGCTCACAGCATCACAGCTGCTGCTCAAAAGCAGCCTGCTCATCACCTGTTGACACCTGAGAACACACACACAAACAGTTGTGTGTGTACATTAGCTGTTAGCTTGACATGGGGACTTTTGGTGTTGTAATTACTACAACAGTTACTGTCCTTTCTCACCTCTTCTGTAGCTTCTACCCTAACTGTGTGTATGGGTCTTTTGGGTTTTATTCTGCAATAAAATGTATAAGGATGCTGTCTAGGAGGAAACTGTAACTGATTATATTTGTGCATGCTATTGTTAAATGCTGTGTGTACATGTTTCTTTTCTGTGTGTGTGTGGGTGTGTGGGTTGCAGAAGGTTTGACACTAATCTCCACAGTGGACATTAGTAAGATTACACAAGATGACTGCTTTCTCCACTGGACATCAAAGAGTTTTGGTCATGTTACAGAGATGTATAAACTTGGGTATTAAAGCAAGTGGACTGCCAAATAAATCAGGATTACATGTCGGCTAACAGGAATACTTTCTTATTGAGAAGCTAGCATTTTATTTATACACTTTATTAATGTTTGGACATGACATGAATGACTACATGCTGTTTGTGTCTATGTACACCTTGTTGTGTAACAAATCAGCATGAGGCAGGGTTAAGATGACAGTCAGATGGGATTAGAGGGGTTAGACCTGTACTAGATCTCAGTCTGTTTAACCAAAGCCAGGACAGACACTCACTGGCCTGCTTTCCCCTGCAAAGCCTCACCTCTCTGTGCTGTATTTTAAGATATCCCAGCAGTCCTTGCACACACTGGCATGTGTTTTTTTAAGTTCCACTGTCACTGCTGTTTGATATGTGTCTTAGGGTCAGCTACTGAGCTGCAGCTCTGCAGCTTGTGGGGATTCAGTGTCTTGCTCGTGGACACTTCAGTAGGAATGTCTGATCATTTATTCACATTTTGTCACAGTCCAACATGTACTGATAGCCAGCCCTACACACACACACACACACACACACACACACACACACACTTCAAGTACACGAAAAATTCGTGAAGCTAATCCAATTTAGACAAAAATATTCTTGACAATTAAATAGCAGTAAAAAGGTACAGCCTTGAATAACAACTTTCCTTTAAAGGGCACATGTCAAATTTACTTTACTAGTGCAGTACTACAAGGCCTATGTCTTGGTTGGCTCTGGAGGACCTTTGTCAAGTCTGAGAAAGTTTCTTAAGAGGTGTGGGTGTTTACTAGACAGGGACGGTCTAACAAAAAGATGCTATAGAGTTGCATTATGGGAAGTGTAGGATCCAGTGTTTGAGGTCCGACTCATACTAGGGACTAAAGGTCAGGATATCTTGGCATCTGCTGCTTTGATTTGGACTATTCTTCTTCAATCTGTTTCCCACCTTCATGAAAGTGCAATATAAGGGTGTACCATATTGTATCGTTCACAATTTAACTGGTATCATTTTTAATACAATTTTAAAAAGTTCATATCGTCATAATGGCGATATTTCAACTTGTTGACGTAATGATGTCAGTCCATTACGCACAGCAACAACAAGCATGGCTAAATGGAAAGTGCTAGCACAAGTTATTGTACTTTCCTCAAACTTGCGTTCATTATTTACTTAAGTAATGCCGTAATTGCACCGGGCACGCCTCTATAACGTCACGTCTGCAACACCGTTTTGTTACGCCCTCCGCAGGGCTTCATACTTTTGACGTTTCAAAAGTGGAGCATTTTGCCCTCCCAGTTTTGTTGACCTGCTCAGATTTTGTTGATTTGGTCATTTTTCCTTGGTTTTTGTGCTTCTCCCATGGGTAAGTAGGGTGTTTCATTTGAAAAATGACCCGGTGCTCAATGGCGTTGTGTGAAGTCCTGCCCAGCTCGATCTGCAGCTTCCGTCATAAAATAGACTTGGTGTATTTAAAGAGAAGCAGATGCTCTTCTGAAAACGTGCTGCGGCGTGTATGGTGGAAATCAGAAGCACCGTGTAGAACGGCTTCAATCAGCTCCAGTGGCTGTGTTGCAGCTGGAACTTGATGTAGCTGGGCCTGCTGGGTTCAGCTGAAACAGCATTCCAGTACTGATGTGGACGTTGATTACCGTGGCAACGGTAGAGGCTTCGAAAAAAAAAAAAATATATATATATATATATATGCGTGTGTGTGTGTGTGTGTGTATGTGTGTATACATATATACATATATACATATATGTATATATAAAAAACAGAGATAAAGCTATAGCTGACAGCAGGTGTTTTTGAAACTAGTGGCTGTAGACTTCAGTGCTTTTATGACATAATTTGAAATAAATCAACTGTGGCAATCAAGTCCTGTTGTTGCCTCTTGCCCCAAAATGGTTGGAGAGAAACACAATCAATTATTCAAATCCACTTGACTTTTTCAGCTTCTCCACTATGACTGCATCATGTTTGGACAGATTATATTCCCAGTGTTGCTGTCAATGGTTGCTGTATTATCAGTGTAAGAGCTGTATCCACACGTTACCTCAGGCAGCAGATGTCACTGGTTGTAAAAAGTGGAAGAGGATTATGTGGCAGGCTGTAATGCCTCTGCCAACCTAATGCCCAATACCCTACCCTACCCTGCCTGCCAACCTGTGTGTGTGTGTGTGTGTGTGTGTGTGTGTTGGGTGTGGGCTGCCTGATGATCCAGTCCAGACTATATGCTCTCTGCATCCTTTCACACTCACTGTGGGCCCTTTCTGTGTGGCAAAGACTGCCAACTGTTGAAACATGCTGCCTTTATGTTTGAATATGCATGTGTGAAGCTGCACTTGCCTGAACCGTTGGGAGGCCAGTGTGATGGGATGCTATAATTTTGGTTGAAGAAAGCTGACTGTCTTAGTGTAAATATGACTGAAGAGGAAAACAGGTGGCTGCTCTGTTTGTCCATCTGTCCCCTCTGCCACGGCAGATGTCTGTCCTTTCCCCTTTCTCCTCTGTGTGTTGTCTCTGCTTAGGTCGAGGGTCACAAACTACAATCTGTACAAGTCAGTCTTTCCCATAAAACACACTTGGTGCTATAGTCTTATTAACGTCCTTGTGTGTCTGCTGGAGGTAGCAGTGTCAAAGTCATTTGTTTTATTAGGTTTGCGAGTTTTTCTCAGGGGAATGAGAAGTTGTGGCCATGTGTAGCTTTAAGTAGAGCTGCTGTGCCAAGTTTCATTTTAGTCCTGGTGCCCCTTCAAACGATATAGCCTATTCTTCATCGAGCTCCATTATTGTCCCAAAATGATGAAAAACACATCACTGACTATGATTACATGTACTGAATATTCCACTATCATTCAGAATATGATAATATCCCGAATTTGATATGGGTCATGTAAACAGCATATTCCATTTGGATATTCCGAATTATCCCTTATTTCCGTTTAAGACATGTGGGATATGCCGGTGTTATTCAGGTTTTAAGAGCGTTCTTTGGACATGTTTACAGCACATTCAGAATCTGCGGATAAGACAGCAGTTTACGACACACTTCCTTTTTGCCTGTTTGGTCAGCTTTGTGCATGTGAAAATTTGCTGCATTTGCTTTTAAAATGAAATGGCTTTTGGTTTTGAACTGCTGGTCATACGAAACAAGACACTTAGTGACATCACATTTTAATGCCATTTGGTATTTAGAAGAAAGAGCATAATAACACTGGACTTATCCTTTACTAAAAGTGTTTGTGTGTGTGTGTGTGTGTGTGTGTGTGCGCGCGCGCGTGTACGTGTACATGTGAGAGACCTAGAGCAGTTTCTGTCCTACATCTTACACTGTGTGAGCCAAGTCTGGTCTTATCAGCTCAAGATAAAGAGAAACGCTTCACTTGGGTAGAACAGCTTATCTCTCTCTCTCACTTTCAGCCTCTTGGTCTCCATCCCTCTTTCTATTGTTTTATTCTCTGTTCTATTTTTTTTGTATTCCCATCAAATTGTGAAGGACATTTGATGCATACAGTTAGTTAGTAACATGGAAGTTCATGGAATGAAATGGCAGAACTCAATTGTGAGGGCAGTACAGCGCCGGGAAAATCGACAGCTCACACTGACTGGAGTTATCTTGTAATTCATCTTCATAAAAGCAGCATTTTCAAGCATTTTTTGATCTAATGAATAAAATAATTCACCTTTTGCGTGACAAATGTGAAGTAAATTGTGAACTTTCTAAGCCGTCAACGCCATTAGCGGAGCAGCGATCAGCCATGACAAATGAGACCAGCTCCAAACTAGGACTGGCTTACTGCCATCTACTGTAGGTGATATACTGACAATGGTACTTCATACAACAACACTTGAAAAAATCTGAACTATCCCTTTAAAATGTGTGCGTGTAGTGGTGGGTGAAAAAATCTTTTCACATAAGAATTGGGATTCTTATCTCCTACAATCCGGAATCGATACAAAAGTGTCAAAAATCGATTTTCTAAATGTGACACGATGATGCCGGAATTTATCTTCAAAAAAGCAGCTGTTGCAAGCATTTTTTGATTTAATGACTTTGCAAGTATATTGTGAACATTTTATGTCATCTACACTCTCACCGCCATTAGCAGTAACAAATGAGACCAGCTGACCAACACACTGCAGCATTAAACAACGTAAACCAACTCTGAGGTGAAGAAAATAACTCGGTGCTCAGTCTGTGTCACCTAAGAAACCCTGCGCCTGCTCAGCTTCTTGTACAGCGATGTCTTCCCCTAGAGCTGACGGTGTAGCAGAAAGGCTGCTCTCCGCTGTTGGAGAACACAGCGGAGCACCCCCCTCATTCTGTTATTCACATACAGACAAGAGACTGCAAGATGTTGCTGATAACTTTTTAAAATGAAAAGGCTGCGGATCATTTATCTTAATTGCCAGCTATATTGTATTTAAGCGGACTACAGACACCAGTGAATGGTTTGGCACACAGTAAGCAAGAGACTGAAAATAGTGCCCCCTTTTATAATTAATCAATCGAGAATTGATTTTGGATCAAGAATCATTTTGAATCGAGAACCGAATCGGACACCCAAGAATCAGCCTCTGATCGTGAGAAGATTCACGTGTGCAATGAGCAGCAGCAGGATGTATTATCAGCTACACAGACAAGTGAATGCTGTTTTCAGTCTGTAAAAATCCATCATTCTGTCCCTCACTCTTTTTTCCCTCCTCTTTCACTGTCATTCCCTCTTTCTCTCCATTCATCTCCATGTGGTTCCTCTTTCATCTTTTCCTCTTCTCACGCTCCACCATTCAATAACTTCTCTCAGTTTTCTTCGTCTTTCTCACGCCCACCCTAACAGATGGGTTGTAGCTATTGTTTCACACTGCAAACACGGCCAATTTATTAGGGCCGTGACAGCAGTTATGACGAGTGTGTTTATATCTGTGAGTGTGTGCGCTCATCGGAGCGTGAAAGAAGTTTCCAACTTCATCAGCTGGTTGTTTGGCGTTACCAGCATGCATGTCCGACACTGACCAGGGCTTAAAACTACAACTCTTATCAAATACATAGCCTCTACTGGAGAACCAAGCACAACTGGCTTTGACAGAAAGTACTGCAGAGTGGAATACACACACACACACACATGCACACACACACGTGCATACACACCCAGGCTTGAGAGTGTCTGGATGCCTAGCAGCACTGTCTGAATATTAACACTGTTGTCCCACGAGCTCTTCTGTTTCATTTTCTGCCGGTGGAGTTTGAAAAGAAGAAGGCCCAGAGAGCATGCACACCACAGTCCCTCTCCAAAAAGCTGGTTGAAAGTAAAGCCACGCCGATAAATTGGCCAGGCTGTGCATATTAGTTTATTGCAGACATGTCTGTATCTATATATATGTTGGCCCATAAGTAACACGAAATTGATGATTTTTCAACTGTAAAATGTTCTGCTAAGTATGTTTCTTGCTCACAAAAAAAAAATATGTAAGAGATGTGTAGGAAGACTGTTCAAGTTATATGTTTATGTTAAAAAAAAGAAAAGTCTGTGTCAATATAATGGTCTTTACTCCCAAATATTAATATCACTAAAGGCTTCAAAAATCCTGTATGCGTCAGGCACATTAGAGACTTCCTCTGGCTGACACCTTGCTGACTCTTCACACACGATTGGCATACTTTAAGTATATCGCACATGAACTGTATTAAGGAAGTGGACTCAGCCACCATGACATCTCCCATTGGTTTGTGGACTGCCGTTTTGAATCCTCGAGTTTGGCATTTTGGCCGTCACCATCTTTTTTTTTCAATTTCAGTGTACACAGTGCCATGGATAAACATTGCTACGCCTCTATCCTGATTAACAGGTTGCCGTGTTCTGACTTGTCAGTCACAAAGTAGCCTCGTCCTAAAGAATACCCTGCTTTCCTGTCTGGTTTACTCTAAATGGGACCATTTACAAAATGACTGAAATGTTTTTTTCATGTGTTCATGTATCAAGCAGTGTAGATCATATGAAGGTTTTGAATATTACTACATATCAAACGTCATACATTTTCATGAATTTATTGGAGAAACATTTCAAGCGTGCAAGTTGCTTTATGCTCTACTGAAGAAGACTTGAAACTAGCACATCTTGATTACTGTGCAGGCTACAGGCTGCACTCTGGTGAACCAGATAGTAAAGTTAAATATCTGCCATAAACACTAAATCTTTCAAATGTCCGACACTATTAGGCTTTTTTGCTCTGCACAGGAAGGGCCTACAGACTTGATGCAGTAAATATTTTCAGTAACTGAGAAAAAGGGAAAGCCAGGTGAGAGGAGGGGAACTGGCAGCTTCATCAGGCCTTTTTGTTTCTTTTGCTGATGCTTTGGCTGAGCTCCTGTTGTCTTTGTGAAATTCCTTGCTGTGTGAAGATCTTTGTGCAAACACCTAAGCACTGACACAGATAAGACCCTCTTATCTGCTTATCTGCTGTTTGCAAAGACTTAAAAGCATAAGCAGAGAAGTGTAAACAAACATGTTTAAAAACCAAAGAACGTAGTATTAATCACTTTACTTAAAACCTCATTATACTTTGCAGAGTATGTTTTAAGTGTAAATAGCTCCATGAAAGCCTTTACTCTGATTGTGGTCATGTCTGATGCAAAGGATAGGCCAGGGTTTGTGATGATACATGTCAAAGATAACCAGTTTGTTATTTAGTCCCAGGGTTCTCACCAATATGCCGCTGTTACCTAACATGGAGCATTCAGCCTGTAAAAAGGGCTTTTATTTTGTCAACCAAGCACTTATGTAACATTCTTTTCACTCTAATCCCATACTATAAAAAACAAATTTATGTAAATGTTATTTTATCATCCATTTAATATGTCAATGCTGCCCTCTTTACAAACAGTAGATATTTAAATTTGGAACCAAACTATTCCATTCTGTTCATTCCTCTCTCTTGCTTTCAAACGTCCAGGCAGTGATGTTACATATAGGCTGAGATGTCATACAGATAGCAGAAAGCAGAGACATTGAAAAATATAATTTTACATTTTACTTTCACTAATTTGTGTTTTCATGTCTCAGGATATCTCAAACACTTGAGATATCCTGAGATTTCTGCCCAAAGAAGGAAGTTGAGTTTTATTGATTTATTTGATTTAGTCTCAACAACAAGTCCTTTCAGAAGGCTTTGCTACTTAATACAAGTTTCTTTAAAACTGAGAATGTGGCAGTGATTAATAGGATTGGCTTCTAAAAAAGTAAAACCTTTCCTTTGAGTACTTTGATGTGTGGTTAGCTGGTATATTATGTTGCAGCTAGTCACTGCTGTGGCTTTTTCCATTCTAGGCCTCACTGACTCATTGGAATGTGCTGAAGAGAAGGAGGAGAGGAAAATAAAAAAGAATATTTGTTTTTCTCAGGAATCTTCATGTGAGCTGATGGCTAAAGACAATAGGATTTTTCCATTGTGGTGGACTTTGTCACATGGACTATAAGTTCCTAAGGTATCTGCACAAATGCACTGTAGCTTTCTATCGCCTGTTTAACTTAATTTAGAACAAGATATCTGCATGCACACATGTACACTCTTACAGCCTCCCTGTAATTTAATGACCCCCCAGGTGATTTATATTTATCTGTGTGTCAGCTCGCTCTTTTCTCATCTGGACCCAATTATACCACCATAAACCACAGCAGGTATGGAGGCCCAAAAGAATCAATCTGCTTTCCACCTGTTGGCCTCAAAGAGGCAGAGTTTTTCCTCCCAGTTTTTTATTCAGCTCTGGAAAAAATTCTGAGAAAACAGGGCACCAGTGGGTAAGATCTGGGTAAGATAAGCTAAGATGCAAGAACAGTTTCTTAATTAAAAAATAATTAAAGATTTCCTCCATGGTGTGACTTCAGTTGTTATGCCAGAGGATTTTGCACAACAGCAAAATACCTTGTTAATAAAACACAGTGAAAATCTCTGATGAATTGCAGCATCTAATAGTTTTGAGTTGTGCTATAATTAATAATGGTGTTTGTGTCTTTTAAAAGTTACAGAACAGTCAGCCACAATAAAAGGACTAACAAGATAATTAATGAAGACTTGCACTGCTGACTGTTTGCAGTCTTCAAAAATGCTGTCAGCTAAATGCCTAACATGTAAATTGTGGAACAGCTTCCCTTCCTCTCTGCAGGCTAAATTACTCTTTGCCTCTCCACCATCAATCATCTTATTAACTTTGTACTCTTTCTCTCATTCTCTCTATCATTCTGTCTCACCGCACCACAGCAGCAGGCTGGATCCAAAGCTCTGTGAAGTGACCACTGGAGTCTCCGAGTCTTCTTAATATCATGGTCAGAATGAGCTGCTGAGGCAGAAAGGGAGTCTAGGATAGAGACCTGATGTCTGACCAACTGGGTCGATGCAGATGGCCGCCCACCCAGAGCCTGGTTCTGCTCAAGGTTTCTACCTGTTAAAAGGGAGTTTTTCCTCACCACTGTCGCCAAGTGCTTGCTCATGGTGGGAACTGTTGGGTCTCTGTAAATAATATTTTAAAGAATATGGTCTAGACCTACTCTATGTGAAAAGCGTCTTGAGATAACTTTTGATATGATTTGGCGCTATACAAATAAAATTGACTTGACTTGTACAGTGCATCAAATGGTGACACTTCTGTTTTAAACTGTACATGATCCCTTTTAAATGAAATAAATTTAAAAAAAAAACACTTCTAGCATGAAATACAGTAGAATTATGACTGAAATGGCATTGGATATATGCAATCATATAAACTGCATGATAATAAACTATTATTCTTTATTTCAGTCATCATTGATCATCACTACAGCATCTGTGTCCAGCTGCTCATTAAGTTTGTGGTACTGTGTGTTCACATCGCACTTCTCTGCACCATCCCAACAACTACTTTCCTGAATAAGCCGATTCATCATTTGCTGAGCTGTTGTTGTCATACTTTGCTACTTGGCTCAGCTGTTTCAGAGCAATGAGACCAGTGACATGACTGGCTTAGAACATTTTAATTCCTTGCTACACCCTCCGATCTACATTCACTTTCACCCAGCCCTTTTGCACCTTGTGCTGCTGCACATACAGAATAGGAGGTGTGCTTGTAGAAACCCACACAGTATGATCACCTAAAACCTCCCGATATGCGTTTGTTGTTGCTTGCATGATTGAAATAGTCTCATTATGTTGTTGTTGCCAATGCATGTACACTGTCTGAAGTTTTCTGACAGTCCCTCAGAGAAAAAAAAAGAAAAATGGCAAAGTTAATCCCATTAAATGTTTGCATGACAACCTACTTCCTACAATATTCATTGAAATTTTTAGCATAGTTGGAAAGTTGGAATGTATGTTGAAGCAGTTTGACCAAATTCCTGGAGGAGCCTGTTGTGTGTCTATGAGTATATCCACTTTTTGTTATGGAGCTTACACTTGTATGTCTAGACTTTCTGTAGCTCATAATCTTACACGTCTACGGATGCCATCAGCCAGCACAGCTTTCTTATGGCAGCAGAAGACTGGCAGCAATCTGTGTAACAAAAAACAGACGGCACGCACACTCGCAAACCCAGGAAACGGTCCATGAAAGTCCTACATAAAACACCAACACTCACAAACAGACCCCTGTGGAAATAGAATTCCATAGGCTCAGCACAAAGTGGTTGCAGAGGAGGCTGAGTAGGAATGGTCCAAACAAAACCATTTTACAAACTGCTCTCCTTTTTTAACAATACTGAGACGCAAGTCAGTGGAAAACTGGACAGGGAAGCTTTTAAAAGCTATGCTTGTAAGTAAACATTAACATGTCCTTGTCCTTCTCTGATGTACCTAAAAGACAGTGATGTATTTTTTTTTGAATGAGAAATGAGACATGGTTGCATGGATGTTCACTGATGTCAGTTTTGAGCCGTGAGGTCATTGCTGTGTGCAGCCAGGATAAGAAAGAAATGAACAGTGATAGAATATTACGGTCACTGCAATAACAGCTTTATCATCATGCTGACTGTCGATGACTGCATTTGTCCCAAAGCTATCTCACTTGATTATGCCATTTAAATTGCTTTCATGCCACCAGCAGCGAAGTATTTTCCTATGACTGATTAGAAACCTACTGATATTCACTGGTGCTAGTATTGAATAAAACTGCAACTCATTTGGCAGAAGTCACTGAATATATTTTTTTTGTCAGCACTTGTCAGACAGAAACATTCATTCATTATTTTCTAATTGAGGTAGAAAATAATGAAGTCTTGTTGTTTTCAAACTCACTTGCAGGAGCTGCCTGAGACATCATTGTGTCTGATAGAGAAACAGGGAGAAAGAGTAACAGGAGGGTGAAAGAGGAAGAGAGCAAGGGGTGCAACTGAGGCATTAAAGCAGCTAGAACTACTTTTTATGAATAAAATTTTAATTTAACTAAAGAAAAGGTTTGGTGAATGAGATAACCAAATATCATCAACATGATCTGAAACAGTATGTGCATTCAAATCATTTTTGTGTGCTTGTTATTGAGCCAATCATCAAAAATCTGCAGCAAGTTGGAGTGCCTACAACCCTTTCAGTCGCATGGACAGTTAATCCAGTGCTTGCGGTTAACTGTAGTTTCCCATGGCAAAAGACACAAGGAAGTCTGGTCAGTAAGTCAACAAGTGTATGCATTTTTGTCCAACTGGGGGCAGTACAACGTGCTGTAAAATTTTGTTACCATAACTCTGACAAGGTATCACCTTATAGAGTTGTTAGGTGGACATGTTCGTAGATGCTTGTCTATTTACACATCCAGCAGATGTGGAGCAACAATAAATTCATTTGAAGCTGTGTTTATGGCGGACATAACAACTGTTGAATGGAAGTCCAATATTCACTCTCCTGTTAGATCTGTTTTGGTCTCTACCAACTCCTGAGGGAAATATCTGGCTCTGGCCACTAAATACACCACCATGTTCACAAGTATAGAAGAAATCATTCAAGTCCAGTACAGAAGTTTTCTGTAGGGTGTTTAATCGTTTACTGGTATACGGTGAGTTTGGACAGACAGATAGTGGGTCTAAGTAAATAAGCCAACCAAGAACAATGGCAGGGTAGCACATTTATACCATAGGCCAAAGTGTAGTGGTCAGACAGTTTGCGCTCAGACACTAGGGTCTGAAGTTTACAATGAAATCAGAGAATTAAAACAGGAGGGGGTAGGAAGCAGCTCCCAAGCAATACTTGATTACCATTACATAATTGTTAAACCTTTGATGATATCAGCAGGATATAACAAACAGTAACATACTTATTATACCGTTTGTGTTGGTCAAAGAAACAATCTCAAAGATGTCAGTGTCCATCTCTTTGGCGGCACCTATCGCAGTAATAGCATGTGTGTTTTTGGACCTCACTTTCCAGATCCAAACAGTCTCCTTGCTGATGGTCGCTTTGCTTTTTTTGACTGTCATCCTTCATCTGAAGGTCGAATTTGTTTCTTTGTCTTTGGATTTGCACTTGTTTTTTTTTATGTTTCATTGTCTGTAGATATCAATCTTTTCTTTGTTTGCGAGTGAGTTAAAGAGCGAGACTGTTGCGTTAGCCCCACCCACCTTCTCTGGTGGACCAACCACTGCTCGCTGATGGAAAATGCATCACTGTGTGATTTTTCCCTGGAATGTCACCATAGACATCCAGTTTGTAAATAGCCTGGGAACTATACGAATCTGCAAGCTCATGTTTCATTTGCTCTGGAAGATATGTATGGCCCTTCTCCCATTCAAACTGATTACTCTACCATTACTAACCAATCACAAGTGTTCAATCTTGTAGAAGGCGGTTTTAATACGATGAATGACAGAGACGAGCGCCAGGCTAGTTGGTAAATGCTTTAATACTGCAAATGCAAGGGCTTTCATCAGTGGGCCATAGGCTCAAACACCATTGTGTTACTTCATTCGGCGATGGATAGTGACTGAACAGGCATTTATTTTGATATTATAACTTTTGTATTCATCATCACCAACTATTTGCTAACTTTGTCTGTCTGCTTGCTTGGATTTGTGCTTGGCAAAGTTTAAAATGTTACTGCCCTTGAGCAAGGCACTTAGTCACTGGCTTACATTAGATGACTAGTTCAAAGACACAGCTACCACATGTGACCGTGACTAAAACATGTACATTTGGGAAAAAAGCACATGTATTAAACATATTTGTAGTTGGGTTAAAGACAAGACGTTTAAATGTTCCCGGGGTATTTATTTTCTGTTAATAAATGATGTCATATGAATCTATTTTTGCTGTAATGTTAATACAGTAATGAATTAACAGTGAACCATTATAAATTATAAAATGTTTGGACTGACACCATCTGGATTGTTACCGTCGCAAGGTTTAAAATCCAGCATCTGTGATGGTATGGGGATGTGGGTGAAGGAACCATTAGTGTACATACAGGTTTTGAAGCGACATGCTGACATCCAGACGTCACCATTTTTGGAACTGGGGTTGTATTGGGGATTTTCACATCAGGGATTTACTGAACTTCCACAGACTAAAAACAAACTGTCCAATCTCTCCTGCTGCCTCTTACCTCATCTCCAACCATCCAGTCTCTGCCTCACTGTCACACCTATCTTTTCACATTCCTTCATTGTTTCTTGTCTCACAAGCCACAGACTCCACGATCTCTCAATATAATAATTACCATCTCAATTATGGGTAGTGAAGTCTCTTCCAGCTAAAACTCCATCGCTTTCACATGGAAAAAACAATTTATGTCCTTACTGTGGACAGGAAATTCTTTCTCAGTATTTCCTCTCTTTCCATTTCTCATTCACCCACTCATATTCTCATGTGTGCACATGTAACCACATTGGAGTTTGACAGATGAGTCTTATTGTAGCAACAGACCGTTGCCACCAAACATAGCTAACGTAAGTTTCTGTTCAGCAGATAGCCAAGTCAGCAACATGATGCTGGCAGATCTCTGTTTTTATGTTTTTCATGTACACACTCACCCGCACACACACACACACACACACACACACACACACACACACACAACACGTTTGTACAGCTATACTTCTGAGGACATTCATTTGGGAACTGTTGCTGCACTTTTTGTTGTGGTGAATAATCGTTCAGTCTATAAAACCTCAAAAAGGCAAATGCAAAAAACTACATCCAATTTACAACCAGTTTTCTTGGTCCTCTTTTAACTAATGAACCAACCTGTTCAACCTGTTCAAATCAGTTCACCGCTAACCATAGCCACCCATAACATCCCCCACCCCCCCTGCAAAAATGCCCAAATCTTAAAAAAAAGAAGTATAATATATTATTATTATAATATTGATCTTTCCCTAATGCTGTCAAAAAAAGCTAGACTTTCGTGCATGACAGTCACATGTCACACACTCTGCTTTAAAAGAAAAAACCTTGACTAATCTGTTCACTGTGTGTAGCTTTTACAACTATGTGCTCACACACACACACACACACACACACACACACACACGTTGCTCCGTGTCTCCCTAATCCCGTCAATCCATTGGCCAGTTCCTCTCCAATGGAATGAAAAGTACTTCACCATAGAGGCAACATCAATGGCCTATTAGCATGAGAGGTGAGCTGAGGAGACCAGAGGAGAGACAGTGAATTAAGGGGGGGGGGGGGTTACAGGAAGGGAGAGTGAAAGAGTTTAGGACAGAGTAGGAAAAAAGGAGATACTGAGGGAAGAAGGGAGCAAAAGAATGGGCTAGAGGGAGAGGAATGAATGAATGAAGAGTGTGTTTGAGAGTGTGTGGAGGGAGGGGGAGTGGGAAACTTTAAAAGAAGTGATACATTGGCTCCTTCTCTGTTTAGTCAAGGAGGAGGTGTATTGCTGTGGGTTCTCTCTCTCTCTCTCTCTCGATGCACAAGACCTTTTTTCACAAAGATCTGGCAGTAACTACTTAAAGAAGGCCTGTCATTTTGCTGACTTTGCTTTTATACACTGAAACAAACAACATCGGCATAATGACAGTTTTAAGCTTGTTTTTAGCAGTTGATTATTGTTAGCATAATAATAATAATTAATTATTATTATTATTATTATAATTAATTAATAATAATTTACCACAGTCTTGATTGGGAAAACAAATATGGTTAATTTTTTTACACCATAGTTAATATAGTAAATATTGACCTTTTATTTGCCCGATTTTGTCCACCAAGGTTACAACAAACCATGTTCTTGTTCCTTAATGAAGAGTGTAATGTGAATTAGAGTGACAGAATGTTCTAGTAGTTGAAACAATTTTACTGTGCCCCTTGGTGGGCATGAACTACACTGCCAATGTTTGTGGTTAATAGGTTTAATTTAGGATTTAATTTGTTAAAGGACAAAAGCAGTGTTGAAGCGTCTGTGAAGAGGATTCTTCTTTTTGAGCGCATTTAACTTTCCGTACTGAATTGGAATGCCAAAATGTTGTCATTGGAGATCATCATGAAAGACATACTGTATCTATTTGGGTCTTTGGTGAAGGATAAAGAATCTGCAGAAAGCTCAGGCTATTTAAGAGCGGACCTACTGTAGCAATGGGTCACACCAGTAGACATGACTGACTCCTGGTTTGTCCAGAAAGACAGACAGTGGATACATTTGAACTTTGACCTCCATGGTGCACTTTACATGAATCCCCTGACCTACATATCCTATTAGGATCAAGGCCATATGTGAGTGAGTGATAGTCTCATAAATCACTCTGTGTTTGTCTTTCTCAGGTGAACATTGCACATGCCATTACAGTTGAAACAAAAATGGTGAAAAGTAAGAGACAAACCCCTACAGGCTCCCTCTGCATTTGCACCCATAATCCACTGGCACTCACTTAATGACCATTAGTGGATTTAATATTGACCTGAAACACCTTGGAGTGTGTCCATAGAATGGGTATATTGAGTGTTTCTCTCCATGGTCCTCAGATTGTGTTTTCATCTCCCTGCAGGAGGCCTTGATAGCCCGACATTTCTATTCCCGCAGTTCCAGTGATCCGGAGAGCTTCAAATCAGTCTTGTACTTAAGTGCAGCCATGCTATATACAGACTGCTGTGGTCAATGTCACTCATGGCTGAGAGTACTAATATACTGTCACATTGCCTCTGTGTTGCAAAAGTTACCAGATTGAAAAGCTCTAGCGGCAGAACATCTGTTGCACTTCCATAGATTGGAAAAAAAATGAAACCTAAAAAGAGGTTTTTTGTACCTAAAATGTGAATGAACCATGAGCTGTTATATGGCAGGTGAACAGCTGGACTGATTAAAATTGCAATATGTGTCTGATGTGTGTGAGACAAAAAAAAAAGTCAGCTGTAGAAAGAGTGTTATCTTCACAAAATACACTGATTAACCTACTGACATTTTTAACTCAAAATATTTCTGACATTACTAATTCACTTTCTGACATATCTTTAAAGACAGTATGTCAGAACTGTATTTTGGTATTAGAAAATGAGGTGATCATCCTGATGAAAATCCCTTGAAGAAGTATTCCAGTGATTCAGTGTCATTATTCCATTAAGTTGGGGGGTTCAAAGAAGATAAAAAAAGAACGGTCAAACTCAAAACGCCCTCCCTGACGACCCCCAACTGAAGACCCATTACACCCCACGCCCCCCCCCCCCCCCCCCCCAAGTGCTCCACTTTTAGCCATGGCTCCAGTGAGGTAAGTGAGTGTGGGCGGGTGTATGGGGGAAATGCCTTGCGCCTTGGGTGGGTTCCTTGCCACTGTCACTGTCCATCTAAACGCTGGTGCACTTTCCCCCTGTAAAGTCAGTCAGTCAATCTTTGAGCCGGTCAAGCAGCTGCTGAATCAGTCAGTCTGGAGAAAGTGAAGACTTGGAGAATTAGACCAGACGCTTCCAACAACAGATTTTCTTTTAGGTGGAGGTGCCGGATTCACCCGCTACTGACGCAAAGATGACTCGGGACTCGTAAGTTTCAGTTAGTGGTTGAGAAGCAGTGGAGCTACTGTAGGAACTAAGGTTCAAAAGATTGCAGTAAGTCACACTATCAAATGAAAGGATGCTTAATCGCTTGTATTAAACATTTCCCTTTCCCTCCCTTTAGTAGTATCACCTCTAAAGCAGGTTTAGCATTTGCAATACAGCTCTGAGGAATGTTAGAAGCAGTCTTATGATTGAGGATGAACCCTGTCTCTCTATATGCCACCATCCAGCTATTCATTCATTTTTTTTGGAGCCTCTCTCACCAGATGAGAAATGTATATATTTATAGAACTGCAGTGGCTGTTAAACTCCTCAGATTCCAATCAGAGGGAATTTCTAACTCAGTTACAGGATAGGATTGGTCTCTCCATGAGGTGACGGGGCACTTTTCTCCTTCACTGCCTCTGGAGCTGCTATTGTATGTATTGTCTGCCAGTAATAACATAAAAAACAGGCTTTTGTAGACTTAGTCCCTTCGGTTCTTGTGAAAGTGTATGTTTTTGGTGGTGATAGGGGCTGTTCTACATCCTTGCATTGGTAACTCTCCTACTGTTCGCAAATTCTGCATCTGCTGTCATATTTGTATTGTATTTGTTTCTCTGAACCCATTAGCTTCATATTTTAGTTGTTTGTTTCAAAATGAGCCAAAGTGACCTGTAAATATCTGTATCCCAGATTGTCTCCCTTCATTATTTATAAGCCATGCAGGCAAACGCTTAAAGAAATATGTCATACTTCAGCTGGCAATCTACATTGGTGAAGTTTTTGCAGTTAGTGTGATTTTTAACCATATGGGATATTTACTAGTTTTCTTTGAGCTCTCTATCGGTGGTTTACATGCAAGTTCCAAAGTGAATCTCTCATCAGTGAATAGTCTCAATGCAAAGTGATGAAATGTAATGTAGTTGACTTAGTGATTTATGTTTTTATTCCTTCACTGCTCAGTGTGATGTCACCTCCTTCATAATGCTGCAGTGTTGACTTAGCATCTGCATGTCACCTGTTGTTGGTCTTCACCCAGCAACAATGACATCATTGTCCAGACAGGACAACAGAAACGCTGCAGGTCAAATGACAGCAACACAGAGCTATGACCCTGGTCCACAGATAGAATTGTATTCTCTCTCTCTCTCTCTCTCTCTCTCTCTCTCTCTCTCTCTCTCTCTCTCTCTCTCTCTCTCTCTCTCTCTCTCTCTCTCTCTCTCTCTCTCTCTCTCTCTCTCTCTCTCTCTCTCTCTCTCTCTCTCTCTCTCTCTCTCTCTCTCTCTCTCTCTCTCTCTCTCTGTGTGTGTGTGTGTGTGCGCATGTGCCTTGACCTTGAATAGTGATCTCAGTCAGTTTTTCTTGAAAGGCCTCTCATATTTCTGTTTCTGATCCTAATTGTGGTCACTAGTGGACACATACACAGTAGTCAACACCTGCAAAATTCTGTTGAATCCGTTATCAAACCCATTTAGGTTTGGCTTTTAATATTTATAACTAAAGTTAAAAATAATTCAAACTTAAAGATTCAATTGAGATCTACAATTTGTGTTGGCAGAATGCAGAAACACAACAGTTTTGAGTGGCAGTCTAATGAATGTTTTTAACCTGTCGAACGAAAATGACATGAACAACATATGAAAACAAGCTGCTTTCTATTGATACTGTAGGTCCTGATTGTAAACTAACCAACGAGATTGTTTCATTAGAGACAGCTCACCCCTCTGTTAGCTTTGTTTAAACACAAAAACCCTCCAGCATGATGATTCAGACAATAGCTGATTTAATTTTCTTCCTTCTGTCAAGTCATTTATGGCTTTAACATTAACTATTGATATCATCTGCCACCATTTAATTCAGCCTGCTCCTTGACTGTTTTGAACATTGCTAATAAAAAAAAGGGAGGACATGTAACCCGCGTGTTACGCCTGTTGATGGTGATTCAGCGTTCAGTGTTCTGGTGCTTATTCATGAACAGGGAAGGAGGCAGGAGGCAGGACTGGTTTTTCTGGGTTTTTACTTAACAGGTCCGTGGTGACATAAAAATACAAAAGGATCAGCCGTGTGTGTGAGTGACTTGGTTCTCCTCACGCCAGTTGGAAAAAACATTTTTTACAGTAAAATAGGTTACAATTCTATCTAATTATTTTATTTATTATTTAAGTTATTTTTGACATCACAAAGTTAAATTACATATTTACAATATGAATCACATAAAAATACTAAATATCATTAGTAATATTAAGAAAGTTTAACGTGAAAAATAACAAATTAAACAATTACGAAACGAGATTCATTACTGTAACCAATAGAAAAATAGAAAATCACAGTATAAATTCTCATTAACATTTCAGGTTTAGATGCAATAAAATCACAGCGACAGGCAACGCTGTAGGGTTGCCATAGCAACCACACCGGCTATACTCAACTTACATGTAGCCTCAGAAAGAGAAAAAGACATAGAAACATTTAAAAGGGCAAACATCTCCATACCTGTGGTGACATACAAATACAAAAGGATCAGCTGTGTGTGTGATTGACTTGGTTTCCCTGATAAAAAGAAAAGAATAATTGCAATTAACAAAGATAAACAGAGTTTGCTACGCGGTGGACTTAAAAACATGGGATCAATGAATATGATATTATATAAAACAAGATACAACGATTAGATTGCGTTCAAATCACAAATTACAACTTTTATAAATATTTATCTGTCAGAGTTTGAGCGCAACCTCCTTCACGTCAGTTGGAAAAACATTTGACCAGCACATGCACGCACGTACCAACGTAACCAAGCACACACACACACAAACCCCAGAACACACACAGGCAGAAGATTGAGACACAAGAGGAGAGAAAAAAAGGAATGTTTTGGTGAAATTCATAGGCTGTTTATATTAACCTGTTACAGACAGACAGAATTGATTTGATAACTGATTTGTTAGTCTCGGACCTTAGCAATCTTAGAACCGGATCCAAAACAAAAACAGCTATCAGAAGACACAATCTGTGTAGCCATTTCAGTACCTCTGCAAATGTCAAGGTTTTCTTCACACTTTGGTTTCAAGTTCAGACAATTTTTTTTTTTGTCAAAGCAGCACATCAGCCTCTGCTGAACACTGTCTGTTTCAGGTCTGTCTCCTTGGTGCGCTCTCATGTAAACTGATCCATGAGTATTTCAGTGTACCTAAAAAGTTCCTGTGGGAGTTATGAAATGACAAAGGCTGCGTTTTTTCACTGTGTTCTGGTCAGTTTTGCCATCTAGGCAGTAATAGGAAGCTCTCTGTGTATTGGAAGGGATTGTTCTCACACCCTGTGTGTTGTGTGAGAACAGTAACTATATCATGTATTGTAGGAATCTCTTTGATGAGAATTAAATGCGCCATTGTTATCATAGCACCAGCACATAGCAACCACAATGGACACACCTCCCTAGGAGTCTTGGTGGACCTGTCTGCCACTTGATAGGGAACCTGTTAGCAAAGCATGTCCCCTTAGGCATGTACACGCTGTGTGTGTGTGTGTATGTGTGTTAGCTGCAGGGTTTGTGGTGAAGTCAGATATTTTTTGTATTTACTCTGGAGCAAACAGTGAAGACTGTCTGCTAAAGGGTCACATTGACAGCAACGGATGGACTCGGCCTGTGACCTAGCCGTCCCCTGATCATCTCCATCTTGTTTGTGTCCCAGTGCTTGTTTATGTCAGTAGGTAATCCAGTCATCTATTTTGATAGTAAGTAATATTCTCCTGAGTCTTTGGCAGTATATACCCTTCTTGATATATATTTTTCACTCAAGATCAGGCTTAGCTTTTAGTTTCCCAACATTGTCGAACTTTCTTCTTCCCTTTCTCCCACGTCCATACTGTACATTTTTTTTTCTCCATTTCTTTTTGCCTCTGTCTCTCTGCCATTCCTCAGCCGTCACTCCATCTTTCTGTTTGTTCAGTCTCTGTTTTGCTGTGATGTATTACTGACTTGTCTGCCGTCTCATCATGTTGTCCCTGCGTCCTCTCTGGTCACCCCGGGAAACAGCCAGACACTGCAACAATTAATCTTCCTCTTTTCTCACTTTGCCTTGAAATAAGTCCATCTTTCTTGGACCATGTGTTTTTTTTTTCTCAATGTCTATCCCTCTCCCATTACCAGCATTTTTAAGGTGATTCAGTATAGCCATTCAAGAGAATTTTATTAATTCCTATTGCAAAACAGTGACGCAAAACATTGCAACAGTAACGTAGTGGAAATCACAAATTCATTTTGGTCAAAACATTCACCGATACCATAACCAAATAAAAAATATATAAAAATGTTACAAAATATTTCAGTAAAACCAAATAGTGGTCATATAATTGATAAAATCAGACAAATAAAATGGGGCAGAAGATAGTTCTCTTAAAGCTCACTGTCCTCCTCTATCTCTATTTAGTCAGCTGTAGTGTTTTTTTCTTGCCTGCTGTGGCAAAAAGGACTGCTGACTAGCCTGATGAGGTCATCCTTTCCTTAGCACCACACACACACACACACACACACACACACACACACACACACACACACACACACACACTAAGAAGAGGAGGCTGTTTATAGAGTTTAATTAAAGAGGAGGGCTGACAGTGAATTATTGTCCCCTCAGTGGGACTTGGTCAAAGGGCTGCTTAAAGACAGTGTTGATGGAACTGGGCAAAGACAGAGAGGGAGAAACTCTCTCATTAAATGTGGGTTACATTGTAATATTTCTGTGTGTTTATTTCAGCCTCTTTATGTTTGATCTGTGTGACGTGTGTGTGCGGACGTGAGAGATCTGATGCGTGTGTTTACTGTGTGTATAGTCTGCATGTGTGAGGTTTCACTGGACTAGTTCTGGTCAGTTTGTAATTCCACATCTCAACATCAGAGCTCAACATACCAGCTAGGCCTATTTCTTGGCTGCCAAATTGAGTTATTGAGTTGAGTTTAGATCCAATTTGTGCTCTCTTATGGCTTTATGAGAGACATCAACACTCACTGCAAATGCTGTGTAACTGCTTTGTAAGTCAACATTGAAACCCAGTTTTTCTAACAGAAGCAGCAGGTTGAACCAAGGACATCAGTGGAGTAATGAGGCGCAGATACCAGCCAGCAGGGTCAGTACAACAGCCTCTTCGTCACCTGAGCACTGTGTTGTAGTCAGGTGAATGAGAGGTGAATGACTAGAGGTTTACAAAGTAGTTCTATTATTAGTGACCAACTATGACTCATGATTTATTCAAATCAGATTTACATTTGATTAGATTAGATTCAACTTTATTGTCATTACACATGTACAAGTACAGAGCAACGAAATGCAGTTTAGAATCTAACCAGAAGTGCAATAAGTAAGTACTGATATACAGATAATAAATTAGTGTTTTACAGATAATAAATTAGCATTTTTTAAAAGTGGAACCGTCATTGTAAGTGAAAATAAACTGATTGAGTGGTTGAGGTAGTATGTACTTATTATACAGGTCGAGTTGTGCATTAAATGTAAGTAGACTATAAGCAGGAACTATAAACATAATTTACAAAAAGGAAATGGGCATATGATAAAGTAGGTGATACAAATACAGATTGGGTGAACATTGGATAGTGCATAATAATAAACAGTAGCTGCCTAACGTTACTAGACTAGTGCAATATTCAGTACATAGTTCTCAGTGCAAACAGATGTATTAAAGTGTTGAGTGCATAAAAGTCCAGTAGTGGAGTGTCGATGGTGTAACAGTCTTTGGTTGGTGGTGGGGAATGAGGAGTTGAGGGGTTTGTGTGGTGGTGGTGGTGGTGGTGGTGGGGGGGGGGTTCGTCAGCGGGGGGCAGAGTTCAATAAGGACACAGCTCTAGGGAAGAAACTGTTCCTCAGTCTGCTGGTCCTTGTCCGGAAGCACCTGAAGCGCCTGCCTGAGGGCAGGAGGGAAAACAGTCTGTGTGCAGGGTGGGAGGCGTCCTTGAGAATGCTGCGAGCTCGACGCAGACAGCGTTTTCTCTGGACTTCCTCAGTGGCTGGAAGTGGAGTTCCTGTAATGCGTTGGGCAGTTTTCACCACCCGCTGCAGTCCCTTGCGCGCCGCGACAGAGCACCGCCCATACCAGACTCTGTAGTATGACAGGACTGACAGTATATGCGTGTATCTAGCTTGTGGTTTATGAGGTGTGTGTGTGTGTGTGTGTGTGTGTGTGTGTGTGTGTGTGTGCGTGTGTGTGTGCGTGCGTGCGTGCGCCTGGTATTTGAGCCACCTGTGCCTGCAAGCCTCCTGCAGTGACACAACCTGAAATGGCATCAGGTCTCCTGGTGCCTTTGTTTCTATCAACAGAGCTATTTACAGCCTTTCTATTGTCTTTATACATCATCCACTCATCCCTTCTTCACATTTTCCCATCTCTGTCACCTTGTTTAGTTAGGACATCTGTATCTGAAGCTGGGGTGGGAGTCTCTAGGCATCTCATGATTCGATTCGATTTTGATTCAGAGGACTACGATGTGGTTGTAAAACGATTACTGATGCATCAAAATTCTATATTCTATTCTATTCTATCTATACATGATTTATTTTTTTCTCACTGTGTGACTTAGCATAAACATAGCGTATTTTAAATGAACCATTATTAAAATAAACAAATGAATTTACTTCTATTATCGTTTATTAATACACAACTTGCATACAGGGTGTCTTGTCTAGGTGTCTTTGATTTCATAGAAGCCAAACTGCTTCCATACGCTAGCTTTGAAGCCAGGTGGTGCCGGTCAGGTTGTATCCACATTATGAACCATATCCTGCCAGATCGGTACTGTACATGTGCAACTCTCAACAGAGATGAGCAGGAAGAGAGATGGCTTCCATCATCAGTTCTGGAAAAACATGATGTGTTTAATTCAGAATTTTATTGATTAAGACTTTTTAAAAATCAATCACAGTACTGTGATGATCGGGTAGCGACAGGTGCCTCACCAAAACTCAAGAATTTGCCCCATAATACATTCATGATGAGTAGCCTAGCTTAGAACGTAAAGACGACGCACATGTTTTACGTTCACTACGTTTCACCGTCCAATTGATTCAGTGGCAGCCGTATGGAACGTACAGCCTGGTTTTTGTTACAGGTGATCATAATGTCAAGAATTTTATTTTAAATGTCCAGTAATTGAGTTTTCTCCAATGCATCTAAGAATTTCTCTTTACATTGTTGTGGTGCAGACTCCATTATTTACATTATGTTGTAGCAAAATCCTGATTGTGGTAACTATACAATTAAGGGCACAGTTCTGTAAGTGTAAAATACCCACCACATAATGGGATGATAATGGGATGGTACTGTGGTGTTAGAATTGGATGATCCGTCAGAACAAAACATAAATTAATAAAGTAATTGTTTACCTCTTTTTTTAAATATGGGTTGTCAGGGAGTTGTTACTTTCCAAATTACAAAGAGTTGACTCACCACAGGCTGTACTGATAAGTCACAGTCAAGTTCTGTGTGTTGGACATTACAAAGCCAAGTTAAAACAATGTGTGCCCAAGTGTGCCCAGCAGTAAGCTTTGGCACCAATCAAGCACTTCTGCAATCGTAATGGCCATGGTGGAAAGATCTGATGATTGAGTGCTCTCTCTTATTTCTCCTTCTGTCTCTTCTTTAACATCCTCTACCCCCCGCATCATCTGTGCTGCTAAAACAGGCATGAGCTTTTTACAGGTGCTTCCCACTGCTCTCATTTTCCCTCTTCGTCCACATCCCTCTCATTTTCTAGATCTAATTGATTGTAATAGCTCTTGATGTGTGTGCTGTGTTTAGACAGCTTTTGACTGTGTGCTTAACCGAAGTGTGACAAACTGCTCTTGTCGTACACCTATCATCTGTCACAGCCCATTTCCCGGGGCACGTGCTGCCTCTCCCTGCTTTTAAAAAGTAATCTTAATAGTTCTGCCCATTTATGTGAAAGCTCCAATTTAGGACCACATCAGTAATTGTATCATATACCATCATTTATTTCTATATCTGAAGGTAGAATAAGGATGCATCAGCAGAAAATATTTTTAAACAAGCTGATCTTCCACACTTTTTATACATTTAGTGTATCCATTCTTTCTACTAAGCTTGAGTTAACTTGTTTGTGTAAGTGTATATGTGTCAGTTGGTGGTGTGTTGTGTTGAAGGCTCAGTTAGGCACAGTGTTGGCTGACAGCATCAGCGTGCACGTTAATGTGCTCAACAAAGGCACAAATTTATATCTCTCCTCGAGCTCTTGTTGTTCCGACCTCGAGAGCTTGGTGCAGCCTTCCCTCGCAGCCCTGTGTGTGTGTGTGTGTGTGTGTGTGTTGTGTTGTGTTTGTGTCATTACCCTCTCATGTTTTTTTCTGTATTTTGTGCCCTACCCTGAAAACACAGCACATGGCAGTCCTTACACGTGCTGATAGAAATGCACTGCATATTGAGCAGCTGTCCAATGGGAATAGGGGGAAAAAGCCCTTTATTTACAACATTTATAGTAATTACATCAACCCTTAATTTAGTTTGTAGCCTTCACGGTGAATCACAAGTTTAATTCAAACCCTTGAAAAAGCATGTGTTCAGCAAGTTGATCATTTGTCAATGACAGCTGCAGAGGAAGCTGCAAGCAAATCCAAGCTGTGAAATGAGCACCATTGTTCTCGATTGGACAAGACATAAACAGTTATGTTCAGCACACCAAAACTCTACTGAACTATCTAAAAGTAGAAACTATCTAACAAGCTTATGGCATAGTTAATTTATACAACATTATGTTGTATAATGTTCAGTGCTAGGATCATAAGCATGTTCCAAGTGTGTACTAAGCTAAAGCACCGTGTCTTCATTACATTTATGAGGCTGGTGTTTGCTGTTAACCTCAGAAGTTAAAGTTACAATGTGTTTCTTTGGTGTATTTGGTTGATAATTCACCTAATCCTCAAGTAGGCCATTTTGAGTGGAAAACTCTTTCTACAGTATATTTTCTTTTACAGTTGCAATTTGTCAAATGAATTTGCTTCAATTCAATTTGGGTTCAGCTGTCAATATTTGTAACTGCAACTTGTTACTGTTATTTGTTAAAATAACAAAAACTGAAAATATTCAGTTGAGATCTGTTCTTTTGCTGATTGATTAAACATATATCTGACACAAATAGATGAAGCCAACTTTCTTTTGCACACCTTCTTTTTCACAAGCTACTCACTAAAAATAGTGGAGGGGAAACATGAACATGAACATGAACTTTTTTTTTTTTTTTACATTTAAAGATTTTAAGATAAATACTTTTTATTGGACAAGGACAGTGAAGAGACAGGCAGGAAACTGGGAGAGAGAGGGGTACGACATGCAACAAAGGCTGCCGGCTGGGATTAGTTTAAGCTTAGCAAAGCAGGGCATTTTATCAACCTGGAATCGGGTCCATTACAGAGCACTGGAATCAAACCCTAGCATTGCAATCAGAAATCTAGCGATCAATTCAAATGACTCCTTGAAATAAGCAAAGTTTTTTCTTGATCAGTAAATACTTATTAACACGCACTTGCTGTTAAGCCAAGCTTGTCGTTGCCAGCTATAGTTTAAAGCTAAAATGCATAATTGTATCACTTTAAAATTACCCATGTGTATAGTAGGGTGTAGTAAACAGCCCATTTACCATGTTTGTATCCATCACAACTGTCCAGATGACAGTGTCTGTCTTCATCACTTCAGTAATTAATACATTTCACCCTGACATCACCTGGTTGCTTGATGAGATTTTCACTGCACACCAACAGCAACGAGTTGAAACAGCTTTACACTAGATCTCTGTGATCATCACTGTGGCTGAATTATGCAGAAAGCGAATGAATGAATGTTAAAATGTGAACCTTTTCCACAGAGTTCTTTACATACACATAACAAAACATTTCAGAGAAAAAATTACCATCTAGCTCTCAAGTTACCAGAAGAGTTGGCATAGCAACCAATAAAACCCAGTAGGGTTGCAGTACAGTAAGTCTGAGCTCAGTGGGAAAGCCCAAATGTTGAAAACACCCTCTAAATATACTATAATAGTATTTTTGATAATGATTTCATATAGAACAGTAGTGAACATAATGATGACTGATGTGCATATTCTAAGGTAGCCTTGTAGTTCATTATTGACTCTATCAGTGGTTCAGTGCTCTGATGCATGACTTCAATCTAAATACTGTATGCTTTTTATCAGCACAATGTCAATTGACTACAGCTGAAATGGAAAGAATGAAACGTGTAGTCCCTCAGAAACAGGCCTTCAAAATGCTGCACACAGATGCACCACATTTAGACGGTGAATGTGTGAATGAGCCTTGCAGTGTTCCGTGAGTGTGCTGTGAAAAGGAGAATCCCTCCTGTCAGGATGGTGTGTTTGTGAGATGCTGGGAAACGCTCGACATATCCTTGTTCCACTGCCACCAAACATCACTAACTCTGGCTGCTCATTCTTCCTAACTCTCTTTAGCATATTTATTTTGAAGTGAGTGAAAGAGATGAGTTGGGTGGGTGTATGGTGAGAAATAGAAAGAGTGTAAGCATGTGGAGTCACAAAGATGAAAGCAGAGCGAGGAGCTGGGAGGGAGGAAGGGACAGAGCTACGGGCAGATGAAAGTGGGAGAGATCAAGTGCGAGACAAAAGGTATGAGTTAGATGTAGCAGAGGGAGCCAGGCAAGAGAGAGAAATGTGACAGAGAACAATAGAAGAGAAGGAACCCCCCCCACCTCTACTTGAACCCTCCTGAGCTGAGCTGAGCCAGGCTGCGTGATCCCACCATAGTGATTCCCGCCCTAACAGCTCCACAACAGCCTCCGCCACGGATCCCAGAAAGCGCAAGATTGGGCTGTGCAGGAGCCTGTTGCCTGGATACCCCTGCTGTCGCCACGGCGGCGGAAAAGCCAGGATTGAACCCTGTGTGTTTGCTGGCTGGTGCTGCTTCCATGGGAAAAACATAGCTGACTGACTGTCTGGACGGCTTCCTCACTCACTCTCTCACTGGCTGACGCGCTGACATCGCACGTATGATTAAGGAAGGAACCACCCTGATACGGGAGCTTTGAAGGGGTGTGAAGGAGGTGGGAGGCTAGGGTGGGACATGGTGATTGGCACTCTGCTTTGGATGATGAAGAAAGCTGTTTGGTAGGGACGGGGTGAAACCAGAGAGATTATCTTGGCTACCAAGTGAAGGAGGGGAAGCTGGGAGAGACGATACCCTGAGAAAGGAAAGCTGAGGAAGGGGAAGGCTGGTAGGGGAGGAAAGGGGAGAGGAGTGGGGCTGGCTTGGTTAGTTCAGCACGAAGGGGGGGAGGTAGCAGCCAGCAAGCTGGGTGGAGACATGCAGATCCAGTTTTCTGGTCCACATTCCAAAGCCTCTAGCTTCATCCACAGTCAGAGATGTGTGCTGGCCTCCAAAATGGAAATCCATCGGTATGTACCTGCTGTCAGAGTCATTCAAGTGGGTTCTTCTTCTGTGTTTCTTTATTGCTGCTCATTTTTGTTCAATGTAATTTCTCATGAATGAGTGTTTCTGTTTAATTGAAGACAATACTACATACAATGTGGCTTCAGACAAACTGCATGGTAGAGCCCTTTCTTCCACCTTTGTTAATGTGTCACATTCCTGATGACACCTGCTGTGGAGCAGAGTCCATCCTTCCTCTGCAGTGTTACAGAAGCATAATTGCTCATTGATTTATGGTGCCGTATGGAAACTAACTGAATTACCAGAGTGTTGATTTTATACTTTAAACTAGAGTTAATCATTTGAAACAAACAATGAAACAATTTTTCTTGATGTTTTAAAGATTGCTAGTCCAGAAAGAAAATAACTTCATTACTTCCACACCACAAGTACAAGACAATTGCAAAATTCTTATACTGTGTTATGCAGAAGCTCTAGTTTTATTTTTTGGCAGTATCATATTTGAATTTTTTTTATTTTTTTTTTTTTCTGGATTCCTGCTGTGGGAGAAGGATGTTCCTGTTTGAGTCAGCTCTCTGAAGGAGAGGAGCTAGCTACATTGCTAACTCATACATCAGCAGCTGCAATATAATGTAAAGCTAGAAGACGCTGCTTAATTATTGATGTCGTTTGCTAAAATGTCAGAAGACATCTTTCTTTGACTCAGTGGGCCAAATGTTAAGTTCATTGGAGTTTTCCCTCTGAGGGATGGCATTCAGTAAAGGAAAATGGCCCAGCAAGGATCCACACTATGTCACTGTCCTTTATCTAGTTACTGAATGTCCCAGCTCCAGGGATGAAGGTCTATACCTGACCTCTGACCTCCCTGTGGACAAAGACACAAAAAACACAAGTACCCTGCAGCTTCAGTCATGCATTATATCACAAGCATTACATCACAGGTGAAACATTTTCTAGTTGTAGCATTGTAGCACTATTTAGAATATAGAATACTGATTGGTCACTGGCTGGAATGCAGAATGATTCAACTTAATTTTAAACCTTTTCTGGTATTTGGCTGATGGCTACTTTCAAGCACTTTTTTACATTTTCAAGCCTTCAAGGCAAAGGGAGACTGTTTATATCTGGTCAATGCTAATTAGAGAAATTCAGCAAAGTTTCACAATTTTGTCTCATTCTAGATTTTTTTGAGGGAAGAGAGGGAGGAAGGTGAAGTAAAAGACAACAGGCACTGTGTAATGTGCAACATTCACTGAAAGTACAATTGGAAAGTGGATTTAAAGATCAGGGAAGGCCAGTAGGAAAGAAGTGTGTGGAGCCACATAGCCACAGGCCTGGTGTTGCAATGCAGATTTCATATTGAGAATCAATCCAGAATGCTAGGAAATCAGAACAAAATGTTGTTTCACAAGTCCCCTATATCCCCTTTCATGAAGCTGGGGTGATGTTGTGATGAGCTTGATGTATAAGGTGACTTTAGCTAGTTATTCAGGTCTGTGTCTGTGTGTGTGTGTGTGTTATGTTGCCAGAATGTGTACTTTGGAGTGAGAAGTGCACAAACACTGCACAAACACTCACAGTATAATCTGCAAAGGTTTCCACCCATGCCAGTGTTTACATGTAAACACATGTAGCTCAGGCTACATTGAATGTAGAAAGCAGTGCATGTTGATGTTCGCTTTACAACAAGACTAAAATGACTGATAATAGTTGTTTATGTAATTTTAAATTCTGACCCCACATAAAAGAGGAACATAGGTATTTTCACAGCAGTCATTTTGACTTGTCATAGCAGGAAAAGCAATGATGTAACATGGCTCCATACTATTTAAGTGTCCCAGTAAGCCCTGACAGTGTGACAGGGAGCCAGCATGAACAACACCAATACCCTGAAACTGAAGCAGCTGAATGGAATTCAGCCATCTATATTGGCATCTCCTTGTACAACCCTGTGTTGTAGAATGAAAATAAATGAACCATTTGTCATTATATATCCTTATTATTTAGACTGGTGCTTTTCCTACTTTGACATGTCTGAATGTCTTGCATGGAAATGGCTTATTTAATATGACTTCACCTCTTTGTTATCCAGTCCACAGTAAAATAATTTGCATCCCAAAGGTTCCCACAAGTCACCTATGGTTATCCAAAAGGGACAAACGTCCCATTCAAAAAATTTTTGAAGTTGTGTTCAGACTACTACTGAAACAAGTCTATACAGTTGTTCATCTGAAGGCTTCAATTGTTGATTTCCATGGTTAAATAGTAGGAGAGTGCTGCTCAGTCCAGTCCAGACCTGGTCTGTTGTCAATGTATCTCCTGTCCCTGTGTGAATGGGAACATGATTGGACTCTTGTAAAATTTACCAGGTCCCCAGTTAACACACAGGCTACACTCTGAACCCTGGAAACACTCTGAAATACACTGGTCTGTTTGTGTGTTTGTGTGTGTGTGGACCGTTAACATGCACAACATGCATGCTTCCACACAGACGTCGTCCATACAGAAAGTCTGGAGAGCGTTGGGGTCCCAGTGCTGTCGAATGTTATAGTATGTGTAGGAGATGCTTGTAAACGCTATGTTTTCACTTGGATTTTTTTGTCAACCGTTGTAAGATTTCCGTTTTTTTTTTTTTTTTTTTTTGTTTTTTTTAGTGATATCAGGTGTAACTTTCAGATTCTCATTCTGTACTAATTTACTTGGTTTCCTCTTTTCTGTTACTTGGAGGATAGTTGCCAAAGAGTTGCTTCTTTATGATGGTAACTTCTTTTCTTTTTGTAAGTACATTACATCTGGTCAACCAGATGTGTCTTACACCTATTCTTTGGATTTGTTGGATTTGGTTTGTGACCCATTTGACAAAGTATGCTATTTTATTCAGTGAAAGGTCAGATGGGCTTGTTGAGGGGATTCACACCCTGCCGTCCAGGGGTTGATCACATTGACGCAGATTACCATGGTGCTGAAAAGGGCAAAGTCATTAAAGGTAGTTAGAGAGGGGGTGGCACCTGTGGATCCTTCCTCTGGGGACGTGTCGCTTCAGTCAGCTAATGGTTTCTGCTGCTCGAAGCCTAATTGAATCCAAGAGGATTCTGTGTATCGAACAGCCACTCATTAAACAAACGTGGTGCTTGAATAGGCCAGTCGATGGTCCAGGTAATTACTTAGCAATAATGTTTTACACCATAATGACCTGCATTAGGTGACTTGGAAATAATTAGATAAAAACAAAACAGCACCAATAGAATGTAGCAGTGATGTTGAATTTCATTGTCAGTTTCATTACAGTGCTTACATGAATCCACAGTCTGAGTGTTACATTCTTTCATTTTAAAGACCACAGACAAATATTAACATTTCTATATTCTGCAGGTAACAGCAGCAATGTTTGTTTGGCTTGTTATGAATGGCGGCAAGAAGAATAGAGCACTGAACAAAATGTAAAGGTGCATTACTGGCAACCAATGTTACTTTTAGTGGTATATTTCCCTTTAAATTTAACTTTTAAAGGTTTTCTGAAAAATGTTGTCCAGTTTTAATATATTTTTTCATTATTTTTTTCTTGCCTGTTCCCCTTTGTCAGTTCAGATAAAGCAGATATACAGTTAGCTACTCAAAACTGTGCTGGCAAAAAATTGAATAGGATAGCTTCACTCCAAAATGAGAATAAAACACTTTTTGGAAAGGTTTGCTGATGATGATGATGTATGATTAATATTTTTAAGTTAATAGCAGCCGTGATGCATGATGCCCTTCATATTTCACGGTTCCTAATGAGCTTTTTATCATGGTTCTCATTGATAATGTAACATAGTAGGTTGTCATTTTTAGTCACAGTTTTAGAGCATGGGTGTTGTGTTCCTTGAGACTGTGACTGATAAAGCAACGTACCAAATATCAATGAAAAGTGGAACTCCTTATTGAATCCTGCTGAAGCTATTGGCCGTACTGTGACCTTTGCTCAGAAACAGAGTGGAGAATCATCACTCCATTTCTGTTCATCTGGCTGGAGGGCCTGTGTGTCTACCTGCCACACACACACGCACACACACACACGCACACACACACACACACACACACACACACAAACACACAAACACACACAAACACACAAACACACACACACACACACTATTGGTGTGAGTTGTGCTGGGTTATATATAGCCACTAGTGGTGATAGCTCCTTTGTCACACCTCAGGTGTATTACTGCTATCATGCCACACGCTGGTCCTCTCCTGCTCAATGACTCATACTCGTGAGCAGAGGGTATTTTCTCATGGCTCTACCATATTGTGATGTGTGTCTGCGCCTGTGTGCGCTTGTGTATCAGCAAACTAGGTAACCTCCTTCCAGACAAACAGCTGTATGATGAACAGGTACATGTTTGCACACCTGTACACATCTGTTCTGCTGCTCCTCTCTTTCCCACTTTCTCTCTTTCTCTCTTTTCAGCAGTACACAAACCTCTGCCCATGTACGGCTGTGCTGCTAGGGTGTTATAGTTCCTATAAAAAGGCAGTGGGGTTGGAAAGGGGAGGCGATTGGTGGGGGGGGGGGCAGTGTTGCAATGTGGGATTATTGACCACTACCTTACACTTTGCAATGATGTCTGCTGGGCCTATCGATTACTTTCAGCTTGGTTTTCTGGCATGGATCAATATAGACTGAAGACCTTCACACTAGTGATGAGATGAATGGTTGTTCAATTCAGTTGAAACAGGATATTGTTGCCATTCGCAATTTTGCAGGTTTTATATGATAGAAGAGTCACAGAGAATGAAGCCAGAAATACCCATTGTATGGGTCTGATTTGATAGGCTCAAACGGAGATTTTAAAGGTTAAAACTGAGACGTGAACGTCTATAGTAACAAAACTTCAGATTTTCTGGGTATGTCTTGCAGAGTTTCAGATCTGATCTAAAAAGTTTCCTAAAGCCAATCAAAGGAAGACATGGTGTAATAACATAACCAAGCAGTTAATTTATCATTATTTATTTATTTCAAATGTCAGTTTTTACCCAATGTATTGTGTGTGTGTTTGGTTGTTGGTACTTGCATCAGCATTACACAATTACATAAAATCACAAAAAAAAAACATTAGATTTGACAGTTATTTTATTAGGGTGTAAACATGTTTATCCTAACATACTGGTTGGTGAATCAAAATTTAAAATCAAATGAAAAGAAAAACCCAAATGAAAGAGAAATGTGAGGAATTCCTTTTTTTCTCTGTTTTATGTATGTCCCATTTGGTTACTGTTGCTAGGCCTCAAGGTCTCTGTTCTGGATACACATTTTACAGTGATAATGGAAGAGTTGCCACTGAAATTCAAGTAATTTTTCAAAAGTAATTTTTGAAACAATGAGTCCTTTAGTTCAGACAGACGTAGACAAAAGCAGGCTTCTCTGTTCCAGCTAGAGACTGTCAGTTTATCCAGACTGTCAACCTCACTACCTGTAGAATACCGTGTTATACTAGTATACCGCTGCACCCTGTCATTCTAACTGGTGGTGTCACAATTGTCCAAATCCACAATTTGATTTGACTTTCAATTTTAAGGTCACGATTCAATTTGATTTAAACTTTTTCGGTACTTACAGCTATGCCCTTGTTAGACTATGTTAGACTTGTGACCTGAAAACTGTCACTTATATATTCAAAATTTTCTACATGGTATCAAGTGTGACCTCTGACGTGTTGATAATAACTGAACTGCACCTTGTATACAGGCAGCACAACGGACTGACTCAAGTGAAGGCACACTGGAGCGGATCTGAAATGATCTGCTTATGGACACATTTGGGGGATGCCATTGTCTATGACGTGTTTCCACAGACATACCTGACTTAAGTTGAACAATGTCGTACACTTTAACACTAATTGGTGTCCATTTTTCGTGTAACTAACCAGGATATGGCTAGGCCAGGCTAAGCGGACTAGCATGCTACAGCTGTAATGAAAAGTTGTAATGTTGCCGCATCGCTTCAGGGAAGCAGGAGGATTTTCCAGTTCTGTTGTTTCTCTGTCATCTCTGACTCTGGCAATGGCCGTGGTGTTTTTAAAAGTGCAGCTGCAGGCTGCAGGTAGGTTACTCTGCGTGGTCTTTGAAATGTTTTTTTCTCCTTCAGTCATTAGCAAGTAGGCGGGGCTGGAGAGAAGGAAACACATATGGGGAAACTCGTCGATCTTGTTTTTGATTTTGATGAGCTCATGAGCTGTTTCGATTGATTTTCAATTTAGAATCAAATTCGTGAAACCCCCTAATCCTAACATAACCCTGTCTAGCTGCTTAATATACGTACAAGCAACGCAGAGGTTAGGTTTATAGTTATTTTTTCAAAGAGTATGTTTCCCTTTCTAACAATAGATAAAAAGGCTTTTTGGATGAAGCCGGAGAACATAATGCTCTGAAAATATAAAAATAAAATCTAAAATTGAATTACAAGTTTTGCTGGTGTTGCTGACATTTAAACCTGGCCAAACATAGATGTTAGCCCACACTCTAATGTAACCGTGTACAGTGCACAGTGTGGATGTGGATGTGCTAGTCATGAACAGAGCTTTCTTCTTAAAATGTAACCCAAAATAATGTCCTATGGAATTAAATGAAATGATGTAACTTTAAGCTAGTCAGCCAGGCATGCTAACATTAACTAACACACCATTTAATCCATTCCATTCCTTACATCACTGTTTTCAGGCCACCTTGGGATCAACTGTCTTAATTTACCGTGATTCAAAACATTGGCACTATACCTGCAGGCAGTGGTTCAACAGGGACTTTCTCTTGCCTGTGGGGCCTGTGCTGCTCCTCCCTGCCTGCCCCTGATCACATCCATATGGGCTGCAAGTGCTCTGCATACTCTGCACCACACCATAAGTGATAGCTGATTAATGAGAGAAAAAGGGACAGAGAAGCAGAGAGGAGACAGAGAGAGACAGATGAGTAAAAAATGGTTTGAGCAGGGCGGCAGGAGGGCGAGTCAGTGGTGCAGAACGTTATAAATTCAGTCAAAAAAAAGGTGCAAGCTGCAATTGAAGACATGGTTGCAGAGCAAGGAAAAAGAAAAAAGATGCTCTCCAGAGCTCCTTTATCCTGAAGCTCCTTACTTCCATCCAAAGCCAGCTGCAATCCTCCCTAAACAAACCCTCAGGTCATGCCTTAGTCCCAGTAAACCGCTCTTTCTTTCCACCCCTCTAAAGCTTTGAGAAGTCTTCGTCAACATTTAGATTATTTATTATTCTGCTTACATGTTTTCCTTCAGCTTCACATGATTTTTCAACATCCCCCAGCATTGAAAGCGCTGACTCGGGCCTTACAGAGCAGATCGTCAGTTTATTGTTGGATAATTACAAGCCAGAAAGGGCAAACTGCAAAAAATGAGAGACGGAGTAAGAAAAGTAGATGGAGGAAAGAAATACCTCTGCAGTGTGTCAGTTACTAATGAATCTCTTCTAATCACAGCCAACGGTCAAAGTACTTAGTGCGGCAGGGGCATGTCTCTCTGAATGGAAACAGAGGAAATAGAGGAGGTGAAAGAGAATTGTACCACAACAGCTGATTGAGTGAGTACGAGTAGCTGAAATGTTTACAGTGGGAAACTGAGCGGAAATGTACACCTGTTCAGCCAAAAAAATACCCCTGAGAGTTAAATTAAATAACCCTCATAACTGGGAAATGAGCGAATGCTGTAAACACACAGTTGTTGTATGTCAGCAATGTGTGCTCTAACCAAGCGGCAACCTCAGTGTCTGAAAAGTGAAGCAAATGCGGAAGTGCCCTAAAGTCCGATTGTATGAAAGTCAATGAAAAAGTGACCCTACTTCTCACTTGATTTATGGTCTTGGTTGCTAACTCTACCTTGAACACAACAATATGAGCAACTGTATAAATCAGTACTGTAGCTTGTTAGATGTTGTTGGTTGTTTCTGGTGTGTTTCATCAGATTCTAGTAGTAGAGGAGGGGGTGGTTTAGTTCTCAATGATTTGAAGACTTAACTAACAACTCCAGTGGTGTTGCAACGAGTGATTATTTTATTACCTATTAATCTGATTAATCAATTTATTGTCTATTACGTCTATGAAATGTCAGGAGATAATATAAATGTGAGTTAAATTACTAGCACTGAGTGATTTGCTCAATTTCTTGCTATTATTATTATTAGTAGTAGTAGTAGTAGTAGCAGTAGTAAAGATGACGTAGAGTTATGCTAGATTAAGAAAATATCTTCATGATTAACATCACATTACATGAAACACACATTAGATGGCTGGGATTGGATTTTAATATTTAATAAAACTAAGTTTTATCTCATTAATGTACACATTTTTTAAACAATATGGTTTAAAATCAAATCAGGTCATTCACTATCCAAAGGAAACCTGTGGTGTACGGTCCGTACCATGACAAGATTTAACACACTGATACCAGTCAGTCATTCTCCACATATGTACAGCACACTCAGAAGGAACAGTGACAATGACAAAAATGAAATCATCATTCATTGCCTGGGTTTGTTAGATTGTTTCTTTGGCAGACACAACAAATGAGATTTCAATTACCCATTTTTGCATTGTTTCCAGTCAGTTGGCTGGTTATGTAATTTTGGCCTATCAGTAATGAAAATAGTCCCAATCTCTGCCCGCAGTAGTATGTAGTGAGCCAGTACAATCAAAATTCTGTATTATTTTGTAGCCAAATAATAAGCAGGTAATCAGAACGTTTAGTAGCACTAAAGGACAGTACTGAACATATAGTCTGACCAATTTAACAACCAAGGGTCAGGAGAGGCCAGATCAGCTGTGATCCTCTTCTTTTATTCCAGGCTGAAATTAAGCTGCTTTGGCCTCTCCAGGACCATCTGAGATCCCCCTGCACTTCATTGCTCCGTTGCTCTCTGTACACGCACACCCTGATCCCCCACTGTATCCTGACAGGATGTGACATCATGGCGGTGAAGCCCCTGGAGCTATTCTGTTCCTCTTTGAAGTCAGAACCATTCTTAACTCTGAGTCTCATTAACATTAATGAAGAAGATGAAAATATTCTCATCTCATATCCCGTGCTCTATTCCTATTCTCGTCAGATCTGCATACTTTTCCTCCCTGTGTGTGTATGTGTGTCCTTCCATTCCATTAGAGACCTTTTTAAAAAGCAAGTGATGTCCACATATGTGTATAACTGGACTAGAAGCACAGATATATCTGAACAGGATTGCTGTGGTGTGTCTAAAATAAATAAAACTGAAAAGCATGATATTAGTAGATTTTTCTTAGACATTTTATAGTCTAACTTAATATAAAGCTCAGAAATGCACCATGTTTATTAAAATGTGTCGAGAGATCTAAGCTGTACATAGCTGTTGGCAAGGCCACAACTCTGGAAAAACTTTTGGAAGAAACATACTGTAGGGAACCCCAATATAAAACGTAAACATACAAATGTCACTTTGTGCAGACAGGTGCAGGCTGATGGGCAAAAATTACAGCCCTGTTGGTTCAGTGGATAGAAAAGGAGGAAGATAGCATTTGACGTGTTCAAGGGAAGGGTTAACAAGGAGATAAGGAGGGGTCAACAGGATTAGATTACACCAATCAAATATTTAACAAGCAGAAATTCACATTTCACTGGGTCACTGCTTCAACACATAATGTACACTAATCTCAATGAGAAATTGTTAATGATGCTTGCATTAATGTAAATGAAAGATAATTGTGAACTCTCTTTCCCCGGTAATGTTTTCAGTGTCTGGCTAAGGGGAAAAAAGCATACATGTCAAAGTAATTCAGTAACAGTAAGCAACTGTGTCATGTCTGCTTTAGTCTCCACAGATATATTTTAAGGGGATTTTCTCCTCATGTCTCCTGTTATTTTTTGTTCTTTTAATAGCCATATTTGTTACTCTCTTCCTCTGGCTTTTAACTCACAGTGGTTATAAAGAAGAACTTTTTTACTGTTTCCCTTCTGCCTGTTGTAGGCTCACACTGATGAGTCTCTCTGGAGCCTGGATGAGTTCAGTGTCTTCAAAGACTGGACAACAGCTAGCCTAGCTCTGTCCAACGGTTTAAAAAATTCCACACACCAGCATCTTTTAAGCTGCACAGGGTCACTGCACCCCTTCCCTAAAATTACACTGCATTTTCTGTATAGATTACTCAAGTTTTAGAGGTGCTGGTAGGTGAAATTTGTTACCTTTTGGACATGGCCATGCTAACAATATCCTCTTGTTTCTTGTGTCTTTAAGTAAAGCTGCACTAACCGGCTGCTGGCTGTAGCATCGTGTTTACTGTACAGACAGTGGTATCCATCTTTTCATCTAAGTTTCAAATGTCTTACTACTCCTTTAAGCAAATGTTTTTGCTGGTTAGAGCTTCTCAGATGGTGTGGATTTAATGCTGTTTTATAACCATTATAAATTAAATATAGGCAGTTGGTTGGAAGAATCAAACAACTACAAGACACAACCTTGAAAATTGTGGGCTTTTTTGACTGGATATGAAGCTGACGCTTCAACAACCGACAGTATAAACAAAAATCACGTCACTGTTTTCAGAAACATATTTGTTCTTTTTTAAATGTCAGTTTTATCATAGAACATACACCAAAGTAACTACTTATTGTGATAAATACCAGACATTTATAGTATAAAGATTTGCAACTACCAAAAAAGGGCTGAAATCTCTATTATGCACACAAAACATGAATGTGGGTGGGTTTATCCTCTACTACATCCCAGCAGGTAACCACTGCAGCTGCTGCTCTCAGCCTCTGTGAAAATAAAATGGATCTTTATCAATTTTCCTAGTTCAAGAAAGATGTAAGGTTTAACCATTTGCCTATAGAATATGTAAAAATCTTCAGCTAGAGCAGCAAGTCATAAATTAATTATCCTACCTTCATTTCTCTTCTCCTCTCCATTACCAAGTCCAGTTAGTTTCTACTCACATTTAGCCAGATAGATATATGATATGGGCTAAGGTGTTAACTTAATGCAGCATGTAAGAGATTTGTGATTAAAAGAAAACAGTAATAAAAGTCAATCTGTGTTAACACAGTTCAGCTTCTGTTGTCGTAATGAAGCACATTAGCAGAGGTGTGAAGGTGTTCACACCTCACAGTTTTCAAATGTAAAAGCTGGATGTGTGAGGCGGTGTTCACATGGATACATGTGGTTCGTGTGTGTGTACTTGATGATGTACTGTAGAGAGCACACTTGTAAGTGCAAGCACATAATACACTCAGGAGATAAATGTTTCAGAGCTGTTTCAAACAGATTCCATCTTTTTACAGAAAGTTGTTTCAAACCCGGAGTGAGGCGCATGTGAAGTAGCATGGGCACGTGTAGCAGGCTGTTTGCCCTGCAGCCTGTCTGTCTGTGTGTGTGCACGTGTATGAGCCTCATTCACACTTGAAATTCACAAAAGTGTTTTGCTTGCCAGTGTGGACCCTCCATTTTCATGCATTTCCAACCTTGAAACAGATACCCAAGGTGTGTGTCTCAATGGAGGTGAATCTGTTCGCCTCTCATCACTTGCTCTTTTCACTCTTTCCTCATCCTTTCTTTTCATCTCCCCAAGCAATTTTTGACTGTCATTTACTCAATTTTTAGGCTCTCTGCTTCCCAATCTCTCCTCCCTCTGTTTTTTTCTCTTCCCCTCTCACATTCTGTCCCTTTCTCTGCTTATATTCAGGTTGTCAGTATTGCAATAACATATAGAAATTCATATTATTGAAGTGCTTTCTTCTCATCTCTTTTCCCTGCTGTCCTCCATTAGTATTAGTGGCTGTAGTCATGCAATGAAAAATGTACTGTTTACCTCCCAGCAGCCTGTCACTTCCTCTTCCACAGAAGCCCAGTGCTCACATAGTTACACTCAGTACACTGTAGGTGACAAACATTTTGCTATCATAGCACATTAAAAGGGCAATGTCAGTTAACTTGTCAGGATAAGTATTACACAGCCTTTGAAATAAGTTATATATTGTCTTTTTTGTCTCTTGAGGAGAAGTCTGAGAAAATGACCCTTATGATGTAATCAGGGTTATTTCAGACTGGGTTGGGAGAATAAAGATGCATAACAAACCGGGGGCATGGAGTTTGAAAGATGCGTACGTTTAGCAGGCAGTGATGATCCAACAAAATAATGTTACCATGTTATCATAATGTCATAATTGGAAAGGTGGGCTCACTGTAGGCTCACTGTCACCCTTATTAGGGACTAAAAATCAGGATACCTCACCCTATTTTGCTTTTAAATCGGTCTTGTGTGAGACCCCCAACCTTATGGTACAGCAATACTAAATTTCTGTATGGAGTATCCTACTAAACACAAGGCACACAACTGTGTTGTCCAGCTATCAATTATAAGGCATGTCCCTGAACTGTGTGTGTATTTTATATATATGTATCTCACTAAATAACTACACAGTCTTAGCCACCCATGAAGCCGATTTCATTAGTTCGGTGCTGAAGGGCTGAAACTGTCTGAAATAAATCTCATATGAACACACTCCATGTGCTTGTGTGCTAATAGCAGCCTGTAGACTGTAGAAAATGCTGAAGGGAATGTTGATGTGGTGCACCCAAGCTAGTCACCCCTCAATGTCTGTCTCTCCACATATTCCCCCTCTCTGTCTCTTCTTCACTTTTTTCATTTGTTAGTCTTCTGTGTGTGCTGTTTGAAGGGAATCATAAAATGGATTATTAGTAATATGTCAGTAAGGAATGTTGAAGGATTTGAAGGGTTGTGGATTCATCCGAGTGTGCTCCACTCTTGGTTTATGGGAAGTTGTTAAAACTAATTCATCACAGCACTGATGACATATGCTTGCTAGATAAGAAAGGCAATAAGTTGCTATTATGATTGTGTTGTGATTACTTACATTTAGTTGAGTACTGTGTTTAATAACATACACATACTGTGTTTAAACAAGTCAAACATTGACTATAACATGAAGAGGAGCTTACTGATAAGAGAGACAAATACAGTTACAGTGCAGTAACATGAAAATATATTATTATCACAAACTGAGAGTATAGAGAATATTGTATATACATATACATATATACAAGAATCAGTGAAGGAAAAAAACACCATAGTTTCCAAATTAATAGGTATTTGGCATTAATATTGGCTTTAAAGATTCTGCAGTTAAGTTCATTAATTAAAGAGTTAGGCATTATTTTGTAGTGTGTGTTTTTGTGTGTAGCAGGGTCATGGTGACCAAAATAAAAATGTTGGCATGTCTTGTTAATTACAGCAGTAGTCCTGGCAGAGCAGGCTGTAGTCTCACATTGCTTGACTGCGTACCTGTTGCATCACTGTCATACCTATTATCACAGTTGAGAATATCCTTTAGGCTATTATGACTACAACATGTGTTCAGACTGAAAGGTTTACTTCAAAGAGGAAAACACACAAAAGAAAAAAACAGGAGAAATCAAAGATCGTTAACAAGCTCCCTGGGGACACATGAGTTGGCATCAGTTAACCACTGTACACCGTGTTTTGGGGGAATTATCAGTTAAAATGCATGTCTGGCCATCAGATCAGATTGTTTGTACCTGATGTATAATTCATTTCTCTGTTTGTGTCTGTGTTCCTGCAGTGAACAGAGCATCTGCCAGGCGCGAGCAGCTGTTATGGTGTATGACGATGCCAACAAGAAGTGGGTCCCAGCTGGTGGTTCCACAGGCTTCAGCAGAGTCCACATCTACCACCATACGGGCAACAATGCCTTCCGCGTAGTGGGGCGCAAGATCCAAGATCATCAGGTCAGTGGATGAAACAAGTATGGGCACTGGGCCCCTACACACATGGAAACCATTATTCATTCAGCGCATGAATATGTGGACTTTATATAAACTTTTTTTAAGGAAAAATTTGGTTGTGTTTTGTTGCCATCTGCTTGTTAAGTACTTAAACAGTGTTTCCTCACACCCTGTGCTGGAACTTTGCCACTGTGTGAAAAAGACATTTTGTAAAGGGAACTGACATGGAAATGATAGTAGCCAGATTAGACATAGACATACACATAGATATGGACACAGACATAAAGTGATCTTCCACAGATTTTTTTTACCCAAGTCTTGACTCGTTTCTCCACTCTTCAACTCCTCTAATTCCAGTGGATGTCAGCACATCTCACTGACTGCTAAGCTCTTATTCCTCAACACACACAAGCAACATCGATGAAGCATGAGCGCATACCAAAACTCATATGAACACATACACATTCACTCATACACAGCAGAATCCTGGGAGACGGATGAAATAGGAGCAGCAAGCATAAACCTAAATTCATATAGGACCATCCCAAGCAGGACTGATGCACTAGGGGCGTGTGTTTGTTTGTATACAGTATACCTAGGCCACTGTGTAGGTGTGCTTTTATTTTTACAAATACATGAAGTTTACCCCATAAAACAGGAAGAAAATCTTTTAATGAGGAGTTGAGGACCACCGGAGGACACCAGAAGGCTTGTGTATCTCTTGCTATTAGGCTGGAGGGATGGGGGGAGGAGGATAAGTCATGATGCGTCTGTCTCTTTAGCACTTCTACATTCTCAGATATGAATCTGTACTGATGGAATTATAGCTGTGTAATTTACTTCATAAATAAATATGGATGTGTTGAATCCATGGCAAATTGACATGGGAGCAGATCAGAAAACATATATACTTATTAGCCTGGCATCTCCAGAGTAATTCGCAAATGCGTATTCATTTTTGAATTCCAAGGGGCATCAATCAATCAGAGCAACGAAACGCCGTCCTATCGGACGATATGTCCTGTCAGAAGTTCGCTAAACACATATTTCTTATCAACATACATTTTAAGTGCAGTCGTTTGTTCTTCTTTTGGAGAAAATTTACCGTCTAGTCCGTCTAATACTGCCGCTTTAGCCGGCCACTGAACGGGAGCCGCCATCTTGGATATTTACAAGGATACCTGAATGCCAATCGTCTCTGTCAGTCATCATATTAAACCCGCCTCCTACTAGATAAGCGCTTGTGATTGGTTGTCCCGATAAATCGGCAGGGAACTCAGTTTGAATGGGAGAGGGGCCAGACGTATCTGCCAGAGCAAGTGAACGTGAGCTCGCAGATTCGTCTGGTTCCCTGGCTAATACTTAAATTAAATTAGCAAAGGCCTGTCTAGAGAATAAGCCTGTTTCAAATAAAGGCCCCAACCACTATTTGAGAATTTACAGTATCTTCTGTCCTTCTCTTTTGATCGACCTTCACTTAAGTCTGACACTGGAATTTTGTTATCATCCTGGCACACTTAATCCTGAAATCAAGATACAGAAACTAACAACATTTACAAACACTGGTGGAAGTGTGATCTTCTCAGCTGACTGACTTTGGACATTCAAAAAAGAAATGGGAAGTCAGTGGTTGGACCGGCTGTGTTTGTGTTTGCACTTCACACTCTGAGCTTCAGGCTGATTGTCAGTTTGTGTGGCACTGCTATCATAAGATGCAAATTTCCTCTGTTTGTTTTATTCACTGCCACCTACAATAATCATCTAGAGTTACACCAACTCAATTCCTTCTCACATTTACTGGCTGCTTGTTTTATTACCCAGTCCATCAACAATGAAAGAACAGTTATGTGAATCCCTTCCCGGCTGCCAGAGAGACATTATAATAACCACAGAAATTGACACTAGACTATTTCTTGCCGGGTTAAAATAAATTTTACCTGCACCAGTGCTAGACCTGTTACATAAACTAGCAGATTGGTTACAGGCTTTAGCGCTGTAAGAGCTATTGGCCAAAGAAATATTGTGCATTGAAGAGAAAATATTACCTTTTTGAAGGCTGGTCTCTTAACCAACCAGGGGCCCCGTAAGATAAGCTTCTGACCTTTTCCTGTAGGAGAATGTTTTGGATTCAGTCTTTCATTAGTTTGGACATGAGATGACACATGTCATCATCTCGCTATGTGAGATTGAGCACATGGCACATATTTTCAGGGTTTTTCAACTATGTCAGATAAAAAATGTGTATGTGTGTGTTCATCATCCCCACATTTCATGGTGCAGATTCAGTTATGAATGATCCTTCGCTTTAAACTACCTCACATTCACACTTTCTGCGTATGGAGGATACAGAAGTGGAGAGAGGAGAATCTGTTGTTGTCACAGTCCCTCAGATTCTGGGGCTCCCAGTTTGAGACCCACTTCTCTGTCTTAATAACTCAGAGAGCAGCAGCTTGAGGCGTTTCTGCTTGGCCGTGTGCCCTGGACACTAAAAATGCCTGATGTTAGCATCGAAAGCACCTTAAACACAGAGTGAGTGGATCATAAAGTCACTTTACGAGCAGGTAAAAATGACTTTTTAGGACATATTGGCTACAGAGTCCCAGTGTTGTCACTTTGTGTTTAATGATCAAGGAGTGTGTGAGTTAGTTTTTAATTTTATTTTTTTTTGTGATTTTCTCAGCTCCTGAGCTTGGTGGCAGGTGGACAGAGGTATTGTTAGGACTAACAGAAAGAGTGATAGTGATAGACTGAGACCACAATATCTTTACTACTTGCTTTTATGTCTGTAGTTGTGCTACTAATCTCAGGTCAGCCTTGAAACATGCTGTCACACACACGTTTTCCAAATCTTTTCCAAAAGGTTATTTCCTATCAGTTTAACAAACATAGCTCTACAGGACTAGACAGCATGTTGTTTTTGGTGACCCCTTTAAATAGAGGTATATTTTGAGCAGTTGTTTATTGGGTTTTTTTAAATCCATTCCATGTGCTAGATATCTCATTAATTACTTAATGAGATATCTTAATACTTCATTATTCATTACTAATCTACAGGATGTTTCCTCTTTTTTTGTCTCATCCAGGTGGTGATAAACTGTGCCATTCCCAAAGGGCTTAAGTACAATCAGGCCACGCAGACCTTCCACCAGTGGCGTGATGCCCGACAGGTCTACGGCCTCAACTTTGGCAGCAAGGAAGACGCAAACGTATTTGCCAGTGCCATGATGCATGCCCTGGAGGTCCTCAACTCCCAGGACCCAGGTAGTTGTGCTTCCCACTGTATGTGTGTGTGTTTTTTAAGATTTTTGGGAGGCATTTATGCCTGAGCCATGCCATGCCACAGGTAGAAAGCAGAGAAGCAAACAGGAAACAGTGGGAAGAGATACAGGTATGATATGCAACAGAGAATTGACCTGGGCATGCTGCAGGTATGTGGTACAGTACACGTGCCCCACTGTAGTTTTACACATGTACGTAACACAAACACTTGAGCACAAACCTCAGCGCTGAATCACCATTAGATGTAAATCTGGATATCTGTGTTGTCGTCACACTAATTTAAAAAGGGAAATGAGTAAACCCAAACTAGGCCTATTGTTTCTTGATTTTCTACCAATATTTATTATCAGTTTTAAGCAGCTGATCCCACATCGCCGGACCTCATCTTGTCAAGCTCTCTGAGAAAATGTTATCCAAAAATAGTCTGTTTACATGAGATTTAGCAACAAAAAAGCCACTTGTGATCACTTTGACATTATTTTCCTTTACAGTAATAAGTTCATGACAAGGAAATGTGCTAATTTGGTTATTATTACACAAACTCTATCTGCAGACTAGGGATGCTCAGATTGATCGGCGCCTATTGTTATTGGCTGATTTTCTTTAAAAATATGCGATCGGGAGATTGGGATTATTGCTTTCCAGTCACCGATCATGAAAAACTACGTTTTGGTGAGTTATATTTTGTTTCTGTCAGGTTTGAATTAAGTGTATTTTATGATGAGTTAATAGACAATTAAGCTAGTCTTCGTCTGGTGAAAGAGTGAAATTTGAATTCAGAAGGTACAGTTGTATTTTTATGTTTACTAAGGAAAATATGTAGCAAACTCACTGCTCGCACACATCTCCCAGCTAAAATTACGAGGTCCGGTGTGCCGCGCACACCCTCAATTGTCAGTTGCTGGGCTGACTGTTGCCGGTTGGAAAATGTTGACATGTTGCCCCACCCTACAGTTTATTTTTTTTCACGTTGTGATGCCTCCACGGGAAGGTAAACTGAATCCAAAACACACTGAAGTTGTTGTTGAAGTTGATGGTGCTTCTGTTTTTCAAAATGCCAAAACTATATCAAAACATCCATTTAAAAACTCTCACACTCTAGTTGTATGCTCAGTACTTCCAAAAACCCATGTTAATGAAATCTGTAGCCCTGAAGGCAAACTAGTGTACTCTGCATGAGGCTGAGATCAAAAACCTGTGTGTGTGTGTGTGTGTGTGTGTGTGTGTGTGTGTGTGTGTGTGTGTGTGTGTGTGCGCGCACGCATGCGTGCTAGTAGTCACAGTCGTGTGATTCAGCCACAGATATTTGCAGGCTGTAACTTCAGTTGTACACCACAACCTTGGTTTTCCGAAACACACACTCATTACGTAGCTCCATCCTCTGGCTGTGTATCTACATTTGCCTGATGCCTGAACGGATGAGATGGGGAGGAGGGGATGGAGGGAGGGAGAGCATTGTTTCCCAGATGAGTGCAGATCTTCATTGTCTGTGCTCTGATTCAGACACCCATAGTGAAGCCTAATCTTCAGCTACCACATTTGAGGCAGATTCCTGATTCCCCTCCTTGTTGCCTCCTTTCCCACTTTTCTGTTTTCCTTTTTTCTTAATCCAGCAAAGATGAAGCAAAAGTTTTAATTGCAGACTACATGTGACCTCAGCATCCAATTGCCTCTCCACATGACCTGCCCCCCCCCCCCCAAAACCATGCTTCTCTTCACACTCCAGTCCCATCCACTAATAAACCTGATAGTGTCTCATTATACAATCTCATTATGCTAATAATGCTACAAAGTGTGTGCGGTGTGTTTGTGAGGACAAGAATCAAGGCGTAGTATCAGAAAGACAGAAAGGATGGAGTGACATAAGGAGACATTCAAAGAGTTAAAGGGAACTTGCCAGAATCCTGTCATTCCAAATGTGACCACATAAAAGCAAAATGTACCTCAGTGGAGAATTGTTTATGATTGTGGGAGTCGTGCTTTGTTTTGCTCACAATACACTCTGTTGTCAAAACTAATCACGATGATACAGTAATGGGTTCTCTTCTTTTTCCCTACCAATTTAATTTAATTCTAAAGAGAAATCAAGCACACAACAAGATTTTAAATCACTTTGCTGGTTCGAATCACTTCCTTCAGTTCATTCACTGTTTTGTTCCATTTTTTCCTAAGCTAAGCGATGACATCAGGTTTAAATGCACAAGTAAATATGTACAAAGTACATACAGTAAGCGAATACATCACCGTTCACACAGCCGTGCATTCAGCGCTGCTTCTGACTGTCTTCACCTCAGTTGTACGTTCAAGCTGTTACATTCAGTACAATACAAAACAAGCCTATACAATCACTGCACATGAGGTGATCAGCTCAGCAGCATGTTATTTACTAGTAACTGATGAGATTATGATTGTTTCTTTTAATATGCTTTTAATGAGGAAGTGACGTACTTTGAAACACCACTGAGCCGACAACAGTGAGGATCTCCACTGATGTAGTATGTGACAATGGTGATTCAGTGAAGTCAGTTCAGTTTTTAGATTTGTTCATAGAGATTTGTTTGTACATGTACCGAACATGTTTCCTCAACACGCAGTCCAGTACGCAGCTTTGGTGTTTGTAGTACATTTATCATTAAGGACATCCCAACAATTGAGTATAATAAATGGAATGTTTTAGTAATAAATGCTATAATATGCCTCTGTAACAAGTGTATAAAGATTAACCACAGATTCAAACCAAATTATCGATCTTTTCTTGTAAGTCTGTATTTATTTATGTATCTGCTCCTGTTGTGTGTGTATGTCAGTGTGCCACACACCTTTTTTCTGTTAGCTAGCTACTTTCCCCAGTCACATATCTACTTCTGTAAGATGTCAGACATTACCATGCAGTGGCGGTTCATAGTATAAACACTCTGAACACACAAACACTCAAGACAGACACACTCCTGGAACTGTCTGGGTGTCTTTAGGGTTATGGTTATCCCGGGTTACTCCCAAGGCTACCCCCTCAGTATCTGAAATGAACATTTTGGAAATATTGATGTTTGTTTTTTAACATAGTTACTTAAAACCAATGTATTTAAATCCGTTATTAAATAAAAACATCAAAACCATCAAGTCTGACCTGTATCTATATATCAGCGATAGACACACAGCCCCATACTGTAGTATTTGTTAGTCAGAGAACTACCCTTAGAAGAAGATTGTTACTAACGAACACCACAGCCAGAGCCTTGGTAACACTTCTTCGCTCTTCTAATTTTCTCTCTTAATTTTCTCCTTCCTTGCATCTTCATCTCCCGTTCTTCTTCTCCAACCTTTCCATTTTTGACCTCACTCAATTTCTCCCAGCTTCCTCTTTCTGTCACTGTCTAATTCTTCTCACGCACTGCCTTCCTTCCCGCCCTCCTTCCCTTGTTCCCTCTCTCTGCGGTGCAGTGAGCTGTATACAGAAGCCAGAGGAGTCTCCCTTTTCACCCCGCTGTTTTGCTACTGTATTTCTATCCTGACAGCTGCTCTCAGTGGTGCCTATTCCAGTCGCAGTCATCTGTGGACTAGACAATCCTCCCAACACACAAGGTTCACCCTCAATCACTCTCTCAGTGGGTGTTAAACTCCTGCCACATGACAGAGCGTCGACTCGGAATCCGATCACTCATTTGAGACCTCCAGCTGTTGTTTCTGGTGACGTGCTGTGTGAATGATACTGTGGATACTTTTAATGATCGTTTTCATGTTTTCGAGGCTTCCATCTGTTTGACATGTTGTGTGGTTCTCTCTCTACAGGTGTTGATTTATGTTGTATGAGTGCAACAGGTGCTTTAAACTGGCTCTCTAAGCTTTTATCTAAAGTGCTTTGGAGTAGCAGTAAATATTAATGAGCTAATCCAGGCAGTGTTCACACTCTACAGGCCCCGCTCAACAATCAATGGAGACATAAATCATCAGGTACTAAACCACGGTCAGCCCCAGCCAGGAGGACAGTTAAATGGAACAAGACAAACTGCTGGATGAGCACAGTCATGGCAGACATTCCTTGAGCTAGCTTCTCAATTGAGCATCATTTAAGCAGCTGCTTCAACATTTACTGTATCTTCACTTTAAAGGCCTGATTTATTTTTTTATGTGTCAGTGGACTGTTCTTCTCGTTTGGTGAGTCCTTTTTCTTAGTCTGGGCATTTGGACGCTGACCAACTTTCACACATTTATGAGACTTGAAAAGAAATGCTATATGTGTTAATTGAAAGGAAGAGTGGAAATGAGTAAGGAGATGTGGAGAAATATCTCTTCATCAGTAGAATTGGGTTTGTCAAGATTTTTTACTGTACTTTATGGATCTCTCTCATTTTCCTTGTCCTGTTTTACAGAACCTCAGGCTTTTGCTTATAAAGGCACTAAAGAATGACAAAAAAGTTCATATTTCCCTCATAACAGAAGGATGTTTAGTGCAAATGATTAGGAACAACACTTTTATCATAAAGAGGTGTTGAATTAAGAGCCCCATTCTTTACTGCTCCACTTGAAGAGTAAATATTTCAGAAATTTGAGCAAAAATAAAAATGAATTCATAAACAGAACAAAAGAGTTGCTCTGATAAATTAACCTGTGGCTAATGTTAATATTGGATATAGCACCTCAACACCATGTGTAAACCAACTCACAACCTTTCCTTTCCTCTCATCTCCACAATGTTGAATCAAGTGAAGAAACGCTACAAATACACAGATAACGGAAACCAACTTGCAGATAAAACAGATTTCTTGCTCCCATAAATGCCTCTTCTAATGATGTAATGAATAACGTACGGCTGCTTTGATATCTCTCTTTAGAGTTCAGTTATGACCCGGACAGCCAAAAAAGGGCTTCTTTATTATTTCGCCTATTAAAAAGTAGTGAGAGTCAGAAGGAAGAAAAAGATATACAAGTGTGCAGTTTCTATGTTGTTGGTGTTTGGTTGACACAGAAAAACAGCTGAGCATTCACCACAAGTTTAGAATTATTTCATGAGGCTCTCATCTGTCTGCTCATCTAAAGCATGAAGGAATGTATGAGTGAGCTATTGAACAAAGCACAGAATAGTTTCCATTTTAGGGAAGCAAGTGGATGTGGGGACTGCTGACATGTGGAAAGTGTGTGTATTTGTGTGCGTGGATCATGGCACACACTCATAGCTTTGATGACTCTCAGTACGTTGTGTATGTATACAGTATGTGTGTGCACTTTAAAGGCTTTTGGCATACCACACACATTGATTTCATCACCTGGTCTTACATCATTAAAACTAAGTTCATGCTCACTTCATTGCAATGTGTCGAGCCAGAAGGAGACCAGAGTCTCTCCTTTTGACTCGGGGTGAAGTGACGTAGTTTCCAAACTGTGAGCTCACACACAGGATATTGCAGATCCAGTCACACACACACTGTGTTTATATGTTTCTCTTTTTTCCTAAAAAGGCTATAGTAGAGCAGGACGGGAGAGGATCAGGAGAGGGTGGGATAGGTCACAGGCAGCTGGGCGTCTGTCTGTGTTGTGGTCTAGCTGGTAATCCGCTCCTGTCAGGTCAGGGCAGGGAGGGTGAGAGAGATGGAGAGAAGAAAAAGAAATGAGGTGAAGAACAGAAACAATCACTGTTAGAAAGGTGTATAGGAGGTGTAAAAGGTAGAAGTGTATTGATGAATGGATAGATTTGTGTAGAAGTGGGACATATTTTTCCCTGATTCTTTTAAGGAAACAAGGTTTGGAAAGATTTAAGTTTCATGTTGCAGGTTGCTAACACTGACCTCTGTAAGCATTTCTTCCTAAGTCCTGCATAACCCCCTTCACAGCAGCTGTTGTAAACATAGGCTTGTTGAGTTAAGGGTCAGAAAAACAATGCTGTCCTGGCCTGACCTGTGTGCTTGTATTGGATGTGTTGTGAGTGCTAGCAGATCACTGCTTATAAAAGCACTTGGCTGCAGGAAGAATGTGAGCAGCGGCATGATTGCCTCATCTATCGGTGAGAAAGGATGAAGTGCAGCACCCCTGCAGCTAAATATTTATGCCTGCTTCTGTTTTTCTGTCACATACACACACACACACACACACACACACACACACACAGTGGGTGAAACTGTACAGCGTCATGAGTTCTGATGTGATGTGTTTAGATTGGACTGTTGTGGGTCAGTTGAATATCACCATCAACCACTGCAGCTAATATTTACTTTTATTATTAGTCCTTTTTTAAATTAATTAGATAGATAGATAGATTACTTTATTCATCCCCAAAGGGAAATTAGGTCGTCATAGCAGCCGGTATATTTAAATACAATAAAATACAATACAACAATAAAATACAATACAATAGAATAAAATAGAATAAAATAGAATAAAATTAAATGTTCCAGTATATGGAGCGGAGTGTTGTACAGGGTACACAGTGCAAGGAGACATTTAGTGCAGTTCTGTGGTGGTGACTCTGACAGAGGTAGATGAGTTGTAGAGTCTTATTGCAGTTGGGAGGAACGATTTCCTGTATCGTTCCTTAGAGCAGCGGGGTTGAATGAGTCTGTGGCTGAAGCTGCTCTTTAGCTTGTCCAGTGTTTTGTGGAGGGGATGAGAGGGATTGTCCATGATCACCAGCAGTTTTGCCAGCATCCTGTCCTCCACCACCTCCTCCAGGGTGACAAGCTTAGAGCCAACCACAGACTCAGCTTTTCTGATGATTTTGTTCAGTCTGTTGGCATCCTTTGTCTTGATGCCCGCACCCCAGGACACCACAGCAAAGAAGATGGTGCTCGCCACAACAGACTTGTAGAACATCTGCAGCATCTTGTTGCAGACGTTAAAGGACCTGAGCCTCCTCAGAAAGTAAAGCCGACTCAGGCCCTTCTTGTAGACGGCCTCTGTGTTGGTGGACCAGTCCAGTTTATTGTCCAGTGTGACACCCAGGTACTTGAATGCAGGTACTACCTCCACATCCGTCCCACCGATGCAGACAGGAGAGGGCAGGGGCTTGTTCCTCCTGAAGTCCACCACCATCTCCTTCGTCTTTGCCACGTTGAGCTGCAGGCGGTTCTCCCCACACCACTTCACAAAGCGGTCGACCAGGTCCCTGTACTCAGCCTCCCCCCCGCCTTCAACACATCCCACAATGGCCGTGTCATCAGAGAACTTCTGCAGATGACACGACTCAGTGCAGTGCTTAAAGTCAGCAGTGTATGTGGTGAAGAGGAAGGGGGACAGCACAGTTCCCTGGGGGGCCCCGATGTTACTGATCAGACGATCAGACACACAGTTCTGTAATCTCACAAACTGCGGTCTGCCCGTCAGATAGTCATCGACCCAAGTGATGAGGGGAGCACTCACCTGCGTGCCCTCCAGTTTGGCCTTCAGCAGTCTGGGCTGGATGGTGTTGAAGGTGCTGGAGAAGTCGAAGAACATGATCCAGACTGAGGTGTTGGGTCTGTCCAGGGAGGAGTAAGCCTTCTGCAGCAGGTAGATGATTGCATCATCAACCCCAACATGGGGCTGATATGCAAACTGCAGGGGGTCTTGTGATGGGCACACCAGCAGTCTGAGGTGTGCCAGGACCAGTCTCTCCATGACCTTCATGATGTGAGAGGTCAGTGCCACCGGCCTGTAGTCCTCCAGTGCAGCAGGACGTCCTTTTTTGGGCACTGGGGCCAGGCAGGATGTTTTCCAGAGCACTGGCACTCTCTGAAGGTGTAGGCTCAGGTTGAAGAGGTGCTGGAGAACTCCACAGAGCTGGCTGGAACATGCCTTCAGCACACGAGGGCTAATGCGGTCCGGTCCAGCAGCTTTCCTCTGTTTGAGCCTCTCCAGCTCTCTCCTCACCTGGCTGGCTGTGATGTGAAGTCCAGACTGGGGGGTGGGGGATGTCAGTGGTGAGTTTGAGGGTGGAGGTGACGAGGGTGGTGCAGAGAGGTGTGTGTTGCGGGAGATGGTGGGGGGCTGTGGGTGATGTGAGGATGTCCTGGGGGTGGGAGGTGTGAAAAAGTCTGTAGTGAAAGCCAGCGGGGGGGTGGGGGGAGGTGGTGATGGGGGTGGTGTGGGGCAGGGGGTGATGGGGGGAGGTGGGGGGTTGTTGCTGGGAGAAGCAGTAGGGGTGGTCGTAGAGGCAGTAGAGGGTCCGCTGGGGGTGGGGGGGTTGGAGTTGAACCTATTGAAGAATGCGTTCAGCTCGTTCGCACGTCGTTCATTCCCAGCTGCTCCCCCACCTCTCCTCTGGAAGCCGGTGATCTCCTTCATCCCACTCCAGACGTCCCTGGTGTTGTTGTCCTCCAGTTTGTGCTCCAGTTTTCTTCTGAAGTTGTCCTAATTGAGCAATTGTTTAGTCTCTAAAATGTCAGATAATAATAATAATAATAATAAAAATAATAATAATGTTTAATAATGAAACTAAATTAAATAATAATAAAAATAATTAACAGACCAACATTTCTTCAATTTACATTGACGTAAAACAGAGAACCAAAGAATGTTTTGGTATTTTCTCTGACCAATGTCTGAAATGATGAATTGATTTTCAAAGATGTTGTCAATACATTTCCTGTTGATTGATTAATGAATTATGGTGGTGCAAGTCAGAGGACATTTGTCTTATTGGTCTCCTCTGATGGTTTTTTTGATCAGTGATAAGATTGGGCTCTTTTTGGAGCTGAATATTGTGTATGCAACATCAGATCAAAATTAAGAATATGGATGATTCCAAAATGAGATATCAACCAGTGACACCTTACGAAATTAGTTGTTGTAAAAAGGGTTGCTTGCATTAACAAAACTTATAATTTTACTGAAATTGAAAGCCAAGCTTTGACATATTTAAAGTTTCAATCCTAATATTTCAGATGTTAAATGGGCTTCTGAGTGTTATTCAGAAACACAAAGTCAAACTTTTAAATCATTTAACTTTTGTGTTTTAGGTGAAGAAGGGAAGAAAGCTTTGAAGATGTTAATATCTTAATAGATTAATAGAAACAATGAGTAGAAAGCAGCAGTAGAGCCAGTATAGTACTCAGATTTAAGTTTTGCATTCAAAAAATTCATGTTCATCAAAAGTTAATGTACTTAAAGTATCAAAAGTAGCCTACTCATAAAGTAGAAGGTTCCCCTTCAAAATGTTGTATTATTATATTTATTATATTATCATATTATAAATATTGATGAATTAGCGATGAGTTAGCAGCTTTTTAATGTTGTAGCTGGAAAAGGTTGAGTTTACCTACATTATATGCTGTTGGGCAGTTTATTCTATGAAAATGTGTCATATTTTATAAACGCATCATAAGTTTTGTAGGTAAAATCAGAATCTGCAAAGTAACTACAGTTGTCAAATAAATGTAGTGGAGTAAAAAGTACAATATTTCCCACTGAAAAGTAATGGAGTATGAGCATATACTGTATAAAGAAGTGGGCGTAGCCTCTGTGATGTCACCTGTTGGTTTGTGGGCTTTTTTGGAGCCAGAAGTTATGTTATTTGAAGGACAGGGTAGCACTGCCTCTATCCTTATTGGCGGTCGCCGTGGTAGCAACTTGTCAATTACAAGGTAGCCCCGCCTTAAAGCATACAATGCTTTATCGTCTTTTTTCCTCTAAATGTGACCATAATTAAACATTAGGAAATAGAGGTGAGAGGCGATAATAATTTATCAGGAATGAATTCTTCAAGCGCTCTTGCCAGATGAGTCTAATTTTACTATTTGTCTGAACAGCCAGATTCAAACTTGGCAGTATCTTGTCTCCACAGAGACATGTGAAAAAGTGTTAACTGGGGATCATCATTTATTTTCAGTCCTTATGGTCCTTGCCAACAGAACACCATGTGGCACTCGATCTTGTGAACCCTTTGTGGGGAGGAGGGGTTGAAACCTGAGAGAGCTGGAGGTGCAGAGAGGTAAAGAGAGACATAGAGGGATACTTCATCCCCATCCTACAGAGACGGGCTACGTTCCCTGGCCAGAATGAGTTTGTTTTTGTAGGTCAGGGGGGTGAAAGCATGGTGTAAACATTTAGGGTTACAGCACCCCCTCCGACAGCGCACCACATCAGTCTGGCATGTGTCTGTGCTTGTCGGATTGTGACAGCGCGTGACCACACTTTCATCAAAGGACCCGCCCCCCAACCCAACACTCCGTCTTTCCGCCTTCCTCTCTTTTCTTTTTCTTGATGAGCTCATGGTCTTTGGCAACAAACCTCAGGTTGGCAGACTACACACTGCAACACAGCTGGACAACAGCAGAGAGAGTTAGACATTGGAAAAGGCAGAGAAATACTTATTAGAGAGAAAGGCTTGGAAAGAAATCAGAGAGAGAAGGAAAATAAGTGAGTGAAAGGTGTTAAAAGAGAGAAAAGAACGCTCAAAAAGGAGAAAGGCAAGATAGTTCAAAGAGAGAAGTCACAGGTCCACAAGCTTTTTGTATATGTTTTGACTGCTAGTGCTAGTCGCTTTGGTAAGCTATCCACAGGCATGCCTGCAAGAGTGCACCGCTTCCACCAGGATCAACAGAAAATAAGCCGTGCTCAAATCATCCTCAGGAGTGAGTAGTCAATTAGACAGAACTGTTTAAGAGGAACAGTTGTGTGTCCGTTTGTTTGGCTTGTGTGTGAATATTTCAACATCGCACTGTATCTGTTTTCTGAAGGCAACACTTGTGTGTATCTGTTTTGTCTTTGATTCTGAATGACGTGACTTGAAAATACACAAAATTGAACTGAGATGTAGGTTTGTTTAGTTAAAACGGTTGCTGAAACAATGAGTCAATGAATCATTCGACAGACGATTTACAAGAACTTTGAGTCTATTATTAAGGAAAGATGCCAAACATTCTCTGGTTCCTGGTACTTAATGGAAGTGGGATGATTTCATGCTTTTCTTTTTTGTGTGTTTTGGACCTGGTCAGAAAATCAACTCATCAATTTGAAGACAACACTTTGGGAAACTGTAATGTGCATTATGTCCTATTTTCTGACATTTTGTAAACTACTCAATTAATCCACTAATTGATAATGAAAATGATTGCAGTAGTAACAACAATGTATAAAGAGCAGTGGCAGTTGTCAGGGACACACCAATCTGATTTCACTGAATCAGTTTTGGCCTTACTGATATCAAATCTTTTATTAGACGGTTCGGGATGTGGCCGATCCAATTAAAGATTTTAAGTCATGGTTGGTATAACACTGTAAAACACAATTTATAAAGGAAAGTTGGTGTATGAGGTAAACAGATGTGAAGCTGTAAAGATAAAAAGAGCGTATCTTATGATAATAAGTATCAGATTATTACGTAGTATCGGCCAATACAGTCCAGGTTTCTTAATCAGAATCAGGAGGGTAAAGGTAGAATAAGTTCATCCATACTATATTAAATATCACAAGTGAATGTTTTCCACCCTGCTTTCTTGTAAAAGTAAAAGTGTGTGTGGAAAATCCATGAGTGTGTCTCAATGTGTGTTTAAACTTTTAACTATTCTGTCCCATGTTCCTCACACACATTTCAGCCGGAAGTGAGGCCTCCTTAGTGACTTCCCCTGGTTGGCTACTAAGCCATTCTGTAATTTCATTGGTTAAGCTAGGCTTTAGTTGTCATATAGCAACAGTGTAGGAAGGCTGGAGGGAGGACTGACCACAGTTGCCATTGGCTCCTGATCTTTGAAAGAAAGATTTAAGTTTGATTGTACATGTGAGCCACAGCACAAATATGTCTTTGTGTTTGTCAGTAGTATAAGCAATAAAATTTTAGTCAAGTCAAGTCAGTTGCATCTGCATCGACTGAGTTGGGTTGAAAGGGGAGGAGAGAGGGGGAGAGGGGAGACAGAGCAGGAGGACAGACAACAAATCAGACTAATAATAATAACAACTGCAGCAGTGAGGAACATGGGGGCAGTAGACGGCCGGCAATCACAGATCCAGAGGCTGAAATACCTGCAGAAAGTGAAAAGGTGAAAAAAGCACAGAAAGCACAGGAACTACCAGGAAGAAGTGGAGTTAGTAACATGTATTAGTGGGATAGGAATGCATACGGATAGAGAGGGAGAGGAAGAGAGAAAAGCTTGATAACTAAAGGTTCTGGCTCCCATTCTACTTTTAGAGACTTTAAGTACTACAAGTAACCCTGCGTTCTGTGAGCGTAGTGCTCTAGTGGGGTAATACAGTACTATCAGCTCTTTAAGATACGATGGTGCTGTTTTTAAATTCTATTCTGGATTTTACTGGGAGCCAATGTAGAGAAGCTAATATTGGAGAAATATGTTCCCTTTTGCGAGTTCCTGTCAGTACACGTGCAGCCGCATTCTGGATCAGCTGGAGAGTCTTTAGAGATTTATTGGGGCAACCCGATAATAAGGAATTACAATAATCCAACCTAGAAGTAACAAATGCATGGACTAGTTTTTCTGCATCTTTTTGAGGATGGATATGCCTGATTTTTATAATGTTACGTAAGTGGAAGAAGGCAGTCCTTGAAGTCTGTTTTATAGGGGCATTAAAGGACATGTCCTAATCAAAGGTTACTCCTATATTCCTTACAGTGGTGCTAGAGGCCAGGGCAATACCATCTAGAGTAACCATATCTATAGATAGTGTGTCCCGCAGGTGTTTAGGACCCAGAACAATAACTTCAGTTGTGTCTGAGTTTAACAGCAGAAAATTGCAGGTCATCCATTTTTTTATGTCCTTAATACATGCCTGACGCTTAGCTAACTTATCGGTTTCATCTGGCTTTATCGATAAGTATAACTGAGTATCATCTGCATAGCAGTAAAAGTTTATGGAGTGTTTCCTAATAATATTGCCAAAAGGAAGCATATTTAAGGTGAATAAAAGTGGTCCAAGAACCGAACCTTGTGGAACTCTGTGACTAACATCCGTTTGCACGGAGGATTCATCATTTACATGGACAAACTGAAATCTATCTGATAAACACAACTTAAACCAGCTTAGTGCGGGTCCTTTGACACCAATCAAATGCTCCAGTCTCTATAATAGGATACAATGGTCAATGGTATCGAAAGCGACACTAAGATCTAACAGAACAAGTCGGAGACAAATCCCTTGTCTGACGCAATGAAAAGGTCATTTGTCACTTTCACTAGTGCTGTCTCTGTGCTATGATGCTCTCTAAATCCTGACTGAAAATCCTCAAATAAACTATTGTTGTTTAGAAAGTCACATAACTGATTTACGACCGCTTTCTCAAGGATTTTTGAGAGAAAGGGAAGGTTAGATATATTTCTATAATTGGCTTAAACCCCTGGATCAAGCGTAGGCTTTTTAAGAAGAGGTTTAATTACAGCTACTTTGAAGGACTGTGGTACATAGCCTGTTGATAAAGACAGATAGTTAGAATTTTACCATCAAAGAAGCTCATGAAGTTATTGCTACTGAGCGCTCTGGGAATACATGGCTCAAGAGAGCTCTGACTCTGTGTCAGCCTGGCTACAGTGCTGAAAAGAAACCTGGGGTTGTTCTTATGTTCCTCTATTAGTGAGGAGTAGTAGGCTCCTCTGGCATTACGGAGGGCCTTCCTGTAGATTCTAAGACTATCTTGCCAAACTAAATGAGATTCCTCCAGTTTGGTGGAATGCCATTTCCTTTCTAATTTTCGCAATGTTTCTTTTAAGTTGTGGGTTAAGGAGTTAAGGACCATGGAGCTATCTTCTTTTTCATAGGGGCAATAGAATCAGGTCGTTCGCAGCGAGCCTGCGGCACTATCAACTAGATGATCAATTTGAGAGGGACTAAAGGTGGCATAGTCCTCCGTTATATTGAGACATGACATTGAATTAAATGCCGATGGAATCACTTCTTTAAATTTAGCTACAGCACTATCAGACAGGCATCTACTGAAGGAATGTTTTCCTAATGGCCTGTAGTCCAGTAATATGAATTCAAAAGTTATTAAATAATGGTCTGATAAGAGAGGATTTTGTGGGAAGACTATTAAACGTTCAATTTCGATTCCATATGACAGAACAAGATTGAGGGTGTGGTTACAACAGTGAGTGGTTTTGTTTACATTCTGACATCACCTACAATGATGACTTTATCTGTTTTGAGGACTAAACTTGTTAAAAACTCTGAGAATTCTGCTAAAAATTCAGAATACGGGCCAGGAGCGCGGTACACAATGACAAATAGAATTGGCTGTATTAGCCACCAAGAGTGACATGAGGGCTTTTGGAATTTTGATGAATAAACATGACCATCTTCAAAGCATATCTATACAGTGTAGCATGCCATGGCTAAGCACTAGTCTGGTTCCAGACCTCAGAATCTCTCTGCTTTCCTTCAGCGATTGAAATAGATCTGGTGTTGTGCTCATTGCCTCGTTTGAAATAAACCCTTTATTTTAGAAGAAATTAAACCTTTAGCTCAGGGAGAATATAGCAGATGTGCTATATCACACAGTACAGACTATATATAGTGAGGTAGTTGTTAAGTAAGTTAATTCATTCCAAGATGAGATGCCTGATGATCTATCTAATTCAGCTCAGCAGGTAACACTTTGACTGATTGATACATGGAACCTTTACCGTACCCCACTTTTGTAACAACCTATCCTATATTATCATCTGTTGGCTGAGACGGATAAAACATCCATTGACACAACTAGACTTGAGTGACAGTAAAGTGTTTCCATTGTCCATTGACCCATTGACCCATTATTTGCTAGAATCTCAAACTTGTCGTTGTTTTCCCTCAAATCAGTTGTCCATCTTGTGTACTTATTTCTTACCAGTGGCCAAAGTTAAGCTTTCATGAAGATCTGTAGAAGCCAGGACAGTGTTTGAAATCAATAAGACTAATCACCATGTTCCAGTAAAATATTTTTTGGTTATGTTGTTGCATTATATAACCAAGGCTCACGTTCTCCTCATTCTGAGCGTGACATCTAAAATTATCTACTGCCATCTGTTGTAATTGAGCTTTCCGACTTTTGATCATTTATTGGGCATTTAGTCTTGGCTGGACAGGATTTTTCATAATTTCAGAAAAATTATTTGTGAGCCATCGTCTGTAATGTCATCCTTTGGACTGAGACAGAGGTAAACAACCAGAAGTTGGCTTTGTAATTTTATCCCCATAAAACTCAAAATTCCACTCCTAGACCAACATTTCTACATGCATGTCAGGCCACTGACCATGATTGCATTTTTGTGGATATCTCTAGAAGCTTGAAGCAGGCTCAAAAACCCTCTGACGGTTAAAATATTTGTACAAAATGATGATGAATTATATACCAGTGGCTTACTCCTTCCTCTCCTTTTAAAATGATCAGCTGCTGTCTCTTGTAATTTAGCTCCGACAAAATGAAAATGGAATTTATTGAGCGTTCACTGCCAGTTGTGAGTGATCAGAGACTCATTCCACCAGAGAAACTGATGGTGCAGATCTGTGCTCAGCTGCCTCCTCCTGTGCTTCTCTCCTCATTTTCTCCCAATTTCTTCACATTATTTTCTCTTTTTCATGGTTTCTATTATTTAATGTTTTACAATGAAGAACACATGTAGGAAGAGATGATGGGGAGCTACATCTGTTTGCAGTGCTCCTCCTCTTTGTTGTTGTCTGACTGTGTATCTCACACACTGAAAGGATTTTGTCTTTTTTGTTGCCATTAGCCTGGCGAGCTGATGATGAGTCATGCAGTAATATATCATAGGAGGTAGCAGCTAAACCGGAACATTGCAGCCAGCCTTTTCCATGTCTTTATCTTAGCAATGAGGAGGAGGCATAGAAGAATATTATCACTACTTTGTCTTTAGAGCTCAGGAAAATGTGGATGCATCATGATATATGAAACGACAGCAGTTTATGAAGCTTGTAGTTTGATTTAATCCTGAATTAAATCTGTTACATTATATATATTTTCTTGCTTGAAAATATTCTCTAACGACCTTGTTATTTTGCTGCAGTCTCTTATTCAGGCTTTTGCATCTTCATCCCCATCCCTGCTTAACACAATTTGATGCACAAAACATCTGGAATATTTTGATTAAATGGAATAGTGCAGCTATAAAAACATGTAGTCTTTGGTGTGAATATTTAACTCTGTGTTAACATCATATAGCTCTAATGAGAGCTGGAACAAGCCGATACAGAATGTTCTGTATATGATAATGTCAGACGGAGTAAAATGTAATCAGTTTTTCCAGTTTTAAAGCTACTTATATATATATATATATATATATATATATATATATATATATATATATATATATATATATATATATAAAAATATAAAAGGGGAAACTTCCCTCTCCCATAATACCCTAGTGAATACCCCAGCATGTACTTTAACCCTTCAAAGCTGTCTAATAGGCTGATCCACTTGTTGCCGGGCAGATCTGAAACTATACTAAGTACATGTTCGCAGGTTGTGTCACTCTGACATATGATCCTCCTCATGTAACACTGGTTTCAGGATCCTCCCTGCCATGTCACTGACATATTCTAACAGTGCAGAGGGGGGAAGTCATCCATAGGGGGTGAGGACGGCAGAGGTGTTGATGTCGGTACCCTACTGCCCTCCTAGACATCCTGACTCCCCTGAGTCCCAAAATAATCCCCCAACATGTAGGAGATAGTGAAGGAGTCAAAGATAGACACACAAACAGAGAGAGAGAACAGCTCTATTCACACTGGACCTACAGCAAATTTAATCTCCTGCAAATGTGTCTGTAATGGGATCCAATGCTAATTAAGATATGAATGTACTTTGATCAAGACAGAGGTCCTATGATAATACTGATCCTGTGCGAATCAAATCAAACTCTTGGCTATAATTAGTTATTGTTTTTATGTTGTTTTTCCAAATCAGAAAGTAAAAACTTTTAGAAACTTGACCTTAAACAACTGCATTCAGGGTAACAAATGAACCAAGAGAATTTCATCATCCTGTGTTACATGAAATCCAAAAGTTCATTCATCAATTCTTTGACTAATAAATTATTTAACAGGGTTCCCAGAGGCCTTGGTTCTTCAGAATTTGTGGATCTTTGAAAAATGTAATATGGTATTTTCTGGAATAAATGGATGTCTTTAACTCCCTCTTGTTAATCAAAGTACAGCATCAAAATGCATCAGTGTGCCTCGGGAAGGTGGAAGTTTGCTTTGACAGAGCAGCAGTTTTAAGAAAAAAATGACTTAATTCTGGTTCCTTCACTTTACAAAATAAAACTAAAATAATTCATGTTGAGGACATGAATTACCGTAAAACTTTGAGTCCTTGAATCCCACAAAACAAGATCTTGAATGTCATTAAGAAGTCATTGAATTTAAAAGCAAGAGAGTGTGTGGGAGCTTTTACAACCTGACATACTGTAATATGTCATCAAATAACGTTGCTGAAGTTGTTTTTAAAGTAATTAAGTCATGGATAAGGTTAACATTTGTAAGTGTGAGGACAAAAGTACAGAGATAGAGAGGTAACAATTGATGAGTTGGAAGGCAAATACAGAATTTGAAGTAGGCCTTTGTGTGCCAGATAGCCCATCTTCTATGGCCATATGATATAATGGTAATTGATGGAGTGCCCTAATCAGACCTTAAAGAACCATTTCTCCTCCTCTTGCTGGAAGCACTGATGTCAGCAGGAAGCAAGAAAGGGAGACAAAGCTGCAAAAGAGCCATTAGGCAGGCCGATTCCCAACTTTTTATTTCAGTAAAACTAAAAAAAGCGTCAAGTTGTCAAATATGTGGATCGTCTCTCTGTTTGCCTGGCGCATTGCTCATTCTGTCTGTATATATATATCGATCAGTTCTCATCCACCGTCTTTGTTGGTGACGTCTAAAGTGTAAAGTGTTGAGTGTCACATTTCTGAATCGGACATTCCAATTGGCTCCAGTTCGTGCCAGTCGGACTGGGCTAGGCTGTGTTGCTCTGCTTATGGCAGCTTCTGCACTGTGAATTTTCTGAGCTCAAAGCACAGAAAAAAGTTGATCTAAAGTTTATTGTAGTGAAATTTGGCGATGGGAATGTGCTGATCTGGGGATGGTTAAACTTGATGATACTGTTATGAATGACGACTTTATGAAACAAAACACAAAGGTATGCAAAAAACAGAAAAGTCTCAATGTTGATCTCAAGTTTTTACTTATCCGAATCGAGGCTCTAAGGACAGAGGGTGGCGTACGGACTGTAATCAGAATCAGAATCAGAGTCAGCTTTATTAGCCATGAATGCATACACGTACAAAGGATTTGACTGTGGTTTTAGCGTTGCTCTCAACGTACATACACATAAATAGACAAATAAACAAAAAAACAAGGACAGCAAAGGTATAAACAATTAACTACTATGTACAAATATAAGAATAAATATATATACAAAGTATATATGTGGGCATAACACAACAATGACAATGAAGTGGAGAAATAGTGCAATGATGTAGAGTGCAAAGATGCCTGGATAAATATGGAGACTTTATATACAGTACATGAGGTAGGTGGAATATGTATATATATGTATATGTATACATGTGTATATGTGTATATATTTATGTATATGTATATATGTGTATATACAGTGGGTACGGAAAGTATTCAGACCCCTTTAAATTTTTCACTCTTTGTTTCATTGCAGCCATTTGCTAAAATCAAAAAAGTTCATTTTATTTCTCATTAATGTACACTCAGCACCCCATCTTGACAGAAAAAAACAGAAATGTAGAAATTTTTGCAAATTTATTAAAAAAGAAAAACTGAAATATCACATGGTCATAAGTATTCAGACCCTTTGCTGTGACACTCATATTTAACTCACATGCTGTCCATTTCTTCTGATCCTCCTTGAGATGGTTCTACTCCTTTATTGGAGTCCAGCTGTGTTTAATTAAACTGATTGGACTTGATTAGGAAAGGCACACACCTGTCTATACAAGACCTTACAGCTCACAGTGCATGTCAGAGCAAATGAGAATCATGAGGTCGAAGGAACTGCCCAAGGAGCTCAGAGACAGAATTGTGGCAAGGCACAGATCTGGCCAAGGTTACAAAAGAATTTCTGCAGCACTCAAGGTTCCTAAGAGCACAGTGGCCTCCATAATCCTTAAATGGAAGAAGTTTTGGACGACCAGAACTCTTCCTAGACCTGGCCGTCCAGCCAAACTGAGCAATCGTGGGAGAAGAGCCTTGGTGAGAGAGGTAAAGAAGAACCCAAAGATCACTGTGGCTGAGCTCCAGAGATGCAGTAGGGAGATGGGAGAAAGTTCCACAAAGTCAACTATCACTGCAGCCCTCCACCAGTCGGGGCTTTATGGCAGAGTGGCCTGACGGAAGCCTCTCCTCAGTGCAAGACATATGAAAGCCCGCATAGAGTTTACCAAAAAACACATGAAGGACTCCCAGACTATGAGAAATAAGATTCTCTGGTCTGATGAGATGAAGATTGAACTTTTTGGTGTTAATTCTAAGCGGTATGTGTGGAGAAAACCAGGCACTGCTCATCACCTGCCCAATACAATCCCAACAGTGAAACATGGTGGTGGTAGCATCATCCTTTGGGCGTGTTTTTCAGCTACAGGGACAGGACGACTGGTTGCAATTGAAGGAAAGATGAATGCGGCCAAGTACAGAGATATCCTGGAAGAAAACCTCTTCCAGAGTGCTCAGGACCTCAGACTGGGCCGAAGGTTCACCTTCCAACAAGACAATGACCCTAAGCACACAGCTAAAATAACAAAAGAGTGGCTTCAGAATAACTCTGTGACCATTCTTGACTGGCCCAGCCAGAGCCCTGACCTAAACCCAATTGAGCATCTCTGGAGAGACCTGAAAATGGCTGTCCACCAACGTTCACCATCCAACCTGACGGAACTGGAGAGGATCTGCAAGGAAGAATGGCAGAGGATCCCCAAATCCAGGTGTGAAAAACTTGTTGCATCATTCCCAAGAAGACTCATGGCTGTACTAGCTCAAAAGGGTGCTTCTACTCAATACTGAGCAAAGGGTCTGAATACTTATGACCATGTGATATTTCAGTTTTTCTTTTTTAATAAATTTGCAAAAATTTCTACATCACATTACACGTTCACACAATGCTATTATATTGTTGGATTGGGCTGACACATGCAGCTGAGTCAAATTACCTATGATTTAGTCATAGTCACTTAGTCCACTATGTAAGTGGTGTGTTGGTAAATATTATATATTGTTATTTGGCATTATTTTTTGCATTTCAGTTTTTACCATGATGAATGGGCCAAAGTTTATCCTGGCCCCTGGCTCACGTCATACTACTATTTCTATTATTGATATTTATATGGAGCAGGTGTCACTCTCTTTTCCTGCTTAGTGGCTGTACCCAGTTTCATGATGTTGCTATAGATGCTGTCATTTTAACCCCTTGGATGATGACATCATGCGCTAAATGTGATACTATATATGGATTCAAGCTTTTTTTAAACGTGTCCACCCTGTAATCCTGCTATCTGTGCTTTTACCAGACGGTCTAAATAAACCTGGACCTGGACATATGTCTTACAGTGGGGTTAACTTTGACAGAGTGAAGAGCATTTTTCCAGACGAGTCCATCTGTGATTACCGAGCGTGTACGTCATTTAGCTGTGAGTGTGTAGAGTTACTGGCTTCAGTTCCCCCGGAGCCACACATGCTAAAAATGTACACACTCATCATACTGTAAGGCACTTTGGATCCAAGTATCCACCAAAACACCACAGTATGAGCTTCATATATTATTCATAACCCTGTGTGCTTTTTAGTGTTTGTCTCTGACAGGATGATGGATGGACTTGTATATGTAGAAATGCACTGAACAAATGCTCATCCAGCACAGACACATAGAACCAGGTGACAGCTCTTCACTTACTCAAACACAGATGGATGACAACTTTGATGACAGATTTTTTCTCTGCTGGTAAAATGGATGGATGGGCAGGTAAAACAAACTGTCCACTCATTTCCTTCATCCTAACAAACACTCAATCTCTCATTGGTATTCACTTAGATATTTTCTCTTCATGTCACTTTTTTTCCTTTCTTGTATTCAGTTTTATTCCTTCATTTGTTGCTTGTTGTCATTCACCTTCTCTCATAAAATGTACTGGCATGCTGTGGGAGAAAATATAAATATAACAATGTTTAATCTTTCTTCTCTAACTCATTGTATTGCATGCAACTAAAAAATCGATACAGACATTTAAACTGGCCATCATGAGTGTGAAACCAAGCAGCCAATCAGTCTGGATTGACTGCCTACATATAGTATTTATCTACTGCAGCAGATTACAGACAGCATAATCAAATACAGTAACACACACACTCACAGTAACGGTGAGTTAGTAAAAATAAAGAACAGGGTTTACTTTTAGCATGAAGCCTACTGATGTATTTTATCAGCTTCTATTCTTTTATTTCCTGATGAACTGGAAACTGAAATAATAAGCGACCATCTAACTGTGAGTCACTGAGAGGCGGCAGTTTCCCCCTCTCTTTATTGCTTTACAAGCAGTGCAGCGTATTCTTATAGGCTTGTGACCACAAGCATATAAACATGTTAAACTAAGATCACTGGGCTTTTTCTCTGCTTTATAGTATTGCAAAATGTACTTGATGGTGCTGACATGCAGCTGTCTTTTGCCCGTTAAGGCTGTGGAGACATGTGTTTCTGGAACAGCCAGTAACAACAGTAACTTTAGCTGTTTTTAAGCACCCATTTGTGGAACTATGCTGCCACATGTTATTAGCGCTCCCTAACCTGTTACCTGTTCCTTTGGTCTTTCAATATACTATACTGCACAGTACATCTGCAAATACTAAAGGCTACAAGCCACCATGCTATAGTGGATTCCTTATGTATAGCTGGGTGTAGGCAGAAAGTCTGATAGCTCAAAACCTGAGCAAATAAATCCAAAACTACCTGGATCGTTAGAAAATATAATTTTGTCTAATTGTGGTGACCACACCCTTAACATTTAATGCTAATTTCTGGGATCTTAATGAATCATTTAAATGAAAGACATTTATATAGAACGTCCAACTATACAACTACACACACACACTGGTATTGATATTGTGGGCAGCATTGTTGTGTCCTTCTCTGTATCCAGTGTATGAATAATAGATTGGATCCAGGAAGTACTAACTGGCCGACCAACCCATCCACCCAGATAGTCCTTGCACATCCTGGACGCAGCTCTCTCTCTCTCCCACTATTTCTGTCTCTTTCTTTGCCTTTTGTGTTCTGTCACTTTGTTTTCTCCTCATTCTTTGTCTCTGTCCGGCTCTCATTCTCCAGCTCTTTCTTTCTTTTTCTGCCTTTTATGTTCATCTTTCCCTCCCGCTCTCCATCCCTCCCTCTCCTTTTGTTTCCATCAATTATAATCTATTGGAGAACTGGCACAAAGAACAACCACACCAGGCATTTCAGCGTCATCTTTAAAGGTGTACTGTCAGGATATTAAGGCATCATATTACAGAGGATATAGAACCTGACCGGCTACTGCAACAGAAGAAAGCTCAATATTTAGTTCATTAAAAACACTTACTTTTTGTCTTTTCTTGGTGGAACTCAAGTCCATAACCATCACTCTGAGCTCTACAAACCTCCAGCTGTGTAGATGATGCAGAGCTAAGACGCAGGAAATTGGAAGTATAACCTCCGAAGCCTGAGCTATGCTTTTGCATGTAAGCTCCCAGGACTGTACTGGAGGAGCTGGCAGCCGGGTGGCAGTTGCACTGAGGCCTGGCAACGGGTCAGACGGGGCCCCACATGGACTGTGGCGCTACGTTTGCTGCCAAAAGAGGCCCACACTGACGCTGACTTCATGTATGTATACAAGAGTGATATGAACAGACTTCTGTAGTTGTTTTACTGGTTGTGTGTCTCTGTGGAAGAAGATACTGTGGGGTTTTAATATTGAACTCTTCCAGAAAACATTACTATCAGTTGTGGAAATGGGTGTTCATAGATATTCTTTTCAACAATCTTTTCTTTGCCTCTGACTCTCCCCTTAGTCCTTTTGAACTATTATCAGCCCTGTCCTCCCACTGAGGAGATGAGATATTACACTCTCCTTCCCTGAGGTGTATTTACTACCAGATAGTGATCTCATGATCAGCTAATATAGTGAAGTACAGCCCAGTTTCTCTGTGTTCTCTGTCTGTCTGTGTAATAGCTGGCTACCTTTCTTTAACTTTACTTTGTGCCTTCTCTCTTTGCGCTATATGTCAGTTCTTTTTGCCTCCTTCCCAGTATTGTGTCAGATAGTGTTTTTGGAAGTGGGCCATGCCTAAATGCTGTTGTCATGGATCATGGAATCAATGGGCAGCTCTTAACACCTTCTGTTTGACGATAAGGAAAAACGACCTAAAGTCTGTTTCGAGAAGGCACATTGAGAGTCAGTGGGTCTAGTGGGTGTTGTGACGTTAATATTTATAAACGTGAGATGCCACAAAATTTCAGTTCCTTGTAGCTAAATAGTTAAATAATAAGATACAGTAATAAAAAGCTTGGTCAATTAAGAAAATGAGGCTAAAAAAAAGCTTTCAGGGCTGCGGCCCTGCTAAGCTGCTGTCTCTGTTCTGTCATTAGCACATAAGCTCTATTAGAGCAGACAGTAACACAATTACACCCACAGGCAGCGAAAGATGGAGATGAGAGTCCATGTCAGCAATTACAGTCAAAGATATTGACTGCCTGTGGACTCGGCTTAATTCAATAGCATTTCAATTCAGCTCACACAAGAAGGAAACCATCAACATGGTAATAAGATGAGGTGATTTGGATTATCATGGCAGATCGAGGGCTGAATGTAGAAATGGTTATTCTGTGTTCCCTGGAGATGTGGCCAATGCATTCTCTTTTTGTTTTATTTCATTTAATAGTAATTGTACATCCAGAATGTTCTCTAGTACAAGTCAGATTGGTTCACATGTGTCCAAAGTGTCTGTGTTTGTTGTTTCTGATGAAAAATAGTGTCCCCTTAACTGCATGCGTGATATTTCAGACCATAAATCTTCACTTTAACAAGTTTCACTTCTAAACTGCTACTGCTAAAATAGCCACCAGTCAATTGGACATTGAGTGGTGGCTATTTTGTAATAGTTAAATTGTCTATCAATGACTTTTTGCTATTAACTAATAGTCTATAAAACACTCAGCACCAGCTATTAATGAGAAGCCTGCTAACGTCACCTCAACATTGGTCTTTGCTAATGAAAAATAACGAGGAGAGTTAAAAGGTTTGATAAAAGTTTATTGGTATCTGAGCTTAACGAGGCCGGGTATTTTGCCAACTGGGAACCAGATCCAAACTGGAACCGGCTATCGAACCCATCCATAAATGAGATGGATAAAATCTGCAAATCCTTACATTGAAGGACCTGAAAATATTATTATACATATATCATATTATTATGAAATATTCTATTCTATTCTATTTGTTTTCTATTCTATTTGTCACAAAAACGTTTATCCATAACAGTTTGTCTCTGCCAAGCAAATGATGTTTTAAATATCAATATCATCAAAAACCGTTGATGATGTTCATGATATTTAAGATAATTAAATTAGCTTAATTAAAATAGTTTACCCGTATGTCTTAAAATTAAAAAATAAACATCTATTGGTTTATTGATTTCTAGATCATTTATTTATTTTGCTATAAAACAAACATATTCACTAAAACACTAGGAGAGAGACTATGGCTTAAAACCCAAGTGAATAAACTATGTCTGATGGGGAAAAAAAATGATACTCTTGTCATATGACATTGGTAAGATAACATTTATTGCCTTGATGCCACTAAGCGTACTGATACTTTAATGATGGTTGTGGGCCCTGTGCTGACTCATCTGACAGGACTTTCTGTGCTGACACTACTGGTGGCCAGTACACTTACTCATTATTAACCACAAAGTCACACAAAAGGAACACACAGGGCTTCTTTATTGTGTTTCTCGGTTTCCATCCTAAATTACTTTGTGTTCCGTCTTTGCATCTTTTTGCGTTTTTTATCTGGACAGTCAGTGTCTCCAGGGATTTGGTTTTCCTGCCTTAACACTGTTTGGAGCACACATTAGTTAGGTGATTTCAATGTTTTCTTTGGTTTTAGAAAATTCTGCTTCATGTCACTGTTCTTGTGTATCTTATTTGCTGGTGGCAGAATGTGTTCCTACCTCCAAAGTTCTTGATTTCAACAAATAAACTTGATAATTCTGTAAAATAATGAAAGAACAAACTGCTGTTGTTACAGTGCTCTAATTGTTATGACGCAGACGGGGCAAACCCTGTTTTCTTCTCTTGTTGAAAAAGTAGCTAATTCCAATACCAATGACAGTCTTAAGTGGGAGAAATGTGTGTGAGCACGTTGGTATTCATAGGCAGTCACTAGCCTGGCTGCAGCCCAGGTTCTACCTGTTTTATCTCTGTCTGTCTGTCTGTCTCTTCAGACAGTTAACACTTGGCTGAATACTAATTGCAGTCACTTGTGTGTGTGTATGTGTGCGTGTGTTGTGTGTGTGTGTGTGTAGAGAGAGGGAGAAACAGCAGCATGTTGATCCATCTGGCCCTGCTCAGGTTTTGCAGGAAAGTTAGCTCATTAGCAAGTGTAAATTAGACAGTGATGTCTGGGTGTCTCTTGTTCTTGTGCCAAAGGCTACTGAGGGTATATCAGTGTGTGTTGTAAGTGTTTCAGAAGTATGTTATGCTAGGACTATGCTTCTTCGACAAAAGCATGCACCTTCTGGGGCATTCATCTTTGTTATTTCCTCTATTCAAAACCAGCTATTCAGTTATAGGCTTGTAGGTTAGCACCAAGCCAATATTGGTTTTTATACCTTACTTTGCTAAGTATAAGCATATGTTTCTAAAAAAAACTTTTTGTTCATTTAAAAATATGAAGTAAACTTCTAAAAACATGGCTGTTTAACACAAACAGCTTTAGAAGGCCTTTATTTGAATGATATATAGTGTAAAATTGAATTCAGAAAATATTTGATCAGAAACTAGTAAACAGTCTGGCTACGCAGGCTTTAGCAATTTTAAGTAGTTGACAGTTTGGACATTTGTCACACAATACTCGTTACTGCAGACACACTTGCACACAACATTTTGTACTCAAAGTATTTAAGTTTATTTTAAAAATAAATAAAAATTAGTACAGTAATAATCATTATTTTCATTTTTGATTGATCGGTCAATTATTTCTACAATTAAATGTTTGGGCCATAAAATGTCAGAATCAAACATAACAAATGCCCATCACAGTTTGTTCAAAGCCCAAGTTGACACATTCAGTTGTTAGTTTTATGCAAACAAGAGTCCAAAACTTAAACTAAGATAAAAGGCTAATATCAATTAAGACCAAATATATTTAATATTCACATTTGACAAGCTGGAACCAGTAAATATTGGCAATTTTTGCTTTATAAATATGATTAATACATTTGTAAAGTAGTTGCCGATTGACTTTCTGTCCATTAACTAATTTCTTAGTCAACTAATCTTTTCACCTCCGTGAAACACAGCATAAATGTATTGCCTGCATATTAATGCATCAACAATTTGGCAATCTGAAAGGAATCATTCTTCACAGTGAGACTTTTAAGACACTCAGGTTTTACATTTACTGCAACATGATGCACATTAGGGAGTTTGGTGGTGTGTCTCTGACCAAGCCTGACACAGACTGCCCTGAGCTCACTAGCCCCAGGCTGAGCTCCAGCCCAGCAGGACCTACTTCATGTCTTTAGCAAACAAAATGCTCCTTCATATTAAGTGTTTGACTAAACGTAAGCTAAATAAGTCTTCTTAAATTTTTTCTTTAAGTATGAAATACATTTTCATTTTGTATATGATTTAATTCTTAGTTCTTCTTCTTTAGTTCTTTTTTTGATTATTTAAATAGCACATGAGGAGTTGTGTGTCAGTCAGAATGATGATGGTCTAACAGGAGCTGTTTGTGTGTGTCGCCCTCCACAGGCCCCACATTGCCCAGACAGGGCCCCCAGGTTCAGAATGGCCCCACACCAGAAGAGATGGACCTGCAGAGAAGGTACAGACCACACAAACACTTAAAGGAAAGAACTTTGGCCTTATAAAGACAAAAGAACACATACAACATGTAAATACCTTAACATTTGACATGAACACCGTTTCTGGATTGAAATGGTTCATTTCATCTTGTGAGGGACCGTTGTTTCTTTCGTCTCTATCACTCCCTGTTCTTACATTTCCATTATTTTTCTTAATGAATTTGTTTAGAAGTAATCTTGTTTTTCACCACCAATCTATCAGTGTCTTACACAGACTCATACACACAAGTGCACTAAAACTTTGGCATGCTCACAGTTGTTTTACTCCCCCATACAAGGTCACTCTTTCCCTCACGTAATAATGAGGCTCTGGAACAGCTAGAAAACACATCGCACACACACACACACACACACATAGTTGCATACATACACACCGAGCTGTATTAATGGAGGCCAGATGTTGGCCAAGGTTGAGAACCTGAAAGCTTGTTTGAGGATTTATTTAGAATTAATTGCCTACATGCACTCTCACATACAAACACAGGAACATGGACACACACTATGATGTATGTTGTGTATGGACATGCTTACTCAGAGCCGTGAATCTCCCGACAAACACGTCTGTACACAGTGGCGGCTGTACACTCACACAGGGACATGTCATAGACATTTGGAATAGAATAGCGAAGGTGGAGCATTTTAAATTCACCCACCCCTGATCCCAATATGTGACCACACACAGAGAGACATAAACATCTAACTTTACTATCAGTAATATGAGGCAAACAATGACGACTGCTTTGGTAACCAGTTCAAATAAAGGGCAACTGCTGCACACCACATTGTAATGTCCTGAAAGGCAGGTGGAAGGACAACTTAACACTGTCCAAACATCAGTGTCCACTATATACAGACAGGAGACAGATTAAAGGAAAAACTTGAATAAATTAATGGAGAAACATAATGAATGTCGACGCTCTCATCATGGCAAGAAGGCTCACTGAAGGCTTTGCTGAGAAAGAAAATAATGTTAATCATATAATCCTATCCAGACTTCATTACAACTGAACACCAATTTAATAATAAATAAATTGAATTTATTTTGGAGTGCTGTATTAAGGGGCCAGTATTCTCCATCAGTGCTCATCATTTGGTCGGTATAACTTGGGAAACCCCGTCGCTCCACACCTTTCAAACTTCACATTGTGAGGGTTTGTGCCCAACCATTCCTGTGATTTTCCGAAACCAACCAATTGTCTGACACCCATCTCATGCTGTGATTGGCCAGCTGTGTGGAGGTGAGAATAGAGCCACCTTCTCCCTCTGGTTCCCTTTATTTCATTCTTGGCACACTTTTCATGTGAACAAGTGTAACACTATGATCACTACATCCAGGAGAGACTGTCTGAAAATGTGTGCCACTATGTCCTATAGGGGGCAGTAAATTGAGGTTTTGGACACTAATGAATGATCAGTTTCCATTATTATCACTGATGGGTGTTGTGTTCACCTCATATGGGATGGATGGTAGAGATGGAAAATTGACTTGAAAGCGTTGTTTCAATGGACAACTTAAGGCCATTGTATTATAACGGCGTTGGTCATGTGTGGTTTCAAACCGTGTGTACTGAAAATGTAACCCTATATCCGTTCAATTTGGGTTCAACTAAATTAAACAACATACTTTGGCTGACGTGAGGCATCCACGTTAGTTTGGTTTGGTCAGGCTCCTTCATATTACTGAGTTGTTTGTCAGATAGTTCATACTGTAGCTCTCATAATTAGTCATAATTACGACTTGTATGTTGATGTGGATGCTGTTTACAATTTGGTAACTCCTATATGACATGAATGCTTCAGTAAGGGCACTCACTCACTTGCTTTGTCTCTCCTTTGGCTTAGTGCTCTTTTGTTCTAATCTGGCCATCCTGTTGGACCTGGTGGAATTAGTTTTACAGTTAAATCTAGATTCCCTCTACAGTAGGATGAGCAATGCTAAAATATGGATTATTCTAAAACATAGCATATTCATTCTCTCATCCTTCAGGCATGCGATCTCTATTTGCTCTGTTTCTCTCCCTCTATCTGTGTCATTCACTCACACACACACACACACGTAGTAAAGCATTCTTAAGGTATGAGTCAATGGTTCTTCTAATTCTGTTTGAGGTTAACTTGGATCAGCCAGGAATTCTATAGAAATGTATCTTGATGAATCTGGCTGCCAGCTTCCCCCTCCTTTTCTTTCCCATTTCTTTCTTTTTCCATTTTTTATCCTCCCTCCCTTTATCCTTTGTCACCTTCGCCCTTTTGTCTCTGTCTGGTTTCATTTGTCTTCTTTACTCCTCACCCCTCCCCTCGGTTCTGGTCATGCTCAATATTTAGCAGCAGATGACAGACAGGCAGCGGGTGGATCAGTGACTGAGGTCATCTGCTGATACAGAGGCCAATGTCAGTCTGGTGGAAAAGAAAGTAAAGGATGTGTAGAGAAGAGTGAGAATAGGATGAAAGAAATGAGGAGGGTGATGGAGTGAGAGGAGGAGGAATGAGGAGAGAACTGTAGAAATTAACTGGCAGTACACTCTCACAGCAGGCATTCTGCTTTTTTGAAAGGAAAGCAAACATACTGTAAGCCGTTATTTTTGAGGGGCTGTTTCACATGTGATTAGTACATCGCTGTCAGTGATCCAGTCATCCAGTCATGTTTGTTTATTGGAAGTTTACAGACTGAGAGAAGCATCTGCATGCTAACATCTGTTTCAAATTATTATTTAATCCAAGTTTTTAATCATAAAGCTTCTTCAAAGCATTTGAAAATGTTTAATTTATACGATAAATTACTTTGTAGCTTTGGCTGACCTGTGAGTTATTCTATTGGCCACCTGACGACCTGAAGTCATAGTACATTTGCATGCACTAATATCCTGGAGTCTCACTTTGGATTATTTAGCTCCCTGCTTACATGATTTAAACGTAGGTTCTCTTTCATAGCGTTTGTTTTAGCGTCTCACTATGGGACATGCCCTCTCACCTGTGTCAAGACCCTCCCTCTTAATATATGGCAGACGCAACATCACTCATCAGTCAAACACCTTCTCTCTTCTCCAGCCAATCTATCTTTATTTGTATCCAGCTACTTTAACTGTCCTCAGATCGTAGCGAACACCTCAGTCACCAGGCGCTAGTTTCCTTCACCACAGACATCCTCCTTTGAGCCTGCTGGTACAGAAGTTTGAGTAAAGACCCACATCAGATCTGCTTTGGGTTCCTCGGGCTGGAACTCACCCAAGCCGCAGTTCATGGACCAGATTGTACACCTAATGTGCCTGGTTTACACCAAAGAGTCTCTGTTATAGATGCTTCCTGATGGGGGAACCTATTCTCACAGACACCATTCCGGAGAAACCCCAACTCAGTGTGGTTGAGGAGAATAACCCCTTTTGCTCCTCGTTTACACTGTTTGTAATTTACAAATGGAACTTGTAATCAGTGGTTTAATGTGTTCAGATTTGGTAGTGCATTGTGTAAATCCAGTTGTGTCTGACTCTGCAACATCTCAGCATTTCTATGTGATCTCTATACTAACTAATTTACCACAACAGCTGAGGATGAAGTTTAGTTTCTGGTTTCCTTCACTTGCATTTGTCATTCTGCTGGATTTGGCTTTTCCATCTGATAGTCGTTGGAAGATAAGAGTAACAATACGGTTTATCCTCCATGTTAACACTGTCAGACTTTCTTCTATTTAAGTCTGTTGAGCATCATTAAATCTTATTTCATACTTTTGTTGTACTGACTATTACACAGCGTGAGATGAGGATGTGCCTGTGTACTGCTTTCTAATGGAGTACTCAAGCTAACATATTAAGGTTTCCCCAAACAGGAATAAGTAATAGTAATTTATCCAGGTTTCTGAATATATTATATATTCAGTATATGACCTTTACATTCACAAAAACATAATAATCTAAAACTTTATTGTAATGGGGATACTAGTGTGCATGTTAACATACTCATTGTCGATGTAGATATTTCTTCAAATAGGCAAACATTGTTTATGTAGTTATTTATTCGTTCATTCATCATCGATTCATTCATTGTGTGGTAACACAGTTTTAACAGTGTAAACCTTAACTCCTGACCCTACGACTGTGGTACAAGAAAAAAGAAGTCTGTACAGTTAGTCCATTTTTTGCCTTTTTTCCAATATTTTGAATTGTCTAAACACAGTTTTGGACACACAAAGCTTAATGGCACAATGGGGAAAATATTCTGTCGAAGATGTTTGTCGCATAATTTATAACCTGCCCTTTAACGACAATAGTGGGCTCACTCAACATGACAGCTAATGTTTTGGCTGTCTTACTTCATTTAGATACAGTGTTTTTCGTCAGAAACACATTCCACTCATCAGTGTGGCCACTTGTTCATTTGTGGGTTTCCACTCTGTGTAAGCAGTAAACATTGAGGTCATTCATCTATGGACAGGCTGGAAAAGTCAAATTACTTTGTGATGGGATCTTCCACAGGGTCACCTGACAGAAGGAAATTATGATGCACATCATCTTTTCTTTCTCACTCTCTGTCCTTCATCTCTTTATTCATCTACTTCCTCCTCCATCTCTTCTTTAATCCTCCTTGTCATCGAGACATGGATGAAGAAGAGGCAGAGCAGGCTGGTCATGATGCTTCATTGATGATTGATGAATTGATGGAAATATTCACTGCATGTATGACTGGATTCATGGACGGCGGGAGGGAGAGAGTGTGGATAAACCTGTTCTGAAATGCAGGGTGCTACCCTCAGATTAAAAAGACATGGGCTGGAAATAATAATAGGCTGTGGTATAAATAGCTGTGTGGTGCGTGGGAGCAAAGGAGTGTGTGTTGGTAGAGAGAGGAAATGTGTGTGTTGTCTTGAATGAAAGTGATGATGGAGAAATGGTAAGGAAGTAGAGTAAACAGAAGTGAATATGTGTGTTAGCTGTTAGCATCTAGCTGCATATTATACACTCAGAAGGAAAACACAAGCCGCTGCTGAATGCAACATGTGCTCTGCTGATTATTGTCATGAACACGTGTTGACATCAGTGAAAGTCACAGTTTTGGATATGAACACACACACACACACACACACACACACACACACACACACACACACCAACTCACCCCCCCACACACAAAAACACACACCACATCACTTTTGGGGACATTACTTTGAGTTACATTCATTCCCTGGAGACTTACCCTAACGCTAACCATAACCTAACCTTAAACCAAGTCTTCACCATAAAATCCATTAATTTATATTAATGGGTCTTAAAGGTGAGTACCCACAATGTGACTAGATAAACAGACAGACAACATTAGTAATACCCACCCACAAACACACACACACACACACACACCACACAATACCTCTAAAACCAATATGTTAGCTTGGCTTTGATAACAAGGTTGGGGCTCTTGTGTTAGTGGGACACATGACATGCGGAGTGTGTGTTCATGTGCGTGTGTGTGTTAATATTGCACACTTGGACTGGATCCTCACTGGAGTAGGTCCATATGGTCCATCTGGGCTTTTGTCCATTCAGACTACATTTCCTGGTTCTGTGAGCCAATCAGGCAAGCCGCTGAGTCCAGCTGGCCAACAGATTTCACCAGACTTCAGTGTCCCTGGAGATTAAGCACAGCTGTCACTTGTGGCAAAGTGGCCAAACCAGAATGTGGCATAATTTTCAGTCAGGGAAAAGTGAATTTATATATAACTGAAGACTATATAACAAAATAGGCCTGGAATTTAGTAATTTTTAGGGCTAGGCTACTTTAGCCTTTGATTAAAAACAAATTTATTGGAACATCACGGCCAAAATGTAGAGCACCAAGGCCAAAACCAATGGTGCAATAACAATAAGTTATATTACATCATGAGAAGACAAAACATGTATCAAGTGTGTTACAGCACATATGTTAGATGGCTCAGACTGCAAAGTTATTTACATGTCGAGTAACAAACAATAACGTAACCATTTAAATTACAACAAAATGATACAAATGAAAACAACCACAATACATGGGAAATGTGGGAAGGATGAAATGAACATCTTCAAACTTGTGAAAATGGAGCTGTTGTGATTTCAGACAGACTGTGGCAGACAATTAAGTAGTAGAAGTAGTATTTTTGGTTAAGTGTTACACCAGTTTCCCTGTACAGGTTATTCATTTTTCTGTGAGTCCTTAATGTTGATTTATTAAACTTATGTAACTTATGGATTTTCCAATTATTTAATAAAATTAGTTAGCCTTTTTTTTGCGTAAAATATTAAAATGTCTGTGTGGACCCAAGCTGGTCTGTCTCATGTAGTCTATGAAAGAGTCAGTAGCACTGATATTTGAAATAAAACCAGTGTGAAGATTCTGCCATTACTACAGTACAAGCCTTCAAAGACCAACATTGCGGGAAATTATTTAGTTCTTTCTTAGTGCTTTGTTCAAACTCATCTGTTGAGATAAATATTTTTTGAAATGGCCCTTCAATCCACTTTATTTGCCATGCTCGCAGTATGACTTTAGGGATGACACAATGTTGGTTGGTTGGTCTTTCGGTCAATCCACCACTTTGGCCCAGACTGAAACATCTCAACAACTATTGGATGGATTGTGAGTAAATTTGGCACATATATCCATGGTGCCCAGAGGATGAATCCTATTGACTTTGGTGATTTTCTTACTGGTTTTTGACCAAATACTTTTCATTGCATGTTAGCATGCTGACTTTAGCATTTAAAAGCAAAACACTGCTTTGCCTAAACAGTCCCACAGAGCTGCTTGCATAGCTGTAGACTCTTAATCTGTTTCCAAAACCACCCTGAGTGAGAAATGTATGCACAATATAGTTCCCTCAAAAATCCTGCAATGGAATGCAAACATTGACATGTACACTACTTTAGACTAACAATCCCACAATGGAATGTGCAGCATTTAAAATGACTGTTCTACAGTTGTCATTGATGACGCAAAATGACGATGATTAGTAAATGTCCGAAAATTTCAATGCACTGCTTACTATTGAGTGATTTACTGAGTGTCTTTCATATAAGGGGTAGTTAATGAGTGAATTATGGAGTGATTGGAAATGACTGCTACCTTTGTAAGCAACAAAAGTAGCAACTGTATGTCCATGTTTCCATGAACATTCAGTTTTGTTGTTGGCATCTGGGTGTCAGTAACTGCAAAATTATATAAAACTCACCACGTTATAACTGTTCCTTCTTTCAACAAAAAAAAGGTGAAAAAAATACAAATAGAGTAGAATAGAATTAGAAATAATAGAGGCGAGTAAAAATCTTGTTATACATGCAAAGTTATTAATAATATTAATTAGACTGACTGGATCAGGATGGAACTGAGTATGGTGAGCATGGTGCATGGTGTGTCATGAGGAGCTCTGGATAATTGTCGGAATTGGGTTTATTGCCAAGTAGGTTTTCACATACAAGGAATTTGCTGTGGTGTATTGGTGCGTAACAAGTACAGACAATTACAGACAAGTACAGACAAGGCAAGTAGTGCAAGGTGCAAGGGTATACATAAGTGCTGTATTTTAAAGCACTACAGTGCTAGTGCTAAGTATAATTTACAGTACAGAATATGAACAGAAAATTACTCAATATGTGCTATGTGTCTTTTGTAGAGGATAATGAATAATGAATAAAACTAAAACTGCAAGGAATGTGCAAAATATTGTGTGTGTACGGTTTAGTACAGACTAAAGTCCATGAGTGTGCGTTAATGTAACGCATTTCGCCGGGGGTCTGTGCGTTAATGTAACGCGTAGTGTCTGTTGGGGAGGGGATAAGGGTCTGTGTCAGTGGGGGTCCTGGGCCTTGTTGATCAGGCCAGCTGCAGACGGGAAGAAACTGTTCTTGTGGCGAGAGGTTTTGGTCCTGATGGACCGCAGCCTCCTGCCAGAGGGGAGAGTCTCGAACAGTTTGTGTCCAGGGTGGGAGGGGTCGGCCACAATCTTCCCTGCACGCCTCTGGGTCCTGGAGGTGTACAGGTCCTGGAGAGATGGTAGATTGCAGCCAATCACCCTCTCTGCGGAGCGTATGATACGCTGCAGTCTGCCATTGTCCTTGGCAGTAGCAGCAGCGTACCAGGCGGTGATGGAGGAGGTGAGGATGGACTCGATGATGGCAGTGTAGAAGTGCACCATCATCTCCACAGTGTTGACTGGGGAGTCTCTCAGGGTGATGGGGGTGAGTGGGGCTGGGTCCTTTCTGTAGTCCACAACCATCTCCACTGTCTTGAGAGCATTGAGCTCCAAGTTGTTCTGGCTGCACTAGGTCACCAGATGGTCAATCTCCCACCTGTAGGCAGACTCATCTCCACCAGAGATGAGCCCGATGAGGGTGGTGTCGTCCGCAAACTTCAGGGGCTTGACAGACTGGTGGCTGGAGGTGCAGCTGTTGGTGTACAGGGAAAAGAGTAGAGGGGAAAGAATGCAGCCTTGAGGGGAACCGGTGCTGATGGTCCTGGAGTCAGAGACAAGTTTCCCCAGCTTCACGTGCTGTCTTTCTGTTGGACAGTAAGTCTGTGATCCACCTGCAGGTGGAGTCAGACACGCTCAGCTGGGAGAGCTTGTCCTGCAGCAGGGCCGGGATGATGGTGTTGAAGGCAGAGCTGAAATCCACAAACAGGATCCTGGCGTAGGTTCCTGCGGAGTCAAGATGCTGGAGGATGAAGTGGAGGGCCAAGTTTACTGCATCATCTACAGACCTGTTGGCTCTGTAGGCGAACTGCAGGGGGTTCAGGAGCGGGTCAGTGATGGATTTGAGGTGGGACAGCACAAGGCGCTCAAATGACTTCATTACCACAGAGGTCAGGGCGACGGGTCTGTAGTCATTAAGTCCTGAGGCCCTTGGCTTCTTGGGAACAGGGATGATGGTGGAAGTCTTGAAGCAGGCTGGTACGTGGCATGTCTCCAGTGAGGTGTTGAAGATAGCCGTGAATATCGGAGACAGCTGATCAGCACAGTGCTTCAGGGTGGATGGAGAGACCAAGTCTGGCCCGGCTGCTTTGCGGGGGTTCTGTCTCTTAAAGAGTCTGTTAACGTCCCTCTCCAGGATTGAGAGAGGTGTCACTGTGGAGGGGAAGGAGGGGGCCTCTGAGGTGTGAAGTTGTGGAGAGGCCATGGAGTCACGGGGTGTGGTGTCAGGACTGTCCCGTTGTCTTTTGAAACGACAGTAGAACTCGTTCAGGTTGTTGGCCAGGCACAAGTCGTTAGCAGAGTGGGGGGTTCTGGGTTTGTAATTGGTGATCTGTCTGAGCCCCTTCCAGAGAGAAGCAGAGTCTGTTGTTGGAGTTTCTCTGAGTACAGTCGTTTAGCTCCTCTCACCTCCTTTCTAAACCTGTACTTGGCCTCTTTGAACCTGCCTCTGTCTCCACTCCTGTATGCTTCCTCCTTTTGCGACCTTAGCTGTCTGAGTTTGGCTGTGAACCGGGGTTTGTCGTTGTTGTAACTCACCCTGGTGCATGATGGTACACAGCTGTCCTCACAGAAGCTGATGTAGGACGTCACAGCCTCTGTGAACTCATCCAGACTGTTGGTGGCAGTCCTGAAAACGTCCCAGTCAGTACAGTCCAAGCACGCCTGAAGTTCCTCCACAGCTTCACTGGTCCACTGTTTTGATGTCCTCGCCACAGGTTTGCAGAGCTTTAACTTCTGCCTGTATGCAGAAATCAGGTGGACCATGATGTGGTCAGAGTTTCCCAGTGGAGCTCAGGGGACGGCGTGGTAGGCCCTGCTGACTGTGGTGTAACAGTGATCCAAAATGTTCTCCTCTCTGGTGGGGCACTTAATAAACTGTCGGTATTTGGGGAGTTCACGTGTTAGATTTCCTTTGTTAAAGTCCCAAGGACAATAACTAGGGAGTCCGGGTGTGTCCACTCCACGCTCAGTATCTGTTTAGCGAGCGTGCGCTGGGCCTCCTGCACGTTGGCGTGCGGCGGGATGTAAACACCAACCAGAATGAACAAAGCGAACTCACAGGGGGGAGTAGAATGGTTTGCAGTTGATAATAAATGATTCCAGATCAGGAGAACAGTGTTGCAGCATCACTGTCACATCGTTACACCAGCCACTGTTGGTATAAAAACAGATTCCTCCACCTTTCGTCTTGCTGGAAAGTTCTGTGTGGCGATCCGCTCTGTGGAGTTGGAAACCCGCCAGCTGCAGCGCAGAGTCCGGGATCGTTCCACACAGCCACGTCTCCATGAAGCACAAAACGGAAGATGAAGAAAAGTCACTGTTTTTCCCCACCAGTAGCTGAAGTTCGTCCAGTTTGTTGCACAGTGAATGCACGTTGGAAAGAAATATTCCCGGTAGCGGTGTGTGAAGTCCGCGTCAGCGGAGACGCACGAGTGCACCGGCACGTTTCCCTCTCCGGCGTTTCACTGTGTGGACAAAGGTGAGGGCACCTTTGACCAGAATGTCCAATAATTCCACAGATGAATCGATGAAGTGGTAATTAAATCCACAGGGGTTGTAGCCCTGATGTTCATGAGCTCTTCTCTGGTCAAAGAGCTCCCGGTGCTGCAGCAAAACACAGTGTTTACATACAAAACAAGAAAAAATAACACGCACCAACACACCAAGGCGACCGTCTGCAGCGCCATCCTGGGTGACAACCTTGTTACAACTGTTTGGCTTATGGGGAAAAGAGGGTGTGTTTTTGTACTGACAGGTCTGTGAAGGTTGACATTGGAATGGGAAAGGTAGCTCACAGAGCAGTGTGGAAGTTTCTCCAGGCTACATTCTCACTTTCTATGTAGTTTAATTTTCTTGTATTAGGGGTTTTATTTTAGTCCACATTTGTCAACGATAATTTTTTTGTGATACTCTTCCTCTCTAATATTTAATGTAGTGTTGTTTTGGTTCATTATGTCTGTTCTAGGTCAAATGGTTGGTTGGATCAATCCCTCAGGTTTATCTCCACTGCACAATCTGCAGTTCTTTCAGTCCTCCTTTTCATCTTTTTTGTAATTCATGAATACAATAACTGCAAGAATTAACTGGTATTGGACTGCCTTTGCACACCTTTGATCTTTATACCCTTTGACTGCAGATCCTATTTTAACGTTATTTACATTCTGTCAATGCAGCTGTCCTCCTTCATGTTTCTCAGCTCTTAATTTCGACAGTAAGCTGTTAGATGTTTCCAATATTAGACCAAATCCTCTCTGACTCTGCTTCAGTATCTTGAACTCAGTCATAGTAAGTTGTTGAGAGGAAAGGAATATGTGTGCATGTGCATGTATGTCTACGTGCGTGCGGGGATTCAGGCAGTGCCACCACCCACGCTCCCTTAGCAACGGTTTCCCCTGGCAACTCTTGTCAGTAGGCGAGTGAGATGCCAGTTAAACTGTGCAAGAGGCTTTTCACAGCTTTGAATCCTGTGACGTTTCCCTGCAAGGCAGAGAGGGACGTGGAGGGAAGAGAAACCTGTTTTAGGTTCACCCATCAGAGGCAGGAAATATGTAGACAGTGTAGGAGGATTTAATGTGGGAGTCATTGCATTGGTCCCCTGGAAGTGACAAAATACATGAAACAATGCTCATTGTTCATATTTACATTGTTGGCTCTGGAATTAATTGACGCTACTGCAGTGCCCGTTCATGCATGCCTATTCAGAACAGGCCGATTGCTTGGCCACTAGTATTGCTGCTTGCATCTTTCTGGAGAACTGCTCATCCAAACACCTTCACACTCGACACTGCGATCCCTTGAGTCCTGAAATACAGCTGCAAAATATAAGATATGATATGATAAATATTAAAATATGATGCATAATTATTAAACTATCAATAATTAGATTAGAATGAAAGCCTAATTCTAGAATCCAGCCTAGAAGTAACAAATATGCCTGATTTTTAAAATGTTGCGTAGGTGGAAGAGGGCTGTCCTTGAAGTCTGTTTTATATGGGAGTTAAAAGACATGTCCTGATCAAAGGTTACTCCTAGTTTCCTCCAGTCCTGGAGCCGAGTGCAATGCCATCTAGAGTAACTATATCTATAGATGATGCGTCTCTGACATGTTTGGGGCCAAAAACAATAACTTCAGTTTTGTCTGAGTTTAACAGCAGAAAATTGCAGGTCATCCAGTTTTTTACATCCTTTATGCTTGCCTGGGGTTTGGCTAACTGATTGGTTTCATCTGGCTTTATCGATAAGTATAATTGAGTATCATCTGCATAGCAGTGAAAGTTTATGGAGTATTCCCTAATAAAATTTTCTAAAGGAGGCATATATAAGGTGAATAAAACTGGTCCATGGAAGATTTATCATTTACATGTACAAACTGAAATGTATTTGATAAATAGGACCAGCTTAGTGTGGGTCCTTTAATGCCAATCAAATGCTCAAAGTCTCTGTTATAGGATCTGATAGTCAATGGTATCGAAAGCGGAACTAAGATCTAACAAAACAAGTACAGAGATAAATCCTTTGTCTGATGCAATCAGAAGGTCATTTGTCACTTTCACCAGTGCTGTTTCTGTGCTATGACGCACTCTAAATCCTGACTGAAATTCCTTAAATAAATTATTGTTATGTAGAAAGTCACATAACTGATTGACGACTGCTTTCTTAAGGATCTTAGAGAGAAAGGGAAGGTTAAATATAGGTGTATAATTGGCTAAAACCCCTGGATCAAGCGTAGACTTTTTAAGAAGGGGTTTAATTACAGCTACTTTAAAGGACTGTGGTACTTAGCCTTTTCATAAAGACAGATTGATCATGTCTAGTAAAGAAATGCTAAGGGTAAAACTTCTTCAAGCAATCATTGAATTAAATCCAGATGGAATCACTTACTTAAATTTAGCTACAGCACTATCAGACAGGCATCTACTGAATGAATGTTTGCCTAATGGCTTGTAGTCCCTTAATATGAATTCAAAAGTTTTTAAATAATAGTCTGATAAGAGAGGATTTTGTGGAAATATTGAATTCAATTTTCAATTTCGTTGCCATATGACAGAACAAGATCGAGTGTGTGGTTAAAACAGTGAGTGGGTTTGTTTACACTCATGTCCACATGAATTTTAAAATCACCTGCAATAATGACTTTTATCTGTTTTATGTAATAAACTTCTTAAAAACTTGGATAAAAAGCAAAGAAGCGTGTAGGACTGCAGCTCTGCTTCCTGGTCTCAACTCTGGATTGTCACGGTGTGGGACCACTCATAAAATTGGTCAAATTTCTAGATATGAGAGCTGCACCATCCAAAGTGGGATGAATGTCGTCTCTCCTCATCAGACCAGGACCTCCACAATGTCGGCCAATTGTCTATTAGGCCCACATCGTTTGCTGGACACCACCTCGGCAACCAGCAGTTGAATGATGACATGCGGCTGGACATGTCACTCTGATCAGGTTTGGCAGTGGTGTGTTGGGGAGAGGAGCCCGGCACATTGTTGCCATATCAAACAACCTCATGTCTTATTCACATATAGTAAAACACCAAAACATTATCATAATGAGCATAAACAACGGATATGGCTATTATTCGTACTTACTCCTGTCAAGCTAGCATGTTGGCAGTGGGCACTTTTATTGAGTTTGAGTGTGATGCAGGAACTTATTGCTGGCTATCTAGCAATAGCTAGCTGCGGTAACATTAAATATCAGGTAGACTGAGCGATGAGTGCACAGGCAGAGTGCAAGCAGGCACGTAGGTGGACTGGCAGGTAGGCTGTCCATCATTTTGGTTTATTATAGGCAGATTTTTTTGTTTCACCTGCTTTATTTTCTTATCTTTCAAAAGCCTGTTCATCTTGTACTTCGTGTGTTGTTTTGCCTTCTGAATAAATCTTGATATTCCGAGTAATAATTTTTGTGTAAATGAAAGTGATTGCAAGAGGGTTGATTTCCACCTTGCTTTCTGGCTCGGTGCGCAGCGAGGATGGAGGTTTTCTCGTGTAACTGCCATTCTTAATGAAAGTGTTTTGTACTTTTAAAGTTTTGGCAGCGAGGGGAGCTGCTCTCAGTGCGCAGGAATGTCTGTGCGGGGAGGGTGAGTGTTATATCGGCTGAAAAGCTACGCTGTGTAGTTAAGTCATAGATGTCCCCCTAAGGACTGACAGGCTCACTGTCCCCTGTTAGACTGCTGCATGTACACACCACAGACATGCACACAATTTACCCACACAAGCTCACACACCTCTTACACATCTCTCCAGACAGGTTATTTTAAGTGTGTGTGCACATTGTTTAGGAATGTCACAATTTCCTTTTTAGGGGAATGCTGTGTACGTGTGTTACACTCATAAATTACATAATGAGATGTGTGTGTATATTGCACTTGGGAAAGAAGGCGCATCCAGAGCATCGTTTAATCTAGCAGGAATCTTAAAGTAACTAACTCACAACTCCTGTCAATGTAAGTTTGGCCTACAGTCAAAAGTTTAAAAAGCCTCCAAGCTAAGAGACATTCATCAACGCCAGCACAGCCATTTAACTACAACAAAGGAAACAACACATCAGTACAGCTGAGTTTGCTTCTCTACCAACAGGTATAATGAGGCAACACACAAGAGAATTTACACTGAAACTGTTAGACACAACAGTTAAGTTACTCTCCACTGAATTAGTGTCTTTCTCTAGTTGCATGATGCCGTAACTTCTGTCATGTAAGGCCATTTCTAGTGTTGAGATAGTGGTACTTGATTCGGTTCAGTTCAATTCGAAATGCTTTATTCTCCCAATTAACAATCAAAATAAGATTTATTGCCAGGTAGGTTTTCACTTACAAGGAACTTTTCTTGGAATATTGGTGCTTATTTTAAAACAATAGACATAAAAATATATAGAATATAAAAATATATAGAAAAAGAAATATCAAGAAGTCAAGAAATAAGTGTAAAATGGAAATTTCACAATAAAATATGGACAAATATAATTAGAAAATAGAGTAAAATAAGTATAATATTTAAATATGTACATATAAATGTAAATACGAAATGAAAACAGCTGCACAGATTTGACCAAATGTGCAAAAGTTTCAGTATGAATGTAGGATTATTGCAATGTGCAAGATATTAATCAAAAGATGCATTAATATAATGCCAATTAAAGGCAAGCGAGCATGCAAACAGAAATACACATAAACAATTCAATTATTTTTGCCACAAAGGCATCAAGGGAACTTGGAATTGGAGAAAGAGATTCTTTAAATGGGGATGTCAACTCCTCCATCATACTTTTTTGTAACTTCTGTTTCTGTTCAGTACTAACCCTTAATGATGATCCCAGCACTCAGTGAAAGAAACTGGGTCCTGTTTTTTGGAATAGGTGGATATGGAAACACATTCTTCATTTTATTACCCCTATTACCCCATTGCGTCAAACATTACTTTACTGCACAATGGTAATTTAATGATGATGTTCAAGCCCTGGTTGAGACAGTAACAGAAGTTCTGAAAAAAAAAAAAAAAAAAGCAAGATGGAGAGGGATGGACTACATCTCAAGGCTACTGCACCCTAACCTTTTAAATTAGGGTAAGCATTAGGGTAAAGGTCCATCTCCAGGAAATTAATGTAATGTAAAAACGGTTTGGGGTTAGGGTTGTGCTTGTGTGTCTATGTGTTTGAGAGAGAGAGAGAGAGCGACTTTGCCTTCTGTTCCCTTAGTAACTGGACTGCCATATTTAAACCACTTGGCAAGTTGGTGATACAGATGCGTGTTCCTCCCGGGGCTGCCACCATTTATCCCCATTTAGACAAGACTTCTTTTTGACCACCACCAGCCACTATGATGGAGTAATTCCTTAACTCCACCGGCTTCTCTCATTGTTTAACAAACCACATAAAGGTTTTGAACACAAAAAGATGGCGGGTTACCTGCCAACATTGCTGGTAGACAAATTGTACCAGCTGTACTAGCTACAGCCTGCAAGCATTTGGCATTTTAGCTGTCTTTGCACAGAAAAGAACAATATGAATAAAAATGTGGAACTCCTTCTGATCTGCCTGATTAGAGAGATTTTACTACCATTATATCATGAGCTGTATTTAATCATGAAGATTTTTTGCTGCTTTTACGTTGTAGAGGATCCCACGGGGACTAATTTGCTATCAGAGAGAATATATTATTGTAGATGAGGGGAGCTCCCAGAGGAGACTGTAAAATCCTCAGAGACATCACCCTGCCATGCTTCCACAGGCTGTAAATCCAGGTTACCCCTGTGTTTCTGTAATTACATCAATGTACCGCTGAGACACCGTGAGAACTGGGGCAGTTTGGATGTGTGTCTTTGACCCAATATAATGGTGAAGTTTCTTTCCTCAACCTTTCTCTTCTTTTAATTTATTTCTGTCTCTCTGTCAATGGAGGAAGAAGACAGACTTAGAAGAGGAGAATCCCATGGTACACTCACGCCTGTATTAATGGATGTGGGACTAAGGAAGATTGAGGTGTAGCAGACATAAAGAGAGAAGTTTCTTAAAACCTGTACGTAAGGACCGGAGGTGAAATGAACGGGTCACAACTTCTGTTGCACTAACACAGGGACCCACCTGGATTTGGGGGATGCAAAAAGTGGCGGCGGGAGTGGGACGGCCTGTGGACGGGACCTAGTGGTAGTGGTGGGAAATCCTGCAGGAAAGAATAATACATTGATAAAAAAAAGTCTAGTGCAGACCTTTACTTCAAGCTTTTTGGAGGACCCTGAGACCACTGCTGTGTCCACAGACTCACTAATTAGGAATAACATATGTAGAATAAATGAATCTTGTTTAACATAGTCCAGTATTCCATAATAATCAATTATTAGGGCTGGGTATATTTAGAAAATGTTAAACATTAGTGCCAGTACAACACTTGAGTTTAGTATCAGTAAATACGTTGTTATAGTTATAGTAAAAATAAACAAGTTTTTCTCTTTTTCATTTAGCAAAATATGCCAAACTGCTTCAAGTGATGAAGAACTTTGCCTAAATAAAATATGATGACCATGACCTTACTTCTGTGCGTGCGTGCGTGTTTGTGTGTATGTGTACCTGTGAACCTGCTGGTCCAAACGTGCCTGGAGATGTGTCTGTGTCACTAGTGGAGTGAGGTTTGTGCATGTGTCACCAGTGCAGATGGAAGGGAGCATTTGCATTAGGCAACATGTATGCCGATGATTGATTTTTAGCTGTGAGTCAGCTGTCAGCAGAACAGGATGAGTGAGGGCATACGACCTGGCGGGATTTGACTTGATGCGTGTGTGAGAGAAAGTGCACGTTGGCATTCGGCTCCAGTTCCCACAATCTATCTCCACGCTTGTGTAATGAATGTAATGCTCGCTTATTTAAAGCCAAAACAATTTATGACAAAGTAAATCATAGAATGTGACAAGACAGTTGATGCTTTCCAATTAAATTAAAGATTTCCTGGGAACCGTGTGTGTGTTCATGTGTGTGAACCTGGCAGATAACAACCTCCCACAGTTTGCATCTGCTCTCCCCCTCACATTTTAGCTGTCTCTTATTCCCCTCATTCATGCCGACACACACACCCTTTCTGTACTATTTATTTCTTCATAAAAATCCTCACACTACCTCCAGTTGTGATGAAGGGAGTTTCGTGTAGCTTTCCATTTATATATCTACAAGACACTTGTTAATGTGAGTATGGGCCATTATATGTCTTTCACATCCTGTATATATGCTGACTTTCTTTTCTGTGTCTTGAAGGAACTTCTCTTCTATTAATTTTATATTTGTAATTCTTTTCCATAAAGCGTATTTTACTTTTCCTCTCTCTCCAATCAAGTTCTCTTGCTGTTGGTGCTTTTCTGCTATTTTTCACATTCTGTGAAGTCAGAAGTCTGTACTCACATTTTCATTCAGTCTTTGCTACATCTCTCCATGGAATCGTGTGATGCATATATAACCTCTGTTGGCAGTTATTCTTATTTGTGTCTAGTTCTTATTTGATATTCTTGTACATACTGCTCTAACAACAACCCAGTTTCCCCACAGGGGTCGTTACAGTTTTTTTTAATCAAATCTCAGATATAGTAATGCATGCATACCCACACACTCTGCTCTGATCTGCTGACAGGGCCCATTGTTCTGTTTCCCTCCACTGCAGTTTCACACAGGCACCTGGCCGTACTGCTGCCTTCTGCTGACACCTAGTGACCAAACCTGTATCTGCAGGCACAATTTGTGTTGAATACCTACAAGAAAACCTCCCTAACCCACCAAACTTCAGGATCATTACCACCACATGTAGTGATGTGCCCCAAATAAAAAAAAATAAAAAAACAACAGCAAATGAGAGGTTTTATATTTGCATCTAGTTTCTCAGAGATCGGCTCTTTGCAGCAATTTACAGGGAAAGGAGGTTTTCCACCACAGACAGTTGTTAACTCAATGTTTGTGTTTAAATTTTTGCAAAGCTGGCTGTGGTTACATAACTACAAATTATGGTGCCTAAAAGCAATTATTATATAATGACGATGTCTTATGTAACACTACAGTAATTGCTGGTCGGGGGGTCAAGACAGGCCCCACACAAATTCACTCCTTATATTTCACCTGATGTTCTTTTGAACATTGGCTTTAGTCTTTTTAGAAAGATCTAAAGAGATGACTTTGAGCTCAAAGACAAGTTATATTGTGAAAAATGAGAATAGACTATAGATCTGACATGTTATGAATTAAAGTGTAAACTCCCTCCTTTCCTGTTTACTCTCCTCTCCTCTCCTCTCCTCTCCTGTTTCCTCTCCTCTTCTGTCCTCCTCTCCTCTCCTCTCCTCCTCCAGGCAGCATCAGGAGCTGCAGAAGCAGAAGGAGATGGAGCGTGAGTGTCAGGAGCGGGAGCGCCTGGAGCGAGAGATGCTGGAGCGTGAGCGACAGGAGTGTGAACGTCAGGAACGTGAACATCATGAGAGGGAGGCGCAAGCGGAAAGGGAGCGACTGGTGCGGGAGCGCCAGGAACAGCAGGAGTGCGTCGAGCGTGAGCTGATGGAGAGGGAAAAGGCGGAGAGAGAGCAGCTGGAAAGGGAGCAGCAGGAGCAGCAGGAGCAGTTGGACAGAGAGCAGCAGGACTGGGAGAGAGGAAGACGCATCTCCAACGCTGGTGAGTGATGCACTTTGGTTTTGCAGACTCACTGTGTTGTTGAGGGCCAGTGTTGAGACTATTGGACCAAAGATGTCATAGTCATACTACATCCTGCGACCTGCTTACTTAAGTGCATATAAGTGCACAGCATGAGCACAGTGACTGTATTCAATATACAGGTACTACATATTAATTTTTTTTAAATATTAACTACTACATTTTATTTTTTTTTAAATAGTATTAAAAAAAATCTTCATACTTGACTGTTTGCTACTAATAGGAAATAATACATGTCAATCAAACTGTGTGTCAAAATGTTTTTCCAAGGATGTGATTGTCATTTTCTGTTTTTTCGCATTTATAAAGTTGTTTTACTACCTCCACAATTTGCTTTATATTTTGCAGCTGTGAGCCGCTCTTCCATTTTCCTTTGTTCATTGCATTATGGGGGAATAGTGTGCATCAACAACAAACTAAAAAAATCAAGCAATATTTAGTGTGCAGGAGTAGTTTTGAGTATATTTGATTTTGTCAGTTCCTGTGTGAACAGTGAAGACACTACAAACTCTAAACCTGCTTGGTTTTAGCATGCAGGATTTAGTTGGTACTGAGCATTCATCTTGGGCAGCAAGTTGAACTTTAACATGCTAAAAATGTTGTGTTGCCAGTTGATAAAAAATGTCCTCAGTTCAAGTTTAATTCTTTCAGTCCAGTAAACCTGTCTATTACCCAGCATAGCTCCTAATGTTGAAGCTTTAGTGGTCTCAGGAAGCCACTACTCACAACCAGTCAAGTGAAACTTTGACATTAAAGCATGGGAGGCAGATTTCTTCTGACTGGAGAGCAGCTTTCTGTCTCTTTTGCATTTCCCAGTGAGTGTTAGACTTGTTAGCTTCCTACAGTATGGCCCACACTCTGCTCATAGGCTGGACAGGCACTATGAACAGATCGCTAAGGTACCATGGCATGGAGGAAATGAATATGTGAGTCTTTGCATGCGAATTTAGGGCTGAGTGCATTATATTTGAAAGAGCAACATCAGACCCTACACCAGTCACTCACAACTTCTGACACGCAAATCTCAAATCTCCAAATTATCAACTTTGATAATAACCCTTGTCACTGAACTTAGAAAATCTGAATCTCAGAGCATAAAAAGCTAATTTTGTGGAACTCACTCTGATTATAAACTCAAGCTGTCGTGTGATAGGAAGGAAATCTGGTACATTTAAGGACTGGGTCAGTAGCTTAGGCAGCATTGTGTGGCATGCTTCAGTGCCATGCTCACCCTATTGATATATGCATGCATAAACACACACACACACACACACTCACACAGGCACAGGCACAGTTTAGTGGTGTTACTTAGAGACTAAAAATACATCATCAGGGAGAGTGCCGGTTAGACCCCCAGGGATGTGTGTGTGTGCATGCTTGTAAACGCCCCAGGATAAAAGGGAGGAGTTATTTCACATGTCATACACAGTAACACACAGAGAACAAACTCACTGGATCATACAAACATGCACAAACACACACACATTCTATTTGACCAGATGAGTCTGTTAGGTTTTATGTGAGCTTGTGATTTAATATTTGATGCTTTATAGTCCTGTTTTTCTCTTACAGGATAACTGTATGTTTTAAACTTCACTGGTTGTAGTGATTGCTATACGCAAGTTATACAATAACACTGAAGTCAGTGAAGTGTTGGCTACTAACATCTGGGGATTTGAAGTGTCTCTGTACCTGTGACAGCTGTGCTCTGACACTGTTTTCATAATCAATTTAGAAAATTGACTGAAAAATTGTCCTTAAGTGCTCATCATGTGCTCACTACCTTAGAGCTGTTGAATTGTCAAGCTTACTCTTACCCATTTTTCTGAACTCTTTATTTTGTTTTTTTTTTTTTCAATTTTCTGGGGTTGTTAACTTTTTCTTGATGAGGTGCATTTATTGAAGCCTTGTTATTTGGTGCTTCAGTTTGCTGGAAATGGTTAATTGGCTGAGTATGGCTAAACATACTGAATACAGTAAGTTTGCTGTTATTGAGAGGAAAGAAGGGACCTGCTGGACACATTTTTCTCACTCAGTGACAAAATGTGACAGTTACCCTTTTCTGGGTTGATTTTTCTTTAGCCTTTTCCAACATAACAGCCATCTGCTTTACACAGTGACTGTGTGTGTATTTGTTTTTGGCCCATAATCACAAGTAATAATGTCTTGCATCTCCTGTGTTACATACACACTCACTACTTCTGCACAGTAGTGTGTATCTACAACTTCACCATGCGCACATTGTTTTTGATCATGTTCCAAAGTATGTGTTATAGATATTAATTGATGTATATTTTTTCTTCTTTCTTAGATTTTTGAAAATTGAATTTTTTAAGGTGGTCTGGTGGATCTTGGCCATCAGGCTTTTTCTTTTGTGTTGTTACTGCTTTTTATGTTGAAGTTCTCCAGCTGGTTTGGTACAGAGGAGCTTGGCTGCAGAATGGCTTTGTCTTCTTCTCATGTGTGTGCATGTGCGCTTAATATTCATGTGTGTCCAGCTTTCCGTGTAACCAGTGCGTTCTGATCGTGTGTGGTTTATTGTGGAATGGCAGAGCAAAGCTGGAGCCTCTCAGTCACATGACCCGCCCAGAGCTACAGAGAGACGGAGAACTAGAATGAAAGAACAGAGGGGGTGGAATGATGAAGAAGGATAGAAAAGGTCAAAGTTTAGTGAATGAAGAGGATGAGAGAGAGGAAGAATTAAATAGTATAGTGAAGTGGTGTAGAGCAGTGGATTGATGGAAATGAAAGTGAAAACATTGGCAGAAACCAGAGGAAGAAGTAAAGCGTGAAGGAAAATTCTGGGTTAGCGAAAAGAGACGCAAGAGAGAAAGTGTGTGTAGTGGAGTGGAAGTCGGAATGAGCATTGACTACAGTTAGAAGAGGATAAATGGTGAATGCAACAGAACGTTCAGCTGGGAGAAGAAAAAAGAAGTCACACAGAGGTAGTTGGAAAAGAGTCAGGCAGTCTTAAGAATCCATTAGTTCATATGTCTTGTGACTGCTGGTTAGGTGTTCACGTGAGACCCAGAACTGTTCCTGCTGTGTGTGTGTGTTTGTGTGTGTGTGTGTGTGTGTACCTGACCCAGTACAGTCAGGAAGAGAGTTGTGGGTTTGTGGGAGAAAAGGTGTGTGTGTGTGTGTTCTGCCTGATTATGTATGCATCTATATGTGTAGATTTAAACCATGTCTGTGATGAAATGTGTGATTTAGGTTTGTTTGCTAGAAGGGAATACGGGTAGAATGGACATATGCCTTTGACTTCAAGCAGCTGATTAAACAAATTTACAACATAGAGTATGAGACAGAAACCGTTCGCTTAACTAATTAACTGCAATGAAAATCAATGATTGAACATTATGTCAGTGTTAGTTTCCATTGCAATAATCAGTATTTAGTATCAGACTGTAGCCTGAGCAAAAAATCTAAATCCATTAACGAGAATAAGGACTGCAGAAAAGTGTAGAATTACATCACTATCAAGGGGAAATTAAGCAGAAGGTGAACAGAGGATTAACAACGTAACACCATCCCCACACACACAGAAAACATATATCAACACCATCCGGGCTACTCTAAGCGCTAGCGAAACACATTAACAAACTCAATCAAGGTAATTAGTTAGAGAGGGCCCCACTCTGCTGGGATAGACATACCATGATACAGAGTCAAGTCAAGTCAAGTCAAGTATAGCTCCAAATCATGACAAAAGTTATCTCAAGACACTTTTCACATAGAGTAGGTCTAGACCTTACTCTTTAAAATATTATTTACAGAGACCCAACAGTTCCCACCATGAGCAGCGCTTGGCGACAGTGGCGAGGAAAAACTCCCTTTTAACAGGTAGAAACCTCGAGCAGAACCAGGCTCTGGGTGGGCGGCCATCTGCATCGACCGAGTTGGGTTGAAAGGGGAGGAGAGAGGGGGAGAGGGGAGAATGGCCTGTAGTCCAGTAATATGAATTAAAAGTTATTAAATAATGGTCTGATAAGACAGGATTTTGTTAAATTTCGATTCCATATGACAGAACAAGATCGAGGGTGTGGTTAAAACAGTGAGTGGGTTTGTTTACACTCTAATCAAATCTAGTAGTGAGATAAAAACAGAACTAAGGCTATCATTACTGATGTCCACATGAATATTAAAATCACCTACAATAATGACTATCTGTTTTGAGGACTAGACTTGTGAAAAAATCTGAGAATTCTGCAAAAAAATCTGAATACTGACCAGGAGCGCGGTGCACTATAACAAGAACTAGAATTGGCTGCAACATTTTCCAAGTTGGGTGTGAAAGACTAAGAACAAGGCTTTCAAATGAGTTAAAACTGAGTTAAGGTTTATGGTTGATTAATAAGCTAGAGTCGAAGATGGCTGCACCTCCACATCCTCGGCCGATGCCTTAAGGAATGTGAGTATTAATATGACTGGGAAGAGTGGATCTTATTATGTATATAACTTATATAACATCTTCCTGACACAGCCAAGTTTCAGTTTCAGACAAAATAAATCCATATGATAGATATTAAATCGTTGACTAACACAGCTTTAGACGACAGAGATCTAATGTTTAAGAGTCCACATTTAATCATCTTATTTTGTTGAACTGCTACACTGGTAGTTTTAATTTTTATTAAGATTTTATGAGTAATAACTCTTCTGTTTAAATTTGATTGAATTAATTAAAGTGGTCGGGGGCAGACACAGTCTCTATGGGGTTTTTTATAGGGTTTGGGTGGGAAACCGCTCTAATGGAAGCGCAGAGAAGCGTGTAGGACTGCAGCTCTGCTTCCTGGTCTCAACTCTGGATTGTCACAGTGGAGGGAATTTAAGACACAATTACCACATTTAAATGATATGAGACAGAAAGTCCTCCCACCCACTTATTCTAAACCTTATTAAAAGTATATAGAATGGTGTTATTAAATACCATTAAGATCTGTAAAGTAGAGAGCTGTATGTAGCACAATTAGAAAAGAGTGCCATATAATAAGCAAGCTAAGAGAGTAACGATTGAAACTGACAGCAAGGCTATCAACAAAACCCAACGGAGCTTGTATTATTCATCCCGAGGAAGTGAGAACCTGACGCTGGTAACCAGCCCCACCACTACCCACGGTGCTGGAATATACAGTAAAAGATGAGACAAAACTATGACTAGACCCCAGAGAAGATAAGTGGTAGGAGACACAGGAGAGTGGTCTGGTGTTGGCCAGCAGGGTTTACAGCACCAAGATCACCATCCTCACTTCAACACGATATCAGCATTTATGTAATGAGACCAAGGCTTGCACAGCCACGCTTAGCAGTTCTTTGAGGTTGTGCTTTGGCACAGCGGTGCTTCGAGCTAAATGCTAATAGCAGTATGCTAAGATGCTCCCAATGACAATGCTAACATGCTAATGTTAAGCAGGTATAATGTTTGCCAGGTTCTGAATTGTAGCTTAGTAAGTACAGCTGAGGCTGATGGGTGTCATTAATTTTGCAGGCTATAAACTAAAGTATTGGACAAATAAAAAAGCTAATTATGTCAAAATGTTTATTTTCAATCAAAAACATAACTTGGTCAGTGTTCAACCTGCGTTCGGTTTTTTTTCACCACAGCAGAGATCCGGCACAGATATTTACACACTATATTTATGCACAGCATGTTGGATTTCATTGTTGAATTGTTGATTCTGGTTCCATAGTGGTTATTCTGTACACAGTTAAATCTATTGGTTTACTGTGTTTTGATAAGTGTATTGCATGTTAGGTCTTTGGGTAAATTTGGTTAGATTATATATATGATGTGGTGTCCTTCTGCTGCCTGAACAGGCTTGATGACAGTGGTGATGACTATTCTATGGCTGTGTGCTACATGGTAAACTTTTCCTCCTCAGTCCGCTTGTTCTCCTCTTCTGCGAACACGACTATGAAAGCTTTGTGTCTCCGGTCCACAGTGCTAACACCTGTCCACTAACATAATAGCATCACCTTAGCTTAATAGAGGACACACAACTTGGAATAAAACTTTGGTATAGCTCTGTGCTTGTTTTTCCTGCTTCATCTGCCCTCCTTCTCTTTTTTCCTCTCACCCTCCTTCCTTCTCTCTTTCCTGACCTGCTGTCTTTCCCTTCTGTGTGCATGATGTGCATGCTGCTTCCTTCCTGCCTTCTTTCCTTCCTTCCGTCGCTCCTTCCCTTCTGTTCTGTCTTGTCCTCGACCTTGGTTTGTCCATTCACCATGTCAATGGCGTGCATTTAGCCTTTGAAAGCACCCTATACACTCCCACGCCTCAGGAGTACAGCAGGACATCCTCCACACCTGTATCTCCATCCACGCCCACCTACCCAGTTCCTGGGACGCCGTCGCCGTCCTCCACCACTCCCCCAACACCGCCTCTAAGGCACTCGGCGTCCCGATTCGCCACCTCACTCGGTTCTGCCTTCCACCCAGTCCTGCCTCACTACGCGACTGTCCCAAGGCGACAGCAAGCCTTTCCCCAAGCCCCGCCTCCTGTTCCTGCTCCTGCTCCTTCTCCTGCTCCTGCCCCAGCCCCACCTCCTCCACCTAAGTCTGTGGTGTGGTCAGCGTGCAACTTCACTCCCTTGCCCCCCTCACCCCCTGTCATGATAAGCAGCCCCCCAGGGAAGGCTGCAGGTCCGCGGCCGCTCATCCCCATTGCGGCATCTTCCCCTCTCACCCAGAAGCCCCCCTCGCCAGCCCCCAACGGCCCGCCCATGTTCCCTGCACCTTCTCCCGTGACCATTCCACACAGCCACACCCCTATCGGCATCGCCTGCCCCACCCCGCCTCCTCCACCTACCCCACCTCCTCTCCCCTCTCCCACAGCTCCCCTTCCTTCTTCCTCCTCCGTCTCGTCTCCCCCCTCCTCATCCCAGGCTCCTGGTGTGCCCTCTCCCTCCACAGCACTCCCTGCTGCTGCAGCCGCATCCACCTCTGCCTCTGCTGAGCACATCTCCCTCTATGTGGGCCTGGGCCTGTCGGGGTCAGGGGAGCCGGACACAGCTACAGGCCCAGAGCCCCACCCGCCTCAGTGGGGCTCCACCTGTCAACCCCAGCCCCATGGTAAGGCCTCCAGTCTCTCTTTCTCACTGCCTCTTTCCCCTCTGTCTTTCACTGCTTTTTGACTCACACACTAACAAGGGGGGCTGTTGAATACTGTTGGATCTGCTATTGAATTAGCCACAGCACAAAGTGAGTCCCATAATACAGGCTGATATCAGATATCACCTTTACTTTTCTTTGGAGGAAAGTGTCAGTCTTGGCTGCTGTAACCTGACTCCAGATTTAACCTCTCAATTGTCTTTTCCTCAACATTAAAACCACTGCTATGGTAACCCTTGCGGGGTCTCCTGGCGTAGTAGTCACTGTTGCTCAGGCCCGTCTAACTTCTTTGTCAGTCTCATAAACTGTACGTCCATGTGCTTGCTGCTTTAAGGTCTGTCTGGCTGACTGTTCACTGGATATGGTTTTTCACTATGGCATGCCTGTCTGTCTGATAGTAATTTGTTAGTACGTGGATACAGGTCATTGAGGCCTGTACACAACCACTGTCTTTTCCATCTCTTGGTTGATGATTTGATTTTCCCTCATTTGACTGTGTATCCTCTTGTTAGTGTGCAGTCAGTCAGGCTTAATGTGACCCCATCTCTGTGTCTAGTCACAACAGTAGACTCTCTCTGAATGAGACCTCAGTGGATTGATTTCCCAAAGTATTTTTTTCAGTGGGCTTCCACCTCAGGTTTCATTCATTAAAATGTAAATAGATCTGAATTTTGCACTTAAATTGTAATTTTAAAAGGAAGGAGAATATCAAGCTTCGCATCAAGACACTTAATTTGAGAAATTCTCCTTTGGTTATTCATTACATCACCAAATATGGAAGCAAAAACTAACATTTCATTTGAAATATTTCATGAATATTTTATGTGATAAAATATTAAGCTCAGTTGTTCCTGGTTTGGTATTCACTTTTTCACATTTTTAAAAAACAACTTAAAACGGCGAGCAGCATTTATATGCAAACACAGCAGTGCTCAAGTGACCTTTTCTTATTAGCCACAGGCTGTGTTCTAATGATCTTTGACCTGGGATCATCAAACTGATTGGATGGAAGAGACTGAACTGCTGGTTTAATATTGATCATAGCTCAGCATTTTCACATTCCACCAAAGATTATTGGTTATGAATTAAGGTCTGTGATGAGAACTGGAAGCAACATAATTATTATTGTTGTAATCATCAGATGTGAAGTAAACTTCTCAGTGTTCTGTGTAAAGAGACAAGAAGTTGATATTTATTAGGTTATTTTGGCAAGCTATGAATTAAGACTCCTATCATATTTAGGCAGATGGTATTGACCTAAAAATTACTGTTGCTTAAATCCCTGTGTTTATTGTATTTATTTAGTTATTTTGAGTGTGTCATTATGTGTGGGTGTGTGTGTGTGTCTGCGCATGTGTGCATGTGTCATTGCACCAAAAAGTGTGCTTTCTTGATTGAATGCTCAATGTTGATTGTTTTGTTTCTGCTCTATTCATGAATACCTTATACATTGGGTTGGGCAATTAATAAACTAATAGTTGGTGTTTATCCCTTTAATTATTATGGGTTTATTTAATATAATAAACATCTCTAACTTCCGACTTTTTCATGTTGCCCAACCCCTTCTTCTAACTATAATCCCTGTCACTTCTATTCACTAATGCTGCATGTTAATGAAGATTATGTGATATAATGTGGCATGCTGGCATACCTTATATATGTATTCAATGTTCTGTTTCCACCATTATTGTACTTCAAATTCACACATTCAGTGACAAAGGTGTAACCTGTTGATGTAACTTGAGAAAGACTTATTCAGGCTGAAACACTGTATAATGCTTTTTAGGTCTTGGCAGGTTTGTCAAATACCACTATGGGCAAAACTACAGTAGGCAAATCAGTGCAAATCTGCATTAGTGAGCTAGTTTCACAGTCATGGATTAATCCTGAAAACAATCCCCTCAGCAGAGATTTACAATGAGCAGACAGACCCTGTGTCTGATTTAGGACAGGTGATGAACAGGTTTCTGCTCTTTAATGGGTTCCCAAAAAATGACAGTTGAAACTTTATTTCCCATCCCTATGTCTTCACCTATCCCCTACCCCCACCAGAAGCGGTGCAGACCCCAGGGTTGACCACTCCTACCCCTCCCCCACCTCCACCCTTGCCATCCGGCTCCACTGTGACCTCCGCGGCTGCCAACCCGGCCGCCACCCCCACCACCCCAGCTGGTCACCCTCCCCCGCCCCCACCTCCTCCTCTCCCTCATACACTGACTCCAGGCGGGACACCCCCTCCACCACCAGGTCCACCTCCTCCTCCCGGAGCCCCACCCCCTCCCCCAGCACCTCCCCTTCCTGCCGGACTGTTCTCTCCTGTGGAGGACCGCCCCCTCTCAGGTCTGGCCGCTGCCCTCGCCGGAGCCAAGCTGCGCAAAGTGCCAAGGGTGAGTGCTTGGTTGGTTAATTGATCAATGGAAGGATTGACAACCCATGTTTATACTCATATAGCTCTTCATATCTGTACCATACAAGTTATCGTACATAAAGCATTAATAAGGTGCTTAGCTGCATCTGCACACACAGTTCTATTTTTCTATCAATCTCTTGTGTCCTTTGTTTTCAGTGAAACACTGTTGATGCACACACAGCCCTCACATCTTCATACATAATCACACACAATCATTGTCACTGAAACATTCACACTCCACATTCACACATGATCACACTCACATTCACCATATGTCACATCTCATCTCAGACTCAGGGGAGGTTTACAATAATGTTAACAAAACACTGCATGTCTGCTTGTGTGTATAACATGACAAAATACAGACCAATCAACTAAAAATTTGACAAAAAACATTTATTTAATATGTATAGCTTCTTCTGATATAAAATGAACATAGACACATTTCCAATTCTTGTTTTATTCTCAAAATATGCTCAATACTTCCCCCGATTGTAAAGAACTTGTTACATACATTTGTGTTTTACAAGAGTTGTTATTCGTGTCCCTTCAGAATGACGATGCAGGGGCAGCTCTGGCGGCAGCCATGTTGGGGGCCGCAGGGGCCAAATCTGAAGCCAGAGGTAACGGCCCTCTGCCTGGAGGGGGAGGGCTTATGGAGGAGATGAGCGCCCTTTTGGCCAGGAGGTAGAGACACATCACAAATGATTGTTAGCTTCAGTATATCTCAGGCTAGGGATATACACTTTCTGTGTTTGATAAATTCCAGATCTTGCTTCTTATACTTATTATATACTCATTTTATATATTTATTTTGTGTTGACATATTATTGGTGACATTCTTTGCAATTCATAGCATTCTTACTGCTACATTAAATGCATGTACTTGCTGAATGTGAAGAAAAGCAGATAAAAAGAAAAGGAAAGAAAATGTACACCCAGAAAATGTGCTGGAAATGACAGAAGTGGCAGCCACCGTTCATGCTGAGGAAAAAAACAATTAAAATACCTAACATGACAGCTCCGACCTTCTAAGTATGATGTCTTTAGTAACAATAAGTAACAAAGTCTGCCACAGCTAATATAAATGCTACATGTCATTCATCTACTCTCCCAGTAGTATGCATAATTCTTGATTTGTAGTACAGTCCTATTTTAACTGTATGTTATTGCAGTGAAGGAATTAAGATCTGAATTAAAGGTTTACTCACAACCTTGAGTTCAGAAAAAAATAGTTTGAGCTGTGGTCGAATATATCATAATTTCGAAAAAGGCAACTTGTTATTATTCAACATTAAACTGTACCTGGCTTGTTATTATTCAACATTAAACTGTACCTGTCTTTGTTCCCTACAGAAGAAGAATTGCAGAGAAGGGCTCATCTCCTGAACCTGACCAGAGATCAGTAAGTATCATCAGTGCTGCTCTGTCTACTCACATGTCCGTGATAGCTACAAAACATAATTACATACCACTCACTGCTGAATCACACAATAGCTCCTCTGTGTGATAATACTCATGGTTTTCTCAGTATGTCTGGGCTGTACAGGATGTACTACATTCACTACGTTCCTGTCTGAAATTAGTCACAGTGCTCTGTGTGATAGTTTGTGTGTCAATGTTCTCGAACACATTCCACTCTGTAATACTTTTATACCCTAAAGTCTCAAATACCTACCTATACTGCAGCGAAACCCAGGCCCTTATTTAAAACGGGCTTATGTTAGCTGTTATTTGTAAGTGTATTTTATCATATATGCTCCCATTCCAATTTGCTGCCTGTGCTGTTTCTTGTTAATGCAACACTTTCTTCATGTTTACCTGATGTCTTGATAGATTCAATATAATTTACATTTCTACAACAACAAACAAATTCCATCACTACAAAATGTCATACTCACCACTCTGGTGCTCTGAGTATCTCTTTTCTAACAGACATGTTGTTTTGATTTGCTAATTAATTCCATTCACATCCACTTTGCTGTATTTTTGATCAGCTTTAAGCTAATATCAATGAAAGTCAACACTTTCTGCACAGATGGTTCACATCAAGTCACAGCAGCTCAAAGGACATAATCCCTCCCTATTCTGGCCTCCGCAGGACGTGTTGACTTTTATTGACTACATCTTAACAACGATAAAAAAAACTGCAAAGTAAACTTTAAAGGGATTATTTTGCATGTTTTCTGATGTTGAAAAACTTTTCCTGAAAAGAAAACAATTACTGAATCAATTTCTTTGTTATACGTTGTCACAAATCACCTATGCACTTCAAGGTGTACTATCACCCACATCTGACATTAGTTGAATTTGCACAATTATAATTTACACCCCAATTAAAAGGAATGTAAGTATAAATTAGTTGTTAGGGTCATTACTTACCCCATTAAAATTTCACAGCATTTGACACATTTTTAGTGGCATTTTGCCTTGATCTTATGTCTTTTACATTTAAAGTAAAACACAATTGATGTAGAAAAACCTGTACTTCTGGTCAGTCTCAATTTTAAAGACTAAATAAACATTGTCATTAGTCTCCGTTGTCTTTTAAATTAATGTATTTAATAAATTACTGGTCAGGAAGTAAGACTGACACTAGTTACACAGGTTTCTGCTTGACAAACAATCATCCCAACAGTCTAGTTATACCCAAGAAAACAAAGTAACAAATAGAGGCGTGTATTGCTCTTCTGAGATAAGCCTGGCAGAGTAGATAAAAGATTCAGTTAACCATGAAAATGCAGAAACGCATACATTTTATACCTAAAAGTATTTTTCTACTACACCAATCAAAAGCTAAAGTTGTCCATTATGCCCTTCGTTCATTATCCAGTCTGTATAGAAACTCCTCCAGATTATCAGAAGTTACATTTTGACCCTCTGAGTGTGACTCATCTTTGACCTTTGAACCTTGTCTGTCTGTCCAACAGGAGGAGGGCGAGATAAACACGACCCCTAAAATGTCCGCCTGTAGCACACCAGGTGAGTGTCAGAGGAGAACAATGCTCAGAGTCTGAATACTGGGGGGACAACAGGAATTAATAAGCTTCTTTCTCACACAGACCATAAAAATCCCAGTTAGCATTAATGTAGTTATATTTCCCCTCTTCATGTACTAGAATCACAGCAAAGCTTATGTTTTATAGCCACTTTTTATGATAATTAGAGGAGAATTGACATAACCTGAATTTCATGTCATCTGGTAAGAGGAGTTTGGTTTTCATATTTCTGCTGTGTTTTATGTTCCTCTCCAGATATGCCCAGGAAGCCGTGGGAAAGAACAAACACCATGAACGGTAGCAAATCTCCAGTTATCGGAAGGTACAGTATCTCCCCACTTTTCTGTTGAAATATGGTTTCTCTTTTGTCATTGTTTGTACTGTTATGCTAAAGTTGTCAGAAGTTTACTTTTCCAAAGTATATTTTATCTACCACCCTTTTCATCCTTATTTCCTATCTTAATGGCTAGCAGCGATGCTGCTAAACTTTTTCATTTTCAAAGTAAAAGACAACATAGGGACACATTAAAGCATTAGCATCAGCTAGCTTTAGCATGATGCACTGCTGGGGCCGTTCAGCACTGGCTTACATCTCTAAAGCTTATGTCGCCTTCATGTGCACGTTGGATGTACTCAAAGCTGAAGTGTCTGTGTGCGAATGAAGAAAAACAGGGTAGTGTCAACTTTAGCTAAGCAGTTATCAAGGCTGCTGATATATTTGGATGTTGTCAGCCTTTTGGTTGGATGAATGCATCATAATCACATGTATATTCTGAACTGTGGTTTCCCCAGTTTCACTCTTAACTTTGGGTGACATTCAACTGTTAAAATCTACTCGGTTTTACAACTCCAAAGGACATAAATGCACCATCAGCTCAGTGGCACACGCATGCATGTTAATAAGGCTCACTTCTGCCTCTCAGAAACTACTATTGGACTAGTAACTGTGGGCTTAAAGACTGGTAAAACATCAATTTTCACATATCCTTCCCTACATCTTAAAAGGCATTGTCTGTAGCTCTTATTCAGTACCCCAGTGAACAGATATGGGCATCTGGATGTTGCTAAGTAAATGTATACTATACAGTGGGTACGGAAAGTATTCAGACCCCTTTAAATTTTTCACTCTTTGTTTCATTGCAGCCATTTGCTAAAATCAAAAAAGTTCATTTTATTTCTCATTAATGTACACTCAGCACCCCATCTTGACAGAAAAAAACAGAAATGTAGAAATTTTTGCAAATTTATTAAAAAAGAAAAACTGAAATATCACATGGTCATAAGTATTCAGACCCTTTGCTGTGACACTCATATTTAACTCACATGCTGTCCATTTCTTCTGATCCTCCTTGAGATGGTTCTACTCCTTCATTGGAGTCCAGCTGTGTTTAATTAAACTGATTGGACTTGATTAGGAAAGGCACACACCTGTCTATATAAGACCTTACAGCTCACAGTGCATGTCAGAGCAAATGAGAATCATGAGGTCAAAGGAACTGCCCAAGGAGCTCAGAGACAGAATTGTGGCAAGGCACAGATCTGGCCAAGGTTACAAAAGAATTTCTGCAGCACTCAAGGTTCCTAAGAGCACAGTGGCCTCCATAATCCTTAAATGGAAGAAGTTTTGGACGACCAGAACTCTTCCTAGACCTGGCCGTCCAGCCAAACTGAGCAATCGTGGGAGAAGAGCCTTGGTGAGAGAGGTAAAGAAGAACCCAAAGATCACTGTGGCTGAGCTCCAGAGATGCAGTAGGGAGATGGGAGAAAGTTCCACAAAGTCAACTATCACTGCAGCCCTCCACCAGTCGGGGCTTTATGGCAGAGTGGCCCGACGGAAGCCTCTCCTCAGTGCAAGACATATGAAAGCCCGCATAGAGTTTACCAAAAAACACATGAAGGACTCCCAGACTATGAGAAATAAGATTCTCTGGTCTGATGAGACGAAGATTGAACTATTTGGCGTTAATTCTAAGCGGTATGTGTGGAGAAAACCAGGCACTGCTCATCACCTGCCCAATACAATCCCAACAGTGAAACATGGTGGTGGCAGCATCATGCTATGGGGGTGTTTTTCAGCTACAGGGACAGGGCGACTGGTTGCAATTGAAGGAAAGATGAATGCGGCCAAGTACAGAGATATCCTGGAAGAAAACCTCTTCCAGAGTGCTCAGGACCTCAGACTGGGCCGAAGGTTCACCTTCCAACAAGACAATGACCCTAAGCACACAGCTAAAATAACAAAGGAGTGGCTTCGGAACAACTGTGACCATTCTTGACTGGCCCAGCCAGAGCCTTGACCTACACCCAATTGAGCATCTCTGGAGAGACCTGAAAATGGCTGTCCACCAACGTTCACCATCCAACCTGACGGAACTGGAGAGGATCTGCAAGGAAGAATGGCAGAGGATCCCCAAATCCAGGTGTGAAAAACTTGTTGCATCATTCCCAAGAAGACTCATGGCTGTACTAGCTCAAAAGGGTGCTTCTACTCAATACTGAGCAAAGGGTCTGAATACTTATGACCATGTGATATTTCAGTTTTTCTTTTTTAATAAATTTGCAAAAATTTCTAAATTTCTGTTTTTTTTTTCTGTCAAGATGGGGTGCTGAGTGTACATTAATGAGAAATAAAATGAACTTTTTTGATTTTAGCAAATGGCTGCAATGAAACAAAGAGTGAAAAATTTAAAGGGGTCTGAATACTTTCCGTACCCACTGTATATGCTCACAATTCTAAGTAAACAGAAGTAGTCAGGGCCTCATAATGCCACGTGTGTGTGTGTGTGTGTGTGTTGCCAAATAGTTGCTGATAATACTTTTACATCCAGATCCAACTTTAGTGATTAGTTAAGACCATTAACAGATACTATACAATTTACTGTGAGTTAAAATAGTGCCAAAGGTTCAGGAGCCTTCCATCCATCTCATTAGGCTGGGGATATTCAGAGATAGATACAAAGCTGTAATGTGTAAAGTCAGTGTCTCTGCTGCTCACACAGACGAGAGGCTCCGTGGAGAAATCCCATGGCAGCAGATTCCTCCAACAGGTAGAGAGAAAAGGCCCTGGAGAGTCTGAGAAATCCTTTTCTTTAAAACAGTGCTCTCTCTTTTTTCATCAAGGTTTGCTGTGATGGGCGTGTTTCTGTTGGAGAGGGGTTATTTTCAAATGCCTGGGTGAAACGTTTGGAATGAATCCTGTGTTGTCATTGTGTTCTTTTCCACATGTACCAAGCTGCAGGGGCCAGCTCTGTTCGTCTGTTGCTAAGATATGTGCCATTTGGTGCAGTATGTCATGTGGTGTTCTCTTAACTAGTCATTGTCTGTATGATGGATCTCTAATGTAATCTAGTCATGGCTTTTGCATGCTGCTCTGCTCGCTGCCCTCAAAAATCTATTTTTTTTTTCTTTAAAACATGTCCAACAAATCCATATGTGTGCGTCACATACTTTACACCCAGCCTATCATACACACAGACACAAAAATAAGTGTCCGCCCAGTGCAGAGCAGACTTGGCACAGTATTATCATTGTAGAGCCAGAACAGATCCAGCAGGCATTCACAGATAAAGCCTGGCTGTGTGTGTGTGTGTGTGTGTGTGTGTAGATGTGCACGCGCGCGCATGCGCAAGAGAGGGGGCCAGATGGACGTTTTTGATTCCAACTTTAATATGTGACCCACAGAGCACACTGAGGGTGTTTTCAAATATAGTCCTCCTTAAACGAACCAAACTTGCTAGATCACATAAACTTGTAGCACTGCACTTGTTTTTATAGTATTTTACAATTGTGTCCTAAAATCTAAATAGACATCTGAGTATTACATTATTAGACATTTTTACATGATTGTAGCTGAAAATGTTGATGTGTAATTTTGCAAAAAAATGGTGCCAACAATCACTGGCAAATAAGTTGCAACAAGCAGGTTTCATTGAAAGATGTGAGCTGAATTTTTAAGTTGTTGGAACTTTTAAATAAATTATACACAGACATGTGTTGCACTATAGGATCCTTCCTTGACAGGGGATAGAGGATGTGTGAAATTATCAAAAAACTGTCGACATCTGACCTGTCTGACAGAAATATGTTCCTTATTAAGTTTATAGGTTTCTGAGACCACTGAGTGTGTGCGTGCGTGTGTGTGCCTGTTTTCTTTTGTGTGTGTTTACATGCATGTCTAGGGGAGTGTATTTCCCCAAATGTGTGCATGCTATGACCAGGATTTGGTTCCTAACTGCAGTTTTTGGCAGCATTCCCTTAATGTACACATTTTAAATCAAACTATTCTACTGAACAAATATTTAAGTTCAACAGATTTTTGCCATCAGATGCCACAGCAAAAAGAGAGTAAAATGAGGAAAGAGCTTTCTTGGGTGTGATGATGATTTACAGCAGAACATGTTGAAATCATATGGCTTTCCATTGACTTGACCGCAAAATATCAATAGTCACGACAAGATGCTGGTAATACTTTGTAAGTGACATTCTTACTACACGCACAGTTGTCTGTGTCATATTTATCATACTCCAAGCTTAGTTGTTTTCCATCAATCATGGTCCAGTGAAATTTGCAGCCTGTTGTCTAATGGTAGCACAAGTTGGTACTGTTTAAGCTGGTGCTAGTATGCAGTCAGATGCTGTGGTTTGAGTGAACCTACTAAATCTAAAATGTGTTTATTTGATATACATGTTAATAATGTAGCGACCAGTGTTGTTTTTATACCTCATCACTGGCTTCTTTTCTTTATTTTATACTGAGTTTAATTCTGTTATTTTTCTCTCCTCACAGACCTAAGTCCACTCTTACACCTACTGCATCCTTAAGTGCCAACGGTGTGCCAACAGAAGCTGTTGACTATGACAGATTGAAACAGGTAAATGAACACTTGGATCATGGTTTTAAAGGTTATAAAATTAATTGGTTTCACTGTACATGGAGGGATATTATACTGTAATGTTGGTGGTGAAAACATTTGGCTGTAAAACTATTTTTATTCTTTTTAACCTTTTATCCTGCACTTGCTTCTTCCACTTGCTTTAATGTATTTAATTGTTTTCCCTCCTTTGGGTCAGAAACCTCATGACCATAGTTACTGATAGCATTTTGAGTGCAGATTCAGCAGCTACTGTAGCTACTCAGGATGGAGACTTGCTGATAGAACTGTATCTTCTGTCTTCGTTTGCTGGTTCCCTCTCTTGGTTTTACTTTTTTTTTGTATTAAATTAAAAAAAAACTCATGGAGCATGGAGAACATTGCATGCAATGATGTCCACAGATAATCCTCATTTGATTAACAAATTTATCTGAAACATGACTTTGTATTTGTTGTATGCTAATATGCTGCACAAAACACATACATGGGGGGTGAATACCTAAATTATATGAGGTCTACATGTAATTCTACTTCAAGATAGTGAGTTCATATTTTTCTATGATACCAATATTGGTTTCACTGATGACCTGTATAGTAAAAACAGGTTGTGTGTCTTGTTTGGTCTTGGGGTCCAACACTTGCCTGTCTCAACCATAACCTACCAATGAAAATCCCTGTGTCAGGGATTTTCATTGGTCAGTTTGGTTTTCGTTATAATTAATTATGCAGCCCTCTCACTAGTATAACAGTGTGGGTGTGTGCAGTGACCCATCCTGTTATAAGGCAGCTCCTCCCTCTGACCTCAGTGAATGAGCCATATAGATAAGTCCAGAGTCTCAGAGTTTTCCTATCTGTCACTACAACTGGTCACAGCAGTGGGACTGGGAGACAGATGACACCCTACTAACCCACTACTATACTTACTTTCATTCGTGGCCGTTTTGGAGGCAAAGGAGTATAGCTCAGACTTAAGGCTCATAATACTAATTTACCCTTCTGTCAGTTTGTGTATGTCTTGCTGTCACTAAGTAAATCTTCAGGCATAATCTCACAGGGATTCCCTACACAGGGATTATCTCCCTTTGCCATTTGGCAGCTCCTCCACTTAACTAACAAGCCAAAGGAAACTCTGTCTGTTAGCATCTCCTCTTAATGCCATGTCACAGGGAGTTGAAGGTAGAACTGAGAGCTGCTAGGTGGCAATAGACTGTTTCGCCTCTACTCTGAGGTCTAGCATTGATCACGTTTGTATGGAAAGGTGACATTGTTTTGTCTATTTTTTAGGACATTCTGGATGAGATGAGGAAGGAGCTGTCAAAGCTAAAAGAAGAGCTCATTGATGGTAATTAACATTAAAACCTCTCTGTTCACACACACTCCTGTCATCCTGCAAAGCTGCCAGATGCCTCCCTAGTAAAATCTATACATCCAACACTAAACCCAGCCATGCAGTAGTTACTCTTCCTTTTCTCTTTATCTTTTCTCTTTCTGTTCTTCCACTGGGCATTGTTCAGCTAAATTATCTTTCAGCTGTGTATTATGTTTGAACTTGAAATGCTGGCTATAGACAGGAAGTGACATAACATACAGTGATTCATTTGTTGACATCAGATGTTCTGTATTATTACGACTCATAACGTATAATAACTGTAACTGAGCTAAACAAGCTGCTTGAGGGTTTCCAGCAGCTGGCCGCATTCAGCACTGTAGCACCAACAGACACTACTGTAGTTAGGTAGGGCAGTTCCATGCTGGTCCCACATTTTTGGAAGAATGTCAGTGCCACAAGAACTCCAGTGCCTTGTTAAACTGATGTTCATAAACTGCCACTTGTTTGTGACACCTTAAGCCAAAATGTGTAGATCTGCAGTTCATATAAAGTAACAAAACATGCCTTTCAAAATAATGTTGGCCTTTGCAATGCTACCAGCGCCAGGCCCCCGGTTCAGCATGTAACAATTTGTTTCTGGTAATTTGATTAAATCAACTGAACTAATATAGCATAAAATGAACAGGGCCTTAAGGTGGCTTCACCTTTTTTACATCATCTTTTTGTGTAATTTTGTATAACCTTGAGGCTGTAATATTCCATTTGATGCAAGGCTTACATGGTGCATAGTCTTAGATACATTTGCATTTATTTCACTTATAACCAAGCTACGTTAAAGAGGGGGCACACAGCTCACTTTTTGTACCAGGGCCCTTGTGGGTTCATCTGGCCCTGAGTATGAGGAATAGATTAAATTATTATTATTATTTTTTTATTTTTTTACAACTTGGGTCTAAATATACTTATCAAAGTACTTGCTGACATCTGGGAAGATGGCAAAAACAGGGCAACAAACACTAACAGCCATATAATCAGAAATCTAGCCAACTGTATTGGCATACTGTCTAAATCACTTTATTTGGAAGTCAAACTTAAAGTAAGCGCACACAAAATGTTGATGATAATCTGTCATTGCACAGGAACACTGAGTCCATTGGCCTGTAAACTGTGATGGATGTTTGCAATAGAGTTTGGTAATGCTTTTACCATTCACCTTAACATGGGGGTTTACAACATATCTGATCATTGGACGTGTTTCCTGCCCCATCGGATTTATTTTTAGCCATGTCGCCATGTTCCCAGATCTCAGCAGTTAACTTTGGAGTACAGTGTTATTATTGATGATAAGGATCATGGCCAAAACTATGGAAACAAGGCATAAACTGTAATAACCCTGAATTATCCTTTAGGAGATCAACAGTCCAGTGAATGTCGTGTGCATCATCAAATTAAACATCATGATCTGTGAAAAGAAAACGTGTCTGTCCCTGCCACTTGATGTGACACATACTATTGTGTCCAGCCCAGTGGCTGCAGTTTTTCAAGTCAAAGATAACTGTTTTTCTTTGTGTCCTCAGCAATCAGGGAGGAGCTGGGCAAGTCCAGCACGGCGTAGAGGATCCAAACTCCCTCTTCACAACATCTACATCCACATGACCCAACAGACAACCACAGTCAGTTTAAGACATGACAATACAACAGCGGAAAATAACGAAACGGTTGAGGCGGTGATGATGACAATAATCATATTAATATTGATAGAAGACATTATTTGGGGCAGAGCAGCATTGGACAGAACAACAATGAACAGGGTTGTGGTGGGTTGGCTTGTAACTCTGGTAGCTGTGACACAGCCCTGCCCCACCCCTCCTCCCGCTGAGGGCATCGTATACTGGAGGACAGTGCACGGTCTGAAAGAGAAGCGAATGTCTTTATGCAAAGATGGTTACTCTCTTTTTGTCCTATAATAACAAGAAAAACAAACAAAAAACAATATCGAACTCTTCAATGATACTGTATTAACCATTGGCGCATAAGTGAACAGAAATGTTGATGTTAAGAATCAGAACTCTTGTGATCTACTATCAAAAGGCACGTTTTATTAAGAGAGTTTGGAGACAGGAAGAAGGTGGGGATGAAAAATAAAACCTTTTTTCCCATAATGCCATAGGGGTAGCGTGTGTGCGTGCGTGTGTGGGTGTGTGTGAGTGTGTATGGGGGACTGACAGTCTCTGGTGAGGTCCACCACTGCAGGACACTGTAAAGCTTGTCTTCCTCAAATACTATTTTAACCTGAATATGTACAAAAAAAGAGAAAAAGTTATTTAGAAAAAAGTATCTATCCACCATGTCTGTTTCAGTGTAGATCTATGGCCATATCAAGTAGCTCAATAATCCAATCTTTACACAGGTTGCTCTCTCGTCTGTCTCCTCGTCTGTGGAATCATATTCACAAGTGTTGTTTCCCTCCTGAAGCGAGCACTCTGAGGAGACGTTTTACTGTCATTTCTTTGTTAATACTGTTGAGTGGCAGGTGAACAAGACACAGAGGCCTGTCAGACAGCAGCCATTGTAGCTCTCTACCAAACTTTACCTGTCAACAAAAAGTGCTGATTTGCTAATACCCGTCATGCTTGTTGACCATGGCCAGATGTGTAGATATAACTGACTTTTCCTTCCAGTACGTTTTGATTTGAAGACTCTCTCTCCCCTTTTCTCTCTCGGCCTCTGTCATGGTCATCATATTTAGATACTATGTTTTGTGCATGTGCGGTTGTTTTCTTTATATGGTGAGGGTCACAAGTCTGCCACGAAATTGCATTAACTGTCACAAGTTTTATTACAAGCAATAAGTGTAGCATCTATTTTCAGGCCCACCCAGTCCCAACACCACCAAGCATTTATCACTGTCTGTCCATCCATTTTGACCCTCCTGAGCCCCCGTTGGACAATGTAACAGTGGATCACCCTGCACCTCCTGTCAACTTTATCACAGATCTCCTGTGAAACTGAAGGGTGACACGACATAACATCAGAGCAACACATGATTTCATGAAATAACACAATTTCTAAGTCACACTCTCTTTTTATTTTCTATTTTTTTGTATAAACCAAGGATACTGTATCTTTAGCCACATTGGAGCTGAACTGATTATTTGTATCCTTTATTTTTATTTTACTGCATTTAAAAAGTAAAACTTTTGAAATGTGCACAGGACAACCCAAATGTGTAGGAGATGGTGTCCATATGAGGACATGATTGTGCCATTTACTCTTTCACCAGTGCTTAGTGATGACATGTTTGTTTCATCTTTATTTTCTTTGCCTTTTTCTCCTGCCACTGTCAAATCCTTAAAATAAGAAACTGTATTTTCCTTGAAATTTAACATAGATAAGAGAACTGTCACTTTATTTTAAATACACTGAGTGCTGAGTTTGTTTCTAAAAGCTCAAAGTACAATCAACCTGTGAGGGATGTGTTGGGAGCTGAGAGACTGATGTTCAAATACCGTAGCTCCAAGACCACGTGTCAGATAGACAGATAACAGATAAAAGTGTGTTAAAATTCTGTACTCTTGTAGTCAAAGTGAGATCCTGAGGAGGGACAATTCACTAATACAATGAAACCTCATGACCCACCTACAGTGCGGTCTGCAAGACAAGCTTGGCTCTTGATGACAACCTTTTGACTTTCCAAAGGATTCCAGGGTGATAGGAGACCCCAACCAAGCTGTGAAATGATGCTTTGTGATTTAGCATCTACAGTGAAAATTTTGTGGTATCTTAATTGTTACATGCATCAAAATTGAGATCCTTACAAGGCAATACAGTGTGCATACTGTTACTGCAGTTCATCCTTATCGCTACAGTTCTGGGTCTCTTGCAACAGTATTTGTAGCTTAAAGGGGCACTCCAGCAATTTAATATTGTATTTCCATAAAATTGGGAGACTTGCAATAGGCATATTGTGAAAAGAGAATGGTCAAAATCGGAATCATTATCAAAGCCATAATGTCTTGAATTTTAGTCCTACAATTCCCATAATGCAATTTAGCAACATCTTTTCATTCCCTCAACATCTTTCAAACTCCATGTTCCCAGTTTATAATGCTAGATTACTGGAGACTACTGTAGTCTCCAAGTCTAGGCAGAGATATCCCTGACTATGACAACATCAGGGTTATTTTCACAGAGACATTATAGAGTTCTCTTCATGCCATGCTCTTGCCCTGGGATCCTGGTGAAAGCTTTGTTAATTGGTTGCTGTCTATGGCTGTTGGAATCTCATACAACACAGCTGTGTTCAAGGGCTTGAATATTATACCTTTGCTACAAAAGATGAGAAATCACTGATCTGAGGAAATTATATTTCCCCCAATTTCTCTCATTTGCTTTGGATTGGGTCAAATTTGTTCAAAAATACTGTGATGAGAAAAAATGAATGGGTTAATTCTGGTTTAGATATACAGATGCCATAATCCTTTGGTTTGAGTGTGGATGGGAGCTTTTGGCATCTTTTTCAGATTTCAGGTCTAGCTCATGCTCTATCTCTCTGTTGATGAAGTTGTTTTATCTTGTCATCCACTTTTTTATATGGAAACACCCAGCCAAGAGGCTCCCTGTACTGAGTGTTTACACAACATCGATTGCACTTTAAGACAAAAACCCACAGAGCAATCCAACATACTCTGACAACAGTTGCTTAGAGCCTCTGTCGCCAACAGTGTGGCTATCTCACCAAAGGAGTCCACTCGGCAGTCACCTGCTAAACATAATCACTCACAACAAAGTCGCCTTTCTTATTTTTTAATCATTTTGTCAAGAGATCTAAAAATGCAAGATTTCTGTCTCTATATTCAGTCCTTTGGACGTGATGGCAGGTGAAATGTTTTGATCACGAAAGTTTATCTCTTTGTGAAGCTATGTGGTTTGTGCCTTGTTCCGAAGTTGCATTTAATATGTCAAAGATATAAAGATGACTAGTAATAATATCTAGGGACTGTCATTATTAACATATACAGTTGTTATTTTGTTTGTCTTTCTTTTTTCCATCGTGGTCATGTTGATTTAAAGGGTGAGTTTAATGACCTTGGTACTGCTCCCCACCAAGAAAACATCTTTACACCAAGATTATCTTTGTTTGCTTTTTTACATACATGTGACTGATTTCCCTACAGTTGTGAGGTTGCTTTTCTTACAGCTCAGAAGTACAATCAAACCTTTGAGACATCAGGCCTACAAGGGTTCAAAGATGATTTTTGCTCTGAGATGATTTTTCTAAACCTGAAGTCCTGTTTGGAAGTCCAGATGAGTCTGGCTACAGTGTTCTGTGTTCCCTCATGCCATTTAAATGTCACAGAGACTGTTTGTGTTCAACACCTTAGCTTTCTTTACATGCTTGGAAATCTGTATTGTCCTCTGCAGGGAGGTCTGCTCCATGTTAATGTCAGATTGCTGATGGAAACACTTATCTGTAAAGACAGTTTGCTGCTGAGGGGACGGAGAGAATTGTGAATTTGCAGGATTATTTGCAAAGATGAATTTGGCTTAAGAAAGTTTAATGGATGGGTTTCCAGACTTATTCTTTTACTGTACCATACTGTTCTCATGCTAATTAGTCTTTTCTTACATGCTAACATATTGTTTCGTTTGAGCAAATTAAATAAAAATTGCAATACAAGACTAGAACTTGTTTCTTTTTAAATGATGTTCACTGTTGAAGGTTGAACAAGGTTTTTATGAGTTTTTTATGACTTTAATGATAAATATCAAACATCATCACAACATTTCAGCTAATGTTATCACTCATGATCTCTTTTCTAATTTAAATTTCCAGATGAGAGTTCCATATGTAACTACATAATTTACTCAAAAAAGTGGATGTAGTGTTACATTAGCCTTTATGTCCTTGAACTGACTCAGTAATATCAGTAACACAGCAATATCTATCTAAGGTTGCTAACATTAGCCACCATAAGCTTTTGGCGTGTATTGAATTGAGTTTTATTGTTTATGAATTAAACTTCTCATTTCTAAGAGGAAGATTGCATTATTCCTTCTTTCAAATACAAAGTACAATGTCTCACTTTAAGTGAATAAAGAATTTGCTGCAGATTCTCTCCATGGTGCGCCCACATCTGTTGTTACACCAGGTCAGCCTCTGTTTCATGGCCCATTAACATGTGTAACTGCTCCACTGCACGTCACTTTCACGCTCAGCGGAGGAGAACAGGAAGCAGAGGACTAACGAAAATAAGATTGTGCAGCATTCTTTAAGCCTGCAGTCCTTCCTTCTTGTGCTGCTGTCTGTCAGTGAGCTGAGCCCAACTGCTGCTGCAGTGTGAAAAGATGACAGAACTAAGGTCAAGACCAAGAGTTGAACCTACAATACTGCAAACTGCGCTCAGCTACAAGAAATACTATTCTTTTTTGTACGACCTTCCCCATCAGAATCAGATGCATCACACTGGTTCAATATTTGAATCTTTTTTGATCATGTAAAATCAGGGGTTTGCACTTTTTTCATCTCTTCCACAGCTATCTTTGGGGGACCCTTGGTTGGTGTACAAAAAAACAAATACTGAACTAAGTATATTTCTTTCTGTTTGATTGTATTAAAGTTGTAGAAACAAAAAAGCAGATTCTTTAAACACAACATAGTATCTGACTTGAAGTTATTAGTTATGAATTTCATAACCTCAAAGTTTCAGTGTGACACTTGCAAAAGTTGCAGTTGCTATAAATATTCCTATACAGAATAAAAACCTGTGTGCAAGGTTAAAGGAGACTTCCCGCTCTTTATGAAAAAATGTTTCTGTGTAGCCATAGCTCCACTACCATATGCACTTCACAACACATACATAACACTTCCTGTGGGTGGGACATAGAGAGGTCTGGCAGTGCATCTGCAGTTCACTTGAGATTCTGTTTGACTTGCAGCCAGAATGGGGCTGTGCTGTGGCCAAAGCTGCACTGAGACAGGAAAACACCCTGAGCGGCAAAGAGAAAGACGAGGAAGCTGAGAAAACACTGATGCTGTAATTGGATTGGAGAGTTTGAATTTTTAAAATCCGTTCTCTTCCTCTTGTTGTGTTTATGAGCCTTGGGTCTGAGCGGCAGGCATGAATAAAGTATCTTATGCATATAAGAGACAGCATGCAGCTCTTACTGACTCTCCTTTACTCTAAACTGCATGTCTTGGCCAACTTGCTGGAGATAGCTTGATGCAATTTCTTTCAGCATATCTCACAGAGAAGCTGCAGTGCAATTCAACATAATGAACTATTTAATGAATCCATGATAAGTAAGTACTTTAAAGTTATGGCTACAGAGATGAAAACAAATAACTTCCTTAAACTAAGGTCACAAACACTTCTTTGGAAGAATTAAAATTCAACATGATTTTAACAATTTAAACAGTGCTGTCTGTTGTTTTATGGTATTTGAGATAATGAGCAAATATTTAGCATACAGTGAGGTTTATGCTTTTTTTTTAGTTTTTAGTAGGGAACAATTTGGATGTATTTTTGATTGTATTATTTTGACGCATTCATTTATTTTATAGCCTCTGTTACTGTAGGGATATTTAATGAAATTAGGCGAATTATGAAGCAAAGAGTGTTTGTATCATATATAGATAGAGATAGGGTAATATGTGATATCTCTTTTTGCCACTTCTACCATTTTGTCTGAGTAATTTGACACCAGTAAACAAAGTAGTCGTGACTTCACTAAAACCAATCCCAACTCAGTTAAAATCCAGCGATAACCAATGAGATTGCAGAACTATTTGAAATGAACGCTGAGGTAGCCAATCAGCAACCTTCGCGCCTTCTCAGTCACTGGTGGGTTTTGCCCAGAGAGGGAGGGAGAACGAGCTCTACGTCAAACGTTGGCAAAGTCAGTTTTAAAAATATAAAGCTTATTATTTACTAACGTTTATTACTCGTATTGTCAAGGAATATCTTATCAGTTTTACTAACTTGAATTATTTGCATAATAAGGTAAGTGCATCCATCCAACGGAATGTTTCTGATGCAAAATAGCAAATCGCCTTACGTTTGTCTTTGTTGGGAAATTGGGGCTTAGCCGAAGCTAACGTCAAGCTGGCTGTACCACGGTGCTGTGGGCTCAGACTAGTTCCTGGAACCTTAACTTGTTTCAACTCGTCCAAGTAAAAGTGTTGGAGGAAGTGTTAACCTCCCAATAGCTCATAGTTTATTAGAAATGTTTTGATAGTTGTGGCCAGCAGCACTGACAGCGTTACCATTATGGACGTGCTGTTCGCTTACATTCAGATTAACCAGACGCAACATGCGATGGAAATTAGACTGTACCTGCTTAGTCAAAGTCGACCTTTATTAGATTGTAACTGTAAATAGCCCAGTCGGCTTTTCCATTGCCTGCGCACTATAGGATTTCAAGTCTTTAGTTGGAATATGGTCACTGAATTCAGTTTTGTCGAACTTATTCTCATGTGCTGACTGGTTGATTCTTTGACGGATGCGTTTGCTTTCGTCGCCAACAGTATTTGAATGCATGACGTTTTCCCTCCTTTCCTTTCTGTTGCTTGCAGCTGTATTAGGGCTCTCCTGAAGCTAACAAAGCTAACGGTAGGCGCATTTCGTTAAAGACACAGCTCCTGTACATTACAATGAGTTGTGGCATAAAGTAAATAAGTATAACTTACTGTTGTTCAAGAAAACAAACCACCTCCGCATTCGTCTGTCGAGTAGTAAAATATCTGAACTTTACGGACCCTAAAGTTAAAACCGGCAGGTAAACTTAGCGAAATAACGTTAGTCAATAAAAGTGCTCCAAGTTATTCATAATTATGCCAAATCATAACGCAATAAAAACTGCACAGGAGACAATACAAGTCCAAATAAAGATGTCACAGGTTGGTATTTTTCTATAAGTATGTGTTTATATTCATTTTAAAGCATATCGTTAGCATACATGTGTTGCTTAGTCTTTTTAGATTGTGCTGGCCGGTGTCACATAGATATAAATTAGGCTAACAATACGGAATAATGCAATTTGCGTTCGTTGATCTGGCAACTTTACAGTACATAAACCTGACATTATATGGCGCATTAATATAGGGAGTGAAGTTTGTGTTGCACTGAGTTAGCTGCCGTATTTCTTTAGCGGACCAAAGGAAAAGGTGCGTCGTTCCACTGTGGAAGTTATAACATACGTCACTGCAATGTTAACACAACAGGTTATCAGCTCTGATAGGATTTCACAACTTAATTCACACGTTACATTTGAAAGGGGCTGCACAGCAGGTGGAGCTAAACAGCAGTTCTCAGCACAAAGGAAGGATGTCTGCCTGACTCCTATTTAAAACTCCACCCACGTTACAGCTCATATACTTTCATCAACCCAGCCTGAGATCTGATGGGAAAATCAGTCACGATTCAGTCCTGACTTCCACATCCCATATGAAACTCGGCCAGGAAGGCAGCGCAGGGACTTCTTTTGGGTGTGTCATATTGAGATGGTTTTCAGTCAGACGTTTGGGATCTCTGTGTGTTACAAGATTAGATCAGTTACCAGTGGATTAGGGGTTGACAGCATATGATTGACTCTCCCTAATCCTGGTGAGACAACTTTTCAAAGAACTGTTTTTCAGTTAATTACAGTTATTTTGTCTTTATAAAGGCTTAGAAGAGATTGCTGGGGTATATGTTGGATTTGATTGTACAGCAGAGTGGTTGAGTAGCCAATAACTGTCACGTTTAACATGATGGGGTTCTTCTCTGTGTATAATGCATAATATCTCCTCAGATTTACAGTTTAGGGTAAAAATATTAATATGGCACTGTGTTAACCACTGGATTTTTAATTAGCACGTTGCTGGCAGGTGGCTGTCTTTAGGGTATGTGGCTAAAATTGTCACAAGTAGGGAGTTGGAGGTTAGGACCTAAATTTGATTTGCTGGAACCAAAGCTTGTTCTCCTGAATGTGTTTATGTCAGTGTTTTTCTCCCTACCGATAACTTAATGTTATGCTAAGGTGCTACTATTCAAACATTTCTTATGTATTGCAATGCTTCCTCTGTGTTCTTTAACTGGCAGTGACAAAGTTAGATAGAAAAGAGTAACATAAACGTGTATTCTTCAGTTTATCTCAGTTAATAGAGATTTTTTTATGAGCTGTGTATAACACAAGTATGTCTGTGCATGGTTTGCCCTGACATTATATCATTTTTAAGATGGCAATTATTCAGGTGTTGGTTTCTGCAGAATGAAATCAGATTTGTCCACAGATTTTTTTATGAGCCCATTTAGATTAAATGTTTGTCATCAAACTGGCTGCTGGAGCTGGCAAACTTAAACAACCATTTGAATGGTAGCTGGCCTAAAATTACTTGCCTGGTTGGTTGTGACTTGAATGGCACAACTCTTTCAGACAGACAGCTTTGGGTAAACCTAGCAGGGACAGACCTGTCAGCAGTTCTGCAGTAATGTGGTGGTTTTCTAGACACTGAGCCTCCCTGGTCCCTAATGTTCCATAATGCTGACCTTGCCTGGCCTACCTCATTGTGTCCAGTGGAGCACGCTACAGTAGGATTTTGCCATTCCAAAGTGTTGGCTAATGTAGGTTGTCCAGCCTCTCAAAATGTTTGGACAGTTTTTGAAATTGTTAACCAAGGATGTATATAATTTGATGAGCTGTATAAACAAAGTCACCTTTTAAACCTGATGAACAAATTGAGATGATGGTTGATACTTTTAATGATTTTAAATTCAGAATTTAGTTTTGAAGTGGTCTAATTCATATTCTTAATGGATCCAAAGCAATTCACCTGACAATGATGTGTACTTTATTGACTTTTGTTGTAAATTGTCACCCTACTCCTCCATTGGATAATATTGATTGAACTGAACAATACAGAAGCAGGTGCAGCTAAAGAATCTTTATTACAGACTAGCAGGGCACTTGGTTGACAGAGGTTAACGTGTGTTTTCTTTTTTGTGAAAGGGTGACCTTACCTTGCTCCACCATACAGCTGCCAAGTTAGTTTCAGCAAACAAAAGTAAATCAGAAACACAGATTCAGTTTGACTTTTTTTTTTTTTTTTCCTCTCTGTGTAGTTCAGGGATTCACCTTTTAGGGGTTTTGGTGTGAGTGTGAGTAGAGCAGTTAATTATGTTGTCATGGGGTTCAACATATTTCCAGTTAATTATTTTGACTAGTAAATGCCTGGGGGAGTGGCCAGAAAAGTCCACTCCTCTCTGGTCATGTTATAGTGATGTGGTACTGTTTTAGCTTAAGAGCATCTTACAGCTCAAAGAGAACTCTCCTGTGCATGCTTGTTCTAATTCTTGGCCATGTGCCTTTTTGAATAACATCTGCTAAGTACAATCACATGATGTTTGGTGCATTACTTTACATGCTAAATCTGATGTTTGTAAGATTACATTAGATAAGATTGTAAGATCACTCGTTAGTGACTCATTTTTATAATTTTAGACTAAAATGTTGGTTCATAAATTATGGCATCATTACAATTAATTGAGATGTAAATCATATTGAATAATAGGTCACAGTAATGCTGAATTATTGTCCAGTAAATGCAGTATGTATGTTTGTCAATGCAGCAGAGAGACAGAAACTTGTATGTCAAATATGTAACTGCCAAAGCAGTGTAAGTGACAATGACCCCATTGAGATTTTGAGATGATTTTGAGATTTTCCATATACATGTGATGCCAAATGTATGTGGCAAAAAATGTAAATGGAAACACACAGCTGGATGAAAGTGTAAAAAACCTTTTACAAGGATTTTGCTTAGTCCAATAAATCCTAGTTTAGGAAGCCATTTGAAAGGCTGTTTAAGAAATTCTAAAATACTATTATCTTTTAACGCTTGCTCTCTACTTGCATGTCTTCCCTCTTATATCTCCTGTCCTCCCTCTTTCATTTTCTCTGTCTCTTTCTTCCCTCCTTATACTGTCTTCTCACTCTTTATCTCTTGTCTTTCACGTCTTCTCAGGTCAATGAGGATGCCTACTATGAAGTATCAGAGAGGGGACATGGTGATGGGCCGCTGGCCTGGCAGCAGCCTGTATTATGAGGTCAAGGTGCTGGGCTTTAATGCCAAAAGTCAGCTTTACACCGTCATCTACAAGGATGGCACTGAACTGGAGCTCAAGGAGCAAGACATCAAGGTAGCAAAGTCACAGAGAGTCTTATTAACAGAACTTCACTTTGTCTTTTCACAATTTTATATCACATTTATCTTCTGTAGTATCTTGTTGTTTTCCTCATTGTCAAGGCCATATGGCAGGAATATAGCCAATGTGTAGGAACCTTGCTAGAAGACTGCCCAGCGCTGAAACATTCAAATAAATAAAAAATCTTCTGAACTATTTAATAGTTTGGAGGAATGCCATTGTACTGTACAAGTATTAGAGTAGATAACTTCTTTTTGACCTTGCTGCATAAAGTGTCAGAATTATGTAGAAGCCTTTTTTCCACAACATAAAGTAGTCTTGTTTTTTTTATGTCTTTTCAGTTTCACATATAAAAACGAGGTATAATTGTTAATAATGATTGCAATGTCCTCCTTTCTTTGAATTGTTGTTTCACCTCAGAATGCTGCTGGTTTCCAGACCCGTTCTCGGTCCCGTTCTCGATCACCAGGCCGTCGTCGTAGCCGGTCACGCTCCCCAGCAAGGACCACACGACGCTCGTCCTCCCGTACAGCAGCGGCTGTCGCTACTGCAGCTATAACGGAGAGTGCACCGTCCTCCCGCAGGGATACAAAGCTGAAGGATACACTAGAAGTCAGACTCAGTCCCCTGGTAAGTGCTATAGTTGCATTCTCAGTCCCTTGTCATAGCACTGGTGATGTTGGAGAAGCTGATCTCATCAGAAAGGGTGTTTATATGCAGTTCAGAAAAAGACAGAAGAGGAGGTAGAACGGTCGTTTAGTAATCGGAGGATTTCTGGTTCGATCCCCGGCTCCTCCAAAGAAAGTGTCGAAGTGTCCTTGACCAAGACACTGAACCCCTAACCTAATCATGAGCAGTTGGCACCTTGCATGGCAGCCTCTGCCATCAGTGTATGAATGTGTGTGTGAATGGGTAAATGTTGGCATGTGTTGTAAAGCTGAGTGGTCAGTAGACTAGAAAAGCGTTGTATAAAATGCAGTCCATTTACCATAAAGTGATACTTTTCACTTCCGATACCTACATGACTGTCTTGTATGCAGATGTAGGCACACTATCAATTCACATACTTGTTTTTTTTTTTTTTTGTTGTTTATTTTTGGGAGTAGCTGTCTCATACTTTCGAATAAAGGTGTTTTCTCATATGAACCCCAAACAATGTTCCCCATTGCTCTTTCACACATGTAGCACACAACAGGAGATTGTCTGTGTCAGACACATTGGCACCTACAGGAGAGACTTAGTTTGGTTTAGGTGAGTACGCTGCAGCCGATCAGTAATTTGGTTATTAACAACCAAGTCTCTTGCCTTTTCCCTAAATTTTTCTGACTACTTCGGCGTTTGCTCTTATCGTCAGAAGTTCCTGAATCTAGTCGTCTCTCCTGTTAGTAGACATTTTTATTGGCACCTTTGTGTAAATGAGCGCCAGTCACATGATAGAAACTCCCACTCGCTCATTGTGAATTTTCCAGACAATGACTTTCTCTACTTGGGAGCTGGCAGGGTAAAGTCTGTTTAATGTCTGCTCCAGCTGATTCTGACATTTTTGTTCTCACATACGGCTCCTCTTGGTGAGTTCAGGGTTGCAGTGCGTGTGTGAAAGGGACTTAACATGGCCTAGTTGACGGCCTAGTTGACCTGCCAAACTAAGCATACATCACATTTTACACCAAATTAAAATCATGTAATCCATTAAAAAAATGATAGCTTGGAAACGGTGTGGAACTTGAAATGAAAAATGTACAGTAGCCATCAAGTGTCAGCAAAGTCATTAATCAAAAGTAGCAACATTAAGCAGAGCCTCCACTGATTCCATTTTTATTACAGCTACCCATGTTTTTAATGTTATCAGGCAACAAAGACAGTCCCTGCTCCTTGAACCTGGAAGAACAGCTAAATGTTTGCTTCCCGTGACACCAACTCAGTCATACAGTATATGGCATGGGCATAGGCTGAGAGGGTAAATCTGATCACAGTTGTGTGCTATAAGAAGTTCTGTCATTTCCACTCACCACACACGTATACAGTTTGTGTAAAAGTGATGAAATCAATGTGGGTGCCCTACCCAGTGTTTACGCTGGTAGCATTTTTAAATTTTTGCCGCTATAGCAAAGTTAAAACATCTAATCCAGCCTTGGTGACTCGCCTGGAAGGCCTGACCTGAGACCGAAGGTAGTCTGTTTAAATACTTTTTATTTCTTTTCTGTGGCAGCAACACAATACACAGCCTTTAAGTAACTATTATACTGCAACTTGAGCTTATATACACACTTTATAGCTGACAGTAATAATTACTGTCACTAAAAAATAACTATTGATTCATTTAATTATTAATTAATTAAATAATTAAATAATAATAATAATAATAAGTGTTTGTTTACCTTGATAGACAGCAAGGGAACATGTATTGAACATGGGATGGAAGAGAACAGGAGAACCCAGGGAGGGACAAATGAGAAGAGAGGATGCAAGGAGAAGAAGGTGCACAGGCAAGGAGAGTGCATTCTTCAACTTGCCCCACTTGGTGGTTCTAAGTAATAACAATTTGGCGCTTATATAGCTCTTAACCACCACAAACAAAGACTCTAATTTAAATAAGATCATGTACATGAATGTCCTAAATCATCAGTACCTTGTCATTGTGGGGAAATGAATTAGTTTTTGTCTGTCTGTCCATTCTGGATTTTGAGCATAACACCCTCGCGTTCCCTCTGCCATTTCCTCACGTTGCTTTTTTTTCCCTTTTTTTGTCTTCATCTCCATAAATCTCCCTCCATTGTTTAATGGCAGCAACAGACAGCAGCTGAGAACAATAGCAGCAATAAGCATGAAAAGAAAGAGGAGAAACAAAAAGAGGAGAATAACACAGCTAACAAAGTAAATGAGGTGAGTTTTGTCTTTTATATTTATTTATATATTTATATATATATATTTATATATATATATATATATATATATATATATATATATACACATACATACATACATACATACATACATACATACATAAAGTTTTCACATTTTGGAAAAGTCCGTATTTACTTAAATTAAAAATAAAAAAGTGGAAAGTCACATTACCTAACTTCTCTCTACTTACACACATCAACACAGATGAACATTGACCAAAGTCATTAAATACACTCAAGACGTGTGCAAAAACTGAAATGTATATTGTGCGAAAAACATCTAAACACTTTTTTTTTGGACTGTTTCACTAGAAAGCAGTATGCCACTTTTTTATTCTCAAGCTTTTCTACTGTTGCATTTCTCTTGAGTTGAAATCTGTTTTTGTCAGATAGATAGTATTACAAAAAAACAACTGATGTTCCAGGCGCTACTCACTTTCTAATAGTGAATGGGCTTTGAGGTAAGTTAGAGCTATTGGAATGTCATGATGTGTGCACATTGGGGGGGGGCTGTGTGTGTGTGTTTTTTTTTTTTTTTACAGCTCTGGGAGGTTTGTCTCACAAGATCATGCTTCATTTAGCCAATCACATGGCATACCAACATATGCCTCATTTTTACATTCCAGCCCTTTTTAAAAACTGTCAGCTTTGTGGGGTCATATGTTTAAAAAAAGTGTAGAATGTTAGACATCTTAAATGATAAAAAAAAAGATTTTTAAAAAACTCCCATCAATTGTACCTATCAATAGTTTTTCATTTTGCTAGCTTTGTTTTTTTTTTTTTTTTTTTGTCTAAATCTGAGTAGGATTGCAGACCTGAGACCAGCTAACCTCTAAAGTCATTGTTAGTCTGCATGTGATTTAATCATTAATCCTATATAGGTCTACTCTCCGAAGAAGCTTTCTGAGAAAAACCAGGAGCTCAGCTTTGTGAAAGTAGTTTTTAGTTAACAGAGAAAGTAAAGCCTTATGGGTAGATTGAGGTTTAGAAGTGAAAAGCAGGGGGTGACAAGACATTGCAGTAACTTGAATATAACGTCAAGGGCTGTAAAATAATAATGGTGGAAATCTTTGGGAATTTGACCATTAGATTTGTTTTCTGTTCACTATTTGATTAGGAGTGTAACCTCATTCAGTAGAAAAGATTTTACCCGTTTTGTCATCTATGAAAATAAATCAATAAATAATTGTTTTAAGTGCATATTATTGCTTAAGACCAGTAAAACCTACAGTATTTACGGTATTTTTCAAATGACTGTTCTGAATGATCTTAACTATATCACATAAAACAAGCTGCCTAGTCTCAAAGACTTTTTTTTTTATTCTATCCCAAATTTTATACTCATTTTATTAACAACATTCTGTCCTCAGATTGTTATCAGGTTAAAGGGACATTTCTGTTGCTAATTTTCAACCGTATCTCTATCTGTCAGAGTTAAGGATATAGTGTGAAAAACCTTTGTGGTTGTTGCTGATGTTTTCTCTGTCTGTGGGTCGCAGCTCCAAAATATCTTGTTCCGGCACCTGTGCCATCATTTGACGTGTTCAGTGACGTAGTTGGGGACAAGGAAGAACTATAGGCTATTTCAGCTTGGAGTCCGAGTGTCTGCCACTGGGTAGCCAGGGGTGTGCCTTGATGCGGCTCAAAATCAAAACTTCCTTGTATTGCAAACTAGCTATGTTTCAAACAGTGAAAATTACATCCCAATATATGAGTGCAGACGATGTTATGGACGAGGATACATTTTACAATGCTTTTGCTGACTCAGATATTTAGCTGTATTTATTTGAGCCAGAATATACGGCCAAAGATATGCAGCGGGCGTCAGATGCTCGTGCGCAATGCACCCTGGTACATGAAGGCACTGCAGACACAGCTCCACGAGCGGGAGAACTCAGCTTTCTCAGTCAATAAAGCATGCGCTGAGGAATTTGTTTTCAATTGAATACGTTTACCATCAGCACTGATTGGACATCCACATAAAACATGGAGAAATTTCCCTTTAAGTTCCTATACACAAAATGTTAAACTTGAAACACCTAGCCTACAGGTTTTGTCTGTATGAGCTTTGCCTGATGTAGGATTAACGATAAAGTGAGTCCACTTTAGAATAAGCCTAAATCTTTCCTCAGAAGTCTGAGTCTAAGGTAGAGGGAGAGCCTGAGAAGAACCAAGGTCGTTACAATCTGCGGCGCAGGAAGGACGATGGAGATGGCAAACCAATCGAAGCCGAACCAGAGCAGCTCGAGGAGAAGGATGACAAGCTGGCTGCAGGTCTTGCTGCCTCCCTCTCCACCCCACTTGACTTTGGAGGGAAGATAGGTAGGTTAAAGGATGCATAGGAAATGCAGTTTCATGTCAGTATGCAGCTGCTAGCCTAGGGCAGATCAATTCCATGCTTGTACATTGCTGTTGAAGGCCACAAAATTGTATGAAGTCACACTTCAGTTGATTTATGATTTTGTTTTTCTTTGTTGTTTGAGGCTGTTTTTTGCATTAGTGTCGCTTCTCTGACACAGCGTAAACCATTAAAAGATATTTTTGATAATTGTAGTAGTCAATACAGGATAGTTGTATTAGATTGCAGAGGCTTCTACTTTTATTGTCAGTCCGTATTGTTTATTCATTTAATAGGTTGGTGTTTCTATATTTCCCTGTTAATGACTGAGAGAACTAGTTGGCTCACTGACAATAGAGATCCTGGCAGTGCAGGTAAAGACAGAATGTATCATAACGTTATGGTTTTATCAGAACAGTATGCATTTTGTGCCATTCTGTGCTATCATAAACTATGCACAGCTTTCTGGATTACTACAAAACTGGAACACTGCTAGTCAAAAGCCTGATCTTTATCTACTTTCCTTTTGGCCGCCTTGCCTCAGCTTAATTTATGTGTGCATTACATCATTTCCCCCATCTCACTGACTAGAGCTATGTGACTCCCTTGTATGTTGTTAATAACCAGTCACTTAATTTATTTGTGTGTATGTGTGTTTCTGCATGATTGGTTTAGCTAGATGGGCAGAAATGCTGTGGTAAACTGAACCTGATCAAACTAACAACATTAGTATGCCTGGTGTTACTTTTTCCTTCCTTCAGGAGCATACTTCTGGCTGCTCTTCCTGCCAGCTTGGGTTCTCTTTGTGGTACTCCAAGTCAACCTGGAGGACCCCAGCTTGGCCAACTTCCCTCCTCCTCTGCCCCCTCTTGAAGCCTTCCTGGATGCACAGGCTCTTGGCTTTGTCATCCTCTGGATCTTATTCCAGGCCCTGCTCTACATCCTGCCTGTTGGAAAGGTGAGTGAGAAGAGCTGAAAACTGAATAAACAAAAATGCATGCAAGAGTTCATCAAGAGAAATTAAGTCAGTGTAGTACCACGCAAATGCAGTCTGATTTTTTGACGGACATTTCCCCTCATAGATGTGTAGAATCTTACTTGGCTTTTGAAATTCATTGAAGGCAAAGTTGTGAACAGACTGCCTGTGGCCCCCCTTCTGGCCTCTCTCACATCCTATGAGCTAAAAAAGTCATTATCCAGTGGGTCCATAAGTTTTAGCATGTATGTGTTATCTTGTGAGTGAGTGACCTTCACCATGACTTCTCCTCTGCAGTCACTAAAAATGTGCTGTTGGTCAGTTATTAATCCCAATTTCTTCTGTTTCTCCCTCTAGTTGAGCGAGGGCATGCCACTGAGGTCTGGGGAGAGACTGAAGTACAGAACCAATGGTGAGGCTGCGTGAAGTGAGCGCTGTCTCCAACTCCCACTGAGAACCAATTCCATTACAATCAATAAGTGTCTGTTACTGCACTTCTGCCTCAGTTGAATTTATGTTGGAACCAGGGCTTGGCATTAGCACCCGCCAAATGTGGGTAATACTTGAAAAGAGGGGGGCACTTGGGAATGCTCTAGAACTGAGCTTTACCACCAGCACCACATTTATTATATGCAATAAGCAGCTACTCTTTTTATGTCTTTGTCCTAATTGGTTGCTTGTTTTCATACCAAGTAGCTTTACACACTTTATCAGAGGTGAATATTTGATAACTGTAGTGTTATTCATTTGATGTAGTCTGGGTGTTTTACAGGGGTTATTTACATTTAAAAGGGTTGTAAATCTAGTTCTTTGAGTAAATTGTAGCACACTAGCCCAGCATTGCCAAACTAATTCGCAAATGTGTATTAGTCTGAAAGCTCTCAGTTCATTTGTCCGTTTAATAATGCCGCTGTAGCCGGCCACAGAATGTTCTGCTTTAGCTGCAGCCATCTTGGTTATTTACGAAGATGCCTCAACGGTGCTCCTCTCTGTCAATCATCGTATTAAACCCACCCCATATTAAATAAACGGTTGTTATTGGCTTGCCACCTTTCGGTTCTGGTGGAAATCTGTCTGAATGGGAGAGGGGCCTGACATAACTGCCAGAGCAAATAAAACATGAGCTTGCAGATTTGTCTAGTTCCCAGGCTAGTAGCACACCATCGTCAACTTAAATTAATTAAACGTAATTTCCCAACAACAAAATTGTGGCTAGTGAAAACGTAGTTCTAGTAATTTTGAAAAAAACACTAGCTACAGTGGCTGGTGAGCAAAAAAGTTAATGTCAAGCCCTTGTTGGAACCATGTTTTCACTATCATCCACCAATTCTGACTGCTGGCTCACTAATTTCTTTGACTGATCATCACAGGCTTAGAGCATTTATTTGGTCATTTGGGACAATGCTTTCCTGTCATTTTTGACATGCTCAACCTATTCTATCTATTACTATCTTTTTAACTTCTTTTTGTAGTTTTAATTCAATTTGAAGCTGTTTGCTTTTGTTTTCCACATTGCATATTTTTTCCGTTGACCTATCGAAATCTTTGTGTCCCTCCAGGTTTCTTTGCCATCATAGTAAGTTCTGTAGCTGTAGCAGCAGCAGTGCACCAGGGTGTTGACCTCACCTATATCCACAGCCACTTCCTGCAGTTGGCTGCGGCCTCCCTTCTCATCTCCGTCCTGCTTAGCGTCTACCTGTATGTCCGCTCTCACTACGCTGCTCCAGAGAACCTGGCACTGGGGGGAAACTCTGGTAAGGGGAAAGATCTTGAGTTACCCACTCACTGATCAGATACATTGTGTTGTGCCTCTTTTATTCTTTCATTTATTTTGACTAGTAACTGCTTTAAATGGCACAGTAGTCTGATTTTGTTTCCCTCCCTCTGTTTCTTCAGGCAATGTGGTTTATGACTTTTTCAAAGGACATGAGCTTAATCCACGCATCAAAGACTTTGATCTGAAATTCTTCTGTGAGATGCGCCCTGGTCTGATTGGCTGGGTGAGTTGTCATGGAACACCAAAGCAAACCTTTGTCTCAAAAAATTGATTTAGTGATCACTCGGAAGTAAGAAGATGAACACGCAAAACAGGTCATTTTGTACTGTTATAACACAATGATGCACTCTCTGGTGGCCATTTTTAACCTGAGACGTGAAACAAAATCAGTGAACGCCTTGTGTTTTCTTGTGACGATGAGGTTAATGCTTTCAGTGTAGATTTTATAGTATAAAAGAACTACAGCTTTTGAACATGGATTCCTGTGTTTTTACAAGACTACAATCTTTAAACTTAAGCAGGCTGTACATGCTGGTTTGATTCAATGTCAGGGATGCAATAATTTGTTTCTTCAAAACCTTGAATGAAAGTTTGCAGGTATTTTCACAGATGTCTAAACAGCATTCTGGATGATTAAAAAACATTCATAATGATGTTGGATTGTATCTGTCTCATTGTTCAGTGTTTGATCAACTTTGCAATGGCGCTGGCTGAGATGAAGCAGCAGGGTCTGGATGCACCATCTTACTCCATGATCCTTGTGAACCTCTTCCAACTTCTATACGTGGTGGACGGACTCTGGAATGAGGTGCGCTCAGCAGAGCACAAGATAAAAAATGTTTTCAAAAATATCACTCAAAGGGAATTTGATAAAACACAATGTTAAATAAAGAAAATAATTACATACATGGTCAGGTAAGCAACTTGTAAACCCATCTTACTTCATAAAAAATGAGTTGTTCAGACCAGTTGAGCGACTGTCTTTTTGTCTCCACAGGAGGCCATCCTGACCACCATGGACTTGATGCATGATGGTTTTGGCTTCATGTTGGCATTTGGTGATCTGGTGTGGGTTCCCTTTACTTACACCCTGCAGGCCTATTACCTGGTCAGCCACCCCAACCCAATGAGCCTCCCTGCCCTCATAGCAATCGTCACACTCAAATGTAAGTAGGAGCTGGGCATTGAATTGAAGTCACTGATCATCCCGATGAAGGATTTGGATTATTTGATTGCATAACTATTTGTCTATTATATAAAAAAACAAAGACAACACTTCAGTCGTCATTTTAATTCCCCAGTTTCTAAAATTGGGGTTGATGTTAAAGTTTTCTTTTGGTCTTTCAGTCGTTGGCTTCTACATCTTCAGGAAATCCAACTCTGAGAAGAACGCCTTCAGGAGAAACCCATCAGACCCCAGACTGTCTCGTAAGCTCTATCTCTTAAAGCTAATTGTGTCATGGTTATGTAATGAGATTACTTTCCCCCTACACATTTCTTTATTAGCATCCAAAGGCTGTAACAGTGGGTGGCACTGTTACTGATGTTTGAGCTCTGTAGTTATGTCCACACCAGAGTTACAATATGTCTTTGACTGAGTTTTCTTTCACATAGCCTGCATATATCTAACAGAGATGTAACAGTATGAAAATTTATATATCACAATGATGGTGACAGAAATTATCACACTTTCACAACCACTTCGACGTGTGTGTGTGTGTGTGTGTGTGTGTGTGTGTGTGTGTGTGTGTGTGTGTGTGTGTGTGTAAAATATATAGCACAGCCTGCAGCAAAGAGACTGTAGTCATGTAGTGACACTCCCACACCATCACTAATTGCTGCAATGCCTGATTTGGTCTGAATGCAGATGTAGGCTGAAAAATCTCCAGACTGCTGTGCCTTCCGCCATGTTTTCATTGACAAAAAAAACAACCCCATGCTGTGTGCCTACGTCAGGGAGACTGTTTCCAACTTTGGTTGATGGTGGACAGTATTTACTTTGAGTTTTTCAAAGCGCGTTAATCAAACACAGTTTTAATGATAATTAAATTTTACTGTGGTTTATCATTAAACTGGTAACCACTTTGTCACTCATATCTAATTGTAATTATTATTATTATTATTATTATTATTATTATTATTATTATTATTCAAAATAGTGACAGCAGAAAAAAATTCTGTAAATACCCTAGAATGCAGCGTTTATCATGTTTGATAAACCGGACAAGTTGTCAATAAATCAAACTTAAATAAAAAGTATTCAGTGATTTTTCCATACATTTGATGCCAATGTGTTTTGAATATCAGAATGATTCCCCATTTTTCCTTTTATTTCTTTGTCCTTTTCTGTATTTCTCACTGGTACCCTCGGTCTTTGTGTGTTTCTGTTCTCCTCAGATCTAAAGACTATCCCCACAGCTACAGGAAAGAGTCTGCTGGTATCTGGCTGGTGGGGTGTGGTCCGCCACCCTAACTACCTGGGAGATCTTATCATGGCTCTGGCCTGGTCCTTACCCTGTGGTGAGTTGGCCTCACACTTGCACCACAAGTAATCAAACACCATGCATTGCTACTCTTGTCATGTTTGGAGGTTACAGTGCTGCACTTTATTTGCTGAGGCTGAAATGACACTCATGGGCGTCACCAGGTCAGTTTCATTCAATGTTTTGAGAGTAGCCCCAAATATAATTTTAAATGTAGGCCTACGGCCAGACTGACAGCTTCCCTGCTAACTTTTCCCTCTGCTGCCACTCACTCTCATTCGCTCAACCAACCACCCACTCACTACGAACACACCTTGCGCACAGCCCTGTTCCTTAAAGAAGTTACACTACTCTTAAAAGTATGATCTCAAGTTACAGCGGAAAGAGCAGAGGAGAAATGGTGGATTTTCTTTTGTTGACTACAGTCCTAGTTTTCACATAAAAGGAATTTGCCGCTACTCAGTGACAGACTCGTTCAGCGACCTAAAGAGGCAGCAACGGCAGAGAGAAGCAGTGGGGAAAAACTGCAGAGCCAGAATATTTTTTCTCTGAATTAATTGTTATTTAGTTGACTGTTTGATAGTTCAGACTTGGTTTTTAAGATTCAGGTTAGAATTAAGTTTAGGTTCAGGTCAGGGTAAGGTTTGGGGTCAGGCATTTAGTTTTGATGGTTAGGGTAAGGGGCTAGGGAATGCATTGTGTCAATGAAGATCCTCACATGTATAGCTGTACAATCGTGTGTGTGTGTGTGTGTGTGTGTGTGTGTGTGTGTGTACAGTCACACAGAATTTCTAGCCCACGTTATGCTGCCACCTGGTGGAAATCCCAACACACTACAAAGCAAATTGACCTACTGTATAAAAACTGCTATACCAGCTGTATAACAAAACAAAAACACGTATCGACTCATAGATGATTGGCAATCGGGGCATCCCTAGTGCTAACATAGTTAACAATTATGAAATTCTAGATGACAATTTATTGTCTTTTTTTGTTCATATGTTGCCAGATATCAGTGCTGATGTGTTTGGCTTTGTAATTATACCTAAATTCATGTTGTTAATTCCAATGCTCATTGAAATGACGCAGTAGTTGGCAAAGGAGTGTCAATTAATCTACAAATAGTTTCTGAAACAATGTTTCACCTGTCACCCTGCTACACATACATTTATTTTAAATGGCTTGTTGGCTCGTTCTCAAACTGCTGTGTAGCCGACCTAATGTAACGAGGAGGGGTTTAAGATGGTTAATTAATGTGGAATTGATTTTTATTTTCAAAACTTAATATCCAATTGGGATTCTGGGATCCAACCAATTACATAGTTAACCGTTTCTGCTCCAGCTTCCAGACCGTGGTTGGGAAGCACAACAGGGACTTTTTTGCCTCCAGGGCCAAAGTTGATGCCACTAACCTCCCTCACTTTACCCAGCAGTTGGGACGTAAGACACTGGAGCTCTGCTGGGTCCTGAGAAGCTGCAGCATTTATTCAGAGACAAACTGAGACATAAACTGTACATTTAATTCTCTGTTGTGATCGCCAGCACCTGTTTATCTGAGGCACCGCCACACGATCTCTCTCTTGCTCGACCACACACTCACTTCTCTGGCACTACACACTGAGCTGTTTCTTACAGGAGCCATGCTGCTGTTGTACCACCATCTTTCCATCCATGCATTTTTATGCAACATTTCTAACATTGGACTAGAATTCTATTGATTGTGGACTCTAACAATTACGCAAAATGATCATGGTCAAATGATCGCAATCAACTCATTAGAAGAATGTTTACTGAGGTAATAAATCAAGTGAGAATTTGGGTCATTTTCTCATTGTCATACAATCAGACTTAACAAGGCAGCATGTAGCCAAACAGCAGGTGACAGGAAAGGGTGCACAAGAGCACAAATAAATCAATGTATGAGAAAGACTGTATGTCACACATAATGGGAATTCTAACCAATCGACCAGCGACCAGAAGATGACAGCCCTACTTTTGTGCGAAACGATAAAAAGAACAGCTCTTTGGTACAAACAAAAGGAACTGATTCATACTTGGTGAAAGATGGTCTTTTTATCGTTTCAGTTGAAAAGAATCTGTTCCTTTACAAATGTAACATCCCTCCTCGTAATGAGGCTTTGACCATGTGTGAAACTCAAATTGAAGACTGTAGCTGTTGCCTTTAGACACCCTACATTGAGGCATCAGGCATTGTAGATGACAGATGCTGGTAATCAGATGGGTCCACTAAACAAAAAACTGTATAAACAAAGAAAAACAACGTGAAGAATAGGGGTTTACCATAGAACATGAACTTCTGCAACAGGATAAAATGGTCTTAAAAAATGAGAGGTAATGACCACCTGATAGATTCAGTCAGATTAAAATGTGTGTTCTTTTTCTTCTGTCCTCCTGCCCTTTACCACCTGCAGGCTTCAGCCACCTCCTGCCCTGGTACTATATGATCTACTTCATCATCCTGCTCGTGCACCGAGACTCCCGTGACATGAGCGAGTGCAGGAGGAAATATGGCTCGGCGTGGGACGAGTACTGCCGAACTGTTCGCTACCGGATCATTCCCCATGTCTACTGAGGAGCCCAAAGCTGGACACTCGAGCTGAGGCCATTTTCTGAGTCAATAATATGGCTGTGAAGGCTCATGAAAAACCCAAATATGAATGGATAGATTGACTGATTTGACTATTTAGAATCTTTATTTTATTTAATTTTTTTACCAAGAATGTTTTGAAATCTTGATTCTGGACTGAAGGCGCTATAGAAATTTTCTTTATGGAAGAAAAAAGACACTCATTGGTATTATGGACTGTTTGAAGTATTGCCTTTTTTAATTGAAATTCTCAAAAATATACGTTTTTAAAAGTTTACAAAAAAACGCCTCTGCTAGGAATGTCTTGTTAGGATGTATATTTCTGTATATACATATTTTGTTTTTATACTTGCAGAATTTTTGGTTTTGCTCTTTGCTCCCATATTCAAAATGTTACAATATCAGCTTGGCTATTAATAATAATTTTGCAAGTACGCCTTCCAACTCTAGTATGGGATGAAAATGCTACGTCTTTTTAAATTACCTGTACAGTGGAACTAGGACTTATGTTCTTTCTCAGGACCAAGGATGTTGTCAGGAAGTTGAATTAGAAGAGTTTGTCTTCAAATTTGTTGTGTATAATTTTATATAGATATCTACTTTTGACTTGAGAGTGTAAAATGATTTTGGTGGTTTCAAGAAAAATGCAGTAAGGCATTATTTTTTCTTACATTATCATTTCCAAAGTGTATTTGATTTGGCTTTGCTACCTCAGGTTCACTCACTGTCCAGTCCTTCCTCCTCTGTGTGCTGTGGTCTGGTAGGCAGTGTGTGTAATTATGAGTGACGTCACTGCTTCAGAAATGAAAACGAGTTTGACTTGTTTTTCATTTCAGCAATAACATTAGCATTTGTTACGAACAAGTGGCACCCATCCACATCACACGCATCCTGTCTTCAGAAGGAATTCCCAACTGCTTTTATGTCTGACCGTTTTATGGTGCTTATGAGCCATCTGTATTTTCTCCTGCTAGTTTCTGGAGCGTATTCTGTTATCAGCTGGTTGTTCATTTTCTACCACTGCCACATGAATTTGGTTTTAACCTATTTAAGCTTTAACTTTTCAGGTCATATGACGATGACAATTTTAATGAAGTTTATACTGTGACAATATGCAGAGCTGTTGACTATGTTAGCAATTATACCCTGTGCTTTTGCAAACCCAAAAAAGTATTTTTATGCAGCTGTAGCAGAGTACACAAGTAGCGATACATTACCTAGACTAGGTAGCATATTAATGCTGTGCTGACTGAAAACCATGTAAATATTGTTTTGTTTTAATCATGTTATTTTGAGTAAAAGAGGTGATAGTAGTGATAATAGTAACGTTTCTCATTAGATAATTAATTTTGCTTTTTATCTGTTTTTTTTATTAAGTTAACTACTACTTATTTCAATCACTGTAGTTATGTTTACACCTAGATCTGCCATGTTTCTGGACAATACTTAAAAATGTATAAAAAAATGTAAAATGGTGTGCCACACTCTTTACCTGATCAGAAAGAAAACATGTTTGATACTGGAGGTACCACCATCATGTATTATGGTGATATCTAGTTCTGTCTTAATATGTGGCTTTGGTCTGGCAGCCTGTGAGTGGAAAGCAATACATCGGATGTACGTCGATATATGGAAACTTATCAGTTCCAGCAGGCTGTCAGTGAGGATGAATCAAATCTGTGACAGTAGCTGGAAAAAGCTTATCCGTACAAATGTTGCAGCATAAAATAAAGATTTACAGTTTTTCCTTTTTCTGCTTTCTATTTCTCGACTTCGTAGGCTTTACGAGTGAGCCCCTCTCACACATGCAGTACATCCCTGTTCAGCAACATTACCTCCATGGATTTTCAGGGAAATCTTTACCTCCAACTTCCCACCTCAAGTGTTGTGAATGAAGGCAGTAAGGCTGCAGGGACAAGTTTGCAAAGGGTTATGACCACCTGACCAAAGACGCTTTCACATGGAGCGAGCAAACCAATCACAAGACTCCACTGATAACGTTTTTGAATCTGCAATCCGTCTCAAAAAATGTTGAGTATTAAATACATTCCAAGCACACTGGCAATCAGATTAAAAACTGCACCGGGCCCGCCATACCTGAAAATAAGAGACGTCTTCCGCCAACCCGCGGAGCATGCTGGTCTTATCGCTGACTTTACAGGCCGCAGCTCGCCGCTCATCTGCTATGGCTGCCCATCCAGCCCCCGGTAAACCTTCCAGCATGCTCCGCAGCTCCCAATTTGGGTTCGGGAGGCAGACACCCTCTCTTCGTTTAAGAGTATGCTAAAAAAGTTCCTTTTTGATAAAGCTTATAGTTAGGGCTGGCTCAGGTGAGTCCTGAACCATCCCTTAGTTATGCTGTTATAGGCTTAGACTGCCTGGGGGATTTTCCATGATGAACTGTGCTTCTCTCTCCTCCTCTCCCTCCCAACCGTACGCATTCCTATCCCACTAATACATGTTACCAACTCCATTTCTTCCTGGTAGTTTTTGTGCTTTCTGTGCTTTTTTGCCTTCTCACTTTCTGCAGGTATTTCTGCCTCTGGAGCTGTAGATTCTGGATCTGTGATTGCCGGCCGTCTACTGCCCCCATGTTCCTGCTCCACACTCACTGCTGCAGTTGTTATTATTATTAGTCTGATTTGTTGTCTCTCCTCCTGTTCTGTCTCCCCTCTCCCCCTCTCTCCTCCCCTTTCAACCCAACTCGGTCGATGCAGATGGCCGCCCACCCAGAGCCTGGTTCTGCTCGAGGTTTCTACCTGTTAAAAGGGAGTTTTTCCTCGCCACTGTCACCAAATGCTTGCTCATGGTGGGAACTGTTGGGTCTCTGTAAATAATATTTTAAAGAGTATGGTCTAGACCTACTCTATGTGAAAGTGTCTTGAGATAACTTTTGTTATGATTTGGAGGCAGCACGTGAAGCTGGGGAAACATGTCTCTGACACCAGGACCATCAGCACCTGTGCCCCTTAAGGCTGCGTTCTTTCCCCTCTACTCTTCTCCCTGTACACCAACAGCTACACCTCCAGTCACCAGTCTGTCAAGCTCCTGAAGTTCGCAGACGACACCACCCTCATCGGGCTCATCTCTGGTGGGGATGAGTCTGCCTACAGGTGGGAGATTGACCATCTGGTGACCTGGTGCAGCCAGAACAACTTGGAGCTCAATGCTCTCAAGACAGTGGAGATGGTTGTGGACTTCAGGTAGAACCCAGCCCCACTCACCCCCATCACCCTGAGAGACTGCCCAGTCGACACTGTGGAGTCCGTCTACTTCCTGGGCTCCATCATCTCCCAGGACCTCAAGTGGGAGCTGAACATCAGCTCCATCACCTAGAAAGCACAGCAGACGATGTACTTTCTGCAGCAGCTGAAGACGTTCAACCTGCCAAAGACGATGATGGTGCACTTCTACACCACCATCATCGAGTACATCCTCACCTCCTCCATCACCGTCTGGTACGCTGCTGCTACTGTCAAGGACAAGGACAGACTGCAGCGTATCATCAGAGAGAGTGGTTGGCGTGCAGGGAAGATTGTGGCCGACCCCTCCCACCCTGGACACAAACTGTTTGAGACTCTCCCCTCTGGCAGGAGGCTGCGGTCCATCAGGACCAAAACCTCTCGCCACAAGAACAGTTTCTTCCAGTCTGAAAAACAACTGCATCCAATTTATTTAGTGGAAAAGCCATTGTGCAAACAGTAAGTGCTTTACTTTTGGTCTCTGCACTCCCACACAAATGATTACAATTAATTTCCTATGGTAGTGTTAAACAACTAGGGATGGAATATAAATTAGACCAATGTGCTGTGGAGTCGTGTCATGTTGAGTGTTGTTGCTTTCGGCATCCTCTCAGTACCAGTCTGGATTGTGGAGTGACAGCTCACATCCACTTGAACTGTTGATGTGAACTAAACAGTTCAGATGAATGAAACAATTAACAATGAATGAACATGTAGAGATATTTTATCCTGACGCTTATGTTTTCTTGTCACGTGAATGTGTAAGTAAACATGGTTCTCGAGTTTATTGTCGAACAGGTTTCTGTTGACGAATTACATTCTAACGTTATGTAACCTGAACAGTTTATGCGATTCACATGGGAGCTTTTTATGTTTTTGTTTTTGTGAAATAGTATCCATTTAAATGTATTATGTTAACTACTATTAGCTGGTTAACGGTAACCGGTTGCACTGTGTGTAAGATGGTGTCTAAACTATAAATGATCATGCATCATTTAAATCATGTCAGTTCATCCTGTTAACACTTAAAGCTGGGATTGGTAACTTAGGAGAAACCAGCAAGAGAAGCTAGATTTTTAAAGTATCCAACCTTTTTACTAACTAATGTGAGCGTTTCAGGCTTTCTTTGGATACACACACACACACACACACACACACACACACACACACACACACACACACACACACACACACACACACACACAACACTTAGATCAATTGGTTTGGCTCTGCACATGGGAAATAAGAGCGTGATAAGCAACAAAGGTCCAAGTGAACGATAAATTAACTGTAGTATTTGCTTTATTGTAACTACAAGGCTTGAAACAATGAAAGACAGCTCGTGCAGACGTGGCCTCGCACAACAGACTATAAACAGCATCTGAGGAGTGTGGCTCTGCCAGAAGAACAGGAGAGATGAAGCAGGCACTTCTATATCAGAGAAGATAGACAGTTTCTAAAGTTCTACATCAGGAAACTGAGTGAAATCATTTCCAGCTGTTCCACTGTCAGATCAAGGCTCATCGAGTCAAGATCATCGAGTTCAGGTCACACACTAAGCATACAATTCTTGATTCTTTTGCAGCAACCCCCAAATCTCAGTGTTCTCCCTGTTGTTTCCAAACTGAGAACAGTTTTGACTCAGAGAACAGGGAACTTGGAGGAGATTTGGGGATTTAAGGTTAGACTGGACACTGACAACATCAGGAAGTGTTTGAGACAGATGTTTCCAGCTGGTTTTAACTCAACAGGTCTCATTACTGTTCAAGTATGTTGATGAAGGCGATTCATACTGAGACTGTAGGAGAACTTTGTTACATAAAAAAAAAAAACAAAGTTGACCCAAATCTATTGTTAATGGGTAACAGCAACTTTGAACAGTGTATTCCTCATTTATATATGGCCATGCATGTCCAGTTACATTACGGACTGTTGACTCAGCTCATCACCTACTGCACCACCACCATGATGTGTCACAACACATGAACTATTAAAAAAGAAAAAAACATTGGCTGAAGCTTGTTGGGGTGTTTTTCCTGTTTACATCAATTTTGTTTTGGTTCATGATTCACATTCATGTGTGAAAACCCTTTAAGAAGAGATCAAGACTCACACTGTTAAAGCATCAAGCCTCAATCCCACTTCAGCCCTGCAGTCTGCAGTCAGAGTAGAGCAGCATCACCTGTTGGACACTAAAGTCTATCACACACAGGTGGAGATGTTTTCCATATACAGAGGTGTTGATTTAGCGTTCTAATTTATAACAATCTTGAAGTCTTAAACAGATTGTTGTTGTTGGATAAATGCAAAGACAACATTTTCTATTAATTTTGAACCAAGGTCCACTCACTAGCTTTTACCAGAGCATTCAAAACTGCAAATTCTTCATCACATAAACTTTGGTCACACGATAACAGAGCTTTTTCCTGAGCTTTCAACTGTGACATGTAGTTAAATGTTCTGTAAGAAGATAGCAAGTGCCTAGAGTGGAGATTTTTGTATTATGTATCAAAGGTCAAGAATGACACTCAGACCATTCAGTTATAGTACTACACTCCAGAATGAACAAGACCTTTACTGGTGTTAGCATTTTGAGTTTCACTCCGAGAGCCAGATCCATCAAATCTTTTTGTCACCATGATACAGATGTGTGTATCAAAACTTATAGCGCACGCACGCATGCACGCAACCCCCCCCCACACACACACACACACACACACACCTGCTTGTTTAACAGGTTAATGTACAGTCTTCAGTGAAGGGCATCCTTTGTCCCAGCTCTCTAGAATATTGCCTTCATTAATTGAATGTAACAAAATTCCCTTTCCCAAGTCTGAACACAACACTATCTGAAGGAATGTTGCTTTATGAACAGTCTCCGCTCTGTGGACAGAAATGTAGCAAAAAATAAACACAAATCAGAATAAATAGATTATTATAAGTACAAACAAAAGATTCAATTGAATACAGGTGAAGAAGCCTTCTCACTGATATTGGAGGACCCGACGTGATGCAATGCTTTACTAACGGTGAAGATACTGAAGAGCAGATGGAGCAAAGGCTTCTGTCTTTAAAACCATCAGGGAGACGCTGATGTGTCCTGTGCTTCCGCTAGCCAGTTTGTGCCTCTCATTTCATTTTTAGGAGAGCATTGTGTTAAAGAAAACATTCAAGTCACAAAAATAAAGTACTTTTATCATCAAAAAGAGATAGGTTTCACTTTTAGACACACGGCAGAAGTTTGTTTACTATTTTTAATTAAAAGTTTATGGCAGAGGCCCTGTGTCTTAGCTAACTGTTTACTTACTCACTCACTCACGAGAGGTGTCAATAGTTAGATAGAATAGAGTGTCATTGCTCGATACATGATTTAGGACAGTTTATGAAAAATGATTGCACAAATCAAACCTTTTGCCTGTATGTCCACAGGTTTAACACACAGCACAGTAAATCTGTGTATATGAATACCCATTCAAAGGAGGCTGTTCCAGCGATAGAACAATCATGTGGACGGCGTATGTTGAGCCTTAGTTATTCCAAAACAATGTACTATGTGGAACAAGAAACAAATATATTTTTCATTTTTTCCATTTGTGATAATGTTTTGGTACTACAGTTCCCATCATGCTTTGGTTGATGTCAACAATAATGTCGGCAGTAAGTCTAGATGTAACCATGGATGTACACACATCAACCCGCTGGATTACTGCTGGTACAGGAGAAAAAGGAGATCTTCAGCTACGATGAGTTTTATGGAGGTTTATCCTTAACGGACAAATACAGAAATACTGTATGTATAGTGTGTGTGTGTGTGTGTGTGTGTGTGTGTGTTCTTCTTAGAGTCATAACTTTGTCAAAACAGAAGAGGTGCAACTACTAGGTTAACAGCCTGCCATTATTGTTATTATTGATTCTTTATGATTTTGATTTTCATGTATTTTTGGCTTATTTCTGTAACTCAAATGTTATCTTCAATGAAAAAGCCTTCAATGTAAAAATGTGTATGTGGTACAAACCACAGCTATTCCTCACCAGCCTGGTGCCTTCTTCACTTCTGCTTCTCAACAAAAAAAAAGGCCAGAGAGGTGTGGGAATATTAACACACTGTCAGTGCAATGTGGTCTATGGTGAACCAACATCAGTGTGACTGGCACACTCACCAGTTTCCATTCCTACTCACACTCCGTCCAGCTGGGTGGAGTCGGCCTCCGGTCCAGCAGGACTCAGTTCACACAAGTAAAAGAGTGTCTCCTCGCTGGCTTCTGCCTCTGTCAGAGGCTCCAGGCGGATCAGGGAGCTGCGGGCCGGCTGCCTCGACACCAGGCCAGTGTCCAGCAACTCTGAGGGCGGTTCGGCCTCCACAGGAGCACCGGAGCTGGAAGAAAGACGGAGGTGGCTGTTGGAGGAGTCGGTGCAGCTGCTGCTGCCGGTGCCCAGATCCAGCTCTGGAGGAGGTGTGCAGCCATCGAGGAAGGCCAGCAGGGGGCAGGAAGTGTACTGGATCAACTGCTTATCTGAACACATGACACAGGATGAGTTCAGAAAAATGTAATCAGCTTGGACTGTGTCCAACGCAACACATAACATACCAACAATAATCACCATCTCCCTAAATGTAATCACTTTCTTTGATTGCTAACATAATTTGTTGTATGGACAACAGCTATAAACACTTCTTCGTCCACCACCTTCATCAAAACACTGAATGATGACTGAACTCTCCAGTAGAGTTCCACAGACTGGGAGAATCTAAGACATGAGGCTTAAGGTGGAACAATAACTAACACAGTGCCATTCAGATAAAGTACTGCACTGGAAACCCGGAGCCTCACCTCTGTTGTCTCACGATACTCACACACCTTAAGGAACACTATAAGGAACATGAATCATTTCAGGTAGGTGGGGGAGAAAAGGAATATTAGTGAGTGTTTTTGAAAGGACAGAGTCATTTTTGTATGTGTTCATCTGTTGCCACCTTTTATTGTAATTTTGTTTCAGCAACTCTTCTCATCGCATTAGAGCTGCAACTATCAAATGTTTTTATTACCCATTAATTGGTTGATGACTTTTCCAATGAATTAGTCTAATAAATTATTGGTAAGCAGTGAAAAATGTCCATGTCTACATGTCTGATGGAAATTCAAAGAGGATGAAGAGAGATGACTTATGAAAACGCTTTCCATTTCAAGTAATCGTTTCAGCACATCACATTTATTTTGAACTGCTAATTAACAAGCGAAAATTCGCAATAGCTGCAACCATGTACACCGAAGCATCTATACACACACACACACACACTCCCCCCTCACAAACAAGCAAATTTCAGCCTCATTGTTAGAAAGTTGTGGTTGCTTTACGGGGGCACACCTTTGTGGACCAATGAACTGATGGACCTACAGAACGAGATGGGGGTTATTATTTTATTTTTATCAAACATTGATACGCCCCACAAGAGTCTACAACAAGTTACGACTCATAAGTTATGTTTGGGCGATGATCGAAATCAAAAGCTAATTTCAATCATCGAAAAATCATATTTCATATATCATATGTTATATCACACTTTAAGTAGGAAATTGAAAATGTAAATGACGGCTTTCAGGGCATAAATCCAATGATGTGTTCTTTAAGAATCAAGAAAAATGTGAATTTGAATTTAACTGTACCGTTAAAATCAAAAGCGAATTTGGAGAATTGTGGGTGTGGCTAAAGTATAGGGGCGGGGCAAACCATCACCAATGAAACGGTCTGTTTGGCCATGTTACGTGAATCCATTTAGAAGTTGTGCGCCTTTTTGTGATAGGCCAGCCCTACTGCCACGCCCCCCTTTTCTAGCCAACACACACACACACACACACACACACACTACATGCCAAATGTCAGTCTCCTAGGGTGAAAACTGTGCCCCAAAAGGGTGGGGAATTTTTTGTGGACCAACCAACCGACAGATCGACCGAGGGCAGGGTTTTGAGGGAAAGCATTACAAAATCTGAAAGTGAAATCAATGAGTCATACTCCCAAATTGAAAGACCAGGCTCTTAAATAAAGATAGAAAAAAAGCCCCATAACTAAGTATGTCACTGTAGGTGGCTTTTGTACAGTTAGGGTAAGTTGATGCAGGAGTGTGAGTATGTCTGAGTATCTCTACTCACCTGTGTTGTCTTCCTCTGTCTGGTCTTTATTCAACTGTGCAGTGTTCTCTTTGGAGGACACACTCTCCTGAAAAAACACGGAGAGGAAATGATGAACACAAAACACTAGCTTCAAACCCAACAAATAACAGCCGAGATTTAAAAAATATAGATGTGGATTAAAGGAAAGGTTTACATTTTTTTCAAACCAATGTCACAATATTGACATGGCCATATGTGCAATGAAAAAGTTATTGGTCACTGTAATCATTCCATCTGTCTATACCTATATAGACATGAAGAGATCCCTTACTAACGTGACCTTAATGTAACAGATGGAGGGAATCCACAGTCCTTGTTGTGTGTAAACATTAATTCTTAAATTCAGCTGAGATTAATATGAGGCTCTAGTATTCTAAATTACACAAATCAAGTGGGTTTCTTCCACGTTAGTCTTTTTGCTTTAAAATCACCTTTTTACTTGTATGCCTAGAGTATATAGCCATACTCATAGTACTCTTCCTGATTCTCTTCAAGGCTCTCACTTGCTATCCTATGTGCTTTATCATATTCAAATCTTTGCTGTCCTGTCCTTGTCCTTTCCAACTTTGCTAACACTGTAATTTCCCCTTAGAGATGAGTAAGATCAGGCTACATTTTCTTGCTACCTTTGACTTATTCTAATGAGTAAGTGGAGTGTGCTGTCCTGTCTCAGCTGCATTTTGCTCTGATGAATACTGGAGCCGTACAAACTGCTCTCTGTGCTCTAAGTCACAATTCTAGAAAAACATCACTTATTGGTATTAAGCCTTTATGTTTCACATTGCTAAAACACTTTCTGCAGTGGAAATATGTAAAAACTGTCAGCTTTTCCACAGTGCTGAAATAAAACAGATTAGATATGTTGTGTTAAGTCTGAGGAGGTATTCAGGATCTGGATCAGGTGAATGTTTTTTGATTTAGTGTGTATGTGATATAATTTTACCTCTAAGGCATCAAAATCAATGCCAAAGTGTTTTCCATAAAGCATGGCCTGGAAGTCCTCCAGACTGCAGTCAATACTGTCCAGATAGTCCATCAGCTCCACCCTGACGACAGACAGACAGACAGACAGGCAGATTTTTGGACTATTCCTCTGCTGTCCATTCTGAGTTGTATATATTCATTAGGGCTGTACCAAATGTCATTTCTTTACATTCCAAGCTTCTGTTAGGTTTTTGAGTGAAGCTTTAAATGCTTGCCATCATATTTTATGACGTCATTACCCTAAAAAAAGTAAAACAAATTCTTAAACAAAATCCTCAATTTCTTTTAGATTCTTTTTTGTTTTTGTGGTTGTATAAATGTGATTGATGGTGCTGTTAGACTGTTGCTACCACATCGTTAATACATGTCCCTGGGAGGCACAAGCAAGAGGTAGAACAAACAGGTTTTGGACTGTAGTGAAAACTATTTTTTTTTTAAAAGGCTAAACGCCACCAAATATGGATTGAAGCAGAATATTTGGTTAGATAAAAACATGTTGTGAAATTTGGGAATGATTACATCTATCTTTTTTCAGTAAATATAGACTTTTGGACTTTACAGCACTCTGTAGTTATAGGAAATGTTTTGATCACACAAGTCTGAAACAATCCTATGCCACCACTGGAATCTAACTGTACAAATAGTACAATACAAATAATATTACTATAGCCTAATCTTTATCTGCAACTGTGCAGAAATACCGGGTTAAAACTGAATCAACAGTCATGCAAAAAATAAAATGACTGGAGCTTCGAAGTCTTTGGTATAGCCTTAGAATTCAAGCTGGTCTTAGGTAGAAAGAAAGGAGGCAGTATCAGTTCCAATGAAGGCTTTGCTCTCTCACTAACTTCTACTGTTGTGTTTCAATGTAAAATCTGATGGGTGTAATGAAACATTGTTTAAAGATTACAAACATGGGGAGGAGTGTAGATATTTTTTCATCTGACTGAATAAGGAGGGGTTTGAATGTCTATGTTCAGGCAAAGAGCAGCACATGTTGACTCATGTAACTGACCAATTTAAAAGAGGTCCAGTGTTATATGTAATTCAGCAGTACATGGGGGAGAAAGCTTGAAACCAATCCAGGCTCACAGTGTATGTGTGTATATTAAGACTAAGGCTAAGGCTAAGTATCGTTTACCACTACCCTTAAAGTGACACAGATACCAGTGGAGTACTTAATTTGATAGCTTTATTTTTTTCTTCTTCATCGGATACCCATCATGTGACTGAAGGCAAAATGCCATCAAGCATCACATTAAATCGAAGAATGCTTGCAGTGATTGGCTGTGAGCAAATACAAATTGTAAGTTTTTCTAGTTCTGGGTACAAAAGGATTGAATGGAGGTGTCGTTTGACTGACTTGAAGTTTCGGTACTACTTGGTACTGGGTTGTTTCGGTCAATACATTAAAAGGTAAATGATATCTACTGACCAGCCTCTGAAAAACATCATTACATCTGCACAGACTTTTCTGCCGTTAAACTTTATTAAGCCCTTTAAGTACATATTTTAAATCAAAAGAATTATATGAATGCTGGCACTTACTTGCCCAGCAGGTTAATGTTCTGTGATATTGCTCCATTCTCGTTCAGTATGGAGTCCATCATCTTGACGGGGTCCTCCAGACTCAGGCCTGAGGGTTTATTGAGCTGCAGGGCACTGCTGGTTGGTCCACTGCCATCAAAAGAGCTGTTCCTCTGGATGTCGTCTGCTGCTGACACAGCGGCCTCTGTCTGTTTGATCTCATCTGTACAGGTGGTGCTCACCTCCGTCTCTGCTGGCAGCACTGCACAGCTTTCCAGCTCTACTTCCACGATTTCTACATCACTAGGGGAGGATATTTTCAAAACAGCATGTCATCAAGAAAATAACTGCTGACAATTTATTATATGGCTCCTAATGTCAACTTAGTCAAAGTTTTTGTTGTAAATGAACTTTCCTGACACTGCTCTTGCATTTTGGACACCTATTGAATCAGTATGTATGTATGTATGTATGTATGTATGTATGTATGTATATATAAAAACCTTGCAGTCCCTACCGAAGTTCTTCTACTTCGTTAGTCATACTCTTGTGGGGACCAAAATATTAGTTTGATATACTAATTCAATAAATGTTTAGAATGCAAAGAACAAAGGGAACATATTGAGTTTCTATCCAATACAGCTGTTTATACTGGAAATACTGGATGCGCAATGTCTTTTTCCGAACTTATTCAAATGTAAATGCACATTTAGAATGCCTTTCTAAAAGAAGACTTATGAGTTAAACTTACTTGGACCACTGCAGAAAATTACAGATGGACATTTAATATCCAGTAATTCATATTATAGACACTACCACTGACTAGCCATATAACAATCTGGACACATTTTCACACTGACCACACAGGGTCCAGTCATGTGTAATTTAATGGTACTATTTTATGTAAGTGCAGAGTGGAGTAATCAAGTTTGTGATGTGAGCCATGGGGCGTAGGTAGTCCGCAGTTCGCACATGGCGTAGATGTTTATACAGTGTGTATCCTACGTTTGCTTGGATGACAGCTCATCTCGTTTAATGTGGCAAAATGCATATTAGATAAGAGACTTTTTGCAACAACGGTATAAATGGCAGATGTAGCTAAGTTAAAGTTAGCTAAAAGTAGATTACTGGCCCCACCCAAAAAATACTTGAGTAGAAAAGTTTAAAAGTTTAAAAAGGAAAGTGAAAAGTTCAGTCAAATGAAGTCAATTTTATTTCTATAGCACCAAATCATAACAGGAGTTATCTCAGTTACTTTTGCGTTAGTTGTAACAAATTACTACCCACCCCTGATAAACATCTTACCCTTGCTCGCAGGCTCTGGGTGACCCCTCCGTCATCTCAGCTGTCAACTCTGTATCATTCTCGGTCAGATCACAGATGATGACATCATCTGATATCTCAGAGCCCTTCACGCCATTCAGGCTATTGACAGATGACTGAACAGGACACACACAGTCAGAATCTGAACTTCAGAAAAGTTCCAATTCAGAACATTTTCCACAAAACACATCACATATTCAACAATATCTATCTCAAAACAACAATGTAGGCTTAAAATGTAAAATATGAGAAGTAACTGATCATATCAGGAATACTGAATCACTATAATCACTATATACTATAAGTGTTCACTATAGGTAGTACTTGTTTATGGGACTACATACTGCTATTTACTGACCTGTTCCACACACGCTTTCTCATCATATATCTGATGAATGTATTTGGGCTGCTTTCCATTGCTGTTCATAAGAATTTGCCTGTCAAAAAGACGACACAAAATGTAAAGCTCATACAGACTACAGTTTACATTATGAGAGTGCTGAAATACTTAGACGATTTACTATGTAGTCGTTGGAGAGGAAAATATGGCAATGCCAATTTAAATAATAGAATGACCGTGTAATTATTCAAGTAAAAATTCCAATGTTTATTTCTTTTCTCCCTTTTATCATTGTAAAGGAATGATCAATCATTTAATCAAAATCATAATTCACTAATCAATAACTGACTAATTGATAAAGGAAATCATTAGTTGCAAGCTTTATTGTTTACACAACAATGTGAACTATCATGAAATAAAGTTACATTCTGAGATACAGACAATAGTTACAATTCAGGCACATGTTAAACCACACACTGGGTCACCACAGACAATTTGTGATCACATAGGCTACAAAACTCAAACCACAATTTCAGTAATTATTATTAACTGTCAATTTGGCATACATTTTGTAGTTGTATTTCATGGAGGCAACTCATTTGATGGCATATTGAGACTACTCACCCACTAATTATAATTAGTGACCACTTAACCAATGCCTCTCTGACAGGCACAGGGTGTGTGTTTTGAGGCTCAGTACTCACTCTAATCCCAGCTGGAGACTGTAACACAGTGTGACCTCACCTTTTGCGTTTTAAATTCAGGATGCGGTTGTTCTGCACCAATGTGACAATGAACTGTATCAGCTGAAAAAAAGAACAATCTCTGAGATTCTACAGAAAATGCAACTGGATTTATAGCTCAGATGTCAATAATGAACATTACACATGCTAACACTGGTTACATTAGATATTAGATATTGCCACACATGTACCCATGTAAAAAAAAAAAAAAAGACTTGTCCTGTATATATTTCTAATATGTTCATTCCACCTCAAACAAACCTATAATAAAATTGCATTAAAATTTATTTTGGAAAATTCTGAAATGCAGCTTATTAGGACGGAGGTGTTTATTAGTCAGTGTCAGTGCTCACCTTTTTGATGAGCTGCTGTTGGTGGGCATGTTTTTGTCTCAGATCTGAGATCTCCCTCCACAGAGCTTCATTCTCCCTAAACAACAAAACAAGTTTCATACAGTGACAGAACAGTTGAACAGTCTTCTTTGAGTTCTTGAGGCTTCATTCAAGTTTTTAGTTCAGTGGTAATGCAGGTATTAGTTTCTTACATGTCATCAGGTAGGCGTTTTTCAACTCCATGGTAATGTTGAAGTTGTAGTATTGGTGGTGGTGTTGTATTGTATTGCACTATGAACTGAAATCTGAATTGCAGCACGCCTGTACTCACCGCTCTGTGCATCGATATGGCAGAATTAAACCTTACTAGTGTGCGGTTCACAAGAAAACTGTTATTCCACTTGATCAGCAGAGAGTTGAGTGTCCATAAATGTTATTTAACACCTCTGGAGGCTCAATATGCAAATTGATATGGGTCTAGCAGGGCTAATACATCAGAGAAGAGTTGTTTTTTAATGATTTTCAAGTATTTCATAGAGACCGATGCAAGGGCTAAAGGACGTCGTTCTTTTCTTTTGCCCTGTTTTTAGTTTTTGGGATAACCAGAAACTTCTTCCATAAATCGGGAATTATCTCACTGTTCAGTGACAGCTGGAATGGTGATGCAAGCTGCTCTGCACAGACCTTCGTGCATGCTGCTGCCAGTCTGCATGCTTTCCTCGTTTTGACACATCTGAAGTGTTGTTTGCCGTCTTCTACGGAAGTCAATATATATTTTGACAACTGGTATACTGTCTATACCAGGATATCTACGTGTATCAGCAAGTTAAATGTAAGACTGTTTAATGCCACTGTTTAATTAATTAAATTTGAAGTCAATTTTGCAAAAAAAAAAAACAAACATCAAAAACATAAGACTTACTCTTCTGAGTCAATACATATAATGTCAGTTCAAAAATATAAGTAAGGCAAAATGACAATAATTGATTGAGTAAAAACATCTGTCCGAATACGTTTATTAGTCTGAAATCTATATATCCTTAATGATATTAATGATATTTATTTAGACCCCTGTTATTATTATTGTGGTTGTCTGTTTTATAGTTTAAACACGGCTTTTAAATAAATAGGTAAGTGCCATCCTGTCTCATTTAGCCTACAGACAGTTGTCATAATGAAATCTACTCGACTTCCTCATGTAGATGATTGCCCCACTTTTAACATCTCGTCTGTGGCCCAAATATTGGTGGAATTGGACAGTTATTCACCCAGCAATGTTTCCTACACATTATTTAGCCAATATTGTTCAGCGCATTATACCCTGAACAGGGAATATGTGAGGGACTACACAATTGTTGGGTGCAATGACATGAATGAGACCTGTTCTGAAATACTGGAGAGTAATAGAGAATTAAAGTTATGGAGAAACCACAGAAACTCAAGTGTTTACTGGTTAGCTAACTAGCTAGTCCCTCCACGACATCCAGACAGACATATTTTAGCATATATTAGGGCTAGGATGATACACTTTCGAGATTCGATTCTTTCACGATACTTGGGTGTCGATTCGATAAGTATTGGGATTTTTAAGTATTGCGATTCTACAAGTATTGCAATTAGATATTACGATTTATAGCGATTTTTGCTTAGTTCAATAACACTAGACCATGGTAAAAAGTTGAATCATAAAATTCTACGGACTGTATGTAATCATGTCGGTCACACTTTCTGACTTTTATTTCAGCAGCATCATTGAAAATCATAGAAAAGTGAAATATAAAATGAATAATAGAAGGAATAATTAGAAGGAATAAAAAAATACATACCTTTTGAAGTAAATTTAAACTGCTACATTTAGCTAAGGCACATTTTACACTACTCCTTTAGATCATGGTTGTTCTGGCTGTGTTTTTAACAATGTAAAAGATTTTAGTTAACAGACGTTCAGATATTAAATTAGAAGTCTCCAGTTCGGGAGAGCCTGCCACAGGTAGAGTCGATGCTAGTGTAAACAGGCTTGTTTTTAGCATGAGAGCTAACTGGCTAACGGGGGACTTACTGGGTGTCAAGACGCCACCAACCGAACCCTAATGCAGCGGGTCCACTTGTTGGGCCTGTGTCGTTAAGTTTCACTGTTTAACATTCTTTCTGTGGGTCTCCTCTGCTAAAACCACATCAACACTGTGGGCTCCGGGTCGGGGCCCCTGCATGTGTATATATCGTAGACTGTATATAAGATACTAGTTACCGAATGTAACGGCAGTTCTTTAAGTATGTGCAGAGTCTCAACGGAATGTGGATTATATTCATTCAGGCATTAAATAATCAATTTCAAAATCGTAAAAAAGAAAATCGCGATACTTAATGAATCGATTTCCCCCCAAGCCCTAGGGGATATGGCGGTCAGCCCAACAACTGACAATTGTTAATATATTCGTGCAGTACTGTGTGAGCACGTGAGACAAAAGTAGTGCCCTGATTTTCCACTTCGTCTTTGTAGGCAGCCTTGCACTCCCTGATCTTATTTTTAAGTTGCTTCTGTATGTGTGTCCTTTCTTTGCTTTGCTTTCTTCTGATTGAAGAGCCCCTTTAATTACCAGGTCACTCATGGTTTGTTGTTTGGGAAGATGATTACCGTCTGTTTAGGGATAACAAGCTCCTCATTGAAACTAAATAGTCTGTGACCGTGTGTGCTGCCTCTTCCAGGTTATATTTCCAGGTTGCACTAATAAGAATTTTTGATGTCATGTACAGAAGGTGAAGAAATGGTGAGTGGCTAATTGTTTAAAAGGTGATCATAGTTCATAGGATCAAGAAAACCTAAGGTTGTTTTTAATGGCAGTGATGAGGTCATTTAGATTTAGGAGCACCATCAACTCCTTCATATTAGTATTAGTGAGCCTGATTTTTCTCCCCCTGCATTCAGCCTGTCTACATTGCCATTTTATGCAGTAGATATCATCGCTGATCCAGATAAATGACCTGATTTTAGAGGTAGATCTGTGCTTATGAGTGACTTAAAATATCCAAAGCACCCTGGCAAGCATTATTAAAACAGGTTCCCAAATGAAGACCTGAGACGGCAGAAAAAGCATTTTCAGAACGTTCACAATGTTCTGAAAGGGTTGATTGACGGAATTAAAGACAGAATCAAAAATAACACATTTATGACCCGAGATAAAGTCGACCAATTTAAAGGAACCCAATGGTTTGCCTCCTAGGGCGAAAACTGTGGCTGCCAAAGGGTGGGGACATTTTTGTGGACTGACCGACAAACCGACAGACAGAGCGAGTTATAGGACTTTACACTCACCTTTTGAGTGTTGCTAGCCTGACATCAATGTTCTCCTGTTTGCTGTGAACACTCTGAACGCTTGCCAAGATCTTGGTTAGGTCTTCCTGTCGAATCTTACTGTCCTCTGGCCGAGTGTTAGAAACCTGAAAGACAGAAATAACAATTAAATCTTGTGTTTACAATATCTTAACAGTGGCACTAATCATGAGTTTTGCCCAAGACATTAGCCAACAAATGACAACAGGCACAGATAGAGGGGTCAAAGGTCTTGATGCAGAGAAAATACTTAGGAACAAGCTTTAATTTATTTTGACAAGCACTTCAAGTTGACTTGGTGTGTCTCAATTCTGATTTATTTAATCAAAATCATGTTTTCTTGAACTTTGTCTGGTACACCCTACATCTGATTCATAAAATGTGTAGTACCCAGGGCTCCATACTTACTTTTTTCACTACTGTCCAAAAAAAAGTTTTAACCATCCTGAATGGAATGCAAACTTTGTTATTATCATCTAAAGTTGTTAGTTGCTAGTGGCATAATAAGAACTTCATTAACATATTGAGGAAATAAACAATGATATTTAATTTGCTCCTTTCAAAAAAAAAAAAAAGTTATCCGTAAACTTTTCTTATTGTTTTATATTTAGTTAATGTAAACCACTTTGTAATTATTAACAACTACATACACTTTTTGTTATCAAAGTACAATTACCTGATGAAACATAAAACATGTGTGTCGTGTTTAGGTTCTAAGCTAGGCTAGTTCTTTCGGTGAAGATAGCGGAGTGTGAGATAATATCATATTATTATGACTTACTATCTCATAATCATGACTTAGTGGGCCTGGTCTGTGCTCAGCTGCAGGGGAGAGATGTGTCGGAGGGGTTCAGGGGAACAGTGCCAGGGTGACTTTAATGGTCACCGCTGATACATGTTACTAGTTCTGCTTGTTCCTGTTCAGCAGTAGCAGCTGGAGCTCTGGGTCTCACACACACGGGGACACAGAGATGGCCCTCCAGCCCTTCTGTGGTGTTTGTTTGGTGGACTATGGGTCTACGTGCGCTCGGAGGAGTCAGGCAGCGGGGTAGAGTGCACGATACTTTAAGCAGATGTTGTTACTGTGTGTGGGGCCAACAATAAAGAGTGGTTGTGTGACCGTTACAGGTCTGGGTCTGTGTTTGTGTGGAGAAGTAGCAGAGAGACGTCTACATATGCCGGTCACCTCCGAAGGTAACAGAGTCATTTATCAAGATGGCTGTTCAACAAGCAGAAACATGCACACAGTGTGTTAGCTCAGCTGTTAGGCCAACCAGCGCACCACATGTGGTGCGCAAAACATGTCGAGAAACTGCGGTCAAAGCAGGGGAAAATATCGCTTTTCTACATGTTTATGCTTGTTGAACAGCGGGTTTTGATAAATCACTCTACTCTTTTACCGAGCGAAGTTATCATTAACTCAAACCTTATCTTTACTTCACCCTGCTTCACTGTCTCTCCATCATGGCTTGCCTGCTCTGCTGAGCCCCCGCCCCGAGAGGCTGGCTTCCTAAGTCATAATTATGACTTACAGGATTTTATATTTTTCTTCACAGTGGCGCAAATGGGCTTCCATAGAAAAGGGACCTGGACAAGAGCCACACTGTATGAAAGTTGTATTAATAAAAGATAATGGAAGTAAATTTGTATGTTTATTTTAATTATGGATCATTACAAATGGGCTATTGTAACAATTAGTCTGAATTGGAATCGAAAGGTGCCTAGAGATTCCCATGCCTAGGAAGAAGGGCAACAAAGGTAGATATTAAAATCACAAAAAATAAGAACTCACATACTGTGACATAATGACTGATAAAAGGTCAGGTGAATAAAACTAATAGTAAAATATATAATAAGGTTTTTTGAGTCATCCAGTTAAGGTTTGGTATTTTTTGGTAATGGCAGCTATCTATGCTTGTCAGGCACTGCTATAATCCCTTGGAGTCATATGGTCATTGGCTACATTTTTAAAATATTAATTTGGTTGAAAACTGAACAGAGAGATGATTCCACCTTCCTCTTGATGTTCTCCAGCAGGTCATCCTGTCCATGCTTGAAGTAGGGGTGCTGAAACTCCACTGGACCGTCCCTCTCCTGTTTCACAATGCTTGTGTCAATGTGCATCACTTTACGGAATCCATCTGAACGAACACAAACACACACACACACACACACACACACACATTACAAAACAAGAAACCCTTCCTCCTATATATATATATATATATATATGCAAGTGTACATGCAAATGCAAACACAGAAATATGAAATATGCTGTTAGTGTCAGTCACATGATCAGAAGACATCAAAATGTAGAGCTATCCTTATCAAGGTTTTTCCTTTATAAAGAGTTATGAGGCGGCCACCTCCATCAAATTTTGTGCCGGCTCTACCTCTTTTCATGGAAAACACTATTTTCCAACAGGCATTGCACTTAGTGGATTTCTTTCATTTGTAACTGCAAATGCGGCATCAAACCGATGTGGTGGCGATGCCAAAACTGCCAAGTAGGAAGAAAAGAGTTGCATCTTGGCAATTTTCCTCAAGGAATTTCCTTCAAAGAGTGTCTGTTTTTTTCCCCATCTAGCGGCGCCATGATAATTTGTGGCTGCTCAAACAGGTGAATATTGTTTCTTTTGCATCCAAGCACGTTTCAGGGTCCGACGTAACCCACGGTGTGATGGCCAGTATAAGTTTATGCAGGGCAAGTTGATTGACAGACACTGGCTCGTCATGGGTGGAAAACAGTGACTGTGGTACGTTTTGTGCAGTTTGCCAGTGTCATGCCAAAAAGTTATTGCCTGCTGTAGCCGAGCAGCCTGTTAAAGCTGTATCGCCCAGTTTATATATACGATCAAACAGTCATATCGTACAAATACATATTATGCACACATACATACATAACTTTATGTTCGTGGTCATAGCAAAGGTAGGCCTATGTCTTTGTGAAACTTTAACGTTTCTTGTAAACAAAAATAATCACAATTATGGCCAAATAATTGTTTGCCGATTATAGACCATACTATAGTATTGTTATTATTATTATTATTATTTTAGTTGTCATTTTAGGCCAAGAAAAACCCTGCTTATATTGCTATAGTTGTAACAATTGTGTTTACAATCTACACATGTGGTCAAGATCTGGCATGGTGATAATGTATGATGCACCCCACTGATATTTCTTTATGGTCTTTTACTTGGTATTTGATCTCCCAGGAGGGTTATGTAAAGAAAAATAGTGTATATCCATCTATGCACTGCTGTGTTTTAAACCTTGACTGAAACTAATACAAATCAGTCATTTTGCTCAAGTATTAATAAATGAGTGCTGTAGATAGCACAGGTTTCAGTGGAATTAGAGAGGGGCAATATTATGATATATACCATGAGACGATACACTGTAAATTAGCCACTTGATAATCACTGATTGACATATTGTTTACACTATGGTAACTATCACTTTAGTATCTGTGACTTTATTAGGGCAGGGTCCAAATGAACACCTGTAGAGAGTGACGAGTCTGATGAGTAGGTTTAAGTTGATTAAAATGATGGTTTACGAAACCCTTTTCACTATTTTTGGACATTTTGAAGACAAAACGAATAATCAATTTATCGAGACTGTGCAGATTAATGAGTGAAAATAATTGTTATTTGCAGCCCTTGAAACTAATTCTGACAACATAGGTTTACAGGGTCATCTGTCGCTACTGACTCGTTCCAATACCGGGTGTGCTCTGATGGGTAGAAAATAAGAGGATGTGCTGAATGCTGTCTTACACATATTCAGCTGTCTGATGAAACTGGCCATGTTGTTGTGCTTGAACAACTTGGGGAGTATCTCCTTGGCAAACCGCTGCTCGTCCAACACTAGGAAGCTGTTGCCCTCCTGGAAACAATAAACACCACCATGACAGTCAGAACAGCTCATCAGAGGACAACAGAGGGATCTGGTTTAGCGTCACTTAACGCCGTGCCCAACCCTCAAAGATGAAGTGATGCAGGCGTGGCGCAGAGACTGGATCTGGCGTAGCTAACCAGCAGGTAAATAACAATGAAGGAAAATGACTGGCTAGCTAACATAAACAGCTGGTGTTCAGCCTCAGCTAACGTTATGTTACGTTACGCCTATTGAATCCTAACTGTTAATTGCTATTCGCGCAGTTTGGCGAGATGCTACCGTTACACTTGCTACGTCAACGTGAGGTTCATCTCATCGCTGGCTAGTGTCTGCTTTGCGTTAGCTTTCATAACGGACAGCTAACAGTATACAGTTTTAGCGTCCGCCTACCTGACTCCAGCAGATAAATTCATTGGTGTCAGCATCCTCGACCAGCGTCCACAGCTTGGTGAGGAAAGCCGGGACGTTCGAGTTGTGTTTCATCTCGCAAATTTAACGACAAATACACGTTGATTGAAAATGCGCAATGTTTGCTCTGTTTTGTAGCCTGTATGAAACTGGCCAAGTCTGTCGCTTTAAGGAGAAAAATACAACTTCCGGTTCTAGTGAACGGGGAGTGAATTGGTCGGAGGGGGTTTTACGTAAGACTGCTCACGTGGAGCTTCATGCAAACAAAAACGTCGTTTTGCTGGCTGTTCTGGCTGGAAAAATATCATTTGACTAGAGAAGTCATGAAATAACATGTAGTTTAAATCTGTGACGATGTAGCCATGAACACTGACAACAATAAAGGTGAACAATGCAGAGTTTATTTTGATCATCCATTGAAGATGAACATATGAACATTTATTTTAAATGTATGAATGATCCAAAGCATGGCAGAAGAAGGCATAGGAGCCTATCTGACTTCCAGTGATCAGTATGTGTCACATGAGTGACACTATATTATTGAGAAGAATAATATCAGTCTGCGGCTGTTAACAGAAAAGGAATAAAGCTTTTCTTTATAAGGCAGTATGAAAATGAATACTCCTTACATTTAGAGACATCAGAATCAGCTTTATTGGCCATGTATGCGTACACATACAAGTAATTTGACTTTGACAAAAAACAAAGACAACAAAGCAGAACAGATGTATATGTACATAAGAACAACAACAATGAAAGTGCTGATGGTCCGGGTGCTTGATGTGATGTTCCCCAGCCTCACCTGCTGCCTCCTGTCTGTCAGGAAGTTAGTGATCCACTGACAGGTGGAGGCTGGGAGAGTTTGGGGTGAAGGATTTCCAGGATGATGGTGTTGAATGCTGAGCTGAAGTCCACAAACAGGACCCTTGCGTATGTCCCTGGGGAGTCGAGGTGTTGCAGCAGGTAATGCAGTTCCATGTTGACTGAATCATACACCGACCTGTTTGCCCAGTAGGCAGACTGCAGGGGGTCCAGCAGGGGGCTGTGATGTACTTCAGGTGGGTCAACACCAGTCTCTCAAACGACTTCATGACCACAGACGTCATGGCGACAGGCCTATAGTCATTTAATCCTGTGATGGAGGATTTCTTGGGGACCGGGATGATGGTGGAGCGTTTGAAGCAGGAGGGGACTTCACACAGATCCAGTGACCGGTTGTAGATCTGAGTGAAAATGGGGACCAGCTGGTCAGCACGGACTTTCAGGCAGGAGGGGGGACGAACCGTCTGGGCCTGGTGCCTTCCTGATCTTCTGTCTGTGAAAGAGCAGATTCAGATCCTCTTCGCAGATCATCAGTGCAGGTGGGGGGTCCGTTGGGAGAGGTGAGGAGTTGGCAGGGGGTATAGGTTGTGGTTAGATGTCAGAGCAGTTGGTGGGTGTGAAAGTGGGCTGGTCAAACCTGCAGTAGACCACATTCAGGTCCTCAGCCAGTTGATGATTCTCCACAGTGTGGGGGGATGGTCTCCTGTAGTTGTGGAGGTCCTGCAGGCCTCTCCACACTGACGCAGGGTTGGCTCCTCTTTGCCGCCCTGATCTCCTTTGACAGTGTGTTTCTGGCCTGGTTGTACAGGATCCTGTCCCCACTACTGTTTTGCAGTAAACCAGGGTTTATTGTTGTTGTATTGTCAGAAGGTTTTAGTCAGCACACACATGTCCTCACAAAAACTGATGTATGATGTCACAGTGTCAGTGAGCTCATCCAGGTCTGTAGCAGCAGCCTCAACGACACTCCAATAAGTGCAGTCAAAGCAGACCTGTAACTCCAGCTTTGCCTCGTTGGTCCATCTCCTCACAGTCTTGACCACAGGTTTTGCAGATTTTAGATTCTGCCTGTAAGTCGGGAGAAGATGAACCAAACAATGATCAGAGAGTACCAAAGCTGCACATGGGGACAGAGCGATAGGTGTCCTTTGGTACAGTGTAGCAGTGGTCCAGTGTGTTTTTGTCCCTGGTGGGACACTTAAATGCTGTCTGTATTTTAGCAGTTTGTGGCTGAGGTTTGCTCTCTTGGATTCTCCAAGAACAATGAGCAGGGAGTCTGGATGTTTATGCTCCATGTTAGTTATCTGGTCAGCCAGGTGTTGTAGCGCCTTACTAACACAGGCCTGAGGCTGGATGGAAACATAGACCAGAATAAACGAGGAGAACTCCAGCGGTGAATAAGATGGATAATAGTGTATGAAAAAGTCTATAAATGAGGGCTGTATGATTTCTTTAACACTGTGACATCTGTAAACACCAGAAACATGATAAATGTCCTTTAATGCATTGTAAAAAATATTTTAGAATTTTGTGTGTTGACCAGTTTATTTGGGAATAGCCATCAGGATGCTCTATTGCTATTGATGGAATGAGGCAATTCCCTAAAGTTACAGCTCTGTATATTAGCAAATATTTTTTGAGGTCTTGAGGCACTCCCTCAACTTCCACATAACTCACAAACTCACATTTCTTTTACGTGATAAAAGCCCTTCCAAAGGGCTCATCAGCTGCTCAATGTTACATCTAATTTTTTTGGGGAGAGCCATATAAATAAAATGTTTCCTCATATTTCTACGGAGAATTGTCCTTTCTTCTGAACTGACAAGTCTTTTGTATACACAGAGCACAATTTCAACAGTTTGATTATTTCTTTGGTGAAAGGTAGTTCCACTCAAGACCAGTTACAATGAAGTCTCTGGATTATCCAGAGTGACTGGGACACTGTTAGATGCAGAATTCTCAGATATAAATATTTCAAAACTTCGACAAATAAAACTACCTGGATGGAGAGATAACACAAGGGTAACACAAAATAATTTCCCCAATAGGTGATTAATAAAGAAATTCTTCTTCTTCCTAAAAACATTTCTGAAAATGTACATAATCATTTGGCCACTAGATGGAATCCTTGATTCATTGCAAAGCCTGACTGCTGTCAACTGAACCAGTTTGCTGGCAGTGCTGCTGTATGCAATCTGTCTACTTCTCCTACCATTTTATACAGCCTGTCTGCATTAAGTACAGCTAAACTTGCCTGCCTCAGTCCAATAACTTGCACTAACTTCATGATGATCACTAATCTAAAAATAAATATTCAAGGTTGACTTTAAAGTATTGTATGTAGTATCAGCATTATTTCCCCAAATGATGACTTTCTAAAGGATGGCGGGTACATCATAGGTTTATACAGTTAATAAAGTTTTCAGGGATTGATGAAATATTACATTTCACATAATTTAATTCATTCATTTAAATGTCTGGGAAACTCAGATTCAAGCTAATTTAGAAAAGTAGCTTGAATCTGAGTTTCCCTTTGACAACCAAGTAAAACTTAAATACTGGCTGAATCCTTTATTTACCTTGTATATATATATATATATATTGTAAATAGAATCAGGCCATTATTTGTGACAAGCTTCAATTTTGAATTCCTCCCAATCATATACTGTATATATATAAAAGTATTATTGATCATACTTTTGTAAGAACCTTGTTTCCATTTATGCTGTTATAATAAAAACTGTTCTTCTATTTGTTCCACAATAAAAGTTTTGTAGCTGTCTAGAGGGCATAATTGTTATCACTGCATCATTATAATTTATAATTATAATTTTTTTCACCTGGCCTTTATTTGGAACTTTACAGTACACAGAATTCCCCTGAGAACAGATGTAAGTGAGGGTGAGCTCTCTTACTTTCACACCAAGGCTCACTGGGTGACAAGTAGTTAAAGGTAGTAGCTAAGCTAGCTACCTGCCCTGAAAAAAAGCAACAAACCAACATTAAAAGCAAATCGTTGATGATGAAAGTTATTTGAAATATTGCCAGCTGTCTGATAAATCACACAGCATAAAATACACAGTCATAGTCTGTGTGGGTTTGTTGGCTGTTTTTTCTGCCAACAGACCTTGGGTCCTGAGTAAATTCTGGGCAGAAAAATTGATACCAGCCTTTTCAGAAAACCTTGTTCACACCTAAAAAAAAGTTAAGCAGATAGAGAGGTTTATACTGGTTTAGTTATTCAGTAGAAGCATCCCATGGTGAATGTGAAAGAACCAATAAACTGCTGGGTCTAACTTTCAGGCTTGTAGCCATGACTGCTGAGTGAGGTTGACAAGTGCTGGGCTAATTGGATTGGAGGGTAATATTACATCAAAAGACGTCACCCGCTCCATTAAAATGGCTGTAATTAGGACATTCTTTAACTCGGACATGGGAGATTATGGAAGAGCAGGAATCACAGCACATTACAGCCACCCAGGTGACACAAGCTGATGCAAGTTTTAGGGGAATTTTAAACAAAAAAGTGTTTGTGAAAACTTTGTTTGAAAATACAATTCATGCCTATATGGATACTTGATTAGAATTCCCAATTCTTCAAATTCAAAAAAATAATTCAGCTTTTTTTAATATGCATAATTTCTGCCAAGTTTATCCATCATTCATCAAAACATTTTACTTTATAGACACAATATAACCCAATCTATTATGAATGACATGCATATGACACTGTTAATTGCTAAATTCTAATGGCAATTACAAAGACGATCACTATGGCAATTACATTTTGTGGACGGTTAAGACGAGCCAGAAGTTTGCTCAAAAGTGATCGCAGTAAAAAGCATGTGGTTGGGGTTGTGGATGGGTTGTTGCTTTCAAACATGCAGTCTGAATTCATATTTTTTCTCATTAGCCAGCATTTGAAATAATCATTATTTAAAGCCACTATGTGTAGAATTTGAATACATTAGTCTTTGGTGCACAGTGATAGTAAGTTGTTGCCCACCCAAACAAATCCTTCAAAAACTACCCATATTTCTGCCCTTATTGTTTGTCAGTGCCTTTGGCCACCTATGTGTACACATAGTCAAGTCAAGTCAATTTTATCTGTAAAGCGCCAAATCATAACAAAAGTTATCTCAAGACGCTTTCACATAGAGTAGGTCTAGACCACTACTTTTTTTACAGAGACCCAACAGTTCCCACCATGAGCAAGCACTTGGCGACAGTGGTGAGGAAAAACTCCCTTTTAACAGGTAGAAACCCCGAGCAGAACCAGGCTCTGGGTGGGCGGCCATCTGCATCGACCGAGTTGGGTTGAAAGGGGAGGAGAGAGGGGGAGAGGGTAGACAGAACAGGAGGAGAGACAACAAATCAGACTAATAATAATAACAACTGCAGCAGTGAGTGTGGAGCAGGAACATGGGGGCAGTAGATGGCTGGAAATCACAGATCCAGACTCTACAGCTCCAGAGGCAGAAATACCTGCAGAAAGTGAGAAGGCGAAAAAGCACATAAAGCACAGGAACTACCGGGAAGAAGTGGAGTTAGTAACCTGTATTAGTGGGATAGGAATGCGTACGGTTGGGAGGGAGAGGAGGAGAGAGAAGCCCAGTGCATCATGGGAAATCCCCCGGCAGTCTAAGCCTATAGCAGCATAACTAAAGGATGGTTCAGGACTCACCTAAACCAGCTCTAACTATAAGCTTTATCAAAAAGGAACACTTTTAGCATACTCTTAAACGAAGAAAGGGTGTCTGCCTCCCGAACCCAAATTGGGAGCTGGTTCCACAGAAGAAGAGCTTGATAACTAAAGGCTCTGGCTCCCATTCTACTTTTAGAGACTTTAGGTACCACAAGTAACCCTGCATTCTGTGGGGTTATACGGTACTTTCAGCTCTTTAAGATATGATGGTGCCTGACCAATAAGAGCTTTGTAAGTGAAAAGGGGGATTTTAAATTCTATTCTAGATTTTACAGGGAGCCAGTGCAGAGAAGCTAATATTGGAGAAATATGTTCTCTTTTGCTAGTTCCTGTCAGTACACGTGCAGCCGCATTCTGGATCAGCTGGAGAGTCTTTAGAGACTTATTGGGGCAGCCCGATAATAAGGAATTACATTAATCCAACCTAGAAGTAACAAATGCATGGACTAGTTTTTCTGCATCTTTTTGAGACAGGATATGCGTGATTTTTATAATGTTACGTAAGTGGAAGAAGGCAGTCCTTGAAGTATGTTTTATATGGGCATTAAAGGACATGTCCTGATCAAAGGTTACTCCTATATTCCTTACAGCGGTGCTAGAGGCCAGGGCAAAGCCATCTAAAGTAACTATATCTATAGATAGTGCGTCTCACATGTGTTTAGGACCCAGAACAATAACTTCAGTTTTGTCTGAGTTTAACAGCAAGAAATTGCAGGTCATCCATCCGTCTTTTATGTCCTTAATACATGCCTGAAGCTTGGCTAACTTATTGGTTTCATCTGGCTTTATCGCTAAGTATAATTGAGTATCATCTGCATAGCAGTGGAAGTTTATGGAGTGTTTCCTATTAATATTGCCTAAAGGAAGCATATACAAGGTAAATAACAGTTGTCCAAGCACCGAACCTTGTGGAACTCTGTGACTAACTTGCACGGAGGATTCATCATTTACATGGACAAACTGAAATCTATCTGATAAATACGACTGAAACTAACTTAGTGCCGGTCCTTTGACGCCAATCAAATGCTCCAGTCTTTGTAATAGGATTCAATGGTCAATGGTATCGAAAGTGGCACTAAGATCTAACAGAACAAGTACAGAGACAAATCCTTTGTCTGACGCAATCAAAAGGTAATTTGCCACTTTCACCAGTGCTGTCTCTGTGCTATGATGCTCCCTAAATCCTGACTGAAAATCCTCAAATAAACTATTGCTGTTTAGAAAGTCACATAACTGATTGACGACCACTTTCTCAAGGATTTTGGAGAGAAAAGGAAGGTTAGATATAGGTCTATAATTGGCTAAAACCCCTGGATCAAGTGTAGGCTTTTTAAGAAGAGGTTTAATTACAGCTACTTTGAAGGACTATGGTACATAGCCTGTTAATAAAGACAGATTGATCATGTCTAGTAAAGAAATGCTAACTAAGGGTAAAACTTCTTTAAGCAGCCTAGTTGGGATGGGGTCTAAGAGGCAGGTTGTTGGTTTAGATGAAGAAATCATTGAAGTTAGTTGGTGAAGGTCAATTGGAGAAAAATAGTCTAAATATATATCTGGTTCTACAGCTGCTTCTGAGGTTCCTGTACTTGAAGATATATCTGAACTGGCTGAGAGCACAAGATGATGAATTTTTTCTCTAATACAAAATTAGAAAGGAAATGGCGTTCCACCAAACTGGAGGAAACTCATTTAGTTTGGCAAGATAGTCTTAGAACATATAGGAAGGCCCTCCGTAATGCCAGAGGAGCCTATTACTCCTCACTAATAGAGGAACATAAGAACAACCCTAGGTTTCTTTTCAGCACTGTAGCCAGGCTGACACAGAGTCAGAGCTCTGTTGAGCCATGTATTCCCAGAGCGCTCAGAAGTAATAACTTCATGAGCTTCTTTGATGATAAAATTCTAACTACCAGAAAAAAAATTCATCATCTTGTGTTCTCAGCCAGTTCAGATACATCTTCGAGTACAGGAACCTCAGGAACCTCAGAAGCAGCTGTAGAACCAGATTTATATTTAGATTTAGATTTTTCTTCAATTGACCTTTACCAACTAACTTCAATGATTTTTTTCGTCTAAACCAACAACCTGCCTCTTAGACCCCATCCCAACTAGGCTGCTTAAAGAAGTTCTACCCTTAGTTAGCACTTCTTTACTAGACATGATCAATCTGTCTTTATTAACAGGCTATGTACCACAGTCCTTCAAAGTAGCTGTAATTAAACCTCTTCTTAAAAAGCCTATGCTTGATCCAGGGGTTTTAGCCAATTATAGACCTATATCTAACCTTCCTTTTCTCTCCAAAATCCTTGAGAAAGTGGTCCTTAATCAGTTATGTGACTTTCTAAACAGCAATAGTTTATTTGAGGATTTTCAGTCAGGATTTAGGGAATATCATAGCACAGAGACAGCACTGGTGAAAGTGACAAACGACCTTTTGATTGCGGATTTGTCTCTGTACTTGTTCTGTTAGATCTTAGTGCCGCTTTCGATACCATTGACCATTGTATCCTATTACAGAGACTGGAGCATTTGATTGGCGTCAAAGGACCCGCACTAAGGTGGTTTCAGTCATATTTATCAGATAGATTTCAGTTTGTCCATGTAAATGATGAATCCTCCGTGCACACAGATGTTAGTCACGGAGTTCCACAAGGTTCAGAGCTCGGACCACTTTTATTTACCTTGTATATGCTTCCTTTAGGCAATATTAATAGGAAACACTCCATAAACTTCCACTGCTATGCAGATGACACTCAGTTATACTTATCGATAAAGCCAGATGAAACCGGTAAGTTAGCCAAGCTTCAGGCATGTATTAAGGACATAAAAGACGGATGGATGACCTGCAATTTCTTGCTGTTAAACTCAGACAAAACTGAAGTTATTGTTCTGGGTCCTAAACACCTGCGAGACGCACTATGTACAGATATAGTTACCCTAGATGACATTGCCCTGGCCTCTAGCACCGCTGTAAGGAGTCTAGGAGTAATCTTTGATCAGGACATGTCCTTTAATACCCATATAAAACATACTTTAAGGACTGCCTTCTTCCACTTACGTAACATTATAAAAATCAGGCATATCCTGTCTCAAAAAGATGCAGAAAAACTAGTCCATGCATTTGTTACTTCTAGGTTGGATTATTGTAATTCCTTATTATCGGGCTGCCCCGATAAGCCTCTAAAGACTCTCCAGCTGATCCAGAATGCGGCTGCACGTGTACTGACAGGAACTAGCAAAAGGGAACATATTTCTCCGATATTAGCTTCTCTGCACTGGCTCCCTGTGAAATCTAGAAAAGAATTTAAAGTCGTCCTCCTCACTTACAAAGCTCTATTGGTCAGGCACCATCATATCTTAAAGAGTTGAAAGTACCGTATAACCCCACAGAATGCAGGGTTACTTGTGGTACCTAAAGTCTCTAAAAGTAGAATGGGAGCCAGAGCCTTTAGTTATCAAGTTCTTCTTCTGTGGAACCAGCTCCCAATTTGGGTTGGAGGCAGACACCCTCTCTTCGTTTAAGAGTATGCTAAAAACGTTCCTTTTTGATAAAGCTTATAATTAGGGCTGGCTCAGGTGAGTCCTGAACCATCCTTTAGTTATGCTGCTATAGGCTTAGACTGCTGGGGGATTTCCCATGATGCACTGGGCTTCTCTCTCCTCCTCTCCCTCCCAACCGTACGCATTCCTATCCCACTAATACAGGTTACTAACTCCACTTCTTCCCGGTAGTTCCTGTGCTTTATGTGCTTTTTCACCTTCTCATTTTCTGCAGGTATTTCCGCCTCTGGAGCTGTAGATTCTGGATCTGTGATTGCCGGCCGTCTACTGCCCCCATGTTACTGCTGCAGTTGTTATTATTATTAGTCTGATTTGTTGTCTGTCCTCCTGCTCTGTCTCCCCTCTCCCTCTCTCTCCTCCCCTTTCAACCCAACTCGGTCGATGCAGATGGAAAATTAAAATTAAAATAAAATTAAATGTTCCAGTAAGTCCAGTAAGTTCAATCCACACTTACTCTCCCTCTCCATCCTTACGGATTCTTATCGCATTAATATATGTTACTACCTCCACATCTTCCCAGTAGTTTTGTGCTTTTTCACCTTCTTACTTTCTGCAGGTATTTCTGCCTCTGGAGCTGTAGAGTCTGGATCTGTGATTTCCAGCCATCTACTGCCCCCATGTTCCTGCTCCACACTCACTGCTGCAGTTGTTATTATTATTAGTCTGATTTGTTGTCTCTCCTCCTGTTCTGTCTACCCTCTCCCCCTCTCTCCTCCCCTTTCAACCCAACTCGGTCGATGCAGATGGCCGCCCACCCAGAGCCTGGTTCTGCTCGAGGTTTCTACCTGTTAAAAGGGAGTTTTTCCTTGCCACTGTCGCCAAGTGCTTGCTCATGGTGGGAACTGTTGGGTCTCTGTAAATAATATTTTAAAGAGTATGGTCTAGACCTACTCTATGTGAAAGCGTCTTGAGATAACTTTTGTTATGATTTGGCGCTATACAAATAAAATTAACTTGACTAAAGTTAGCATAGGAGTCCTCTGTTATATTGAGACATGGCATTGAATTAAATGCCGATGGAATCACTTCTTTAAATTTAGCTACAACATTATCAGACAGGCATCTACTGATGGAATGTTTGCCTAATGGCCTGTAGTCCAGTAATATAAATTCAAAAGTTATTAAATAATGGTCTGATAAGACAGGATTTTGTGGGAAGACTACTAAATATTCAATTTCGATTTCATATGACCGAACAAGATCGAAGGTGTGGTTAAAACAGTGAGTGGGTTTGTCTACACTCTGACACAAGCCAATCGAATCTAGTAGTGAGATAAACACAGAACTAAGGCTATCATTATCGACATCCACGTGAATATTAAAATCACCTAGAATAATGACTTTATCTGTTTTGAGGACTAAACTTGTTAAAAACTCTGATAATTCTGCTAAAAATTCAGAATACGGACCAGGAGCGCGGTACACTATGACAAATAGAATTGGCTGTAGAGTTTTCCACATTGGGTGTGAAAGACTAAGAACAAGGCTTTCGAATGAGTTCAAACATAGTTTAGGTTTAGGGTTGATTAATAAGCTAGAGTCGAAGATGGCTGCAACTCCACCTCCTCGGCCGGTGTCTCGAGGAACGTTAGTATCAGTATGACTAGGAGGAGTGGACTCATTCAGGCTAACATATTCTTCCTGACAGTTAGACAAAATATATCCATATGATAGTCACATATTAAATCATTGACTAACACAGCTTCAGGCGACAGACATCTAATGTTTAGGAGTCCACATTTAATTCTCTTATTTGGTTGTACCACTACACTGGTAGTTTTAATTTTTATTTTTATGAGAACTCCTCTTCTGTTTGAATTTGACTGAATTAATTGAAGGAATCTGACTCTAGTTTTAAGTTGCTCTCAGTGTACAAGCTATAAGGTCATTCTACAACACAGGGTTGCACAACAAAATGCAAATTGTAGTCCCATTATTCTACACAAGAAAAACTTTACTTGAGGGTGCAAAAACATATTTTTAATGGTGGAGTGTGGAGGATGAGTTACGAGGTCTTACAGCCTGAGGAAAGAAGCTGCTCTCTAGTTTGGTGGTATGACAGCATAATAAAGAATAGCAAAATGAAAAATATTTTATATGGTTGGGCATAGGAATGTGGTGACATTGTTAGACATTACTTTTGAAACTGCAGAATGAGCTTACCACTTGCTGGAAAGTAAGTAAAAATTATTTTATACAGTCTATGGAAAGTAAGTTCTAAGACGAAAACACAGAAAAAACCCCCAAAATATGTTCAAGGCTTTTTAAATGTACACAGTGCCATGGATACACATTGCTACACCTCTATCCTGATCACCTGCCACCTTAAAGCAGCCAAGACCTTAATTATGAATAACTTTAAACTTTAATATATTTAAAATAGGAGAGTTATATAAAAATTCCACCCCGTGCAGTTCTCATGAATGAGTAAATTAGCTATAGAGACAGAAAACTCTTTGGGAATTGACTCGCTTTTGGAGCCAGCTTCAAGTGGCCATTCGAGAAACTACAGTTTTTGGCCTTCCATGTTGGCTTCTTTTTTCAGCCCCTTGCATGTAATACAGTTATGTCAGTGGAGTTGTGTTTTACATATGTTAGGTAGAACCAAAGCATTCCTGACTAATACCAAACCTGGCCTGTGTGTGTGTGTTTGGACTTGGAACACAGAAAGGTTGGAAAGAACAGACATTTTCCATTGGATGGAGAACTTGGACATTGGTTTTATAGTTGTTGTTCTCTCTCATTACTTGATTAATATTGAAGTCTAGCAGGACAAAAAAAGCCTGAAGAAAAAAAACAGCGGCATTACTGCTGACCTCAGCTGATTTATTTTTCAGCCTAATGAATAAATATGTTTTGGAGTAGGCCAAGCAAGTATTAAGGATCCTAGACTGCCAAAGCATGAATTTTACTACACTTTCAAACAATGTTTGATTAAGTGTAACCCAATAGGTATGCCTCTTTTTATTAACTGGTGCTGTATTTCTATGGCCCCCACCCCCTCAAAACACAAAATTGGAAATAAATGATCTCACCAAAAAAGTGGTTATTTATAAGACCTTTGTATTGTAGTGCATTAATAAAACACACCTCCCCAGATTTTTTTCTACTTTGTCTGTTTCTCTTCTCTCTTCCAGGATTTTCTTTTTTAAAACATGTGTTAACAATATGTTAACATAACGTTACCGGAGGCCATAGGGAGCAATGCGAGACTAGCTAGAAGGTATCACTGACCATGTGTCATATTTGTGTCAAGTAAAGTCAATTCCATTTAGATGGTCTGAAATCAAAAATCACAATTTGGGGGTCTTTACAATCTGTACAGCATAAGACGCCCTTTATCCTTAAGCCCTTTGACAGGGAAAACATTGAAGAAACCTCAGGAAGAACAACAGAGGAAGGATTCCTCTCCCAGGATGGACAGACATCTCATAGATTTGCAATGCATGCAAATAACAGACAAATTCACAGTTTATAAAAATTCTGATGACAAAATTATTGTTATACATTGTGTGTGTGCTTCTACAGTATTTATCTTTGTTGATGTATATCCACTATAGAATTCACTGCAAACACACTAAACTAAACGTATCATATCTATCATTTAAATTGTTTTACAGCTCAGCTTCCAGAACAGGTGGTGTTTTCCATTTCCTGAAAAACTTTAAATTTATACTCCTGTAACTCTGGGGCCTAAGGATGGTGATGCCAGTTTGTCTGTGCCACACAGTGATTCAGAGCAAGACAGCTCAACAGCTACCAGACTTAATTGTCCTGAAATTTGTAGTAGATGGTCATTGTCACTAAAGGATGTTTGGAAATGACTGTTAACCCCTAGATCTTTTGTTCTGCCACCACTGTAACAATATTTCACTTTCGTCAAGTCAACTGTATTTGTAAAATTCACCAAATCATAACAAAAGTTATCTCAAGACACTTTTCACATAGAGTAGGTCTAGACCATACTCTTTAAAATATTATTTACAGTTCCCACCATGAGCAAACACTTGGCAACAGTGGCGAGGAAAAACTCCCTTTTAACAGGTAGAAACCTTGAGCAGAACCGGGCTCTGGGTGGGCGGCCATCTGCATCGACCCAGTTAGATGACAAAGATCTAATGTTTAGGAGTCCACATTTAATTATCTTGTTTTGTTGTACTGCTGCATTAGAAGTTTTAATTTTTAGTTTTTATGAGTAACTCTCTCCTGTTTAAATTTGATTGAATTAAGTGGTCGGGGGGCAGACACAGTCTCTATGGGGGTTTAGGTGGGTAACTGCTCTAATGGAAGCGCAGAGAAGCATGTAGGACTGCAGCTTTGCTTCCTAGTCTCAACCCTGGATTGTCACAGTGTGGGACTAATAAACTTGGTCAAATTTCTAGATATGAGAGCTGCACCATACAAAATGGGATGAATGCCGTCTCTTTATCAGACCAGGTTCCCCCACAATGTCGACCAATGACCTACGAGGCGTTTGCTGAAGAGGCTGCAGGATAACTTTGATGATTTATTAAAGGATTATCTTACTACTTATCCATAGTCACTGTATTACCTACAGTACATGACAGTCAACGCACCCCCAATTCTGGGAAGCCGGCTGCTGTACTGACACAGACGCTTAGCAATAAACTGTTGTGGACGGAGTCAGCAGCAAAACGTAGTTTAGCCACCTAAAAAAATCTGTGTAAGAAAGAATTTACAGTATGTCATTGTCCCCCTCCATGGATGCAACCTAATGACACTGGGATGGACAACAGACCTAGATGTACCTTGTCATAGCTACTTGTCTGCAGTCTGGACTATGTGTAACTTGATATATATTGTGTGTGACTTTGAAGTACAGTATGTCCACTTTGGTCCATATCAATCTTGGAAGTCCACAGTACAATCTCAAACACACTGAGCCATAACCTTCTGATCCTGCACCACAGTGTGTAACAATGATTAATGAAAGATAGGCAAAAGAAGAGATGTGCATGATAATACAAGACAGTGTTACTGGAATGCTTTGCTGGCAGTCCATTGACAAACACATCACAGAGCACTCATAGCACGATCATCTTGCATTGATCTGACAGTTTGAAGGAAGTTTTATGACATCTTACTTTATGGCCACCAGAGAAACTATTCAGACAAAAATTGCCAGAAGCAGTTAAGAACATTGAAGACTGCAGCAAGGGCCCATTACATAAACCAAAAAAAAAGAAGTAAAATACCTACAAAATGATACATTGGCTTTGGACAGGTGGGCACTGGCAAATTTTAATTGCTGTAAAGCATGATAAACATAAAGCCATAAATGTCCTGTAACTCATATTGCTCCTGCATGACTGTAGCAGGTCCATGTTGGGTCATGTGAAACTGTGAGACTCTTTACCAGCTCCAACCATCCTTGTAAACTTGTTATAGTGTTTGCACACAATACAAAAAGTCATGGCCATAAAATGTTAATGCGACTGGTTTGAAACCTGTGTGCCAGCTGCCTTGCACTTTTGTGCATCATATTCATATTAATTTTGTTTTTACCAATGCTTTCTGCAATACACAAGACCCTGGGGGACAGAGACACATTGCAAAGTCACTTTTATTTAACAACCCCAGGTGGCCAATTTAGTTAAAATGGTGAAATTTTTAGACATATAGTTCATCAACTGGACATGATATTGGTCTTATTTGTAGGACACAGAGGTGTGAAGGTTATATAATGGCTTATAATTTCTTCATGTGGTAGTGTATGCATGTGTCTTTGATTGTGTGTATGTGCATAGGTGTGTGTTGGCTTGGGGAGGGTGTGTGTGTGAAAGTAGCAGAGCAAAACCATATGGAAGCACCCAAATGTGCCATTCTCTCATCTGCCAATTGAAAGTAAGCTCAGTCAGGTGGGAAACTACAAAGACAGGATATCATTAGTGAAGGCTGAAGTCACAGCTATGGTATCAACACTGCCTGAAATGAGGTCAGTCCTGTAAGCAGATGGTGGAAGAGGAGTTAATAATTAAATTCAAATATGAACCAGAAAAAAATAACCATTAAAGAATGGTTCTTGCAATCTGTCCAACCCACATGCTAGAGTGAACTTTGATACTGAACCATTCTGCAAACCCCAAATTATATTCAATGATGACATTTGAACAATCACAGCCAATCTTTTCCAATATCTGTGCATGGCATCTACTATATAGTTAAAGGAACAAATCAACATTTTGGGAAATAAGCTGTTTTATAAATCTCAATCATTGTGGAACTGTGCGCATGTGCACAAGACTAATTTCCACTCTCTCAGTTTTCCCTGTAAAATCTAGAATAAAATTTAAAATCCTCCTCCTCACTTACAAAGCTCTTATTGGTCAGGCACCATCATATCTTAAAGATCTGATAGTACCGTATCACCCCACTAGAGCACTATGCTCACAGAACGCAGGGTTACTTGTGGTACCTAAAGTCTCTAAAAGTAGAATGGGAGCCAGAGCCTTTAGTTATCAGGCTCCTATTCTGTGGAACCAGCTCCCAATTTGGGTTTGGGTGGCAAACACCCTCTCTTCATTTAAGAGTATGCTAAAAACGTTCCTTTTTGATAAAGCTTATAGTTAGGGCTGGCTCAGGTGAGTCCTGAACCATCCCTTAGTTATGCTGTTATAGGCTTAGACTGCCAGGGGATTTCCCATGATGCACTGAGCTTCTCTCTCCTCCTCTCCCTCTCTATCCGTACGCATTCCTATCCCACTAATACATCTTACTAACTCCACTTCTTCCCGGTAGTTCCTGTGCTTTATGTGCTTTTTCGCCTTCTAACTTTCTGCAGGTATTTCCGCCTCTGGAGCTGTAGATTCTGGATCTGTGATTGCCGGCCGTCTACTGCCCCCATGTTACTGCTGCAGTTGTTATTATTATTAGTCTGATTTGTTGTCTGTCCTCCTGCTCTGTCTCCCCTCTCCCTCTCTCTCCTCCCCTTTCAACCCAACTCGGTCGATGCAGATGGCCGCCCACCCAGAGCCTGGTTCTGCTCGAGGTTTCTACCTGTTAAAAGGGAGTTTTTCCTCGCCACAGTTGCCAAGTGCTTGCTCATGGTGGGAACTTTTGGGTCTCTGTAAATAATATTTTCTATTACTCTATGTGAAAGCGTCTTGAGATAACTTTTGTTATGATTTGGCGCTATACAAATAAAATTGACTTGACTTGACTTAAGCATAAATTAATGTAGACATGCCCTTATAAATACTTCTGCCTGCACCACCACTCTTTAGACCTGTCCATTTAAAGAACGGCAAAGAGGTTGCTTGGCGAGAGTCTGTATTAATACCAAAGCCACATGACCACTATGCACAGCTATTGTTGTGTATAGGACCTGTATCATTACATCACATGTAGTAAACCAATATCTCAATCATCATTATTAAACATCGAAAAGAAAATCAATGATTTAGTTTCTAGCACCATTACCGAAATAGACTTTACAGAGAGAATCACAATAAAGCATGACACAAAGAGCTCATAAACAGGGAGATAAAACCATGCCTCCATTGTAAATAAAAAAGTATGATCAAATTAATGACTAATGAATTAAAGTTCTTAATAATAATTAAATTAATCACACTTTTCCAACTTATTAAATCAACTTCAAATTACTCTAAAACCATGGACACAGTGGTCTAAAGTATATGTGAAGTGTACACATTTTCACTGCAAGTTCTGTTTTAATTAATACCAGTTCTTGAATGGAAAATGGTGTTTGCATGGTTTTTGTGCGTAGGCATGGAGCCCAGTCAGCTGACATAGAGTGGGTGTGACCATTGTCTGACAGAAAGGGAGAGCGATTAGATAAAGACAGTTTATTGCCTGAGTTCACTTTACTATTAAAGATGTAGTATTAAGATCCTATTTGAGCCTTTAAACTGAGACTTTAGCTAAGTACATATTTATTAACATTTATTGATTTGTAAATATTTGTACTTGCATTAAACTTGTATTTTCAATAATTATCTAAATGTGTCTACTCCTTGCAGAAACTATAATCAAAAGGGACAGAGGCACTTGTGTGTGGGCTTGTGCATGTGTCAGCAAAATAATCAGCTTTCATAACACACACACTCATGCACAGTGAGTGTATGCAACAAAGACAGAGCTAACAGTGAAGCTTTTCATATGTCATGAGCAGGAAGTAGGAGCTGCTCATTATAATCATATCTCATGTTTGATTACCCGGAGGCACCAGGTTTTAGTGGCACAATTTCCAGTGTGCTTTGTTCTGTTTGAGTCCCACTTTACTTGTTATGGGTCTGGGCTCTGAACACAAAGAAATGTTTGGATATGACCTATCAATATTAAAGAACCACAAAATGCATTTTGAACATTTCTAGTGAGAAATTAGCATTTTATTTTAATAATCATCGTTCAGTAATTTTGTTAATGATCTTTAGTTTTTTTGTTATTACGAGGTTTCAGCAACATGTTAGCAACACATAGCCTGCTGCTATCACTGAAACCACGTAGCTTGCATGTTGTTTGAATAATATTGTGATGGAAATCTTAGAGCTGGTTCACTCTAACAAGAAGTTTCAGGAGACCTGGATGTCTTACACAGGAATATTTATTGAAGCTCGATCGAGGAGAAAAGGGAAACATCACGTGTGAATCACAGCGTACTGCTACCCAAATCTGAAGATGGTGTCCTGAAGCTCAGTATTTAACCTTCCCCAGAACTGATAAGTTCTGTTATATCCAAATAGGGTTATTCCTAACTCAGCCTGGCATGTGTGAGGACTCTATTGGACATCAGATCCAAACAAGGAAAGACGTCAACCATTGCTGTCCTAGGAACAGCATAGCCTCTCTACAGTCTCTCTTATCCAGCATCAACAACCAGGCACCAGCCTGTTGTGTCTAACCCTGAAAACAGAAGATATCTAGCAGACCTTGGTCTACCAGAGGCCAGAGCCAACTCGGCCTTGTCAGGCACACAGAATGAGACAGGCGAACAGAGACAGGCAGTTGACCTGACCTGTGAAGCCCTGTCTTAAGTTACCTTTAACCTACAAGAGGCAAGTTTAACATACAAGAAGGAAAATTCCCTCACACATATCTTTAAAATTTCTCAACACAAAAACACAAACATGTCCTTGATAACTCAACAATATGACGGGTAAATTCAACAATACGATAGGTTAGTGTTAAGGCCATCAGTTCTCCTTCGATTCTGAGAAATAAAGTCCATTTTTGATAGCGGAAAACTGCAGAAGTGCATTGTGTTGTGGGCAGGGTGCGTCGACTACTGTTTTGGTCTGTCGGCTGTCAGTTGTCTTGTACCCTCAACCAGTTGGTGGCCATGATTGTCGGATAGTCTGTTTTTGGATTCCACCATTGGTAAGGAGCTTTCAGACATGGATCGATCTAACAAACAGTTTGTTTTAGGCATACTGAGGCCTCAAACTAGAGTATACAACATCTGCATCAGTATCTGTAAACAGAGACCCTCAGTGAGTGTTGTGTATGTTTTTAAAAAAAGGGAAAGTCACACATTCATAAATTGAATGCAGTCTTTTAAATAATTAGTTTTATGAATCACCATGTCCATTTTGCCCTCAAGCACTTAACTAAAATAAGTTTACCTTCTGTTCTTAAAAGTACCATTAAATCAGCAGGTTCCCCCCACCCCCACCCCCACCCGTGGGTGCACTTCAGGAGGCCAGGTTCCCTCTTTGTCTTGGCTCTGCTCCAACCTTTTCACAGGGCAACCCCCTATTGGGAAGTTACTTAGACATTCTGGATACATCCTCCAAACCACACAACCTCTCATAATGCACGCACACACACACACACACACACACACTCAAACAGACTCTAACTCCAGGAGACGATAACCTTTGTGAGTTAATCACTGCATTTCACTGCGATGGACTTTTACAGCCAGACTAACACGGTTAAAGCATGATGGAATAGTGGAAGCTGCTGCAGGGCCTCAGATCAAGAAGAATTTAACAATGGACTCTTCTTATATGGCCCCATGATAGGCCTCTCCAGCAGAATTGTGACTTCTAATGAAGCAGATTGTTATTGAGTTATTGAGGCTATAAATACTCATATTGTCTCTGGACTAACATTTGCAGAGTGGTTAAGGGAGGGTCTGTTCTCTGCTGTGTGTGGGAGGGGAAGCAGGTTGCTCTCTGCCTCAGTTGGTACTTTGTTAACATGCGTAGAGGATGGTGAGGAAGGAGATAATCAAGCTGTTTGTGCAAATTAAGTTGTTGCAGTGGTAATCTACAGGAGCCTTGTGGAGCCTACAGTGTGCTAAGTTGCTGTTGTCTCAATTTTGGGCACTTAATGCTCAGTGCTGTGGTATTTTTGCCCTGTGCCTGTGTCAATATTCAGTTATTGAATACTGTGATATTTCTGTCCAAATTTTTTTCCTAGCCACTAGCACATCACTAGTTATGGTGATGCGTGTTAGTAATTACATAATGTCCTATTGTCATGTGGCTGGTCATTCTGTAAGTTAGATTTCCATAGTTTTTAGTTTTACACACACTTATCCTTTGGAGGGTCGCAAGAGGTGCTAGAGCCGATCCCAGCAGACATTGGGCTTGGGGTGGGGTACACCCTGGACAGGTCGCCAGTCAATCATGGTTTGTTCATGCTCACATTCACACATACAGGCAATTTAGAGTCAGAAATGAACCTAACCTGCAGTCTTTGGGCATCAGATGTGAATGTCCTCCTTGACCTTTCACTAATGTAGTGTTTCCCGAGCCGTCACATGTGATCTCACTTTTTTTTAACTACTACTCCCAAGGACAAGAATGAATTTTCATGCTTAAGTTCTCAGCCATAACATCACTACGATGAAACCAGCTTTTATCCATGCAGCTAGCTCTATTAATGGCAATGATAGTCAGTCTGCCGGTTTACCGCTTTGGCCCAGAAATATCTGAATTGGATGGATTAGCACAAAATTTTGTACACACATTTTTGGTTCCCAGACTATAAATCCTATTGACTACAGTAATCCCTTAACCATAACTGTAAAAACACAAATCATGCTTTAGTTGCCAAGAGCCAATAATGTAGCAAAACTACTGGAATACATTGTGGGTGAACATATTGCTTGTACATTCAGCATTAACACTTCCATTTCAATTTTGCAAAAACGTTAATCAAAAACTTTTCCATTGATAAAAAAAAAAAAAACATTACTTTCAAAATGTATTTGCTGTTGCAAATTAGTATCCTCTGACCTCTGCGCAGACACCTCACTGATATCACTGAAGCTCGTAGATGCGTTCCAATGATGCACTGGGCTGTTTTTAATCACCCTCTGTAGAGCCCTACTGTCCTGGGCCGTGTATATCCCATGCCAATTTGATGTGATGTTTCTGGTCAAGATGCTTTTATTGCTTCTCTGTTAAAGTTGACAAGAACTTTGCGTGGGAATTTAGCTTTCTTAAGTTTCCTCAATAAATACAGCCGTTTCTGAGCTTTCTTAACCAGGGTGGAGATGTGAGATAACCATGGTTCTCTGTGATCCATTGATGTAGACAGGGGTGTGTGTCTTTGCCTCCTTTTTTCAAAAATCAGTGATCAGCTGTTTTTCTGATGTTGAGCAGCAGGTTGTTCTCTGTGCATCTCTCTGGAAAGATGTTGTTTCCTCTGGCCGATGATGATGGTGTCGTCCGCAAACTTTACAACATACTTCTCTTGCACCATCCAGGGTGAGCTGGTGTCTACTCACGTCAGTTTTGTATGCTTCTTCTTCAATTATTCCAAACTATTAACTAGAAACATTATTTCCTGAGTACAAGAGAGTTTTTCAGAAAATATCTTTCTGTCACTGGATACTGGAGTGAATCACTATTACAGTAAATCAGTGATAAAGTGAAATAAACATTTATTCATGTGAAAACAATGAGGGAACACTTAAACATCTCAGCACAGCATTCCATTTTTTGCTGCACAAATGTTCCATTCTCTGCAGCAATGATTAGAAGACTGAGGCAAATAAATTGGGATTTACAAGTCTGGCAATCACATCCAAAACTTACAATACACGTGTAATGTGGCTAAATCTGCATCAATAAATGAAGCAAGAACTTCATGGGGACTAGTTAAAAGGAATCATGGTTTTGTTTCACACCATTACTGTTTCTATTTTTAAGTGAATTTAAGTAATTTCCCACAATTTAGCTCCCTGTTAATTGGCAGCATATGTGTTGAGGTGTTAATCCAATTAGAGCAGCAAATACCACTGAGAATGTCCCATTGGGATTGAGTTTGGGGCTTAGCACTAATAGTATAACGGGATTGCATATTATTGCTGATCTGCTTTGGCAAGTAGCTGGTTTCAGCTGTGTGTCAATAATTTGATGTTATCCCCTCTGCTTCCTTTCTCATTTTTAGTACTGATTTAACAGTTGTTAAAACCAAAGATAGCCAGTGTGGTGCACTTGTGTTTTCTGTTACTGTAGTGCTACTTATTTGACCTTTTTGGGAAATTTGATTGTTGCAGAAGCACAAGGATAGAAATAAGTACAGATAAATAGAGCAAGTACATTAAAATAAATAATAAGAAGTAAAACAAAAATAAAAGTAGAAGTAAAAATAGAAACTATAGAAGAGCAATTAGAGACAAATTTACAAGACAGAAGAACCAGCCATCTCCCCCTCTTCTTCTTCTGCTATCAAGTCGTCTCTCCTCTAGATCCAATTCACTCTATGTTCTTTTAAGCTCACACACGATCACACATGATAAATGCTTCTCTGTCTATGGGTACATCCCCCACAGTGTTTGAACAGATCCAAGTTACCCTGTTGAGCTTGAAAAAGCCAACCCTAAATCCATCTCAAGTTGGAAACTACAGGCCGGTCTCACTACTACCCTTTCTATTGAAAGTTCTAGAGCATGCATTTTTCAACCAAATCCTAGGCTTCCATAGCCTGAACCTCATAGTTCATTTTCGATTTACAAGGGGCATTATCAACGGGCACAGACCAAAATGGCAAGACGTTCCACATCCTTGAAATCCATCTTGGTTGTTTACGAAAATGCCTCAACACCGCTCCTCCGTCAGTCATCTTATCAAACCAGCTCCATATTAGATAAACCGTTCACTGTTACAGTGAACTAGCAACCCTATCTAAACTAGGTATCTCTGATGTAGTGCTACTCTGGTTTGAGACCATTATCACAGAGCGATCATTAAAAGTGGCATGGCAAGAAGAAGAGTCAAAGCGTCACATTCGTTTCACTGGGGTATTGCAAGGATCTGTGCTTGATCCCCTTTCTTTCTCAATAGACATCTGCCCTAGTCTTATTATTCACTCACATGGTTTTTCTTACCACTGCTATGCTGATTGACCCAAAATGCTGCAGCATGTCCAGCCACTAGCATTAACACCCACCCACCTGATTTCCCTTATTCAGGTTTATTCACCACAGTCTGCAAATGAACAATGACTAGTCCTATTGTCACTGCAAGGCAGAATATCTCAATCCAAACTTTAATTCTGTATGGTCCTGGTGATGGAATGAGTTACTGAAGTCGATTCAGTCACAAGAATCCTTGTCTGTCTCCAAAAATCATGTGAACCTACCTCTTCCAAATGTACTTAACTAAAACACTCTGTCCTTTGCTAGCTCTTTTTCCAAAAAAATTGCTAGGCACTCATTTGTTACTTCATGCACCTGCAAGCCTTGTGGCATTAGTGTCAGGTGGAATGTGGAACTGAGTGTTGAGACACTTATTCTTGAAGGCTTCTGCTTGATCTACTGTAGCTTTGATTGTACCTCATTTGTACATTGCTTTGGACAGAAACATCAGCCAAATGAATAAATATAAATGTCAATCTATTTTCTTCTATTTTATGTGTGCAGCTACAGTGATTGGTTATTGGGCTCTGAGCACTGCCAAAACGCAGATGACCTACACACAGTATTGCGCCTGAACGCATCCTATGTAGACACTGATGGAAGGCTTAAGCTGCTGCTGCTGTCATAATGACATGCTGCTTTCACTACGAGGCCTGTGTAGACATAGTGTGAGAATGGATCTGCCTTCAATATATCGTATTTTTCCTGTCTGAGTTATTAACTTAGTTGTAAGAGCCTTCCTCTGCTTGTTACTGTTCACCCTAGACTTTTACTAAGTTGTATGCAGCTGCTTCCCAGTAACCAGAGCAAACCGCCAGGAATGTTAATGTCCTGATGTATATCCTCCCTCATGGCGTCTCTTCAGCCACATGTGACACAACCTGTGGTCATACAGAAGAACTGACAGGAAAAGAAAAAAAAGGAGAATGTGTATAAAAGGAAGAAGGAGCATCTGAGAACGAGGTGTAATTACATGTTTGCTTGGCAGTGGCAGAGCTACATGCTTGTTTAGCGTTGGGAGGGTTTGAATGTGTGTGTATCTCTGTCTATACAGTTTGTGCCCTGTGAATGTGTCTGTATGTTGCGTATGCATGTGTGTGGGCAGGGAAGCAGTTGGTTTGTTTTATATCAAACCAACGGATATAGACAATGACCCTGTAACATGCACACACTTATAAAACTTATAAACCTTGACAAGGGACAGTTGTATGTCCTCAGCACTGTGGGAAAGTGCTTTGGTTCTGTATATTTACGTGGGCATTAAATGCTAAAAAGCTCATCACGCATCTCACAGCTGGGCTGTGCACATTGTCACCAGCTGTGATGCACTGAACCAGAAAACTAAACAGGGTCACTTTCTCCTGATTTTCTCAGATGATTTTTCAGGATAAGAGGATATCATACAAAAGAGTACTTAACTTAAAGGCTTTTAAAATAACTTTGTCGTATGAGCAAAGATCCTTTCCTAAGGGATTGCTTTCCCTTAAAGAGAGGATTTGTTCCCTCTGTGACAGCGATGGAATAATGACTGGCTCCCACAGAAAGCCACTGTGTTGAATAATTGACTGTAAACACTCAGGGAATGTTAATTAAGCCTCTCACACAACCAAACAGATTCAGTGGGTAATTTTGTGCTCTGGGGACAGGGAAATCTCATGCAGCTCAGTACGTGTAAAGCTGCAACTTATATTAAAATTTGTTGAAAGCAAACCAGGGTTTGCCAGGGTTTTCATCAGTGTGTACTGCATAGTGGTCTGTTGAGCATTCAAAGACTGTATAAGGGCATGAGCATTTGAACAAGGACATTTAGCTGAGAGTAAAGCAAGGACAGCAGCCAGATCAACGTTTGTAACACAAACAAAGTACATTTAGTGCACTGTTAATATTTATAACATCTAAAGTAAAATTTGTAAAAGTGTAAAACCATAATCGTATCCCATAGAGTCAAGTCGATTTTATTTGTATAGCGCCAAATCATAACAAAAGTTATCTCAAGACGCTTTTCACATAGAGTAGGTTTAGACCATACTCTTTAAAATATTATTTACAGAGACCCAACAGTTCCCACTATGAGCAAGCACTTGGCGACAGTGGTGAGGAAAAACTCCCTTTTAACAGGTAGAAACCTCGAGCAGAACCAGGGTCTGGGTAATGCCAGGGCAATGCCATCTAGAGTAACTATATCTATACATAGTGCGTCTCGCAGGTGTTTAGGACCCAGAACAATAACTTCAGTTTTGTCTGAGTTTAACAGCAGAAAATTGCAGGTCATCCAGTCTTTTATGTCCTTAATACATGGCTGAAGCTTGGCTAACTTATCAGTTTCATCTGGCTTTTTCGATAAGTATAATTGAGTATCATCTGCATAGCAGTGAAGGTTTATGGAGTGTTTCCTAATAATGTTGCCTAAAGGAAGCATATACAAGGTAAATAAAAGTGGTCCAAGCACCGAACCTTGTGGAACTCCGTAACTAACTTCCGTGTGCACGGAGGATTCATCATTTACATGGACAAACTGAAATCTATCTGATAAATAAGACTGAAACCAGCTTAGTGCCGGTCCTTTGACGCCAATCAAATGCTCTAGTCTCTGTAATAGGATACAATGGTCAATGGTATCGAAAGCGGCACTAAGATCTAACAGAACAAGTACAGAGACAAATCCTTTGTCTGATGCAATCAAAAGGTAATTTGTCACTTTCACCAGTGCTGTTTCTGTGCTATGATGCTCCCTAAATCCTGACTGAAAATCCTCAAATAATCTACTGCTGTTTAGAAAGTCACATAACTGATTAACGATCGCTTTCTAAAGGATTTTGGAGGAGAGGGAAGGTTAGATATAGTTCTATAGTCTGCTAAAACCCCTGGATCAAGCGTAGGCTTTTTAAGTAGAGGTTTAATTACAGCTACTTTGAAGGACTGTGGTACATAGCCTGTTAATAAAGACAGATTGATCATGTCTAGTAAAGAAGTGCTAACTTAGGGTAGAACTTCTTTAAGCAGCCTAGTTGGGATGGGGTCTAAGAGGCAGGTTGTTGGTTTAGATGAAAAAAATCATTGAAGTTAGTTGGTAAAGGTCAATTGAAGAAAAACAGTCTAAATATAAATCTGGTTCTACAGCTGCTTCTGAGGTTCCTGAGGTTCCTGTACTCGAAGATGTATCTGAACTGGCTGAGAGCACAAGATGATGAATTTTTTCTCTAATAGTTAGAATTTTATCATCAAAGAAGCTCATGAAGTTATTACTACTGAGCGCCCTGGGAATACATGGCTCAACGGAGCTCTGACTCTGTGTCAGCCTGGCTACAGTGCTGAAAAGAAACCTGGGATTCTTATATTCCTCTATTAGTGAGGAGTAATAGGCTCCTCTGGCATTACGGAGGGCCTTCCTGTATATTTTAAGACTATCTTTGCGATGTTTCTTTTAATTTGTGGGTTAAGGAGTTGTACCATTGAGCTAACCTCTTTTGTTTATAGAGGCTAGAGTGTTCATTACAACCCACAATAGCCAGACCCAAAATGAACAAAATACTGAAAATCATGCTTTTCATAATGTGTCTAGACTGGGCATAAAGTTAATTTTAGAAGAAACGCAAATGTGTCTGAGATGAAAATGTTTCATTCTTATTCCAAGGCTTTATGAATATTTATAAATGCACAGAGAGACTGGTATAAAGTAACAGAAACAACTGAAGGTCCTGGTGAGTTCTGAAAATAGTCAGAGATTCATACAAACCCACATACAACCTCAATCCACAACCATTGACGGTGTGTACATTGCTTACTAGCTTGTGTGTGTTGAACTGAATTGTGTGCACAACATGTTGTCCGAACATGTCCGGAGGCAAAGGGGTTTAGAAATGTTCTGAACCAACACATTTAACACTTAAATTCTAGACCTAGACCTAGACCTTTGGCGCTATACAAATAAAATTGACTTTACTTGACTTGTGTCACAGGGGGTTACGGGTTGGCAGGGGTAGGACCAAATTGCAGAGAGGAGAGGAGACCGGCAGGTATGGTGTGAAGAGTTTATTCCAAATGGTGAAACACAAACTTACTGGGTGGTGAGGCAAACAGAAAATCCAGAGTTCAAAGCAGGCAGGTGACAAAAACAGGTAATCCAGGGACAAGGCACATGGGAACGCAGCACAGACAACCGAGGAACAGGAACACGAAACATTGGAACAAAGGAACAGGAAACAAGGATCTGACACTAAACAAAGAAAGTGGACAGGTATATATAAGTGACTGATCAGAGACAGGTGAGTGAACAGGTGAAGGTAGTGAACTGATGAGGAAGGAGTGGCTGACAGGCAGAGAGAGGAGTGGAGACAGGTGTGTAGATAGGTGGGGCAGTCAGGTGATGGGGAAAAGAAGGAAAGTCAGAGGGCATCTGGTGGAAGGTGAGGGGATGGCAGGTCAGGGGAACAGAGAAGGAGTCCAAGGGAGCAGAACTGGAGACATGGAAAACAGTGACAAACAAAAAAGGAACAGATCATGACAACTTGACTTAAATGGTTTCTGGATCCTGGGGGATACAGTCATTAGAAAGGCTGTAGAGGGAGGGGCATTATGTGGACAAAGACACAAAAGATAAATTATATTTTGGGGGGATTTTGTTTCAGAAAATATTGTTTTAAAGAAAAATAATGAACAACATTTTGACAACTTTGATAATCAGGCATGTCTGGTCAGGATACATTGCCCAGATAAGGGTATAAAGCAGGGATAATCATTCACATATATACACTTTTGTTTTAAGGCCTATACTACAGATAATCAGTAGTATAAAAAGGTGTGAAATATTGATTTATCTTTACTTTATTTTTTGTTTAGGAAGATGAGGAAGCTGACAAAAAAAAAAAAACAAAAAAAAAAAACAGTAGTAAAAACAAATGATTAATTTACATGAGTAATAATCCAGTTTTAAAGCCTTGCACCTACCGGAACAGTTGAGAGGAACATTCTGGTTTATAACAACTAGGGTCTATGTTTATGGTTTATAATTTGTATCACTTATGAAAACACTGAAGTCACCAAAGTGAGAGAGATCTGGGAATACAGTGACGACACTACAATAAAGTCTGATGGGCCAAAAACAAACACAAGCAGTCAGACGATCAGACAGGTTGGAAACAGGCTAAAGTTTATCCAGATTATTTGGAAGTTAAACCTACAGTAAGTACAGTAGGTCAAGGTTGAACCTCACACTGAAAACTGCATAGATGTAATAAAGCTGAATTAAGCCAGCAGCAGCACTGGGCCGTGAGGCAATTTTGTCATAGTGGTCACATGCAGTGCAGTATCATGTGACGAACACTTTTCCCATATGCATCGTGCATGAGCCTTTTATTGATTTATTGCAGTATGGAGTTAAAAAAAAAAAAATCTACATATGGCTGAAATAAATAATACATTTCCCAGAGTCTAGAGACGCATTCACAGTATATAATTAAAATCATAATTATGGTCAGGAAATTCTAACAGCAACAATATCTCCCACTTGAATTGCTTGACACTATTTGGCAAGTGGGGCTTGAGGGGTTGATACATTTTGCTAGTAATGTGGGAGTCAGTGGAATATGGTGGAGTTCTTGTGTCCCATCCACTGAACTCGTAGTCTTATTGGCTTGATAGCTAGTAAGCTAATGTAAAATGTTGGCTAGTGAACGTTAGCTCTCTGTCCTATTGAAGAAAATAAATGCTCTCTAATATAATTGATCATGATCCTTGATCAACCCAAGTCATTTTGTTTTAAATACATACATTTAAATGTCCCTTTAACAGTGATAGTAGAGTAGAGTTGTCATTCTAGGCATATATTTGTTTGATTATTTGCAAAAATCGGCTTTGAGGAATTTGGCCCCCTGCCCCTCTAACACCCTCTACACATCCCTGGTGCTGGGTGAATAGCTTTCATTGGAATGAATAGGCACAATATTGGAGTCTTCAATGAATGTTTACAACTCTTCAATTGGTAATAATTTTACTGTTCATCCTTGTTTTCCCTTCTGACTGGTCATATATCTTGAACCACTTGTGAGTGAGAATAACGGTTATGGTCTAAATTACAAAAATAAGACCCACTTTTCTAATAAATGCGAAACATTTAAACAATAAAAAAATTCTTAATGGCAATTAATGCATGTTGCAGATATCAAATGATCAACATTGCTGTGGTCTGTTGGACCGCACTGCTTGGGTTCAGGCTCATTCAGATGAGATTCCAGGTTGTCTTGGAGAAGCTTACTCACTGATTGTAACTAATCATTACCCTCACACTGTGTTCCTATGTGAAGGTTTATGTGTATGGGTTTGCGTGTGGTCTCACAGAACCAGGGTTTGACAAAGACCGTGTCCAGCAGAGGGCCTTCTTTTATCATCTTTAACATAGGGAGTTACTAAGCATAGGAGTCAAGGCAGTGCATTATAGTTCTTCTGCGCGCACACACACACACACACACACACACACACACACACAAAAAAAAACAAAGACAAAACACTGGATGTCAATTATCAATACAGAGTGAAACGTGCCAAAAGTTGAGTGAGCAGCTATGGAAGCCCAGTATTCATTAGGCCCTGCCAGAGCCGGACCTAGACAAGGTACCCCTGGCCTGACTGTCTATGTCACCTATAGGAAGCCCCCCCCCCCCCAGGACCTGCAGTAGGTATCAGGCTATGCCAGCATTAATCGATCTAACCTTTAATATTACTGTTGTAATTCCTTATTATCTGGATCTGTGACTGCAGACCATCTACTGCCCCCATGTTCCTGCTCCACACTCACTGCTGCAGTTATTAGTCTGATATTATTTGGTATGTCCTCCTGCTCTCTCCCAAGCAAAGAGCAGATACACGGTAGCAATGATATGACTTATATCTACATTGTATCTGCTCAGATATGCAGTTTTTTTTTATTTCAGCTCAGCATTCAATACAGCCCCCCCCCCCCCCCCCCGAAACTGACTGGGGGTTCAGTTCATAAACATACTGATCACAAGTCCAAACCATCCGCTGAGCAGCACAAAGTGGCTTGATTAGTGATCAGAGGTAGGTGAGTGAACAGGTGAAGGGAGTTGGACTGATGAGGAGGGAGTAGTTGGCAGGTAGAGAGGAACATTACTGGGAAAGTGAGATCTGCATGAAAGAGTAGGAGGGTGTGGAGCTGAACTGTGACACAGGATAAACACAAATTTGAAATGTTTTCAACTCACGCAAATGCAACTACACCTTCATTCACAATGCCAAGAACAGATATGCAGTTCAGTCAGGACCACTTTGTCAAACAATCGTGATCTACATGCAGTAGGTATATTTGTAGTAAGATGTATTTGGCGGTATGCTCTGTTCTGGGACACCATAACCAAACTATGCAGGTAACATTTTTGCAGATCTTTCATTTCAAATCCAATGTTTAATTTAACTCAAAACATGTCTGCACAGGTAGCAAATCACCCCTCAGACTCCAGATTCCAGACAAAGTCTTTGAACTCCACATTGCTCCTGTAAGAAATACTACCTTTATAAGAGTGCTTTCATTTCCTGGGGCCTTAAAGCATTGCAGTTACCAGACAACTTCAATAAAAACAAACAAATCCCCTGTAGATTTGGCTCAAAGCGTTTTACCCCCTGAAAGAAACCAACACACACACACACACACACACACACACACACACACACATATACACACACACAGAGCAACAATTGCAGACAGAAAATTCATTTCTGGCAAAAAAAAAATAACAATCAATGAGACATTAATATGAAGCAGATATGAGATAGTTATACATCTATGAAAAAAGATGACAGCAGAAAATAAGCCATCAACTTATATTTATTTAGCCACAAAGGCTCAGATTAGCAGTGAATGTTGGTTTCTGTGTTGTTACCCACCAGTCTGCTATCATAAAGCAAGGAACTGTAAAGACTTGGCAACAAGAAGCAAAGTCATAGGGAAGGAAGAAACAGATTGGGGTTGAACACAATATCGCATACAAGGTACACACAGTACATACAGAATACACCTGCATAACTGCATACAGAGACACAGACACAACATACAGAGAAACATGCACTGTTATGAAGTTGTCCATATCTAGCCCATTGGAGGAACACTGGAAAAAGCCATCTTTGCTGAAGTCAACACTTCCGTTTTGACACTCGAAAAAATTCAAGAGCACCTTCAAGCCTGTCTGAACACGTCCAGAAAATTGCCTTGCTTGAATCTAATGCCGGCCTACAGGACAAACGCATAATTGCTCTGGAGGCAGCTTGTGCTACACTGATGGATTGTCATGTTAAGCTACAGACTAAAGTCACTGACCTGTAGCTGCCGCAACAACATCATACATCATCTCATCTTAGCTCTCTCATGCTAAGCTTTGGAGAATAAGCTCTTCGTAAAGGCTGAGAAGTGTGAGTTCCACACCAGTACCGTTAGTTTCTTAGGTTACATCTTTGAGAGCAGGCAGGTGAGAACAGATCCGGAAAAGATCAGAGCAGACTGGCCTCAACCAGCCACCCAGAAACAACTTCAATGGTTCATTGGCTTTGCTACTTTCTACCGGCGCTTTATTCGCAAATTAAGTAGAGTAGCAGCCCCCCTTGCCAGACTCACTTCCACCCCTGGGCCCAGAAGCTGAACAGGCTTTTCTGAGTTAAAGAACCTCTTCACCACTGCCCCATCTTAGTCCAACCCGATCCCTCTCATCAGTTTATTGTTGAGGTTGAAGCTTCAGACACAGGCGTAGGAGTTGTTCTCTCCCAGCATTCAGACCCAAACCAGAAACCACATCCCTGTAGTAGGGAGGTTCAATTTCACACTCACTTGCTGACCTGGGTCCAGAAATATTAATTCCGATGCTCTTTCCCATCAACATGTCTCTGAGGAACCCTCCTCCAGCCCTGACATGTGTACTGTCAGCAGTGTCCTGGGAGATTGAATCTGTAGTAAGAGAGGGTCAGCAGACTCAACCTGACCCAGGTAACAGTCCACCTAACCATCTGTTTGTGCCTGACATTCTCAGGTTCTTCAGTGGGTGCATAATTCCTGTTTTGCCTGCCACCTGGGTATAAGCCGCACTCTGTCCCTCCTCAAGTGTCACTTCTGGTGGCCCTCATTGGAAAAATATACCTGTGCCTTTGTTTCAGTCTGCACTGTTTGTGCTAGAGGGAAGACCTCTCATCGTCCCCCTTCAGGCCTGCTACATCTCCTTCCCATTCCAAGTCAGCGATGGTCACACATTGCTCTTGATTTCATCACGGGTTTGCCAATCTATCGAGGTAACACAGTCATTCTCAACACTGTTGACCAGTTCTCCAAGATAATTCATTTTGTGGCTCTTCTGCCAAAGGTTTGTCTCCTTTTGGGTCGTCTTTGGTTTATCAGCCTGGGTTCCCATCCCAGGATAGTAATTTAGCGGTGCCCTCAATCGATATCCACCTCTGCCGATGCCATAAGGTTTGGAGGGACACCCTCTCTGCTCTGCTCCACTCTGCTGACAATAACCGACCAATCGCTGACCGCCATCGGATTCCTTCGCTGGAATACAATCAAGGTCAGAAAGTTGGGTTATCTTCTTAACACATTCCTCTAAGGACTGAGTCAATCCAATCGCGGTCAAATTAAAGTTGCCCAGCAATGTAGGGTCCACCCTACATTCCATGTGTCTCAGTTGAAACCAGTGTTTTCCAGCCCTCTCTGACCTTTTTCCAATCCCCCTCCACCCGCCTGGATCATTGATGGCCCAGCTTTCTTTTACTTTAAAGTTGAAGAGATCCCTTCGAAAATCCCTCTGACCTCTAGGTGGTGATGCTCCTCTTTCATTTGACATGTATAATTGGTGGACTGCCCCTTTATTTATAGCTTCCAATGAGTGATCCAGAGACCCTAACAAGTCCAATGGAGTGTAGTGTTGAGGATATAGTGACCAGTGTCATAGTATCATAAAGCATACAGAAAAACAGTCACTCTTGGCCTCAATGCAGAAAGCAGTTTTTAATTAAGAATAAGAGCCTGTTGAATACTTGGATCTTATACTGGTGAAACTTGACATTTACATCCAGGCTTCTGGGGTGCACTTGCTCTCTTACAAAGATTTATGATGCCCGGAAACATCTTGTTGGAGAGCAATGAGAAAAAATTCTCAACCTTTTCTTTATGCTGACACTAAAATGAGGAAAGTGCTAGGTCAGGACTGTTACACTGAACAGTGGAGTGGGATGAGATGTGGATTTCCTTGGAAAATAATCACCAGAGACTCCTGCTGCAGCAGGTATTTAGCTTTATTAAAGGGCTTTTCATTCATTTTAATAGATTATGTTATGTAACACCCCCTGGTATCCTCAGTTCCTAGTGTTCCTGCATGTTTTATACATGAAAAGCCTATCATTCACAGTATGGATAATGTGTGTGTATTCCTTGTGCATCTGTGCATGTGTGTGTTTGTGCTGTTTGAGTTTGGCCAACAGGATAGACACAAAGCTGTTGCTAAGCTGGATCTTTCGCTGCTGAAGAAATGCAGTGTTTGTGCTGGGATTGGGTGCCACCTCCCTGGTGATGCCCTGGGCACTGGCACCCTGAGCAGGCCTCTCTTGGCTGGGTGCTGCCTGGATCAGTTGGTGTTCTTGTACTTAAGTCCTTATTTTCTGCAGGCTCAGTCTTCAGACTTGGGTTAAGATTAAATTATTAATTAAATTTAGCTCTATCTTAGCTAAGGACTGGTTTTAGGTTTGACTTCACACTAGAATCCATACATGTATAGATGTACATGAGTGTATGTGTAACCAGAGCATAATGGCAGTCAGGCTCATAATGAGGCTCGGAGGCCCTCTGACCGGGCTTTTGAAATGTTGGGCAGACACTTGGCACCCACTGGATACTACATCATTTAGACAAAGGGGTATTCATGGGCACATATATGCAGAGCCATAGACACACACACACACACACACACACACACACACACACACCCACACACACCCACACTCACACACACACACAAAGATTAAGTGCAAAAACACAAGACTTGCAACCTTTCTTCATATGAACTTGCCTCGCAAAATAACAAACAGGTAATATTGATTTACCGTTGCCTCATTGCCAGGTGAACTAATCTCAAATATTAGTGTTACAAGTAAATAGTAATGGCAAAACAACTTGCAGAAATGTACAGCAATGGATTTCAGAGAATGAAACAATATATTTTTGTATTGATAAAGGTCATAGTAAGTTTATTCCATAACTTTAACGTGTACCTATACACTGTGATCGGCAGGCACCAGGCAGCACCCGCTTGTTTATTGTCAGTTGTTGTCATCAGATGTGCAATAAGCTGCAGTTGCAAGTTCTGACCTTCTGTCCTGTGTCTTACTGGGTTCTATTGCGACAAATTAAACTGAAACTAATAACTAACTAATACTGACAGTTCATGCTTGACCATGAAAACAGCATTAGACAATACAGTCTAACATCAGATGTAGTAGCTGTAGTAGTAACCATGGTCTTCATTATCAGATTGAGTTTGCTTAGAGTCCATTGAAATGTAGCAATTGCCTCAGACAGCACCTATGATGCTTTTAATCTCTTGGACGCAAGGAAGTGCAGTGTAACATTGTGTGCAGTTTGGACATTCAACACATTCAGTAAACTTTGCATAAACTAGTGAGCAGCGAGGGGCGGATAGTGCTTTGGGGCTGTGCAGACTATCGGTAAAACGGGTGCGACTGAAATATTCACCTTGGAGCTCATTGACGTAGTCAGGCCTGTAGTCGCTAATCGGGAGAAACAGGAAGATTCTTGGTGGGCCCAGCTTGCTGTTGGGCTGCAGGGCCGGTGACAGGGTCACAATAACTTTGTAAATAGATCATAAGGCTGTCACGTTAGGTTGCGGTGAGCCCGGAAATCTTTATACCTGAATGGCAGGATCCCACTCGTCTCAAAAAAACCTCAGAGATACATACAAGTTAGCATAACATTTTGTAGAGTTCAGTGTCATTCACTATTTAATATTGTGGGGTTATGTACCAACAGTTATATGCACTGTTTGTGAACTTTCTTCATTTTATGTTCTATCTATGTGCTGTTTTTAGCTCAGAGTCCCTCAAGCAGCAGCTTAACACATGAAAGTAGACAAGTCTGTTAAGTTTCCCCAAGTATTCAAGTATTGTAATACTCGGCTGTATGTGTATACCATTAAAACATTAGGCTGTAAAATGTTTCCATTCACTGATATTGAAGAGTACTGTGTTATATTATCCGGGATCAGAAAAAGTTGCATTTTCTAATTGAGCAACACCTAGTTATTCATTATTGTCAATATACATGTGTTTTGTTATTTTGAATTGCTTCTTTTTGGATCTGCAGGTGAAAGGCTTAATAAGCAGCCATTTGTGTGTTTATTTTGAGTTTTCATGGTGGTAGAAGTGATGCTGGTCATGCTGCTCATCATGATGCCAGAAGAATGAAATAATTGCCCCCATCAGATACTCTCTGCTGTGATTATTGATGTCAATGGCTACTACATTGTTTATTTATTCATAGTTGTTTTCCTTTCAAAGACTGAGCATTATTTGATCCAGTTGCAGCAAGATGCATTTCCAAGAACCGTTAACTGCTAGACAAAAACCCAAGTAGTCAAAAATATTAACTCCACAAATTAAATCCATCCTCTACTTTATACTTCATTTTGCAATGACTCGGTGTGTTTTTCAGGGGTGGATTTAGTGATTTGGGGGCCCAGGCAAACGCCTTCTAGCTTTACTTTTTACCCAGTCTCTAACTGGGAATGTTGGTATTGGCAGTGGTAGAAGAAGTACTCTAACCTTTTTTCTCAAGTAAAACTATTAACCAAATCACCAAATCTTTGAAACTATTCATACTGCACAGTAAAGTAAAAGTCCTGCCTTCAAATGTTTCTTAAAGTGAAGAATAACTCCACTGAGACCATAAAATAGTCATGTGAGCTTTTGCACCCACATGACACGTAGACTCTTGCATTTCTAGGGGACCCAACTATGTTATGGCAAGGAGCTATTCCAAACAGGCATGTTTGGAACGGGCACTGTACTAGTTAAATGAAAGAGAGGATATGAACATGCAAAAAAAAAATAAATAAATAAAATAAAAATCAAATTAAGAATATTCTGCCATGTGACAACCCCTCCTACAGTTCCTGACATTTTAGTCCTCATCTGGCCTATATAGAAGGTGGGCGCTTGCCCTAGGTTTGGTAGAGTCGAGTGCTGAAGTTCTCTACTGCATCTGGTTTATGTAGAGGAGGGGTAGGTCAAAAGCAGTAAAATGGGGGGTCTGCTCAAGTCCCTGCTTTCAAATTTGACTCAGATGACTACTTTGGGGTTCAGTTACAGGGGCACTACAGAGTTTCAGTGAATTCCGTCTTTTCATGGCCCACTTTCTTTGGTTGCACCTTACACACAACCCTGTGTCACCCACCTGTTCCAACACAACATAGGGCTCCAGGTTCCAGCCCATAGGCAAGAGAAAGTTTTTGATGGTGGTCCCAAATCATAATGTGGCTGTTGCAGGCTGACCCAACCCAATACCAACTAGCTGTCTCAGGTGTAGACCAAACATTAGTAATGAGTGGGCATACCCCGTAGCATTGTGGTCTGTATTGTTTTAAGCCCTGGGAGATATCCGGACCACCATTAAGTAAGGTCTGATTCATCTGCTCGACCCTACCATTGCCGGCAGGAGTGTCCTACTCCTTGTTATGCCATAATGCTCACATAACTGGTGCATTAAAGCTGAATCAAAGTTAGCCCCGCTGTCTGAATGCAAACTGGCCAGGCAGCTAAAAGATTTCATTACATGTAACCATAAAGCCTAGACTGTAGCTGTCTAGGTATAGCGTGTGAACAAATATGTCATAACCATGATGTTTTGGTACCTATAAGTGATCAGTCACCAAGTAAAAGGAAGTCTAGTCATATGACTTCAAGGAGCTACGACACTGTGATGAGATGCAGTGAGGACCTAGGCTCAACCCTATTCTTCAAGCTACAAGCAACGCAACCCAGATAAAACTGACACAGTATGAAGACCTCTCTCTCCATACTGGGCCAGTAAAAGAATTGGGGTATCTGGGACAGGGTTCTCTCGACCCCCACAAGGTCAGCGGCTTCATGGTACTTCTTTCAGACCTCCTGACACACAACTTGGAGATGTATCTAATGGGTGTTCGAGTCAGTAATTTTTTACACAACACCCCCCTGCTGAGCTGAAGCTTCTTCCACTGGTTACATGGTCAACAATAAACCGGTAACCTGCCTGTAGCCAACATTAATAACAGTAAATGACCATGGTCTTACTTGGTTTAACTTATAACAGATGGTGGCAGCGGAATGTGGATGAATAAGTTACCCGACCATTTTTATAATCATGGAAAAGCCAGCACTATATGCGAACCAGTGTGGCAAACAAACACTCACTCACTCATCTTTTCAAATGATTCAACAAACAGCAATCTAATCAAGTTCTTTCCTAGCTACAACACTTGTAGCAAGCTAAATCTTGGTGAGTTAAACATGTTTGCTAAGCATCCATAGATGCTCACGTTAATTTTCACAATTCTACAGTCACTTAAGTCACCCGTGGCTGCGTGCAACAGATGCGTAAGGTTACGCATGACAGTAAGGGGGGGGGGGGGGGGGACATTTAGCTCATCAGACATTCCTGAATGTTAATGCGCTGTGGACAAGTCTCAAGTGTCCAAGTCGCAAACTTTAGTCCCCATCTCTGACTTCAGATGGTAAAGAAACATCAGCATAGGCCAAAACAGGGGGTTGCATCAGGGAAGATTTTAACTATTAAAATGAAGTCTGACAGACCATTGGACCTTTACTGTCTCTGATCTTTTATTAACCGGAAGACTGGTCAACAGGGCATTCAGAGGACAGGCCAGTTTAGCATACATCTGGCAAGGCCCAAAAGAGCTCTGACCTGGTGTACTGTGGGGGCTGTGGGCCAGTTTAGAACAATGGAATCTTTTAAACCAGGTATCCCAGGAATTTCACTTGATGTTGAAACAGTTTGCACTTATCCAGCCTCAGCTGAAGCAAAGTCTCTGGAAGAACGCTTCCTGTTTCCTGTAAGGCCTCAACTAGTGCTGAGTAGTCTGCCCCCCCCAAGGCCCCAGACTATAATCTCACTGTTTGGGGGTACCTGAACCCCTTTCCAACTGGTGGAGCGGACATAGCCTGAGAGCCAATCTTCAGACGTGGTGGCGACGGTCCTCTGACAAAAGCTTCCTTCCAGGCCCACCAGGACTTCCACTGTTGGGGAGATAAAACTTGCTTTTCACGTTTAAAAACAGCATCCCAACATGCACCAATGAAATTCAGTCCCACTATTAGGGAAAATATAAAAACTTGCCCCCTTTTTCCGCTTTTGGAAAGTATGTATCCATCAAATATTGTTGTATTAATGTGACTTGAGAGCCTGTATCTTGCAACCCCGTAATTTTCACTCCCCCTACACTAAACTTCTATTGTTGGACATTCTTCAATAAACAGTGTGGTGGCCCCCAGGTGACTTGCCTCACAGGCCAACCCCACTGCTTAGGTCACAGCAGCAGGGCCACTTAGTTTAATGCCACTGTAGGCTTGGGGAGCCCTGGCAAATCCTAGCAATATGTCGGGCCTGCTTACACCACCAACATATGAGTTAACCATCTTTAGTCCAGCTGTTGGGGTAACCAGAGCATCTTTGTTCGAACATTGGCTGGTTGTGGGAAGGGGCGTCAGACAAACCTGGAGGGGTTTGATTTAATTAATGACTTAAGGTAATTGACTTAAAACAATAAAGAATGAATTTAGGTTTAACATGGTCTCGATAATGTGAATAAAAGTGACAATATGTTCGAATGAATGTACCTACACTTCATCCCTGACTATCACTCTGTAACTTTATATATGGCTGTATTATACCCATTTTAGCAGCCTGAAGTGGGCTCTTACACTCCGCATCATTATCCTCATTGCTGTTTGTTGACATATGACTCAGCTGCAGGTCTAAACATCTGTGGCAGGTATGTATGATGTAGGTGATGACAAAAACAACAGCAGATAGCCGTGTTTTGCAGGTGATTCTGTACATCAGTAATACAGTTAAAAAATCAGAACCATAGAGAGGGCGAGATTACTCCTGCAGATAATAGGGTTATTTAGATAGAGATAGCCTACAGAGAACGCTTTCTCTCTCTCTCTCTCTCTCCCTCTCTCTCTCTCAGCAAAATGCTCGCTAGGTTATATGAGTAGCCTAATAGGGCTGATATACAGCAAGAAATTTATTGTGTGCGTGGCTGACTTAATCTGCTGTTAACAAGGCACTGTATACATCACAACAGAACTGCAACATTAGTATTTTATATACATTTTCTGATTTTCCATCTAGTTAAAAATCTGTTAATTGTAGCTCTGAACAACAAAAGCTCCAAAAACAACTTTTTTAATTTATTAGAAAGGTTTTTTCCCCCCATTAACTTTTATTATGGATCAAAATAAAGTCAATGAGAGTCTGTCATCACACACATCACAAACTGCGGAAGTTTAAAAAATAGTGTTTATTTAGCAAGCACAAAATATTAAAGTAAAATATAGTTTTACACTGTCCATTTCAACTGATTTTGAAAATTACACTACATTTATGAAAGAAGACAATTTCATTAAAAGGTAAATGCATATAAAAACACTGGGTCAGTTTGTCCCTGGAGTCCCTGCAGTTAGACTTTTCACAATTCACTCAGTTCTTCTGATTAATTTGGCGACGGTTTCATGTTCCAATAAGCAGAACTCTTAATTTGCAAATACATATTAGTCTGGAACCTAGTCTCTCAGTTAATTTTCGATTTCCAAGGGGCGTTATCTACGGCTGCAGACAACCAATCAGAGCAACGAAACACGTCCTGTCAGATGAACGGCAAACACATATTTCTTATCAACACAAAGTTTAAGTGCAGTTGTTTGTTCTTCTTTTAGAGAAAATTTACCGTCCAGTCCGTTTAATACTGCGGCAGTAGCTGGCTGTTGAACGCTCCTTATCAGCAGCAGCCATCTTGGATACTTACAAAGATGCTTCAAAAGTGCTCCTCTCTGTCAGTCATCGTATTAAACCCGCCTCATACTAGATAAACACCTGTGATTGGTTCGCCCGACACAACTGCGCTTCCACTACCAAGGAAATCAGTTTGAATGGGAGAGGGGCCAGACATATCTTACAGAGCAAATAAAACATGAGCTTGCAGATTCATCTGATTCCCAGACTAGACTGGCGGTGTTTCATACAATAACTTAACATTAGGAGTCATACAACATACATACATATATACATACATACATACATACAGCTGGTTCCACAGCTCCACTTCCTGTGGAGTCAAACAGTGGAAATACAGACAGCTCCACTCTGCCATTGCTGACCATCATTAGGCTTCATCTAGCAGTTGATCCATCTAGCGTCTTCAGTTATTTATTATTCATCACAAGCGTTCATTTAGTAGGAGGCGGGTTTAATACGATGACTGACAGAGACGAGTGCCGTTCAGGTATCTTTGTAAATATCCAAGATGGCGGCTCCTGTTCAGTGGCCGGCTACAGCGACAGTATTAAACGGACTGGATGGTAAATTTTCTCTAAAAGAAGTACAAACCACTGACCTGAAACTTTATGTTGATAAGAAATATGTGTTTGCCGAAATTCTGACGTACCGTCCAACAGGATGGCGTTTCGTCGCTCTGATTGGTTGTCTCTGCCTGTCGATAATGCCCTTTGGAAATCAAAAATGAACTGAGAAGTTCCAGACTAATACGCATTTGTGAATTGGTCTGGCGATGCCAGGCTAGCCCATAAGCACTGTCAAACAAAATTAATAAAACCATACAAATCCTACTTGTTAATTGGGTTAACCGATTCTTGAGATGTGTAAGAAAGGCTAAATTGTTTTGTAGAGACCTGTTCACACCTGAATGGCTTCCATTTGGCTACACTGCCATTTGAACAAAAGACAATTGTTATTGGACTGTAAATAAAGTTGTTATAATGCTGTGCTGTGTATGTGACTTCTTTATGGTCCAAAATATGACAGGAGGTGGATTCGGTCCAAATGTATTTTCACCCCAGGTGTAGAGAGTGACAAGTGAGCACACATGCATGCACACAGAAAAGAAGTGCTTTTAGTTAACAGACGTTGTGTAATTTCAGTTTTTATCATTTCTGTCACCATTTTAATCTGATTGATAATGAAAATGCCTCTCAGTTGTTCTATTGTTTCTACTCTAAAGCTCTTCATTCAGTTTTTGGACATGTTTTTTGCAAGACTTTTACTGAAAGATGATGGTTACAGTATATCTATCTCTGGCCAAGCTCAGCTTTTTTCATTCTTGTTAAATTTTTTCCACTCTAAACAGTTTTCTCCCTAGTTTAACTTCACACTTAATATGTAAAGGCCTGGCAATAAAGCCTGGTGTCTTTCATAGGGACCTGAACATTAAAAGTAAACTACGGTTTATTACAACCTGGGTTTTATAACATGAGCTAGCATAAGTTGTATTAGTTATGATAACAATGTAGGTCTCAAAATGCAGAAACATCATGATAACAAGTTTGAAGTGTCAAGAAACATGAACAGTCAGAAGAACTTAAGATTATTAGCCATTTCCAGTCAGATAGTGGCGGTGTGACAAAAAAAGAGGAGTGGGCAATGGCAAGATGGCATGATAGGCTAAACTGTAGTCTGTTGCCACTTTTTATATGCACTATTGCATTTTTGCACTGCTGTAACTATCACAGAAACAGTAGGCCTTTGAAGCATTAAGCAGAAAAAGCAAATTATGACAACCAATACTTTATTCTGTTTATAAAAAATCATAAATTAATTTAGCATTCATGTTATATTTCAATGTTTAAATTTAAATAAGTTGAGCTGTTGGATGGAGTCTGTTTGCTGAGTGTGTTTGCTTTGCTGATTTAATTGTTGAGTAACAGTCTTCTTGTGATGATCTGCCTTTGTTCCCCCCTGTAAAATTTCTTTCTTGAACACTCTACAGAGACATTCTAAGGACTCTTAAGAAAAGTGTTTGCCTCATTTCTTTATTTTAAATGGGCCATGGTTCTGTTTTCTTTTTGTGGTCTTGTTGTTCATGCTTGGTTTCCTTTTTTATTTTGTAGTAGTCCTTTCCTCTCATTTCTGTCACGTTCTGTCTTTGTGTGTTTGCCCGCCTCTCTAATTGTCTTCACCTGTTGCTTGTTACCCTCACCAGTCCCCACTCTCCCAATCAGCCACTCACTTTATATACTGCTCACCCTTTTTTTTTCCCTTTTTACTGTTTTGTGTTTTAGTTTTATTTCCAGGGCATTTGCCTTGACCTAAACCTGTGTGTCATGGTGAATTAAGCAGGAAACCAGTGGTAGGACCCCAATGCAGAAAGGTGTGGAAAGGCCACGAGGTATGGTGCAGGCAGTATTATAAAACAAAGGCAGGGTTGACAAGAGTGGAAACAGGTGTGTAAATAAGTGGGGGGCAGTCAGGTGATGGGGAAAGGAAGGAAAATCTGAGGGCATCTGGTGGAAGGTAAGAGGATGGCAGGTCAGGAGAACAGGGAAAGAGTCCATGGCCTGAGAGCAGTGAGCAGACGTGGGGACAGAAGAACAGAAACAGAGTGCTGGGGCTAGAGTGTGGCCAAACTAAGGGACAAAGTACCAGATCAGCCTGCCTCTAAATTTCATTTTCTTATTATTAAAATTATAATACGATTTATTATCTGCCACAATCCTCTCACAGCTTTCAGAAAGATAAATGTCCTAATGCCTAAAAGTCAACATGATTTTTGGCAGAGGAGATATATTATTCTGTTTCAGAACTGCTACTCCACCTAAAAGAATATTATTAATTTGGCTTTCAAGTGTCCCACCTCTCCTGCCCAGTGGTCTACGTGCTGCTTCAGATGCTTCTCCACCCTGAATGCTGGAAATGTATGAAATGTATTTCTAGGTGAAACACTGAGGACTTAAGATAATTTAAAGTTATGATACTAGGCTAACATAATGTGACCATTGTGTATTGTATTCCTCAAAGTATAGCACACTGCTTGTGTATTAGTGTATTAGGGGAACAGCAATGGTTACATGGTTTGTACTGTCCTGGATTTAAACATGTCAGCTGGGACTTCCTGTATGTAGTGTGCATGTTCTCCACGTGTAGGTTTCTTCTTGGTCTTCCGGTTTCCTTCCACAGTCAAAGACATGCAGGTTAAGTTAACTGGGACTATAAATTGCTCATAGGTGTGAATGTCTGCCTGTTTGTGTCAGCCCTGTGATAGACTGGAGACTATCCAAATTATACACCACCTCTGGCTGTGAGCCGGTATAGGGTGCAGTCCCTGGACAGGATAAACAGGTAAAAATGACCTTACTGTGCCAAATCACTATTTCAAAAAGTAGAATACATTTTGATTTTATAAATGATTTATCCATCCATTGGGTACTGTGTTGTTCTGAGACATCCATGGCCAGAATGTTGGCTCTATCTGCTTTATTGGCAGAACGTTAAGTGCATTCCCTGTCACTGATTGTGATTTTCATTAACAGAATTTAATGGTGCAGCTAAGAAGTAGACTGTCCACTTTGGTGGTCTCAGGATTGTATCTCTGCTTTTTGCAGTGTCTTTGAAGTAGGAATTATTAAAATATAGCACTGAGTAAGAATGGGATTAGGCCTCAAAGTTGGCAGCATTTGAAGTTGTAGGTGGGGTCTTAAAAGGGAAGGCATGAACAGGGTTAAATGTTTCAAGTCTGAAGATCTTTGTCCCTTGATATTTTATTCAGAATCAGCTAAAAACAATGTTTAAGAGTAAACAATTTACACTTGTATTAAACCCTTTCAGTTATTCAGTCTTATCCAGTTCAGTATTCTTGTCCAGGTGGAAAAGTCTACCAGCTCACCAGCTAAGAATTCTTCCCAGTAGGAAAAGAAGTGTCCTGTTTCTGATTTTCAGCCTATGGGAGAGTGTGTCCACAAATGTACAAAACCAGCATGTTTGGCCCTTAATGAAAAAAGTAAAACTGCAATGAATGGTCCAATAAAAAGAAACCAGGTATTCTTAACCCAATCTGAGTACCGCTCTGTAATTAATCCCTGAATCAATTTTATTACACCCAACAGTTTTATGATGGTTCACCGGTATGTGCAATGAAAGCACAGCAAAGCAACTCTTGTCTTACTTGGTGTTTGAAAATGGCTGGAGTCTTAGTTGCAGGACAATTCACACCATCAGTGCCAGATACAAATGGTCTCAGAAATTTGGTGAAAAAATAATAAAATCCTTCTGGACAGCAGATGTGTGTAGGTTGAACCAATGAGTCAACATTGGCCATAATGAAATAAGCAGGCCTGTCCAACTTAGACAATTTATTTAAGAAACTGGAAAAGAAAAACATCCATTAATCCTCCATTCAAATTTCAGCTCAACTTCTGTCTAATGAAACAGTTTAAAGAAGCATGAAACAGGGATGTTACAAGAATACAAAAAAGAAATCATGTATGACACATTTTAAAGTTCCAAAGGATGTTGGTGATGGGTTTTTTCAGCAACATCATGTCATCACACACAGGGAACTATGCTGTTCCCTCAGTGTTTAGACATAACATAACCCCACACCAACTTGTTTGTTAAGTGCACAAATCATCAGTGATCGGTGGAAATGTCTCGAGGAAAACATTCCTTCCTGCTCAGGGTACATAATTAGCTATCTAAATGAGGCTACTTTTGAGTTTAAGTGTGGCATATTTCTGTATTGACTTAATCAAACTACCAACACAGCAAACCTGGGTCCAGGCAATATTCTAGAATTACCATAAACAATGCACAGAGGGGGTGGATTAGGGGGTAAAAGGGAGCCAAGTCACATTTTTTTTTTTGCCATAGGTTACCACAGCCATGTTGAGAGTTTGAGCATAAGAATATTTTTTTGCACACTGTGTAGGGTGGCATTCCCAAACTAATTTGCAAATGTGTATTAGTCTGGAACATCTCAGCTCATTTCTGATTTCAAAGCGGTGTTATCGACGGGCGGAGACAACCAATCAGAGCAACAAAACTCCATCCTGTCGTACGCTATGTCCTATCAGAAATACGGCAAACACATATTTCTTATCAACATAAAGTTTAAGTGCAGTTGTTTGTTCTTCTTTTAGAGAAAATTTAACGTCCAGTCTGTTTAATACTGCCACTGTAGCCATACGTGGAACATTCCGCATGAGCAGCAGCCATCTTGGTTATTTACCAAGATGCTTCAATGATGGTCCTCTCTGTAGTCATCGTATTAAACCTGCCCCATAGTAGATGAACAGTTGTGATCGGCTTGCCACTTTTGAGTTCTGGTGGAAATCTGTCTGAATGGAAGAGGGGCCAGACGTATCTGACAAATAAAATAAAACATGAGCTCGCAGATTCGTCTGGTTCCCAGGTTACAATATGTGTATTGTTTGAAATCTTAAAAAATGTTATAAGGAGTTTCCCATTAATAATAAAGTGGCTACCTAAACTGGTGAGAAAGACATAATTTCACACACTTTGAATAATTAGTTTGTTGGGCTGTTTCAGTTGGGCTTGTTTGAGTTTCAGTGTGTCCTGGTGACAGTTGCATGTTGTAGTTTAGATTTGATAGAAGTGGCAGGCTAATTGATTTGGATAGAAACTTGTCACATGTTCTGATTATTCAGAGAAAAACAATCACAAACAGATGTGAGGTAGTCAGAAAGCAACAAACAAATGTGTGCAAACTTCTCCGGATCCCCTGTGTCTGATAAATTATTTCACTTATTAAATCATCCTGCATTGATACAGTTTCATATGACTAAAACTTTATGTTGCAGGCATCTAACATTATGAGCACTAGACATTTGGCACCTGACTAGTGTATGGCTTTTTCTTTTTGTGGGAAAGTACAGGAATGTCATATAGGCTACTGGTACCCTGGCAGTGGGGGACGGGATGGGGGGCTCTATGCTCTTAATCCGAGCTGGTCTGTCATGGGCTAGGACAGCAGAATCAAGTAATTTCCCACCACTTGAAGGAACTAGCTTGTAGTTTGGGGTAACATTACTGCTACAAGCTACCATTTACTGCAGCTGCCATAGCTGCAACCCAAGGTTTTAAAATGAAAGTTGTAGCCCCTTCATGCTACACAAATATACAATATATATATACAGATAATTCAATTTAGAATAAACAGGATCAAATAAAAATAAAATATACAGTTATTTATATACATATATACATGTACACACCCAAGACATATTTCTGTAGTGTTTTTTTTTTTAAATTGCATCTAGGGGAAATTGTTGGCTCGGAACACAGTCAGTCCGTCGAGAGCAGTTTAATTGAAGGTGTGGAGCCAGGTCTCCGTAAAGATGATTTCCTGATTCCCGAGTCCTATTTCGTCCACTCCTTCCTGCGACAGGACATTAGCCAGGAGCAGTCTTAAGTCCAGGCTGGGTTAGCTTAGCCTTTATCCCGCTCTATTCGCTCATCCTGTGGGGTGGCCCATTACCCACGTCTGCATTTGGTTCAAATGGGTGATCAGGAAATGCCATGGGCAGCAATTGCCAATGTCCGCCGCACTTAATCCAAACTCCTTGCTACATTTTGCAATGCCTATGATTGTTTTTCTGCCATAGGTAATTTGTGTTTCAGCAATAAAGCAGAAAAAATAACACAGCACAAATGCACTTAAAGTCTGAAGTAGCTTCGGCTGCTGCATCTGGATGCATAGCAATTGCCATGTTTAATTAGGCTAATTGAAGTAAAAGAGAGCCATGGTTTTACATGTATATAGATTAAGATGTAATTCCACTAGCCTGGCATATGATGAATTGTGAATTGCAGTTCAGGGAGAACAATATAAATTCATAAACTAACTTACTAACTTACTTACTTATAACTAACAAACTCAAGGTACAAGAACAAAGACTTTTTTTTTGCTGTATCTTCTATAATTTGGTGCTGCAGTGGTCCATTTAGGGACGAAATAGGGAACAAGCTGCCACCCAAAGCAGTCCTTAAAAGTTAATTAAATTTTTCTTGTGATGGAGTCACATGGCTATTTCACGTTGTGTGTGTGTGTTTCTTGTGTGGTCGGGTGGGGGCTGGTGGGATAAGCAGGATCACATGGTTTGTAGAAACAAATGAGGGCTAACTGCAGTCTTTTTTAGAATGTAAAGCCAGTGAAATTAACCGTCCTGTCTGTGTTTGTGCAAGGCCAGTAAAAGTCCCTACCTTGGAATGGAATTTGCTGAGGTGTCATCACATGACCTAAGTATGTGGCTTAAGTCATGTGATAACAGATGGTTGTATATGGGAGGAGATGGTAACCCATGTCTCTGTTCAAAAAAGATCAGATGTGAATTTCCTCCTTGATCTTTCTCCGGCTGTTCACTGACTGCTGGTTGATGACCTTTAGCCTTTTGCCAGTGGATGCTGAGAGTGGTTGTGGTCTGGTCTTTGTGGAACATCTGGCCTTATGTTCTGAAAGTCCAGCCATGGAAGTCCCACTAGGATGCTTCAGGTGGTCCAAGAGACCACCAGTGTACAATCTGGTCTTGATTTGGGGCAGGATTCTCATCATTCACCCCCTGTATTTGTTGACTTGGAGGGGCCCCCCAAACATGCTGCACTCAAGACAAGCTATCTCTCCATCCCTCTCCTCAGTAATGATATAGGGTGTTAAAGCATTAATTTTTACTATGATGGTAATATTCATATTTAGCCTGGCATCGCCAGACTAATTTGCACATGCATATTAGTCTGGAACCTCTCATTTTGATTTCCTAGGGGCATTATTGACGGGCGGAGACAACCAATCAGAGCAACAAAATGCCGTCCTGTTGTATGCTATGTCCTGTCAGAAGTTCGGCAAACACACATTTCTTATCAACATAAAGTTTAAGTGTAGTTGTTTGTTCTTCTTTTAGAGAAAATTTACCGTCCAGTCCGTTTAATACTGCCGCTGTAGCCGGCTGGGGAACATGGCAGCCATCTTGGATATTTACAAAGATACCTGAATGGCGCTCGTCTCTGTCAGTCATCGTATTAAACCCGCCTCATACTAGATAAATGCTTGTGATTGGTTCGCCCGATAAAACAGCAGGGAATTCAGTTTGAATGGGAGAGGGGCCAGACGTATCTGCCGGAGCAAATGAACATGAGCTCGCAGATTCTGGTTCCCAGGCAAATTTATATTCATAGCAGATTCAGCTCTCAAGCTAGAAAATCTCAGTACAACCAGATGCTTATAAGCAGGGGTGTAAAGAGTACAAAATATTTTACTCAAGTAAAAGTTGAATTACTAAGTGAAAATAAAGTGCAATAACATGTCAATGTATACAGACTAGTGGAACAACATCATGCTGTCCCCAAGTGTGGAATGCACTATCGAGCCATCATGTCCAAACCATCAATATGCTTTTTCTATAGACAGACATCTGTAGCCTGTGCATACAACTGATTATCAATTGTAAATATACGACCGCCAATTCGACCATCACCAAGGTGTCACATGTCTAAGGTGTAAAGATGTTTCCTGGCATGACACCACAGAGAGTATGACTTATACGTTTACATTTTCTGCACACACTTATAAATAAATATAGGTAAATAGTCCGTTTTCTGAAATATAGAGGACTATGGTGATTGTTGGCATTCAGGCTTTTCTATTTGGAAAAGTCAAGTGTGTGTGGAAGATGTGCGGTGAATGCTGGAGCTTGCTTGCCCAGATTACACACTTTTTCTCTCTTCTTTTCATGCAGGAGTGTCCTCAAGTTCTAGCAGCCTCATGAGATCCCTGGGTTTCAGCAGTGTAACTGGTGAGTAAAAAATTATCAAACCATTACCTACCACTTTATCTAAATCACTTGCATGTCAACACTCACCTTCTTCATACAGCTTCATATGAAACAATGACATACCTGAAACTAGTGTAGAATAACAGGAACTTGGCCAGAAGATAATCATTAGCGACTCTGAACATTGAGGCATTGTCTGAATAGTTGTGCTTGGCCTGTTAATGGCAGCCTGAAGCATTGGCCCTGACAGGCAGGCAGGCTGGCGTCAAGGTTGGCAGAGAGATACCGAGAGAGAGGGAAAGGGCGAGTGAACGAGAGAGAAGTTGGCATGAAAAGTGAGGACCTGAACCGCTGCCAGGTTTTGCTGCTTCAATGCAGAACCAACAGCAGAGAGGGGCTCAGTTGTCCAGACCATTAAAATAACATTGCTTTCTATAGTGTGTGTGTGTGTGTGTGTGTGCGCGTCTGCCAGAGTCTGTGCGATCAAAACACTTTTATTTACCTTTTACATCTAGATCGATTAATGTCCCGTTTGTTAGCCTCCATAGAGAGAAGTAGGGTAACGTTGCAGCAACTCTTTCCTGCTAGAATTTTGTGACCTTGAATACAGATCTGCTCAGACATCAAATATATATAAAGCTCCTCCATTCAGGACATATACAAAATCAAGTCAAGTCAGGTCAAGTCAATTTTATTTGTACAGCGCCAAATCATAACAAAAGTTATCTCAAGACGCTTTCACATAGAGTAGGTCTAGACCATACTCTTTAAAATATTATTTACAGAGACCCAACAGTTCCCACCATGAGCAAGCACTTGGCGACAGTGGCGAGGAAAAACTCCCTTTTAACAGGTAGAAACCTCAAGCAGAACCAGGCTCTGGGTGGGCGGCCATCTGCATCGACCGAGTTGGGTTGAAAGGGGAGGAGAGAGGGGGAGATCCATGTTTACAAAAAAAGCTAAATAAAGTTAGATTTTTAAAAAGTATTTATTTTCAAATCACTAATTATTCAATGTCGCATATTCGTAATGGATCTTGTTGTTTTATGTGAGTGAAATGTCTACAGAAATCTTTTAACAATATATATACACACTATATAACTGGATGTTTTTAATTGTAACCACAACAGCTTTTCGTTTCTCCTCAATGTTGCTGAAGATGTGTAGTTATGTCACTGTTACCTACATACAGCTTATGGCACACACACACAGACCTCTGGTTCACACAGTGTCTGACCACAAGCTGGAACCTTAGACAACCACCACAGTCAAAAACAACAACACTGAGCATTCAAACATACAATTGCTACAGTAACGCTGAGAAGAAAAGTTACCGCTCTGTTTGTTTTTCGAACAGTCAGATATGTAAATGTTTGTGTGTACGAGTCTGGTGTTAACAACACTAAGACCAAACTAGAAGCAGGCCACAACACAAACCGCACTTTTTGATGATTAACCCCTGATGTTGAGCCTAAAGTGTCCAGCACTGGTTTCAGCTGGATGATATCAATATTTAGCATCCTGCCAGGTTAAAAACACAATTATCCATTGCACAATTTAACCTTTTAATTTTAATTCCTTTAAAGTCTTAGTTGTATACAATAAATGTGCATTAACACAGTAGTAATGTACATAATACAGACATTTTGGAGAGTGTGGGTGCAATCCTGCCTATTAAAACCACATTTCTGATCACCATACACAATGGGTATATAACTATGTGCATGCATGTCTGTCTTTGCCTGCAGGAACACAAATTATACCACCAGCCCCATGTTCACCAACTACAGTAGCCCCTGATGGAAAGACATTCACCTCTACATCATGTACAGCTAAAGCAGAGCCTGCAACAGTCCACCAAGGCAGCACCTATTCACCCCGCTGATTGGCCAACTCTGTCAGATAAGCTGAGAACAGAATTCGTCAGCAGTGGTCCCTGTGAGTTAAAAAAGGATATTACTTAACCAAAAATAGTGGACGGAGGAAGTTGCAACAACCACATCTCTCTAAAATCACAGCTGGAGCAGCATAAAGCCACCATTGTTTGGTTTGGTGTAAAAAAGCAAAGTCTGTGTAATGACGTACCTAAAACCTTTGCAATGAAAAGTTTCTCAGCTTTCATGGAACGCTGTTGCCCTGACGGCGCAGCAAATTTGAATGTCATGTCGACATGAGGAAATAAACTGTTTTAACTCCACCCGACATGGTCAGATCTTGTCCAAATTTTCCATCTGATAAGAGATCCGTCCTGAACACATCTACAGAAAAATATTGAATCATAGACTGCCACCTACTGGCAACAGGAAATTACAGGCCCTTACAAACTACTCCTAGCAGGTTAACCAGATCCAACTCAAATTTGGTCAGAAAAGTCTTAACATCTTGATGAAGTTACATAGTGAAGCACTTATTTGTTAATGGGAAAGAGTGCAAATATAAGAAAAATAAACAACCTACCTTTTCCACCTACATTGACAAAAAATCACTAGATCATTAGAACTTGTTACCAAGGGATTTTACGTTCAACAGGTCGAATTTGCAAGGTCTCACAGCAGGGGGAAAATAAGTGGGAATACAGTGAATAGGACTTCGGTTGTTGTTTCCAAAATTAGATGTGCCATGTGGACGGGAGGCTCTGTGCCTAATACTGGTCTCAATGGGGAGAATTTTTGGTGAGGGGTTAATGACAGGTGGATCCGATAGGGGGAGCTAGTGGGTAAGCAGTACTATGAGGTGCCACTGTAGGCAGTGATGGAGGATGAAGGGGTGTGGTAAGTAAATAGTCATTCACGTGGAGCAGACTGGATGGCATGCTGCAAGTTAGCCGCTAGCATTGGGCTACCCAGCCAGTTGGGATGGACTCTGTCAGTCCTGAAAAGGGAAGAACGATCCCTAAACACATTTAAATTGTCAATAAAACCTGTGCTGTGAGCTCTATAGGCAGACTGGAGCCAGGGGCGTTAGGCTGAGGATCCTGCTAGAACGTAATTGTGGGAATGGGACCAGAGATAAAAACAGACTTTCCACAGGTGCTTAAAAGGTCATTAAAATCCTTTTTGGTCAGCTCAGACTGCTGACGAGCTGTATCGTTTGACCCCATAAGAATTATCACTCAAATGATTGAAGGTGGGAGTGACTCCAGGGAAGCAATGAGTGGCTGCATTAAAGAAATGGATGTTCCTGGTTATGGAATCCCCAACTATGAATATGGTTGGGGAGAAAAGAGGACGAGGAGATGTAGGATCTGCGTCCACACTGTGTCTCCAGGCAGGGGGGTGTTTTGAGCTCAGGGCATGGAGGACCACCGGAGCGTCTGAGCATGACCTCCTTCAGGATCCTACGACAGTAAGAGGAGGTCATTACGTGAGATGGGAGCTGCAAATCTGGTCTGGGAGTGTAGCGGCGAGCCACCTGAGCAATGCTGGACACCAGTTGTGGAGAAGCTGCCTTGTTGGCTGGTGCCACCCTTAGAGAGGGGTCCAGATCTGGCTGAGTCAGAGCAGCAGAAGCATCAGCTTGGTGGACCAGAGTGTCATTAGCCCAGGACAGCATGTGGTCGGTGTCGAGCAGGAGGAAGGCCGCAGACAGGTGGGGGGGTCCCATAGTGCCCTTCCACAGAGAGGTCCTGGATCGCTACACAGAGAGAGGCAATCCGCTTGGACTGCCCAAAACCCACTTCCATGAAGCTTGACAAGAGAGAGTCTTTCTGCAGTAGTTCCTCCGACAGCCGTCGGATGTCATCTTTAAGTCAAGTCAAGTCAAGTCAATTTTATTTGTATGGCGCCAAATCATAACAAAAGTTATCTCAAGACGCTTTCACATAGAGTAGGTCTAGACCATACTCTTTAAAATATTATTTACAGAGACCCAACTGTTCCCACCATGAGCAAGCACTTGGCGACAGTGGCGAGGAAAAACTCCCTTTTAACAGGTAGAAACCTCGAGCAGAACCAGGCTCTGGGTGGGCGGCCATCTGCATCGACCGAGTTGGGTTGAAAGGGGAGGAGAGCGGGGGAGAGGGGAGACAGAACAGGAGGACAGACAACAAATCAGACTAATAATAATAACAACTGCAGCAGTGAGTGTGGAGCAGGAACATGGGGGCAGTAGACGGCCGGCAATCACAGATCCAGACTCTACAGCTCCAGAGGCAGAAATACCTGCAGAAAGTGAGAAGGCGAAAAAACACAGAAAGCACAAGGACTACCAGGAAGAAGTGGAGTTGGTAGCCTGTATTAGTGGGATAGGAATGCGTACAGATAGAGAGGGAGAGGAGGAGAGAGAAGCTCAGTGCGTCCTAGGAAGTCCCCCAGCAGTCTTAAGCCTATAACAGCATAACTAAGGGATGGTTCAGGACTCACCTGAGCCAGCCCTAACTATAGGCTTTATCAAAAAGGAACGTTTTTAGCATACTCTTAAACGAAGAGAGGGTGTCTGCCTCCCGAACCCAAATTGGGAGCTGATTCCACAGAAGAGGAACTTGATAACTAAAGGCTCTGGCTCCCATTCTACTTTTAGAGACTTTAGGTACCACAAGTAACCCTGCATTCTGTGAGCGTAGTGCTCTAGTGGGGTAATACGGTACTATCAGCTCTTTAAGATATGATGGTGCCTGACCAATAAGAGCTTTGTAAGTGAGGAGGACGACCTTAAATTCTATTCTAGATTTCACAGGGAGCCAGTGCAGAGAAGCTAATATCGGAGAAATATGTTCTCTTTTGCTAGTTCCTGTCAGTACACGTGCAGCCGCATTCTGGATCAGCTGGAGAGTCTTTAGAGACTTATCGGGGCAACCCGATAATAAGGAATTACAGTAAGCTAACCTAGAAGTAACAAATGCATGAACTAGTTTTTTTGCATCTTTTTGAGACAGGATATGCCTGATTTTTATAATGTTATGTAAGTGGAAGAAGGCAGTCCTTGAAGTCTGTTTTATATGGGTATTAAAGGACATGTCCTGATCAAACATTACTCCTAGACTCCTTACAGCGGTGCTAGAGGCCAGGGCAATGCCATCTAGAGTAACTATATCTATACATAGTGCGTCTCACAGGTGTTTAGGACCCAGAACAATAACTTCAGTTTTGTCTGAGTTTAACAGCAAGAAATTGCAGGTCATCCAGTCTTTGTCCTTAATACATGCCTGAAGCTTGGCTAACTTACCGGTTTCATCTGGCTTTATCGATAAGTATAACTGAGTATCATCTGCATAGCAGTGAAAGTTTATGGAGTGTTTCCTGATAATATTGCCTAAAGGAAGCATATACAAGGTAAATAAAAGTGGTCCGAGCACTGAACCTTGTGGAACTCCATGACTAACTTCCGTGTGCACGGAGGATTCATCATTTACGTGGACAAACTGAAATCTATCCGATAAATACGACTGAAACCAGCTTAGTGCGGGTCCTTTGACGCCAATCAAATGCTCCAGTCTCTGTAATAGGATACAATGGTCAATGGTATCGAAAGCGGCACTGAGATCTAACAGAACAAGTACAGAGACAAATCCTTTATCTGACGCAATCAAAAGGTCGTTTGTCACTTTCACCAGTGCTGTCTCTGTGCTGTGAAATTCCCTAAATCCTGACTGAAAGTCCTCAAATAAACTATTGCTGTTTAGAAAGTCACATAACTGATTAACGACCACTTTCTCAAGGATTTTGGAGAGAAAGGGAAGGTTAGATATAGGTCTATAATTGGCTAAAACCCCTGGATCAAGCGTAGGCTTTTTAAGAAGAGGTTTAATTACAGCTACTTTGAAGGACTGTGGTACATTGCCTGTTAATAAAGACAGATTGATCATGTCTAGTAAAGAAGTGCTAACTAAGGGTAAAACTTCTTTAAGCAGCCTGGTTGGGATGGGGTCTAAGAGGCAGGTTGTTGGTTTAGACGAAAAAATCATTGAAGTTAGTTGGTAAAGGTCAATTGGAGAAAAACAGTCTAAATATAAATCTGGTTCTACAGCTGCTTCTGAGGTTCCTGAAATTCCTGTACTCAAAGATATATCTGAACTAGCTGAGAGCACAAGATGATGAATTTTTTCTCTAATAGTTAGAATTTTATCATCAAAGAAGCTCATGAAGTTATTACTACTGAGAGCTCTGGGAATACATGGCTCAACAGAGCTCTGACTCTGTGTCAGCCTGGCTACAGTGCTGAAAAGAAACCTAGGGTTGTTCTTATGTTCCTCTATTAGTGAGGAGTAATAGGCTCCTCTGGCATTACGGAGGGCCTTCCTGTATGTTCTAAGACTATCTTGCCAAACTAAATGAGTTTCCTCCAGTTTCATGGAACGCCATTTCCTTTCTAATTTTCGCGATGTTTCTTTTAACTTGCGGGTTAAGGAGTTATACCATGGAGCTAACCTCTTTTGTTTTATTATTTTCTTTTTGATAGGAGCAATACATTTAAGAGTCGTTCGCAGCGAGCCTGCAGCACTATCAACCAGATGATCAATTTGAGAGGGACTAAAGGTAGCATAGGAGTCCTCCGTTACATTAAGACATGGCATTGAATTAAATGCCGATGGAATCACTTCTTTAAATTTAGCTACAGCACTATCAGACAGGCATCTACTAAAGGAATGTTTGCCTAATGGCCTATAGTCCAGTAATATAAATTCAAAAGTTATTAAATAATGGTCTGATAAGACAGAATTTTGTGGGAAGACTTTTAAATCTTCAATTTCGATTCCATATGACAGAACAAGATCGAGGGTATGGTTAAAACAATGAGTGGGTTTGTTTACACTCTGACAGAAACAAATCAAATCTAATAGTGAGATAAACGCAGAACTAAGGCTATCATTATCTACGTCCACGTGAATATTGAAATCACCTACAATAATGACTTTATCTGTTTTGAGGACTAAACTTGTTAAAAACTCTGAGAATTCTGCTAAAAATTCAGAATACGGACCAGGAGCACGGTACACTATGACAAATAGAATTGGCTGTACAGTTTTCCACATTGAGTGTGAAAGACTAAGAACAAGACTTTCGAATGAGTTAAAACTAAGTTTAGGTTTAGGGTTGATTAATAAGGTAGAGTCGAAGATGGCTGCAACTCCACCTCCTCGGCCAGTGCCTCGAGGAATGTGAGTATTACTATGACTAGGAGGAGTGGACTCATTCAGGCTAACATATTCTTCCTGACACAGCCAAGTTTCAGTTAGGCAAAATATATCCATATGATAGTCAGATATTAAATCATTGACTAACACAGCTTTAGACGACAGAGATCTAATGTTTAAGAGTCCACATTTAATCCTCTTATTTGGTTGTACCACTACACTGGTAGTTTTAATTTTTATTAAGTTTTTACGAGTAACCCCTCTTCTGTTTGAATTTGAATTAATTAAATGAAGTGGTCGGGGGACAGACACAGTCTCTATGGGATTTTTTATGGGGTTTTGGGTGGGTGACCGCTCTAATGGAAGCGCAGAGAAGCGTGTAGGACTGCAGCTCTGCTTCCTGGTCTGAACTCTGTATTGTCACGGTGTGGGTCCACTTATAAACTTGGTCAGATTTCTGGCTATGAGAGCTGCACCATCCAAAGTAGGATGGATGCCGTCTCTCCTCATCAGACCAGGTCTCCCCCAGAATGTGGTCCAATTATCTACGAAACCCACATCGTTTGCTGGACACCACCTTGACAACCAGCGGTTGAATGACGACATGCGGCTATACATGTCATCACTGGTCAGATTTGGCAGGGGTCCAGAGAAAACTACGGAGTCCGACATTGTCTTTGCATAGTTACACACCGACTCCACATTAATTTTGGTGACTTCCGATTGGCGTAATCGGGAGTCATTACCGCCGACGTGAATTACGATCTTACAGTATTTACGTTTACTTTTAGCCAGCAGTTTTAGGTTTGACTCAACGTCGCCCGCTCTGGCCCCGGGGATACACCTAACTATGGCCGCTGGTGTCGCTAATTTCACGTTTCTGAGAATTGAACTGCCAATTACCAGAGTGTGTTTCTCAGCGGGTGAGTCGCTGAGGGGGGAGAATCTATTTGAAACGTGAAGGGGTTGGTGGTGAACCGTGGGTCTCTGCCTGGGACTATGCTTCCTTCAGACAGTCACCCAGCCGCCCTGACTTCCCGGCTGCTCGGGAGCTGCCGGGGGACGGCTAACAGGAACTGCACTGAGTCGGTCCGCACCGACTACAGGGGGCTGGCTATCTATGGTGCGGAGCCGGGCTTCTAGTCTGCTAAGCCTCTCCTCCAATGCTACAAATAAACTACATTTAATACACAAACCTTTATCGCTAAAGGAGGCAGAGGAATAACTAAACATGTGACACACCGAGCAGGACAGAGCAGGAGAGGAAGAGGGAGAGAGAGAAGCCATCGCTAGCAGAGGAGCTACAAGAGGCTACAGAAGCTAACAAAACTGAGCAGCGAACAGAAGCTATGAAATTAACGAAAAGTCGCTAAAAAAGGGAGAAAGCTGTCTGTGTTTTAAGACTATTTGTTTAAATAAACAGCGGGTAATTAGTCGCTGTGGTGAAGAATATAACCAGGTTAACTCTTTTGAGTGAGAGCAGCAAAAACACGCAGTACAGAGACACCGGCAACCGGAAATGATACGATACGCTTACCGCAGCACGTCAGCACGTGACACTGCAGACATGTGTCTCTGTTTAAGGTCGGCAATCTTTTTGTTTGTCAATGTTGTTTGCAGTGGAGTCACGTAAAACAAACAGCGCTGAGATAAAATGGAGGCTCTTTTCTTTTCATTCAAGGGGACCTTGATGTCCTCCAATGTCCTCTCTATGTGAATTGCAGACCACATCCCAGTCCATTTTTTAAAGCATTTCCTGTATTTAACAGCTGTACTTCACTGGGTGCATCCTTTTGCTCAGGGCTGACAAGATGTCCCTCCAGCAACAACAACCAGCATTAGCCCTACCCTCAGCACTAGTAATTCAAGAAACACAAATTAGAGCTACTTATGGCAAACTTAACTAAGTTCACCAAATGTGTGCTCTACAAATAGAATCTAATGTACTGCCAACAATAGTAAATAAACTGAGTATACAAGGTTAATTTATTGCCATTTCACAACACATGATTGTAGAATGAGATGCAGATATAGTCCCATTTTGCTACTCATTATATTTATGGTGGAGTGTGGAGAATGAGTTGAGGAATCTCACAGCCTGAGGAAAGAAGCTGCTCTGTAGTCTGGTGGTATGGCAGTGGATACTTCTGTATCTCTAGACAGACAGCAGCAAGTGAACAGGCTGTTGCTGGGTGGGTGTGGTCTTTTATATCCTTTAGGCTCTGCAGACACCTCACCTCACTGATTTCACTGATGCTCGGTAGATGGGTACCAATGATGTACTGAGCAGTTTTAATCACTTGTGCAGAGCCCTCCTGTCCCAGGTCTTGCACATCTGATGCCAATTACTGATGTTTCTAGTCAGGCTGCTTTCTTTTGCTTCTCTGTAAAAGTTGACAAGAACTTGGCGTTGAAAGTTTGCTTTCTTAAGTTTCCTAAAGAAATACAGCTGTTTCTGAGCTTTCTTAACCGGAGTGGAGATGTGAGATGTCCCAGGAACTTAAAACTGTTAATTTTCTCCACCTCAGCTCCATTGATGTAGACAGAGGTGTGTGTCTTCACCTACTTCTTTCAAAGACAATGATCAGTTCCTTGGTTTTCCTGACTTTGAGCAGCAGGTGGGGGGAGCTCTGGGGGCTCCAGCGTTTAGCACTATAGTGGAGGAGGTGTGACCGCCAATCTGAACAGTCTGGGGTCTGTTTGTGAAGAAATTCAATATCCAATTGCAGAGTGTATTACTCAAGCCAAGAGTGCTAAGTTTGATGGCAAAAAAAAATGTAGCGAAATGTATGTCTATTTATTTATTGGCCACTGCATTGAATGCGACGCCATTAACAACAGTATGATGTAGTATGATGTATGAAAAGCTATGTGTCGGGAAGCCGTCTACAGACACATTGGAGTCAGAGCATCCTTTCGTAGTCATGCCTCTGTGAAACACAAAACATGCTCTCACGATAATCTCTCTGACTCCTCGTGGGGGCTGTAACCTTATCCATCTTGTTAGCCAATGATCTCACATTTCCTATGCTGATGGAAGGCAGATATGGCATGTATATCCACCTCTCAATTTCTTCAAGGTCTCTCCCTTGCCGACATGCTTCATCAAAGCAACAACAACAGATCCCTGTTGTAAACAATGGCTCTGTTGACGCTATACTGTTGTGCAAGGACAGAGATGCGGTTTAACAAAAATTTCCCCATAAAAAACACAACTTAAAAACTTCCCACAAACTAACTAAACTAACTGAACACATAACTACCCAACCACTTTACTACTACAGTTTAATATTGTAACTTCATGAATCATCAGCAACAAAAAAATCATCAAGTGCTAGAAAAATCAGTAAAAGCTGCCAAAGAAATATTTGAAATTATTTCAAAATACATTAAGGTTGCTGTAAACTTGCTAGATACTAGGTCCCTATCGGACAATGTGGGAATATCAACCATGTAGGGCTTGAAACCACTTCCAGGAACAAACACAATTAAGTGATTACAATATGTATCTATTGGGATCATTCAGGAAAAAGAACAGACAAGGAAAAGAAATGTCTTTCTCTTCTTTTGGCTCTGTAACATTTTGACGTTTATGTATAATCCAGTTAACTGCCTGCTGCATCGTTTACCAACCACAAGCCTTTAATTTTACTGTCCCAGATGTGCAGCTCAGAGCAGAGGCCAACTTAGTTGAAGACTTTAATTTAGCAATCCGTCATGTGAGTGTGTGTTGAGTATGTGCATAGAACAAATAACTATGTGTACCTTTTATAAGATGAGAGGAAGAGAGAGGAATTAAAGCTTGGAGGAGACTTATAACAGGATGTCACTTTGTCTCTGTTTTTAATGCAAAAAAAGATGAACATTACAACATGATCTACAAAGATTTAGGTATTTGTTATATTTATTTTTGTGTAGTCTCTTGCACCAAACCTGACTGGTTTGAGCCAATTGTTTTTTGTAGTTTTATTTTTGATCAGCAGAGGGTGTTTGTATCTGCAAGCTCAGGAAGAATGTCACATGTGGTTTCTGCTTCCCTGCTTACGACAGTCAGAGCACGTGCAGAGAGCTCCAACACACAGGCAAACATCCTGCTACAAAGGAAACAAAAAAAAAGTGAACTGTGAGGAGACTGACGACAGACAAACATGGCTGACCGACATCTGACATAGCTGCAGTCGAGCTTCAACATGGCAGAATTTTGTACAATAGTGTCTTTTATCTAATCTGTATGCATTTCCACATTAGAGAGAGAGTATGTGTGTGAGAAAGGTAGTGTGTGTGTGTGTGAGTGTGTGAGAGAGATAGTGTGTGTGTGTGTGTGTGTGTATGTGTGTGTGTGTGTGTGTGTGTGTGTGTGTGTGTGTCACACTGTGGGATGACAGGAACTTCTCACCATGGGAACTTTGTGAGGGGAACACAGGGTTCCTGCAAAACCCATAGAGAGCTGAACACACGCACATACACACACTGTTCTGTTCTGTTTGTATATAAACATGCCTCATATCCTCCACTCTGTGGTGGAAACATGCAAATCATCCACAATTATCCTTGAGGGAGTATGGGAGCTGCTCTCAGAAACTCTGTGCAGTTCCTCCATGTAGACATTAACTGTGATCTCCAGTAAGTAGAAATAAGGAAAAACTGAAAATTGAAGCAAACATATATATGTACATATATATATATATGGGATCTAGGAAGACAGCATTACCATGACACAGTGGTATCACCAATCCCACCAGACCTGCACAAATGACTTAATATGAAGCAACTGTTCTAAAATATTGCAAGGCCATAACCATTTCTACTATTTATAGCAAAGTAAAATTCTGTAAAAAAGGCTCAGCTGTTTAAAAGTGCTCTAAAAGTATCTGAACAGTAAAAAGGACATATACAAACATTACATCACTTTTCACATAGAGTAGGTTTAGATTTATTTAGCACAAGCAGCACTTGGCGACAGTGGCGAGTAAAAAAACTCCCTTTTAACAGGTAGAAACCTCGAGCAGAACCGGGCTCTGGGTGGGCGGCCATCTGCATCGACCGAGGCAAAGAGCAGGTAAAAAATATGGATTCACACTAGTCAGACGGTTGAGGGACCTTTTTGCCCTGAATCTAGTCCCTAACAGGCTTCATAAAACTAATTATTAGGGTTTCAGGTATTTGTTTAAAGATGATTCACGTTATGTTTAAGGTGATAAGAAGGCTGAGTGCTCATGCTTTATGAATAGGTGTTGTAATGGATGGCATGCAGAGGAATAAATCTTGTTCAAGTACAATGTTGTTTTTCTGCTGCTGCGGTCTTGCTAATGCTTGCGCAACCAGTTGCTATGTCTCAGTGGCACAAACTGGTTCTGCAGCATGCCAGTGTTCTACTTTTTAGAGGGTAGCGGTTGAAATTCAAGTTTATTGTCACTGTCTTATGCATTAGAAGCAGTGCACTCCAGTGTCTGGCTACCTCCCTGCAGTGGGCTCTTAGCAAGTTGAAATGGGAAGAGTGTCATCTTGGAAACATTCTATGCCAAGTATTTATGTGATTATGTATGCAGTGAAATTATTTTTTTTAACCTTTTTCATCTCACTGGAGTTTGCATGTCTGTATAAAGATTACACATCCTTACACATTATGGCTATTTCAACCTTGTTCTTTAGTGTTGACAGTTAAAAAGGTGCACATATTGAAAGTCTTATAATTACAGAGGACAACACACTGGATGGCAGGAGTGGTTTAAATCCTGAAAGAAAATTCTCATGTGCAATTGGGCATCCATCACACAATGCCTCGCTAATTTCGCAGCTATTTGTACGAAATAGGCAAATAAATAATCACAACAAAATTTTATCATCAAAGAAGCTCATGAAGTTATTACTACTGAGCGCTCTGGGAATACATGGCTCAACAGAGCTCTGACTCTGTGTCAGCCTGGCTACAGTGCTGAAAAGAAACCTGGGGTTGTTCTTATGTTCCTCTATTAGTGAGGAGTAATAGGCTCCTCTGGCATTGTGGAGGGCCTTCCTGTATATTCTAAGACTATCTTGCCAAACTAAATGAGATTCCTCTAGTTTGGTGGAATGCCATTTCATTTCTAATTTTTGCGATGTTTCTTTTAATTTGCGGGTTAAGGAGTTATACCATGGAGCTAACCTCTTTTCTTTTATTATCTTCTTTTTCATAGTCGCAATAGAATCGAGAGTTGTTGGTAGCATAGGAGTCCTCCGTTATATTGAGCCATCACCCAGGATGGCGCCGCAGACGGTCGCAAACTAAACTCAGTGTTTTGCCACAGCTCTTTGACCAGAGAAGAGCTCATGAACATCAGGGCTACAACCCCTGTGGATTTAATTCACACTTTCATCGATTCATTCGTGGAATTACTGGACATTCTGGTCAAAGGTGCCCTCACCTTTGTCCACACAGTGAAACGCCAGAGGAGAGGGAAACGACAAAATATATCCATATGATAGTCAGATATTAAATCATTGACTAACACAGCTTTAGATGACAGAGATCTAATGTTTAAGAGTCCACATTTAATTCTCTTATTTGGTTGTACCACTACACTGGTAGAGCAAGAATATAATGATATTTTTATGTTTTAAAAACTAAAATTAATTAATTAATTTAATAATAATTAACTAATTGATTAATTTGACAAAATGATTTATGATGATGAGATGGCAGATCGTCTTCCCTGCAGCATGTTACAACCCTGCCTATCAACAGTTTCATGGAGAAGTGTTGCAAGACACCACATTGTTATTATTGTGCCTACAAAGTAGATTGAGCAACTGATGAAAACATTCCTTTTTGATTTGTTTTGTATCGTGAAAATCATGGAGTACCCAGGACATTTCACACACACTCACACACACACACACACACACACACCCACACGTATGAGTGCAGTAGGAGAGGCGAAGAGGTCAGAGATATGGTTTCGGGGGAGCAGGGTGTGTTCTGTATGTTTGACATCTTTGTTGTGAGCTTATACACACACACACACACACACACACACACACACACACACCAAAGCCAATATCTGACAAATGGAAACTCAAGACCTCTCCTCCTCCTCATGGGGCCGCTATTTGACTCACTCACTCAACACTCAACAGAGGAATAGAAGAAAGAGGAAAAGAATCGATCCACTGATCTCTATGGCTTGAAAAATAATGGGTCTGTCCCAATACCCACTTGCAGTATTTGCCAACAGTGGTGCACAAAGGCTGTTAAGACTGCAAGATGGATGTTTTTCAGAGCACAGTGGGGCACACCTGATTAGTCAGTGCCTAGATATGTGAAAATATATGGGGTACATGTCAAAGCCAGGGAACCTGGGCACATTAGTTTTTAAAAGACATGATTCAGTTGTAAAGTTTAGAGTGCAGGTGTTGCTTCATGAAGTTATTTTAAATATGCCTGAGCTAAGATGAAGAGCATTCACACAGTTATAATAACTGAGGCATTGTAATGATGAATGCATGCAATAGTATATCTTAGCAAAAAAGCATTGGTTTGTTTCTTTTTCAAAATTGAGCATTCAAAAGCAAAAGCGTAAAATTAGTTACTTGCAAGTGATTTGATTATCTTATTGCTCATTACTGTTACATTTCCTCTAAGTAACTGTCTGGCACTAACATAGTAAGATCAAGCTTCATTTAATATTCCAAACACACCTGTTGGGAAGATGTTAGGATAGCTCTGGAGATAGAATTACTTTCCTGGTTAAAAAAGTTGATAAAATGTTTTTGCTTGTAATTGGACGGATGATGGATTTTGCACCAGTAGGTACCAATTTCCTAACCTGGCATTGTCAGACTAATTTGCAAATGCGTATTAGTCTGGAACCTCTCAGTTCATTTTTGATTTCCAAGGGGCGTTATCCACGGGCAGAGACAACCAATCAGAGCGACGAAATGCAGTCCTGTCAGAAGTTTGGTAAACACATATTTCTCACCAACATAAAGTTTAAGTGCAGTGGTTTGTACTTCTTTTAAAAAAAAATTTCCGTCCAGTCCGTTTAATACTGCCGCTGTAGCCGGCCGCAAAACGGGAGCCGCCATTTTGGATATTTACAAAGATACCTGAACGGCACTTGTCTTTGTCAGTCATTGTATTAAACCCGCCTCTTACTAGATGAACGCTTGTGATTGGTTATCCCGCGAAATTGGCAGAGTAATCAGTTTGAATGGGAGAGGGTCCAGATGTATCTGCCAGAGCAAATGAAACATGAGCTTGCAGATTCGTCTGGTTCCCAGGCTACCAATTTCCTACTCTGAGATACTAAATACAGGGCCAGATCAATAAGGGAACAAACACTCAAAACACACAAAACAAATGCACACTCATTAACAGTAACATGGCTTGAACTTCAAAATGCAAGCTTATTGGCAATTGCGTACACTGCTTGCCTTCAAAAAGGAAAAAATCCATGTTCCATGCTAAAGAATGTTATTGCCTTTACATATATATTATGTATTTATACATACATTATTATATACAATACCAGCCATCCATTATCTATACAACTTATCCTTAGAAGGTCACAGGGGGGCTGGATCCAATCCCAGCTGACACTGGGCAAGATGCTGGCTACCCTGGACAGGTCGCCTGTCAATTACAGGGCTGACTCATAGAGACAGACAACCATTCACTCTCACATTCACACCAATGGGCAATTTAGAGTCACCAATGAACGTAACCTGCACGTGCTTGGACTGTGGGAGGAAGTGGAGAAAAACATGCAAACTCCACGCAGAAAGGCCCCAGCCAGCCAGTGAGTTTGAACCCGGAACCTTCTTCCTGTGAGGCGAGAGTGCTAAACATCACACCACATGTCACCAATATGTTAAATAAAATCTTAAACCATCCAAATTTTCACCAAGCATTTTCTACCCAATCAAGCAAACATTATATGTTCTCTATTTTAATGAGTGAAGGCCATACCGACACACACACACACAAACACACAATTCATTTCAAAACCTTTTGTATTCCAGCAACCATGGAGTTTTTTTGCTTATTAACCGGTAGTATTTATGAGCCATGATCACTATTTTATGTTTATGTTGTCTGACAACAGAACTGGAAAAATATGTAAAAGAGAACATAATAAATTTTGAGTTTGGCTATATTAAAGCACAGTATAGTTAATGATGGAGAGCAGAAGGGGAGAAAAAAGAGGTTCACCCAGCTGAGAGTGCATAGTCTGTCCCAGTCCTCACCAAATGTTAGCAGACATGCATAGTTTTGTTGTTTGCTGACAGAAAGAGTAGGAAGAGGATTTTTGCCAGAAAGAGATTTATTTATTTTCTTAATGTTCAGGCTTTTAAGTGTTAATGGAAATCTTTTCAAGAAGGACCTGAAAACGCTGTATGCTATATATATTTGTCCATGTAAAGAAAGGCAAAGGTTTACCTTGAGAAAAACAGCCAAATCATGAGGAGGTTTCAGCCAGCACAAATCACAGAAGATTATTGGTAACTAATGTGCCATGTTGTGAAGTTTTTGAAATCAGCTGAAAGAAATAAACTAAGTGTAGACTCCATTGATCTTGTATATTATTTCCCTGTGGCAGAATGGAATTTTCCAAATCAAATCGTGGGTGAATGAAGCCAACAGCTTTCAGTCAGGATGGCCAGAGGCTGCTTTACTGAAGGGGAGAATTACTGGTCAACCATGACTTGAGGTTGATAAATACTTTTTATGAAAGCATAGTGCAGACAGGTATTTTCAATGTGGAAGAGAATGTAATGGTGCTATTGGTGTTGTTTTGAATTATGTTGTGTGGTATTGTGTTGACATTAAATTTGCTGCATACTTTTTACACTTCATTTAGATCATAGTAAAAAGATTTTCTTTATACTGAAGCTGACACATCATGGCACAATCAGTACTAGTTCTATTTATCTTCCATGACTTTAAGGCCTATTATCTGGTGGGCTTTGGAATAAGATATATACAAAAAAGCAATTATAGCCAAAAGGTTCCACAACAGGAAATATTATTTTGTTTGTCTTGGATAAATCCAAAATATTTTCCCTTTTTTCCATGTCTGTTGACTGTAGCTTGTGCCAGTGAGTCAGAGGAATGTTGGAGCAGCTCTGCAACATTTCCTGGTCACCAGAACAACTGATGGTCTGCTGTGTCATTTAACATGCAGCAGCTTCCAGCACCAGAGCTACTAAAAGAACGAGTTAGACAAATATTTATAGACTCTTTTTAATCCAAGACTCAGAGCAGACGGTCATTGTTGCACTTCACTAGATGTAAATATCTACACATTGTCAGTTTACTGCATTTCAAAGCAATCCCTTTACTTTGTTTTCATGACCACATGACCAGAATGGATGGTATTTGTTTTTAATACAGTATGGTATCAAAGTTCAGTTCACAAAGTTGCAGCATTGCACATAGACAAGATCAATGTAACATTACGCACACTAAGTTATAATTCAGTTTCTATATGGCGTGCTTACAACATTGAGATAAAACTTATTATTACCGTTATTTTAATTCATTTGAATATCACAATTATTTGTAACCAGATAAATAAAGGCAAATAAGACAAAACAAAGTACACAGACCAGTGACCAGTTGGGAACCCGGTCCGGGACGCAAAACCGAATGACAGGGACACAGAGAGGGCTGGTAAAGAGACGGACAGGGGACGGACGGCTGGTGCATTTGTTAATGGTTTTATGGTATGGCCCACCTGCCCTCCAGTATCCTAGGTGTCCAGTACACCAACACATCAAATAGGCCCAGTGGTTATACTGTCAACTTTTTTTTCTCTTTTAAGAAGTTAAAAATGCAGAAGGGTTGACAGGTATGCTCCCAATCAGTTCTGTCCTCCACCAGCCTAATCACCAAGCCTTCACCAACCTTGTAAGTACAGGGACCGTCTGTTTGCAGTTTCTTTGTTACTCATTACAACACCCACAAACATTTATTCATTTAGGGGTAGGACAATTTTTTGGAACTCTCAAGGCATTTCTGCTCTCTTTTCAAGTCACCCACCTCTTGTCATTTCATGACACTATATCGGCCCTTCTCCCCTAGTCTGACAGCTAATCAGGATAATCAAAAAGGGACATTGATGTGCTGTGATATTACAAACTGTGATGATATTGTGTGTGTGTGTGTGCTTCGGTTGTTCTTTGAAGACCCTGTGTCACACATGCTGGCACTCCCCCTGCAGTGATGTCGACAACACAGTCCTTCCAAAACTAACAGTCCACAGTGAAAATCACAGCACCGACTCCATCTCAGCCAGGGACTGATGACACACTACTTTGGGCTCTACCAATCCGCCTCATGCTTCCTGGCCATCATCATCCTCGACAGCAGGACTGCCACTGCCACTTGCTACTTCAAGTAAAAGCACTGTTTATATAGTTCAGCCACCTTTATCCAACCTCTTTGCTCTCAAGTAAGTATTTTATTTTACATACTATATTATGCTAACCCCTGAACCCTAAGTGACTGACCACACGAAACCTGGGAAGTTTTAAAATGCTCCATACTTCACCACAGTCCACACTTGCGTTTTCAGGTCTTTTCTGAAAAGATTTACATCACTCTAATTCCTGAACATTAAGAAAATGGCAAAATCTCCAAAATCTGGTGAGGACTGGGCCAGACACATCTAAATTAAGGGCCGTCCACAGCAAGAACGATAACTATAATGGACCTTTCCAATGTGGTGCAAGTTTGGCCAAAAAGAATTTGTCAGTTTTTGAGTAAGGGTGAGTACGGATCTAGGCGTGATCTTTTTCTGAAAAATTCCTGTCTCTTCTCCCTTTGTCATAGTTTTGTTTTTGTCTTCGTTTTGCTTATTCTAGGTTGCTGCTTACAAGTTTCTTGAACTCCGCTATCTGATTGGCTGTAGCATATGCAGGTGCATCAGTATCACATGGCTGTGGCTTTAGCTCAGCATCCAAGGGGCCTTTCAGTGGACGACTGAGGTTGAGCTCTGCGGGTGTGACTCCTGTGGACTCGTGCACTGCTGAGTTCAGTGCAAAATGGAACTCTGGTAAGTATTTGTCCCAGCTCTTATGTTTTTCCTCCACACATGAAGCAATCATGGATTTCACATTTCGGTTAATCCTCTCCGTCAGGTTTGTTTGAGGATGGTAGGGCGAAGTCCTTTTCCTCTTGAGATTCCACTGCCTGCATGTCTCCTCAAAAACAGATGAAACAAACTGTGAACCTTGGTCTAAGAGGATGAATGTTGGTACTCCTCAGAATCTCCCTGGTTCGAATCTGGGATACTGTTGCAGCTGTTGCTTTGCGAAGGGGAAACATTTCAACCCATCTGGTGTAGTAGTCAACAAATACAATGAGATAGAAGTTGCCGTTGAAGCTTCGAGGGAAGGGTCCCATGAGGTCAACTCCTAGCATCTCCCAATGTTCATGTTCATGTTTGTTGAAGTTTCCCAGGAGGTTTCCGGGTTTGTAGAGCTGGCAAACTTGGCAACATCGTACATGTTTTTTCACCTCCATGCTCATCTTTGGCCAATACACAAGGGCTTGTAACCTTTTATAGGTTTTGTATCTCCTAAGATGGCCAGACAAAGGATCATCATGATAATGGTGGAGCAGCTGTTGAAGGAGTGAAGAAGGAATGTATACCTGATATAGGGTCTTGTGAGGTAATTGCACCACTCTATATACTTTGTCATCTAGAACAGTGAGCTTGGTAGTAGGATTTTCGATCACTTCTCTTGTTTCCATGATTGTATCATATAGGCTCCAGACAATGGAATCCTCCTGCTGGGCTTTCCAAATGTCCTCATCTGCTACTTGAAGATTTTTCGTGGTGTCCCTTTTTGAGCGTAGCACAGCAGCACAAGTGGTAGGTTGGTGGTGGGGTTCATACACAGGAGCTCTTGACAGTGCATCCGGTACTGTATCGTATTTCCCTTTATGGTAGTCTACCGTAAAGGTGAACTCTTGGAGGCTCAGTGCCCACCGGATCAGTCGCTTGCTGGGTTTTTCGGTTTTAAGAACCCAGACAAGACATTAATGGTCTGTCACAACGGTAGAGTGTCTGCCTTCTAAGTAGTACCTCCATTTCTCCAGGGACCAGACAACAGCAAGACATTCTTGCTCTGTGGTTAAGTAGTTACACTATGCCTGATTCAATGTATGGCTTGCGAATGCGAGGACCTGTTCTGCACCCAGCCCAGCCTGTTGAGCCAATACGGTCCCCAAGCCAACATCACTGGCATCAGTGTAAACGATGAAGGGGAGGTTTAAATTGGGATGACCCAGGATTGGTGGAGAAACCAGATATGTTTCAGGGCCTGAAAGGCTACCTGACATGCCAAAGTCCAAATGAACTTGGCTCCTTTCTGTTTAAGGGCAGTGAGTTGTTCAGTCAGCTGTAAGAATCGGGGCACAAAGTGTTGGTACCATCCAGCCATCCCAAGAAATCGTTGAAGTTCTTTGATGTTCTGAGGGACAGGGAAGTCCTGTACCGCCTTTGTCTTTCCAGCGTCGACTTCTACTCCAGCAGAGGAAACGACATGGCCCAAGAACTTCAGGGAGGTACGGAAAAACTGGCTCTTTTTCATGTTCACCTTAAGGTTAGCCTCCTGTAGCTTGTCAAGAACTTCTTGAATGTCATAACTGTACTGTTCAATGTCTCTGCGTAGATGGTGATGTCATCCAAATACACAAAACAAATTTTTCTCTCTATGTTCCTAAGGACTAGTTCCATCAGCTGCTGGAAAGTAGCTAGGGCATTTTTAAGTCCAAATGGTATTACCTTGAACTGGTACAGGCCAAGGGGACAGATGAAGGCAGTTTTTTCTCTGCTGGCTTTATCCATCTGGACTTGCCAGTAGCCACTGTTGAGGTCCAAGGCAGTGAACACTACAGCTCCAGCCAATGATTCCAATATTTCCTGGATGTTTGGTATGGGATAGGCATCTGTGTGAGTATCTGCATTCATCTTCAGTAGTCCACACAAAACCTTGGTATGGATCGTGTTATTTAGGCACCAAGAGAACTGGAGCAACATACGGAGAGGTGGATGGTCCTATGATGTCTTTTTCCAACATTTCCTCCACATGCTTTTTGACTACCTGAAGCTTAGATGGTGACACACGATAGGGCTTCTGTTGATGGGCACTTCGTGGGTGAGGAAAATTTTGTTTGTGAGAAAACCCAAGTGCATCCCAGTGTTGAAGTGCAGACATCTGAGTTTTCCTGGAGTTGACATAACAACGGATTTTTTCCAAAATCATGTAGGTTAGCATTGCAGGTGGCAGCTTGTAGAAGGTCATGACATGGTGGCAGAGGAACCAAGCTCAAGTCAAGTCAAGTCAATTTTATTTGTATAGCGCCAAATCATAACAAAAGTTATCTCAAGAGGCTTTCACATAGAGTAGGTCTAGACCATATTCTTTAAAATATTATTTACAGAGACCCAACAGTTCCCACCATGAGCAAGCACTTGGCGACAATGGCGAGGAAAAACTCCCTTTTAACAGGTAGAAACCTAGAGCAGAACCAGGAGTGTAAGATGATCCAGTGTCCAGGATGGCAGTTCCCTTCCATTGACCAATGTCCAGTGGTACCAACAACTGGCATGGAAGCGGGCTTTCAAAAGGGAAGGAAGACGAGTTTTCAGAGTTGGTTTTGGTTTAGCATGACCTTCTTGCATGTGGCCAGGTTTTCTAGCTTGCTAGCTTACTAGAAGCAACTGGCTTGGATGTTTTCCTGAGTAAATTCTTTCTCTGCTCATACTGCAGCTGGTTCTCTTGGTCCTTCTCCAGTTGTTCCAACTCCATCAACAGAGGTAACTCTACCACTTCTCAGCTGACTGGCCAGTTGGGGGTTAATGTTCTTCAAAATCAACTTTATGATCTCCTCTTCTTCTATATTTGGTTTCCAGCGTTTGCATAGTGACTGGTACATGTAGGCAAAGTCTCTGACACTTTCACCCTCCCCTTGAACTCTACTGCGCACCCTCTCTGCCAGTTCATCTTTGTAGTCCTCTGACAGGAAAGCAGTACGGAAGTGGTCATGAAATTCCTTCCAAGTATTATGTAGGGTGGCAATGAGGGCCAGGAAATCCTCACACTTTTCTAGGTACTGTAGTGGGTCAGAGGTATCATTTAGTCTCCTAAATGTCGGAAATTGAAGTTTAACAGAACTCCCCCATGAATCTGCTCTTCAATTCCCCATGGATGGCAGACCTAGGTGACCCAAAATGGTCTTCTGCTATGCCAGGCTGTATGGTGGATTGTAATCTGGGGCGGTTTGGAAGGGGTGGAGGTTTTTCCCCCTGTAAAGCCTCAGAGTGTGTTTGAACACTTGCATTGCCAAAGGTGGTGGTTTTTTTGCTGTTGTTATTTCCTCTGACAGTGTCTGTATTGTGGTTTTGCAGTGGGAAACCTCCTCATGCAGGTGGGTTACGGCATCAGACATTGGTGTAGGAACAGAGTGAAGATCTTTCAGCAGGTGAGTATAGTGGTGATTTAACCTCCAACCAAGGGATGCATAAAACTGTGTTCGCAGATATTCAAGCTGCTTATCCATATGTTTGACAACTTCTTTTTGTTGTTCCTGGAAAAAGTCTGTTAGTGTTGAGTTACTTGTTCAGTAGGAGTTGTGATTTCTTTTGTCATTTGTTCCATGTTTTTCCTCAGTTCCTGCCAGTGGTAATGTTGGTCCTCCACAACTTTCTGAAGGTGCTGTTGAATCCCAGAACCAGAATGAAGAAAAAGGCCTGAGCCACTGACAGTGAGGCTTTCATAGGAGCTACCCCAAATATTGCAATTGCTGTGTCTGGTTGTATTTTCTTCTCACAGATATACAAAAAGGTCTCAAAAGCGCCTATCACACATGAAGTCCGGACAATCAGGTCCGGACTATGTGCGGAGTTACCTTTCACACATGTAGCAGACAGCAGGAGATGTCTGTGTCAGACGCATTCACGCTAACTGGAAATAGTCCGTTTAGTTTAGGCGAGGGGTGCAGGAGGAAGGACGTATGGCAAAAAGTCGCTGAGGTTTGTAATTCACAATTTTAAGATTTTAACCAGAACTAATTCTATTTTACATGAAGTCCTCTCTCCCATTAGCAGTGGAGTGTCAAAACTATGCAACTTTTAGCAGGCTGCATTTATCCAGCACCAGCCGCATTTATATAATCCAGCGGCTGTTGATGAGAGGAGCTGACTGCTGGAAGTCAACACACCCTCTAGCTCGCCGTGAATTGTCCGGAAAATTACCTGCTGCATTCACACATGGGCTCATCCGGACATTAGCTGGACTTTTTACTAGGGAGCCCGGCTGGTTTATGTCAGTTTAAAGTCCGCTTGAAATGATGCGGACATTTGTGTTCACACATATACCGTTTCCAGAAAATGTACGGACAATGTCAGGGTTGCAGTGCCTGTGTGAAAGGGGGTAAAGATAGCAGCCCAGAGTGGAGCCAGGGTTGGGCAAATCCAAGTGAAGTCTGAAGAGTATGTTAAATTGTAGTAACCCATGTTTTACACAAATGGATGTTTCACTAGCAGGGGCCACACATTCAACAGATACGTCTAACTGATTTATTTACAGATGATGATGATGATGATGATAATGATTGTGTACGAGGCTCGGGGCGCTTGTTTCTTCTGACCTGAGGAAACCAGTGAAAGCAAGCAAGAACATGGATTCTACGATTTGAGCAACATGAGAAATGCGGTATCCAGAGTGGATGGTGTGGATGCATACTGACAGCAAGTCTATAGTAATTTTGTATTTGGTATTTTGGGCAGGCTCTGGGTGTGGAGGACCTCTGCGCAGTTAAGTTATCTGTGGATGGCTGGAGGCCAGGCTTTGCTGCCAGTTAGAAACTTAGAAAAGAAGCTGATGCTGCTATGGTAAACTTTAATGGTATGAGTTCTGACGGCCATCGCTGAATGCTTTTAGGTTATGAAGCAGGTCATGATGATGATCAGATCGAATGATGGGAAGGTTATGGAATGATACGCAAGACAGAGTCAGCGATATGAACTATGAACGTATTGGTGTGTGATGGAGTGCCAGAGTACGCGGTGCATGGGCAGTTTGGAGCGTTGTTTGTTTATTATGTCTACGGCTGCAAGGTTTTCCGATAGTATGAGGATGGATTTGCGGGCCATTCATGGCCCAATAGAAAGGCTGCGGCTATTATAGGGTTGAAAACGGCAAAGGAAGTTACTAGGCATTCACTTGTATGCTCCAGGGGCCGTTCTGATGCAAACCATCTTCCATTGTAGAAAACTCAAAACCAGCAGAGGGAGGGGCATCAGTGAAGTCAAGTCAAGTCAAGTCAATTTTATTTGTATAGCGCCAAATCATAACAAAAGTTATCTCAAGATGCTTTCACATAGAGTAGGTCTAGACCATACTCTTTAAAATATTATTTACAGAGACCCAACAGTTCCCACCACAAGCAAGCACTTGGCGACAGTGACGAGGAAAAACTCCCTTTTAACAGGTAGAAACCTCGAGCAGAACCAGGCTCTGGGTGGGCGGCCATCTGCATCGACCGAGTTGGGTTGAAAGGGGAGGAGAGAGGGGGAGAGAGGAGACAGAACAGGAGGAGAGACAACAAATCATAATAATAATAACAACTGCAGCAGTGAGTGTGGAGCAGGAACATGGGGGCAGTAGACGGCCGGCAATCACAGATCCAGAATCTACAGCTCCAGGGGCGGAAATACCTGCAGAAAGTGAGAAGGCGAAAAAGCACAGAAAGCACAAGGACTACCAGGAAGAAATGGAGATGGTAACCTGTATTAGTGGAATAGGAATGCGTACAGATAGAGAGGGAGAGGAGGAGAGAGAAGCTCAGTGCGTCCTAGGAAGTCCCCCGGCAGTCTAAGCCTATAACAGCATAACTAAGGGATGGTTCAGGACTCACCTGAGCCAGCCCTAAGCTTTATCAAAAAGGAACGTTTTTAGCATACTCTTAAACAAAGAGAGGGTGTCTGCCTCCCGAACCCAAATTGGGAGCTGATTCCACAGAAGAGGAGCTTGATAACTAAAGGCTCTGGCTCCCATTCTACTTTTAGAGACTTTAGGTACCACAAGTAACCCTGCATTCTGTGAGCGTAGTGCTCTAGTGGGGTAATATGGTATTATCAGCTCTTTAAGATATGATGGTGCCTGACCAATAAGAGCTTTGTAAGTGAGGAGGACGACTTTAAATTCTATTCTAGATTTCACAGGGAGCCAGTGCAGAGAAGCTAATATCGGAGAAATATGTTCTCTTTTGCTAGTTCCTGTCAGTACACATGCAGCCGCATTCTGGATCAGCTGGAGAGTCTTTAGAGACTTATCGGGGCAACCCGATAATAAGGAATTACAATAATCTAACCTAGAAGTAACAAATGCATGAACTAGTTTTTCTGCATCTTTTTGAGACACGATATGCCTGATTTTTATAATGTTATGTAAGTGGAAGAAGGCAGTCCTTGAAGTCTGTTTTATATGGGTATTAAAGGACATGTCCTGATCAAAGATTACTCCTAGACTCCTTACAGCGGTGCTAGGGGCCAGGGCAATGCCATCTAGAGTAACTATATCTATACATAGTGCGTCTCGCAGGTGTTTAGGACCCAAAACAATAACTTCAGTTTTGTCTGAGTTTAACAGCAAGAAATTGCAGGTCATCCAGTCTTTTATGTTCTTAATACATGTCTGAAGTTTTGCTAACTTACCGGTTTCATCTGGCTTTATCGATAAGTATACCTGAGTATCATCTGCATAGCAGTGAAAGTTTATGGAGTGTTTCCTGATAATAATGCCTAAAGGAAGCATATACAAGGTAAATAAAAGTGGTCCGAGCACTGAACCTTGTGGAAATCCATGACTAACTTCCGTGTGCATGGAGGATTCATCATTTACATGGACAAACTGAAATCTATCTGATAAATACGACTGAAACCAGCTTAGTGTGGGTCCTTTGACGCCAATCAAATGCTCCAGTCTCTGTAATAGGATACAATGGTCAATGGTATCGAAAGCAGCACTAAGATCTAACAGAACAAGTACAGAGACAAATCCTTTATCTGACACAATCAAAAGGTCGTTTGTCACTCTCACCAGTGCTGTCTCTGTGCTGTGAAATTCCCTAAATCCTGACTGAAAATCTTCAAATAAACTATTGCTGTTTAGAAAGTCACATAACTGATTAACGACCACTTTCTCAAGGATTTTGGAGAGAAAGGGAAGGTTAGATATAGGTCTATAATTGGCTAAAACCCCTGGATCAAGCGTAGGCTTTTTAAGAAGAGGTTTAATTACAGCTACTTTGAAGGACTGTGGTACATAGCCTGTTAATAAAGACAGATTGATCATGTCTAGTAAAGAAGTGCTAACTAAGGGTAGAACTTCTTTAAGCAGCCTAGTTGGGATGGGGTCTAAGAGGCAGGTTGTTGGTTTAGATGACAATAAACAGATGGATGCCATTTGAGTAGGTGCGAGGGTTGAGCCGAAGACAGAGTTTGGCACAGCTTGAACTGTCCCGTAAAATGGAGTTCAAGGATTGTGGGATTATTTATTTATTTATCAATTAATCAATACATTTTTATGTTATGAGGGCACGCAGGGTGGGCGTGGTCTCCGCCCAGAAGCTGGCATGGGGGAAGCGGCTCTGGGACGTTGTACATTCGGCACTGTTCAAGTTATTGCTTGTTGTGTGACCTCTTTGGTGCATGATGGTTTTGCCTTTTGATCTATGATGTTGGTTAAGGGGAAGATAATGGATGGGGCTGACAATGCTGGCCTAAAAGTATAAGTGCTGAAGAAGCTGTAGACGATAAGCGATAGAAAGCTGAAGCTCTTGTCTTGGCTTGATGTGGTTGGTGTGGGCGGGATTGGAACAGGGCTAGGTTGGGTGAAACGGGGCACCACATAATGAGCACGGTAGGGCTGCATAAGTGCTGAAGTTGCAGCACTAAGTTTCAAGTGTGCCTCAGTATGCGTCCTCATTAAACTGCTAAAGACGGGCATCTGGAGGCAAGGTTGATGTGAAGCGAGGGCCAGATTAAGGATGATGGCCAAATGATCATCCATTTCCTGCCGGTGGGAAGGAAATTGATGATAGAGTATGTCTCTGAAGAGAGAGAAAGCATACTCTGTGGGAGTAAGCTCTCTGGAACGGATGTTTTTTCTCCTTTCAGTTGGAAGTGCCACCTTAGAGGAATCTGACGGCTGGTGGTGGATGGATGAAAGGCACGATAAGGAGTGCAAGATCTGTATAATTACGGTAATTATCTGTTGCGTAGACTGGTGGGAACTGGAGAAGGACGAGAGATAAAAGAGTTACAAGAATGAATGGGGCGGATCATTTTTTTTTGAGGTGCATCAACTTTCCAGTTTGAACACTTTAATAGCCCTTATTTAATGGGCCCAACAGAGAGGAAGAATCTGAAACTTCCGCAAACTGAATGCCTGGATATTTGCTTCATGCATGCGCCACTGAGCAACTTCCACAGGAATGAACGAGGCCCCGCCTCCAGTTCTTCATGACTGGCTGAACTGAGTCTGGTGAAAGGTTTTAATTTGTGGTTAGCGATTTCTGAAGAGTGGTCTTCCTCTCTTTTCTGATGAGGGATGTGGCCTGGGAGGCACGGAGGATTTGTCGGGTGAACTGTGGAAGTTTTGGGCGGGATAAGGACCACAGAAGAGACTGTGTTAAGGTTGCACTTGCTCAGTTCCTGCACGTAGATTATGGAAAGTGGTGTCTTGGGCATGGAAGCGGTGGAGAAGTTTATGGCTTTCATTGCTAGGTGTGCTGGCGTGAACTGATGGAATAGATTGACGTTCGATGGCGATACTGAGATGAAGTCCAGGCTCAAGATGAGGTGAGTGGATGATGCTGTTGCCCGTAGAATGAAGTGGCAGCTCATTCTCTTGGTGTAGCTACTCACAGTGATGTTGCATGCTCTTGGTTCTGGCGCACAATTCTAGAGCAAAAGGCTACGGAGAGGGTTAGGTCAGTATTTATGATAGTGCCGGAATTGGAACGGTTGAGGTGTGTTCCTGCTCCTGAAACTCTTCTAATTAGCTCCAATGAATGGATCTGTTCAACTGCAAACTGCCTAACATCATCTGAAATATCAGCGTCAAAGTCTTTAACCCTCTGTTTCCTTAGATAATTCAAAGAAGGGGATGCCACCGTTTGAATTGCACTGTAATCTAGATATTGATCATGCTCAAGAGGATCCTAATCCAGAACATCCTCAATTCAGCCACCTACTGGGAGAGACAGGAACGAAACAAAATGCTTTATGACTAGACTACACACTTGTAAATACCTGAAGAAATTTAATTTATTCATGTTCTCTAACAATGTGCTCAAAAGAAGTAAAGTCATTGTTTTGCAAAAGATCCCTTATACATCATAGCCCCTTCCTTAGCCATACCTGGAAAGCAGAGTCTACTACTGATAGTGGGAATAGCCCATTGGACACAATAGGTGTAGCCCCTGTTTATGTTTAAAAAGACCTAAGCTGCGACCATATTGTCAGTGAGCCATTCACAATGAGGTTGACTGGCTTTCTTTTTTTGAAGATAGGTAGTGGTGCACAAGGCGTTGATGGTAAGGGCACTGGAATACAAGCAAGCTGTTCGATCTCAACCCATAATGGTAGTGCCATTCCCCCTGCTTTCTTCTGTATCTCTAGATAGGAGTTTCTATTCTATTGTATTTTCTATTCCTTGGAATGGTTTTGTTCCAAATAAAGGAATAGATGCATGTATCTAAATATCTATAATACAAACACAGGACAGTTTGAAACAGGACCAAAAGCCTAGCTAGAATGGTCATTTTGATGGAGTTTATCCTACCTGCCACCTAAATAAGAAGCAATGACCATCGGTTTAAAGGGGTAGTTTGGATTTTTTTGAAGTATGTTCAGTGCGTCCCCAATTTGGAGTAGCTGACAGCTGTACCTGCACAGAGGCTCAGCAACGTACTGCTGTGGATGGGGTCAGCAGCAAAACTGATTTTTGCCACCTAAAAAAAGGCCCACCTAAAAGAATCAATAACAGTTTAAGTGTACTTATATATTTAAGGGAGCTTTATCCAACCGTAGACAGCTATGTCTTGTGTCTTGTTGTGCGGCATGGTTTTTCAAGTTCTAAACTAACGTTGCAACACTGTTTTTAGTGCTACTTATCCTTTCTCCCGTGCAGAGAAGCTAATATTAGAGAAATATGCTCTCTTTTGCTAGTTCCGGTCAGTACAGGTGCAGCAACATTCTGGATCAGCTGGAGAGTCTTTAGAGACTTATTGGGGCAGCCTGATTATAATGAATTACAGTAATCCAACCTATAAGTAACAAATGCATGGACTAGTTTTTCTCCTAGATTCCTTACAGTTGTGCTGGAGGCCAGGGCAATGCCATCTAGAGTAACTATATCTATAAATAATGCGTCTCGCAGGTGTTTGGGGCCAAGAACAATAACTTTAGTTTTGTCTGGGTTTTAACAGCAGAAAATTGCAGGTCATCTAATTTGTCCTTAATGCATGCCTGAAGTTTGGCTAACTTATCGGTTTCATCTGGCTTTATCGATAAGTATAATAGAATATCATCTGCATAATAGTGAAAGTTTATGAAGTGTTTTCTAATAATTTTGTCGAAAGGAAGAATATATAAGGTGAATAAAATTGGTCCAAGCACAGAACCTTGTGGAACTCCGTGACTAACTTCGGGGTGCACGGATGATTCATCATTTACTTGTACAAACTGAAATATGTCTGATAAATACGACTGAAACCAGCTTAGTGCGGGGCCTTTGATGCCAATCACATGCACCAGTTTCTGTCATAGGATCTGATGGTCAATGGTATCGAAAGGCTAAGGCTATCATTACTGACGTCCACATGAATATTAAAATCACCTACAATAATGACTTTATATGTTTTGAGGACTAAACTTGTTGAAAACTCAGAAATTCAGAATATGGACCGGGAGCGTGGTACACCTTAACAAATACTATAACTATAACAAAGCTTGAGTTGAAGATGGCTGCAAATTTTTTTCCCCACAATTTCTCAAAGGAAATTCCTACATATTGACTAACACTTTCATTAGTATGACAGTATTAGCACTATGAGTATTGCTAGGAGGCCACGTTTGTTTGTGGGGTAGTGAAGCATCTCTTTAATCTCTCATCTTTGAATATAGGTAGCCGTAGCCAATCCTGTCCTCACCTTGTTCAGGTAGGAGGTGCTTAGCATCACCGACATGCCGCAGCACGTTACCGACAGTAGAGGCTGCGTTATCGGCGTCCGAGCTGGATAGCTGTAAACTGTAAAGTAAATAAAATACTCCTAACTCCCAAGACGGACGGAGAGTCGTCCTGTGGTTTATGTGTGAGAACTCTGAGAAGCTGCCAGAGGTACATTTATGTGTTTAAATGTACTTGGTGCTGTTGTGTAATTGTAATGTGTTAAAAACGAGCTGAATTGCTAATTGCTGCTAGCCTTTAGCTTAGCCTGCTCATAGACTATCCCATGGTTAATTTTGCATTGCGGTTAGCAACTGCTAATTTGTTTAAGACCTACTGTTGGTTTTTCGCCATGAATAAGTCTGTAACTTAGTTACTGAGAGGAATTATGTGATTCAGGACCGGACATTTGCCATAAGAGGGAGAGAGTGAGGACCGGGAGAGCCTTGGACCTTTGGAGGGAGACTGTAGCTGCTGTACTTGAACGTGGCTCACCGCGCTGTGTGGCTGCACGCTCCATTTTCTTGCCGCTGAAACTGCACCTTGCCTTTTGCCCTTTTTTCATCTTAATCTCTGACTGTTGCTGGACTCGTGAGTACACCATTAACCCTTTGCACATGCTTTTGTTTATGCTGGTTAAAACCCAGTGAAACGGCCGTTCGTTTTCAGCCTCCACGCTCACAAGCTTCGACCAGGCCTGCAACGTTTTGTTTACATTTAATAACCCTGCGTGAATGTGTGTGTGGCTGTGGACATTTGAGTTTACTTGTTTATTTTGATTTCACATTCTCTCATTGGGTTCATCATTTGTGTATCAAACCTTCCAGAGCATATGAGTGTTTTGAATACTGTTATCAATGCAAACTTAAAGGTCAACAGTGAACTATTTGACTAATTTGAAAATCCAATTCGTAACTTTGTAATAAATAATTGATGTTGTTCAAACTAAATCCTGTGTTGTACTTACAAGGGTGATACTTTTTGGGTAAATATAAAATAGGTTAAAGTGAACTTTTATTTTAAAGGGGAAGTACCAATTTTGTGTTACTTCTTAAACATTATTGGAGGCACCGCCAAGTTATTTTATATCACCTTTATCACAGGTAGCGCCATCTCCAGACGAACTCAGGCCCCGTCCCACTGTACTACAACACCCCAATTATTTGTCAGTCGATATTTCCTAGCTACATGGGACTAGGGTTACATCTATATATATATATATAGACTTTAGTATTTTCATAAAACAGCACCCTGGCAAATTCAGTCTTTATTTATTCCCGTCTTCATAACAGATAGGGCCAGACAGGTTACCCAGCTAACAATGCTATTTTCAATTACTACTACACTCATGTATTAGTATATGTGTATGTGTGTTGATTGAGGGAGAAGGTTTGATAGTTTGTGTGTGTGTGTGTGTGTGTGTGTCTGTGTGTGTTGTAGTCAGTGTCTATATGAGGCAGTTGAAAAGGCCGGAAGCAGAGGAACAGTGCTGTTTTCAATTAGCATGCCAGTCTGAAAGTCATGTTTGGGTGGGAGGACTTTACAAGCAGCCACATTACATACTAGATAAATGAGAGGAGGGCAAGAGACATACACTACCTCTGTTTGAGAGAGAGAGCAGCACTTATCTATTTGTACACTACCTTCTGCTACTACGTCAGATATTGTAAAAGTTTTTCCTTTTGTGTGTGTGTGTGTTTGAGAGAGAGAGAGAGAGAGATAGATAGATAGATAGAGAGAGAGAGAGAGAGAGAGAGAGAGAGAGAACCTGTTGGATATGATAAATGTCAGCTCATTTTCTGAGTCTGAGAAACTGGGTGTGTTTACAGTCAGTTGAAGGTAATGTGAATGTGTGTGTGCTCAGTCAGTGTGAAACTTTTTTATTACTTCCAAAGGGCATGTGAGGATACACACATTTTACTCACCAATCTGTCAGCCTGCCATGTGCCTGCGTTCTGGGTGATTGGATCAGATAGAGCACAAAAAATAAAATCCAGGGGTAAATACAACAGAGATGCTCAAAAAATGCAATGACCACCCAAACAGACTGACCAAGCAGCCAAAAAAAAGGACCAACCAGCCTACATTGCCGTCAGTGTGCTCCCTAGCAGGGAACGTCTAACAGTGATGAACGCACTGGAGAAATCAAAAAACATGACTCACACAGTGCTACCTGACCTGCCCCGGTGAGCATAGCCATGGTAAAGCAGGAAGATGATGATTGCATCTTCCTCTCCCACGTTTGGTTGGTAGGCAAACTTAAGGGGGTTGTGATAGACACACCAGCAGCCACACACTGAGTTATTGGACATTGTGGTAACTTTTTCCGTCTCTGTTTCCTCCAAATCCACGAAGATGACAAGATGTCAAAATCAATGGGAAAGCAGCGAAAGCCCTAGTTGACACGGGCAGGGATCAGACCCTGTCAGACCCATAGTTTGTACCTCAAAAGATGATGGAACTCACCCAGTAGGACATGGCGGAGGCCCAGCAGAAAGCTTGGTATAATAAGTCAGAATGGCCCTTTATCCCGGGTTAAAGTTTTTACCAGCCAAGTTGATAACCACCTTCGCTTAGCATGATCATGTTTGTTAGGTTAAGTGAAGCCAGATAACGAAACGATACCCTGGGTATGTTGAACCTGCTTTGTAGTAAAGGCCTCAGTGAGCTGATTGCCTTTCCAGTTTACAGTCCTGCCATTTGGGCTGCACAGTGCCCCATCAAGCCTGTAGTAAGGAAGGCTTATGGATCAGGTATTGAGTGGAGGTGATGACCATGCATGTTCATACCTTGATGACATTGTGATTTACAGTGCTACTCTGTATGAGCATCTGAGGAAGGTCCTGGAGTGACTCCAATCTGCAGGCCTGACTATTAGGCCTGCAAAGTGTGTTTTTGCTTGGCCTGAGACTGGGTTTCATTATTAGAAATGGAGTGATCAAACCACATTTCCACAAGTTCCTCGCCATTGAGTCCTGTCCCCTGCCTCAGACCAGGAAGCAGCTGAGATCCTTCCCGGGGACTGTAGGCTTCTATCCCCAGTTCATCCCCAATTTCTGTGCCAGAGCTGCTCCCCACACACATATGACTGGTTCAAGGTGCCCTAACAAGGTCCAATAGATGGAGCACGCAGTGACAGCATTCTGGGACATTAAGCAGTCCTGACTTGCTGACGTGCTGACGTGCTGCGGTGAGCGTATCGTATCATTTCCGGTTGCCGGTGTCTCTGTACTGTGTGTTTTTGCTGCTCTCACTCAAAAGAGTTAACCTGGTTATATTCTTCACCACAGCGACTAATTACCCGCTGTTTATTTAAACAAATAGTCTTAAAACACACACAGCTTTCTCCCTTTTTTTAGTGACTTTTCGTTAATTTCATAGCTTCTGTAGCCTCTTGTAGCTCCTTTGCTAGCGATGGCTTCTCTCTCTCCCTCTTCCTCTCCTGCTCTGTCCTGCTCGGTGTGTCACATGTTTAGCTACTCCTCTGCCTCCTTTAGCGATAAAGGTTTGTGTATTAAATGTAGTTTATTTGTAGCATTGGAGGAGAGGCTTAGCAGACTAGAAGCCCGGCTCCGCACCATAGATAGCCAGCCTTTAGCTGTAGATAGCCAGCCCCCTGTAGTCGGTGCGGACCGACCCAGTGCAGCTCCTGTTAGCTGTCCCCCGGCAGCTCCCGAGCAGCCGGGAAGTCAGGGCGGCTGGGTGACTGTCCGAAGGAGGCATAGTCCCAGGCAGAGACCCACGGTTCACCACCAACCCCTTCACGTTTCAAACAGATTCTCCCCCCTCAGCGACTCACCCGCTGAGAAACACACTCTGGTAATTGGCAGTTCAATCCTCAGAAACGTGAAATTAGCGACACCAGCGGCCATAGTTAGGTGTATCCCCGGGGCCAGAGCGGGCGACGTTGAGTCAAACCTAAAACTGCTGGCTAAAAGTAAACGTAAATACTGTAAGATCGTAATTCACGTCGGCGGTAATGACTCCCGATTACGCCAATCGGAAGTCACCAAAATTAATGTGGAGTCGGTGTGTAACTACGCAAAGACAATGTCGGACTCCGTAGTTTTCTCTGGACCCCTGCCAAATCTGACCAGTGATGACATGTATAGCCGCATGTCGTCATTCAACCGCTGGTTGTCAAGGTGGTGTCCAGCAAACGATGTGGGTTTCATAGATAATTGGACCACATTCTGGGGGAGACCTGGTCTGATGAGGAGAGACGGCATCCATCCTACTTTGGATGGTGCAGCTCTCATAGCCAGAAATCTGACCAAGTTTACTAGTGGACCCACACCGTGACAATACAGAGTTCAGACCAGGAAGCAGAGCTGCAGTCCTACACGCTTCTCTGCGCTTCCATTAGAGCGGTTACCCACCCAAAACCCCGTAAAAAATCCCATAGAGACTGTGTCTGTCCCCCGACCACTTCATTTAATTAATTCAAATTCAAACAGAAGAGGGGTTACTCGTAAAAACTTAATAAAAATTAAAACTACCAGTGTAGTGGTACAACCAAATAAGAGGATTAAATGTGGACTGTTAAACATTAGATCTCTGTCGTCTAAAGCTGTGTTAGTCAATGATTTAATATCTGACTATCATATGGATATATTTTGCCTAACTGAAACTTGGCTGTGTCAGGAAGAATATGTTAGCCTGAATGAGTCCACTCCTCCTAGTCATAGTAATACTCACATTCCTCGAGGCACTGGCCGAGGAGGTGGAGTTGCAGCCATCTTCGACTCTAGCTTATTAATCAATCCTAAACCTAAACTTAGTTTTAACTCATTCGAAAGTCTTGTTCTTAGTCTTTCACACTCAATGTGGAAAACTGTACAGCCAATTCTATTTGTCATAGTGTACCGTGCTCCTGGTCCGTATTCTGAATTTTTAGCAGAATTCTCAGAGTTTTTAACAAGTTTAGTCCTCAAAACAGATAAAGTCATTATTGTAGGTGATTTCAATATTCACGTGGACGTAGATAATGATAGCCTTAGTTCTGCGTTTATCTCACTATTAGATTCGATTGGTTTCTGTCAGAGTGTAAACAAACCCACTCATTGTTTTAACCATACCCTCGATCTTGTTCTGTCATATGGAATCGAAATTGAAGATTTAAAAGTCTTCCCACAAAATTCTGTCTTATCAGACCATTATTTAATAACTTTTGAATTTATATTACTGGACTATAGGCCATTAGGCAAACATTCCTTTAGTAGATGCCTGTCTGATAGTGCTGTAGCTAAATTTAAAGAAGTGATTCCATCGGCATTTAATTCAATGCCATGTCTCAATGTAACGGAGGACTCCTGTGCTAACTTTAGTCCCTCCCAAATTGATCATCTGGTTGATAGTGCTGCAGGCTCGCTGCGAACGACTCTTGATTGTATTGCTCCTATTAAAAAGAAAATAATAAAACAAAAGAGGTTAGCTCCATGGTATAACTCCTTAACCCGCAAGTTAAAAGAAACATCGCGAAAATTAGAAAGGAAATGGCGTTCCACCAAACTGGAGGAAACTCATTTAGTTTGGCAAGATAGTCTTAGAATATACAGGAAGGCCCTCCGTAATGCCAGAGGAGCCTATTACTCCTCACTAATAGAGGAACATAGGAATAACCCTAGGTTTCTTTTCAGCACTGTAGCCAGGCTGACACAGAGTCAGAGCTCTGTTGAGCCATGTATTCCCAGAGCTCTCAGTAGTAATAACTTCATGAGCTTCTTTGATGATAAAATTCTAACTATTAGAGAAAAAATTCATCATCTTGTGCTCTCAGCTAGTTCAGATATATCTTCGAGTACAGGAATTTCAGGAACCTCAGAAGCAGCTGTAGAACCAGATTTATATTTAGACTGTTTTTCTCCAATTGACCTTCACCAACTAACTTCAATGATTTCTTCGTCTAAACCAACAACCTGCCTCTTAGACCCCATCCCAACCAGGCTGCTTAAAGAAGTTTTACCCTTAGTTAGCACTTCTTTACTAGACATGATCAATCTGTCTTTATTAACAGGCTATGTACCACAGTCCTTCAAAGTAGCTGTAATTAAACCTCTTCTTAAAAAGCCTACGCTTGATCCAGGGGTTTTAGCCAATTATAGACCTATATCTAACCTTCCCTTTCTCTCCAAAATCCTTGAGAAAGTGGTCGTTAATCAGTTATGTGACTTTCTAAACAGCAATAGTTTATTTGAGGATTTTCAGTCAGGATTTAGGGAATTTCACAGCACAGAGACAGCACTGGTGAAAGTGACAAACGACCTTTTGATTGCGTCAGATAAAGGATTTGTCTCTGTACTTGTTCTGTTAGATCTCAGTGCCGCTTTCGATACCATTGACCATTGTATCCTATTACAGAGACTGGAGCATTTGATTGGCGTCAAAGGACCCGCACTAAGCTGGTTTCAGTCGTATTTATCGGATAGATTTCAGTTTGTCCACGTAAATGATGAATCCTCCGTGCACACGGAAGTTAGTCATGGAGTTCCACAAGGTTCAGTGCTCGGACCACTTTTATTTACCTTGTATATGCTTCCTTTAGGCAATATTATCAGGAAACACTCCATAAACTTTCACTGCTATGCAGATGATACTCAGTTATACTTATCGATAAAGCCAGATGAAACCGGTAAGTTAGCCAAGCTTCAGGCATGTATTAAGGACATAAAAGACTGGATGACCTGCAATTTCTTGCTGTTAAACTCAGACAAAACTGAAGTTATTGTTCTGGGTCCTAAACACCTGCGAGACGCACTATGTATAGATATAGTTACTCTAGATGGCATTGCCCTGGCCTCTAGCACCGCTGTAAGGAGTCTAGGAGTAATCTTTGATCAGGACATGTCCTTTAATACCCATATAAAACAGACTTCAAGGACTGCCTTCTTCCATTTACGTAACATTATAAAAATCAGGCATATCCTGTCTCAAAAAGATGCAGAAAAACTAGTTCATGCATTTGTTACTTCTAGGTTAGATTACTGTAATTCTTTATTATCGGGTTGCCCCGATAAGTCTCTAAAGACTCTTCAGCTGATCCAGAATGCGGCTGCACGTGTACTGACAGGAACTAGCAAAAGAGAACATATTTCTCCGATATTAGCTTCTCTGCACTGGCTCCCTGTGAAATCTAGAATAGAATTTAAGGTCGTCCTCCTCACTTACAAAGCTCTTATTGGTCAGGCACCATCATATCTTAAAGAGCTGATAGTACCGTATTACCCCACTAGAGCACTACGCTCACAGAATGCAGGGTTACTTGTGGTACCTAAAGTTTCTAAAAGTAGAATGGGAGCCAGAGCCTTTAGTTATCAAGCTCCTCTTCTGTGGAATCAGCTCCCAATTTGGGTTCGGGAGGCAGACACCCTCTCTTCGTTTAAGAGTATGCTAAAAACGTTCCTTTTTGATAAAGCCTATAGTTAGGGCTGGCTCAGGTGAGTCCTGAACCATCCCTTAGTTATGCTGTTATAGGCTTAAGACTGCTGGGGGACTTCCTAGGACGCACTGAGCTTCTCTCTCCTCCTCTCCCTCTCTATCTGTACGCATTCCTATCCCACTAATACAGGCTACCAACTCCATTTCTTCCTGGTAGTCCTTGTGCTTTCTGTGTTTTTTCGCCTTCTCACTTTCTGCAGGTATTTCTGCCTCTGGAGCTGTAGAGTCTGGATCTGTGATTGCCGGCCGTCTACTGCCCCCATGTTCCTGCTCCACACTCACTGCTGCAGTTGTTATTATTATTAGTCTGATATGTTGTCTCTCCTCCTGTTCTGTCTCCCCTCTCCCCCTCTCTCCTCCCCTTTCAACCCAACTCGGTCGATGCAGATGGCCGCCCACCCAGAGCCTGGTTCTGCTCGAGGTTTCTACCTGTTAAAAGGGAGTTTTTCCTCGCCACTGTCGCCAAGTGCTTGCTCATGGTGGGAACTGTTGGGTCTCTGTAAATAATATTTTAAAGAGTATGGTCTAGACCTACTCTATGTGAAAGCGTCTTGAGATAACTTTTGTTATGATTTGGCGCTATACAAATAAAATTGACTTGACTTGACTTGACTTGACTTTGACAAACCTTTCATTCTGCAAACAGATGCGTCAGAGAGGGGTCTGGAGCTGTCCTTCTGCAGGGACCATCAGAGGACCAACATCCTGTGGCTTTCATCAGCCGCAAGCTGTTCTCGAGGGAGGGCCTCTACTCTACGGTGGAGGAAGAAGCCCTGACAAGTTAAGTCAAGTGGGCCCTTGACTCTTTCAAGTATTACCTCTTTGGGAGGGAAGTCATTCTGCAGACTGATCACAAAGCCATCCAGTCATAAAGCGGACGAGGCACACCACGGCCACATCACACAATGGTACCTAGCCATGCAACCTTTCCGCTTCACAGTAAATCACATCCCCAGCAGATTCAATGTGACATCAGACTACCTCTCTCGCTGCCTCAGCACTGTTTTCTAGTTAGATTTTTGTTATTATTTTTTTGACAATTGTGGGTTTGATATTGGTGTTGTTGCTGTTTTTTTCATTAGTTAATATAAGGTAGCTCTATACTGACATGTTTTATGGTTATTGTAGTTTGTTCGTATGTTTATGTATTAGTATATCCCAGTGTTTCTGAATGGCCTGATCAGTCGTTATATATGTTTCCCCCATGTCTCAGTTTGTGAGGTCAATTTGTTCTCTTTGGTAAGTGCTTGAGTTTAGTTCTGTTATGTTGACCTCTTTTAGAGGCACATTTTTGTTAGCATTTTTGTTACCTTTTTTCTGCTTTTTTTCTAAATAAAAAATATATATTTACAAAGAACCACCTGTGTCTCTCTGGTCTGCCAGCTCGGTCGATGACAGGGGTCCAGTGATGGTTTAACCAAAGGCCAAAGGTGTAACCAGACCATTCTCTCTAGGGACTTCAATTGGGAAGTCAGGAATACTGGCCTGTAGTCGTTAGAGGCGATAGGGTGCACCGTCTTTGGATGTTTTTTGCACAGCACAGGGACCCTCTTCAGACTACACCACACAGCTGGGCACAAGCTTTGAGTACCGTCCCGGACCTGAGTATACTCCACTACAATGGTGTGCCGTGTGATGGGCCCTGTAGTGTTGTTAAGGAGAGTTGGTGGTGGTGGGTAAAAACAGGTTTAGAGGTAATGGAGAGAATAGGTGGGGGAGAAGGGGGGCAGATGGTTAAAGAAGTAGGGGAGGGGTGAACAAGGCCCACATCATCAAACTGTTGAAGAAAAGATTCAACACATTGGCCAAGTCCAGGTCCCCCCTTGTTACCTGGCTACCAGTCTGCTTGTACCCAATTTTCTGCTGTTAAACTCAGACAAAACTGGAGTTATTGTTCTGGGTCCTAAACACCTGCGAGACGCACTATGTATAGATATAGTTACTCTAGATGGCATTGCCCTGGCCTCTAGCACTGCTGTAAGGAATCTAGGAGTAATCCTTGATCAGGACATGTCCTTTAATACCCATATAAAACAGACTTCAAGGACTGCCTTCTTCCACTTACGTAACATTCTAAAAATCAGGCATATCCTGTCTCAAAAAGAAGAAAAACTAGCTTCTCTGCACTGGCTCCCTGTGAAATCTAGAATAGAATTTAAAATTATCCTCCTCACTTACAAAGCTCTTATTGGTCAGGCGCCATCATATCTTAAAGAGCTGATAGTACCGTATTACCCCAATAGAGCACTACGCTCACAGAATGCAGGGTTACTTGTGGTACCTAAAGTCTCTAAAAGTAGAATGGGAGCCAGAGCCTTTAGTTATCAAGCTCCTCTTCTGTGGAATCAGCTCCCAATTTGGGTTCGGGAGGCAGACACCCTCTCTTCGTTTAAGAGTATACTAAAAACGTTCCTTTTTGATAAAGCTTATAGTTAGGGCTGGCTCAGGTGAGTCCTGAACCATCCCTTAGTTATGCTGTTATAGGCTTAGACTGCCGGGGGATTTCCTATGACGCACTGAGCTTCTCTCTCCTCCTCTCCCTCTCTATCTGTACGCATTCTTATCCCACTAATACATGTTACTAACTCCACTTCTTCCTGGTAGTTCCTGTGATTTCTGTGCTTTTTTGCCTTCTCACTTTCTGCAGGTATTTCTGCCTCTGGAGCTGTAGATTCTGGATCTGTGATTGCCGGCTGTTTACTGCCCCCATGTTCCTGCTCCACACTCATTGCTGCAGTTGTTATTATTATTAGTCTGTCTCAGTTTTTCCTCGCCACTGTTGCCAAGTGCTTGCTCATGGTGGGAACTGTTGGGTCTCTGTAAATAATATTTTAAAGAGTATGGTCTAGACCTACTCTATGTGAAAGCGTCTTGAGATAACTTTTGTTATGATTTGGCGCTATACAAATAAAATTGACTTGACTTGATAGTCCACATGCCACTGCATATATCCTCCACATTGTTCTGCTAGAGTTTTTGTTCCTCCTGTAGCTGTCCTTGCCCTTCTAAATCCTCACCTTAAGTTCTCTCCGAACCTGTTTCACTTCTTCTTCATCCCCATCATTAAAAGCCCTATTTTCATTCAATAGAGACTTGATGTCTCTGATGACCCATAGTTTGCTATGTTGTTTGGAAAACAGCATACAGTCTCTGCTGGAACAACATTATCTACGCAGTTGAGAGGACAAGTTGATGTACCCTGTTATACAATTTGTGAGATCATCAATGGCCTCTGTATGTGAATTGCAGAGCAATTTTGAGGCAATTTTGTTTGGAGGCAGCCCTGCAGAGCTTCTTTGGTCTCCTGTGACCACTTCCTTATAGTTCTAGTAGTCACAAGCTGCTGTTGGTCTACAGGCTTATACAAGGACAGAAGGTGGATCAGGTTTTAGTCTGATCTTTCAAAGGGAGGGAGGACTATAGAGGTTTAGGCCTCTTTAGCATTAGCATACAGCAGGTCCAGTGTCTTATTTCCCCTGGTTGCACAAACTGCTTGAAAGAGGGCACAGTTGCCAGGGCATTCAGGTACTGTGTCTATAGTCTTGTGATGACTTAGTGTATGATGCTGTGTTTGCAGAGGAAGGAAAGTAAACAACCAGGACAGTGGCATGGGAAAACTCTCTTGGCAAATAATAAAGCTGTAGGTTTACGGCAAGCAATACAGTGTCCGGGCTACACATGTTCTGTAATCATGATATTACCAGAACTGTTTTTAACGAGGATAGCAAGTCCTCCACTTTTCGACTTGCCACGCCTGCAATTCCTGTCTGTCCTTAGAATGTGGAAGTCGTCTTCAGACACGTTGGAGTCAGAGATGTCTTTGTGTAGCCATGTCTCTGTGAAACACAAAACAATGCTGTCACAATACTCTTTCACTCTTTCGCCAGGCCTGCTAGCTTGTCCATCTTGATAGCCAGCAATCTCACCTGTATTTCCTCTTTCTCAACTCTGGCTTCTCCCTTGCCAACATGCTTGGATGAAGTGAAACAACAGACCTCTGTTGTAAACAAGAGTTGCATCGATGCTGCACTGTCGTGCAAGGACAGAAACTGTCCCCAACATGAACAAAAATGTGAAACATTTATGTCACTATCATGACACTAGCTCACTGTCCTAACTAACTGAACACACAACTAAGCGTAATACGAACTATACATAAGAATAATCTACAAAATAATAGGAAAAGACAGTGGGCAACTGTTGCTGGCTGACACTCGTACAGCGTGGAACTGGCATCAAAAAGAAAAAGTTTAAGTGGTTCGTAAGATTAATTGTCATTGACCACTGATCTTTGTCATGACAGTCAGACATGATGCACACCCATCCACCACCCCAGCATCCATGCTCTTACTTTCTGCCACACTACTTAAATAAGACAGTACTTCCCGCATTGGGACTTGACTGGAATCATGAAGTGTAGGATCATCCAATATGGATACCATTTCCTAGGATAATGGGCTAGTCAAACTATAGAGCTGAGTACCCTGACGTCACTTAATATCCAACCATACCTTCTTCTACTGTCATATTTCCAACTTTTAAACTGTAATCTAACTATAAAGCAAGGAATCTCTGTCGTATGAATGTATGTATGATCGTTTGTTCACCTGATCTACTCCATACTTGGTGGGTGTATTGCTGGGGATCCAAGGAAGTGCAGTGTAACATTTAGTGCAATTTGGACACGCAAAATGTAAAGAATTAATAAACATTGTGTAAACAAGCGAGCAGCGAGGGGCAGGCTGGGCTTCAGGGCTCTGCAGACAGTGTCGGTGAGATGGGTGAGACTGATATATTCACCTTGGCAGCGGGCAGAACGGCTCATTGACGCAGTCAGGCCCAGAGTGGCTAATCACGAGAAATGGCAAGATTTCTGGTGGGCTGGGCTGGTTGTCGGGCAGCAGGGCCAGTGATAATAGATAATTGAAGCTGTCATGTTAAGTTGTAGTGAGCTTGTGTAGGAACTTGAACCTGAATGGCAGGATCCCATTCGCCTCATAAAACCTCTGAGATACATGTAAGTTAACATGTTGTGGATTTCAGTGTTAATACTCCAGGGTTGTGTATCAACATTTATACGCTCTGTTTGTGAACTTCCTTCGTCTTATGTTTGGCGCATCCATGATCTGTTTTTAACTCAGTCCATCAAGCAGCAGCTGAACATGTGAAAGCAGACAAATCTGTTAAGTATTGAAGTATTGTAATACTCTCGGCTCTGTGTATATACCGTTAAGAAATTCAAAGGCTGTAAAATGTTTCCATACAGTGTTATTGAAGGTTACTGTGTTATATTTTCTGGTATCAGAAAAAGTTGGATTTTCTAAGTGAGTAGCACTTCATTATTCATTCTTGTCAATATACGTATGTTTTGTTATTTTGTGTTTCTTAATAAGTCATTGAATATGCAGCTGTAAAGCCAAAAGGTGAAAGTCTTAATAAGCAGCCATTTGTCTGTTTTCTTTTCATAGTTTTCATGGTGGTAGAAGTGATGCTGGTCATGCTGCTCTTAGTGATGCCAGAAGAATTAAATAATTGCCCCCATCAGATTCTCTCTGCTGTGTTATTGATGCCAATCACTGCTACATTGTTGTTTATCTTTCAAAGACCAAGCCTTATTTGCTCCAGTTGTAGCAAGATGCATTTCCAAGAATTGTAAACTGCTAGACAGAAACCCAAGCAGTCGAAAATATTACATCCGCTTAAATCCATGCTCTACTTTATAACTGCGGTGATCATTTCGCCATGACTTGGTGTGTTTTTCAGGGACAGATTTAGTTATTTGGGGGCCCAGGCAAACGCCTTCTAGCTTTAGTAAAATATTAGTGTGAGCTTTTGCACCCACATGACGCATAGACTCTAGCATTGCTCAGAGACCTAATTATGTCATGGCAGGTGTATTGCTCAGGACTCAAGGAAGCCCTGTGTCAAGTGTGAAGTTGTTTGGATGAGCAGTTCTCCAGAAAGCTGCAAGCAGCAATACCAGAGGCCAAGCAATCAGCCTGTTCTGAAGAAGCATGTTTTGAACGGGCACTGCAGTTGTCTAGTAAATGTCCATTCAGGCCTCCCTGTTTCTGATCTATTTTTCTCAGCAACACGGAGCAGCAGCTCGGCACTTGACTGTCAACTGTTTGTGAATGTATTTGCCATGTCAACTTAATGAAGGTGATATGTTAGTGTTAATGTTATATTCACAACTTGTTTTTTTGCTGCCCCACGTTGCCAAAAACATCTGTTATTGCAGGATAACTTACTTCAGATTTGCTTACAAACATGATTTTGATGATATGTTTCAGTAGTCCTCCTACAGAAGATGATGCACTAATCTTGTTGGGGTTTGAGACAATAATACATCTTAAAAATAAAATAAGTCCATTTGGAGTTTTATAACAGTTTGTTTTGAACCTTACTGCTGTAACACACTATTCTGCTCAGTAGCTTGCTGTCTAAATAATAAAAGCATTACAACCTAAGCCAAACAGGTCCATGCAGTTTTCAAAGCATATTGCCTTTTCATAAAACAGAGCTCTGGGATTGAGAGGAGACCTTGAGGGGTTTTCTGGGTACATTGCTGTTCAGAGGAAGAGGAAAAATTAACTTTTCATTCCAACTTTGGCACAGTCTCTAGCAAAGTGGGGCTTAAAAGAGGCAGTATGAAGGTTGGGCTTCTCAATGTGCTTTTCACGTTTTCCCAGGCACATCCAAAATAAAAGTCCCACAGTGCTTTTGTTACTGATGGTTGCACAACTACAGCAGGACAACCCAGTGCTTTTTCATGGACCTGCACAGCTCAATGACGTGTTAACTCCTAAATGGCATAGATACATTAGAGAATGTTTAGTGAATTAATAGTCTCTTTATTCATGGCTATGGACAAAAGACACAACGACATGAAGCAAAACAAATTCTTCATCAAGTGCTACTGCATATTAACTTGATCAGCAGCTCATCAAACAGCTTCACGTGATTTTCAGTAGGACACATTTGCGACATTGTGATAAACTTTATCTGAGATTAGTTCTCCCCATGAACCTGTACGTTGTTTTAGTGCATTTTTTGTCCTATCATGTTTAATGTACATACATACGTGGCAGGGAAAGAATATTTGAAAATCCTGTCAATGTGATACATTCCAAGATAACATCACCACTACGGATTAATATTTTCCCAAAAAATTAGACATTCTGTATCCCAGGAGCAGAGGGACATACTATCCCGAGAATCCCCGGATCTGCAATTGTCTTTAAGGTATAACTTCGACTACAGTCAAAACACATTGTCCAATTTCAAGTAACAGTAAATGCAAGACGGAGAAACATGCATAAACCAATTGGTTTCCAACCTGACTGCTTAAGTGTATTATCTGTTGGTATTAATAATTATTAAGGCAAAAGAACGCCATTTATGTTAATGAACAGGAAAAGGTTTAGTTGTACCTGTGTGCTGGGCATGTGCGACCGGTGTAGGCCTATTTGGGTGTGCACCTGCAGTTGAGTGAATATCAATAGGTAATTTAAAAATATGAAATAAAATGACACTTGACCATATGATACATTATTGGTATTATGATTCACTAGTTTACTAATGTTAATGTTACCTAACATTAACTGGAACATTATTTCACAAGTTATTAATATAAACAATTAGTTTTTCATGAACATCAATAAGGATTACATTGAGAATGTTTATTTACCGTAAAATCTGTCTAACTTAACATTAGCATTACCTTTTTTCTTGTTCTCCGGTAACATAATCCTATCCTCTGCCTCCGCTTTTCATGACTTTGCTAGTCATAATATCCTGTCACTGTATCAGTTGCTCATCTTTAAAGTGGAGAGAGAGCGGACTACTGTTCGTTTGAGTTCAGTGGAGCGGACAGCTCCGCAGAGTCGTGTAATTCATGACATTTCATAAAATTCTAAAGCAGCGGCAATAATAATTCTAGAGTGGGCCGCTGCTGCAAAATGTATGTAAAGGAAACACTGAGCTTTAACTTTTACTATAGCTGCAAAGAATATGAAATGCCAAGTTTATTACCTGTGATCTGTCTGCTGAGAAAGGCCTCATGGAAGTGATCGGCCTATTGTATGGTGTGTTTGTGCCTTGAATTCATTGTGTGTGTGTTTATTAATTACAATAACCTTTCAGTGTGTTCCACCAGCACACACACACAGCTGTTGCATATGTTTTAAGAATGTAAACTGCAGGCCTACAAATTTTCTAAATATACTCCAATATGTTCTAGAACATACATTTTTGTATGGTTTGGATGGTAATCCCGTTTCCCGAGATTAAACCCTAATCTCCACTGACTACGCAGAGCCTAGAGGATACTAAAAGACCATACCCACACCAGCAACAGTCTGTTGACCCTGCTGCCGTCTGGTGGTACAAAAGAAGATACTTCTGGTATTGTTTGCCAAAGTACAGGGCAGCTTCTTTCCTCAGGCTGTAAGACTACTTAACTCATCGTGGGCACTACACCATAGAAATATATTTTTTTCTTATGCAGCAGTTAGTATTACAACTTCCATTTCGTTGTACAACCATGTCTTGTTGAATTCCAAATACATTAACCATGTACCTTGTACAAAAGTATGATTCATTGCAGGGCTGTTCTAGATTGTATTCTTAGAATGCGGCTGCACGTATACTGACAGGAACGAGCAAAAGAGAACATATTTCTCCAATATTAGCTTCTCTGCACTGGCTCCCTGTGAAATCTAGAATAGAATTTAAAGTCGTCCTCCTCACTTACAAAGCTCTTATTGGTCAGGCACTATCATATCTTAAAGAGCTGATAGTACCGTATTACCCCACTAGAGCACTACGCTCACAGAATGCAGGGTTACTTGTGGTACCTAAAGTCTCTAAAAGTAGAATGGGAGCCAGAGCCTTTAGTTATCAAGCTCCTCTTCTGTGGAATCAGCTCCCAATTTGGGTTCGGGAGGCAGACACCCTCTCTTCATTTAAGAGTATGTTAAAAACGTTCCTTTTTGATAAAGCTTATAGTTAGGGCTGGCTCAGGTGAGTCCTGAACCATCCCTTAGTTATGCTGTTATAGGCTTAGACTGCCGGGGGACTTCCTAGGACGCACTGAGCTTCTCTCTCCTCCTCTCCCTCTCTATCTGTACGCATTCCTATCCCACTAATACAGGTTACCAACTCCACTTCTTCCTGGTAGTCCTTGTGCTTTCTGTGCTTTTTTGCCTTCTCACTTTCTGCAGGTATTTCCACCTCTGGAGCTGTAGATTCTGGATCTGTGATTGCCGGCCGTCTACTGCCCCCATGTTCCTGCTCCACACTCACTGCTGCAGTTGTTATTATTATTAATCTGATATGTTGTCTCTCCTCCTGTTCTGTCTCCCCTCTCCCCCTCTCTCCGCTCCTTTCAACCCAACTTGGTCGATGCAGATGGCCGCCCACCCAGAGCCTGGTTCTGCTCGAGGTTTCTACCTGTTAAAAGGGAGTTTTTTTTCGCCACTGTCGCCAAGTGCTTGCTCATGGTGGGAACTGTTGGGTCTCTGTAAATAATATTTTAAAGAGTATGGTCTAGACCTACTCTATGTGAAAGCGTCTTGAGATAACTTTTGTTATGATTTGGCGCTATACAAATAAAATTGGCTTGACTTGACTTAATTTGCGGGTTAAGGAGTTATACCATGGAGCTAACCTTTTTTGTTTTATTATCTTCTTTTTGACAGCGGCAATAGAATCAAGAGTCGTTCGCAGCGAGCCTGCAGCACTATCAACCAGATGATCAATTTAGGAGGGACTAAAGTTAGCATAGGAGTCCTCCATTACATTGAAACATGGCATTGAATTAAATGCCGATGGAATCACTTCTTTAAATTTAGCTACAGCACTATCAGACAGGCACCTACTAAAGGAATGTTTTGCCTAATGGCCTATAGTCCAGTAATATAAATTCAAAAGTTATTAAATAATGGTTTGATAAGACAGGATTTTGTGGGAAGACTATTAAATCTTCAGAGAGGAGAAGAAGAGAGACGGAAATGTGAATGACGTGCAAAGAAACAGTCTTCCTGATTGTACTTGAATGAATACGACTCATTTACAACCCTCCAAAACAAACAGGAGAACTTTAAAAGTGCTGGTCAGCATATTAAATGAGATAATCTGCTGTTGGGAGTAGACTGCATTCTCCAGCAGAATATAAAGGGGGGAAAACCTCCCGTGGATAAAAAAAACCCACCAGTAATACCATTTTACTATGACAAGGAAAAATAAGGTGGAAAAGCTAAAATGGCAGGGGTTTATAGATACTAAAACTTAACTAAATCAGTTTTTGTACAATGCAAATTAATTAGTAAGCTGTGTAATTCTTAAAAATAATATTGACATTATTGTTACAAGTATTATTACTGGTAGTGTTGCCTTGAACAGGTAGCAGTCCGTGGTGGTTTTCAAAATGCCCTCCAAAATTAACTTGTTGAAACTTTGAATACTTAATGTACAAAAAAAAAAAAAAGGGGGTAACAAACATAACAAAAACTGTTTCATAATTCCTATTAAACTCAAAAAAGGTATTGAAAAAAAATTATAGGGAATAGCAATAAAGTGGTCAAAATTGGCATTGAGCCTCAATGCCTCTGACATTGATTGATTCGCAGATTAAATCCCCTGACTCAACAATTAAGTCCCCCAGTTCTAACGCAAAACAAGGGCAAATTGCACTCAGCTGTAAAACTCTATGGGCGAGTTTGCACAGTCATATCATTGGCACAATATCTTGTGACCTTAAAACGGGGCTGATAACGGGTGCAAGTAATGCGCAATCCATTCTTTGTGAATTTGACCCTAAGAGTCTACAGTCATGCTAGCAGATCTTTGAGGCATAATTCACCCAGGCATGCCTAGTCTGTAAAGGGATGTCTTTGGATGAAAGCCGAACCTTCTGACCTGGCTGGTAGTTAGATGATGGAGTCTGTTGACGGTCGCAGATGCGCTGGTTGCAGTTGGCAGAGCAGAGCCAACTTATCCTTTCATACGCGAAGATAAGCTTGAACGATAAGCTTGAACTGAGGGTACAGCGATTAATTTTCCTGAGTATAGAACAGGGGTGGCTGATAACCCAGAGATCATTCAAAGGGTGATATACCTATAGATGGTCAAGGAGTTATGTGCATATTCAATCCAAGGAAGATGACTAAACCAGGAGGGGTTTGGGGCTGTGACATAATGAAGTGCAGCTCCCAGTTCTTGGTTCACCTGCTCCATCTGGCGTTAAGTTGAACAACGTTATGCACCAGAAGGTCAACAGTGTCCAAGGCTGTGGGGAATTTGGGTAGGGACAGAAAATGTACAGCCTTGTAAAATCTTTGAACAATAATGACTATAGTGGTGTTATCTTGAGATAGGGGAAGCCTGGTAAGAAAGTCAAGTCCTGTGTATCCATGGTTGACTAGGGACTGCAAGGGGACGAAGCAGACCAGTAGACAGCTGGTGAAACACCTGCGGGCACACACAGTGCAGGCAAGCACAAAGGTAAAAGGTGTCAGCGTCCATGGAAGGCCACCAGAATCTCTGTTTCAGCAGGGACAAGATTCAGTTGACACCAGGATGGCAGGAAGCCTTTAACGTCTTAGCCTGGGCACCAGATGAATCTGTAAGCTCATGTTTCATTTGCTCTGGCAGATACATCTGCCCCCTCCCCCCGTTCAGACTGATTTCCTTGGTACTGGAACACCCGTTGTGTTGGGCGAACCAATCACAAGCGTTTATCTAATATGAGGAGTGCCGTGGAGGCATCTTTGTAAATAACTAAGATGGTGGCTGACATTCCATGGCGGGCTATAGCGGCAGTATTATACGGACTGGACAGTAATTTTTTTCTAAAAGAAGAACAAACAACTGCACTTAAACTTTATGTTGATGAGAAATGTGTGTATGCTGTACTTCTGACAGGACGTACCAAATGACAGGACGGCATTTCTTGCTCTGATAGTTGTCTGCGCCTGTTGATAATGCCGCTTGGAAATTGACTAATACGCATTTGTAAATTAGTCTGGCGATGCCATGCTAGCAAGGTGTGGGCTCATTGGAGAACCTGCGAGTGGATAGAATCAGTTGCAAAAACACAGTTGTAAGAGCAATTACCTGCATCTGGCTGGGTTCTTAAAGCTTCCTTGATGAGTTTCCCAAGTCACTGCAGCCATCATGCATGGTGAGGGAAGAATAGTGTCCGGATCAGTTGGGCTGTGGTCTGATAAAAAAACTGTCGGGAGAGGGCATCTGGCACGAGATTTCTGGAACCAGTTCGGTTGAAGTTGAATCGACCGAGGAATAATGACCACCAAGCTTGATGAGAGTTCAATTGTTTGGATGTTGGCCAGGTTTTTTTCTGTCCAAACAATGAATGGTTGTTCAGCCCCCTCCAGCCAGTGTCTCTAATCCTCCAGCACAAGTTTTGAGCAGTTCTGTGCCTTTTTTCATAGTTCTGCTCAGCAGGGAACAAGTGGAGATGAAGATCCATGGGTAGAGTCTTTTATCTGAGCTTGAATGCTGAGAGAAAACTGCTAAAATTCCTGTGTCTGAAGCATCAACCTCGACAATAAATGACAGTGAAGGGTCAGGGTGCAGGTGCAGTAGTAAAACATCTTGACAAAAAAGGCGAGGCATTGATTAGTCCAAAGGGCATGACTAAATACTCAAAGTGGCTGACAGGGGGTCTTGAATGCAGTCTTCCACTCATTGTCCCTTATTCCAACCAGGTGGTTAACGTTTCTGAGGTCAAGTTTGAAGAAGATGGTGGCTCCCTGTAGTGGCTCAAAAGCAGAATTGATCAGAAGAAGGGGATATTTTTTTTCAACTGTTATGTTATTCAAGCCATTGAAATCAATATAGCGGTGCAAGGTATGGCCCTTAATGGAAACAAAGAAAAAACAACCACCAACAGGGAAGGATGATGGCCTAATGATGGAGTCCTGGATGAACGTTTCGATGGCTTCACGTTCTGGGCAAGAAAATTGTACATGCTGCTGGATGGCAAGAGAGGGCCTGGGAGTAGATCAATGGTGCAGTCATAAGGTTGATGTGGGGCCGAAGAAAGAGCTCGCTTCTTACTGAAAGCTTCACTCGGATCATGGTAAGCAGAGGGGATGGATGATAGGTAAGATGAGTTATTGGCGGACTAATCGATGTGAAGGTTATTGAGTTTTAATCAAGTTTGGCCGGATCACTGAATTGGATGGTCAAGTCAAATCATAACAATAGTTATCTCAAGATATCATCATCATCACAACACTTTTCTTTAAAATATTATTTACAGAGACCAAACAATTCCTTCAAAGAGCAAGCACTTGGAGACTGGCAAGGAAAAACTCCCTTTTAACTGGTAGAAACCTGGAGCAGAAGCGGGGTGGGCGGCCATCTGCATTGACCGACTTGGGTTGAAAAGGGAAGAGAGAGGGGGGAGAGGAGAAAGAGCAGGAGAAGAGACAACAAAAATAATCAGACTAATAATAAGAATAATAATAATAGCAGTGAGTGTGGAGCAGGAACATGGGGGCAGTAGATGCTGACAGACTGTGACAACCTGCAAATTCTTGCGGGTTGCACCACCTGAGCACACCCCCCGGTAACACCCATTGTTACGGTCGGCTCACCGATTCGTTCCCGGTTTGGGCGGGAATCTTAATTACTTCCATATAAAGTCCGTTGATTCGCGTTAGGTGGTGGAAGAGCGACGAGGAGAGAACGAGAACGAGAGCGAGAGAAAACGGAGGGAACGAGGACGAGAGCAAAGAAGGAAATAAGGAAATAAGGAAAGAAGGAGACAGGCGTAGGAGAACCGACAAAACGTACCGGATTATCTGCCACTGACAGCAACCGCTGAGCCTTCATCACTTCCGCCTCACCTCTGAACCGTGTGTCACCGGCCACTCACCCTCTACCCAGCAGCTTCAAAACCCGGACTGGATTTTTCTGACAGCTGGACTGGGGAGTAAACACTTTTGTTTTTCTTTACGTGGGTTTTTTTTTTGATTATATGTAGTTTGTGTGGGTGATTTTGTGTGCAACCACTGATAATACATGTATGGTAATTTAAGACTTTGTGTTGGTGTGGTTTGTTTTTTGGTCATTCAATGTGTAGGGTGCACATTATGGGTATGTGCATCCTAGTGTGACGTAAAAGTCTGCAAATCACTCTTCAATGCCAGGAGAGAAACCTGGCTGGCACCCCAAATAATCGAGAAACCGTCACAAGACTCTACACAAACACCTGCCTGCACAGTCCTCTGACGTAGGTTACTCGAGCAAGAAGTGTACCACTATAGGCCTGGGCATCGAGGGGAATAAGATTAGCATAAATAAAACTTTGGTTGAACTAAACAGGGCAGGCTGATGAGGGTGAGAATGTGGCTGTTGAAATAACCCGGAGTTTTGGTAGCAAGCAGGTGAGGCACGCAGGCAGGTGAGTTGGAGGGTAATGGTCCTGGAGACACAAGGAAACAGGGTAGTTCAGGTAAAGCATACAGCACAAAGAAACAACTCTGATGAATGGATGGAGAACTGGCGTAAATACGCTGTTGAGTTGATGTATTGATGGAAGGCAGCTGTGCAGACTAGACAGATGAGGTGAATGAGCCGTAATCAGGAGGTAGCCGGGAGAGTACCAGAGAGGGAGCCACACCCACACCACATACACAAATCAGACAGATAGGGAAAAACAAGAGACACAGAAGAAAATGAAAATTCAGGAAACATAAGGGAAACAATTGGGGGTACAGAACAAATGAACACAATTAAAACCGACAAAAAAGAAACCACTTAACTACGCTGCCGACTTATGCATGGTAGAAGCACAAAAATCAAGGAAAAATTTACAAATCAATAAAATCTGGGCAGGCAAATGTTTCACTTCTGAAACGCTCCCAGTCGGGTACGAAGCCGTGTGAACGACGGAACAAAACGCAGACCAAACGTCATAGAGCCGCCCACACCTGATGGAACAGAAGGGTTAGACACAGCAGTGCTTTTAGCTAAATTCTATTTTCAGTATGCCAATATGCTCACAATATCAATGCTAACATGGACAAATAACAGGTATTTGGTCAAATACCATAGTATAGGACAAATTATGACGATGACACTAGATGAAAAGTGAAAGGATCACCAAAGAAATTATCTTCATTAAAAAATTATCTTGAGAGGAACATGAATGTCTGTACAATCTTCATGGCAATTTATCCTATACTTAATATATAATATTGTATATAATATTTCAGTCTGGACCAAAGTGGCGGACCAACAAACATTTTATTAGCATGGGTATTACCAAGGTATTGATGAGTGCAACTTCAAAAGGCAGATGTCCACACTAAGCTGACTAAATGTAAGATCTGAAGAACACATCTTTTCCTCTTTTTGACCATACATCTACACCATTAGGTCATTAGCCAATGTTTTGACGTGACCTTTAAAACAAACTAGTCTGTTTGCAATGCCTTGTTACAGGTTGCATTTATGTTTGACTTGATATTATATATATTGACTTGTAAGCAGCTCAACCACAGAGTGATGTTCCCTTCTCAGATTGTTTCCGTTAAATATACACCTAAAACTGTCCAGTACTTTACAATAAAAAGTACTGGATATTGGCGTATTGGAGTTCTCTTATTTCATATTGTAACACTTCAGATTTATCTTGCAACCCCTTGGGGATCGTGACGACCAGAATGTGAACCTGCACCATGCTGGCATTTTTCACACCCAAAATCGAAATAGATAAATCTGTAAAGGTCTGCATCACCTTTCAGTGTGGACAAGGAAAACTAGAGCGTTTTAGTTATGTTAGCTCCACAGACACAATAGGCTAATGTGTTAATGATGGTGCCGCTGTTCCCATGCTGCTGTTTCGTTAGTGTTTTGTTTGTGCTAAATGTAGTGTACATTTCTGCACTTTTTATTGTATATTTGACTGTAGGTTTTATCTATATAACATCATTGTATGTTGAATTGTTTTATTATGTTCTTAGATATATTTCTTGTTCCCTGTATCTGCCTTACCCTTGTCTTTTATGTATGTGTAATTTCTTACGGATGAAGCATGGGTGGAAGCCCAATTGAAATTCCCTACAATGTTGGACACTAAAGTGAGTCTTGAATCTGTAATCTATCTGTTGGATCTCTAACTTTTTCTTTGATCTCTAATTTTAAATGCCAATATTGCTGATAACACAAGAGCAGCTGTTTACTTTGGTTGACAGGTAGCATTTATGGGTCCTGAACAAATAACTATACTACTATACTATAATAATATACGTATTCAGTTGTCTGACTCAGAAAGATATGTCAAGGAGAACAAATTGTGAAGATGTGAATTTGACTATGGTAAAACACTGTGTACCCTTTCATGACTACCCCCCTGTAGCACTCACACCCATCATCATGAAGTGCTTTGAGCGGCTGGTCCTGGCACACCTGAAGGACTCCCTCCCACCCACACTGGACCCACACCAGTTTGCCTACCGCAGCAATAGGAGCATAGACGATGCAGTCTCCACAGCACTGCACTCTGTGCTCACACACCTGGACAACACCAACACCTACGCGCGATTGCTGTTTGCTGACTTCAGCTCAGCTTTCAACACTGTCATCCCCTCCAAGTTAATCACTAAACTTGGAGACCTGGGCACCAACACCTCCCTCTGCAACTGGATTCTGGACTTTCTGACTAACAGACCACAACATGTTAGGTCAGGTCACACCTGCTCCACCAACTGTCTCACTCAGCACTGGTGTGCCACAGGGCTGTGTGCTCAGCCCATTCCTCTACTCCCTCTTCACCTACGACTGCAGACCTATGCATGGATCCAACTCCATCATCAAGTTCGCAGACGACACCACAGTGATTGGTCTCATCAGCAACAACGATGAGACAGCCTACAGGGAAGAGGTACAGCACCTGGCCACATGGTGCGCCGAAAATAACCTGCTCCTAAACACCAGCAAAACCAAGGAGCTCATCGTGGACTTCAGGAAGAAGAAAAGAAGCATGCATTCGCCCATCCAAATCAATGGGATGGACGTTGAGCGTGTCTCCAGCTTCAAGTTCCTCGGGACCCACATCTCGGAAGACCTATCTTGGACCACCAACACCTCCAGCCTTGTCAAGAAAGCTCACCAGCGCCTCTTCTTCCTGAGGACACTGAAGAAAAACCATCTGTCTTCAGCCATCCTGGTGAACTTTTACCGCTGTGTGATCGAGAGCATCCTAACCAACTGTGTCACAGTCTGGTATGGGAGCTGCTCTGTTGCGGAGCGCAAGGGACTGCAGCGGGTGGTGAAAACTGCCCAACGCATTACAGGAACTCCACTTCCAGCCATTGAGGAAATCCAGAGAAAACGCTGTCTGCGTCGAGCTCGCAGCATTCTCAAGGACGCCTCCCACCCTGCACACAGACTCCCTCATGCCCTCAGGCAGGCGCTTCAGGTGCTTCCGGACAAGGACCAGCAGACTGAGGAACAGTTTCTTCCCCAGAGCTGTGTCCTTATTGAACTCTGCCCCATGCTGACGAACCCCCCCCCCAACTCCCCAACCACCACCACCCACAAACCCATCTACTCGTCATCTCCCCCCACTGACCAAAGACTTTACACCAGCACTACTGCACTACTGGACCTTCCTGTACTCAAACACTTTGGAATCTGTTTTCACTTTCAATCTGTATATACCGTACTTATATCGCTAACTTATTATCTGTAAAATACTTATTTATTATCTGTATATTGGTACTTACTGCTATTGCACTTCTGGTTAGATGCTAAACTGCATTTCGTTGCTCTGTACATGTACATGGGTAATGACAATAAAGTTGAATCTAATCTAATCTAATGCAATTGATCATGGAAAGTAGAATGTGACAAAATGTAACAAGAGGACAGAGATGACATGAAGAGTTTCATTGTGGATGGAAAACATTTTGTATACAGCCTTATAACGTTAAAGTGGATGCATGTGGTTTTTCACACGTAAACATTTTTTTTAGATGTAGCTGGTTTAGCTGCCTTTCTCTGCAAATGGCAATTCCTTCAGATGGTGATGTTTTAGAGAGCAGTGCAAGACTGTATGATTGCTGACTGCACAAGTTTGATTTAATTGCAGTTACTGTTTATTAACACGAGTCAGATGATAAATTGATGTGTCAGCATAGCAGCCTAATTGTGTTTAGCATACTGTAACAATCAGCATTCAAACAGTATGTAAAACAGTACAGTTGTAGTTTTAGAGGGGGATGGCCAGAAGTGTAGACTGTAGAACACAATGTAACCTTAGGTAAGTTATACTGAGTAGAATCAACAGTATGACATACATTTGTTAATGTTGATATGCTAGATGTGTTACTTAATATGCTAGGTATGTTACTTAAATTGTAATATATTAAAATGCAATTTAATACATTAAAAGGGTGCCATGCCATACTATATGGAGCAGTATACTATTTCCAAGTCTTCAAAGTCCCATGAGAGAAGATAACAGAGGGAGACTGATATCAGCTTGTGTCTGATGCCTGTTGAAGACACCACTATCTTGATGACCCAGTCTGCATTGTAGTCAAACAGCACAGTTCGTTTGAAATTGGAAAAATGCATCATTCTTCAAGAAGGTGTAATCAGGTTTTCTAGTTTCTTTCCAGCATCAATTCCAAGAATCCAACAAAGGCAGCCATCCTTATTTTCTATTAATTTGGCCTGCATGAGCCTGGATCTGGTCTAATCTTGTACTGTTTCCTTAGAACTTTAACATTATGCTCTTTCATCTCAACATGTTAAGTTATAGGAAAATACTCCAGTCATGATCACAGAAGTGAGGAACTGCCCACAGTATAGGCTGTTATGCCCTCTGACTGGCTGAGACAAAGCCATGTCAATAGTTTTATTTCCGAGCATGTTCAACATTCATGATGCACATATGTAGATACAAAAGTAGATTGTTGTATCATTGCCTGGGCTGTAGTGATCAAATTTGATATTTGCAGACTTGAACCAATGGTTCTCATACATCCTGCATAATAATTTTAGCACAGTTAAGATGTATAATTTTAAATTTAATTTGTCAATTATAAACAGGGCAAAACCAACAATGCATGCTATATTTAGTATCATGGAAAGCAAAAAGTGACAATACACTACTAGTCTTCTATAATATGAATGTAATGTTTTAAATTTAAACTTTGGATGCAAAGCTGTTGGAATAGCAGTATGGTTTACAGAGTCTCCATCTGAAATAATGATCTCTCTCTGAATAATGTCACACTTGTTTGAAAGCCATAATTTTTCCCCTGAGCCTTTTGAGAAAGCATCCATTTTAAAATGCTGTTCTGATCAAGTCAAGTCAAGTTATTTTTCATTTAATAATTAGCAACCTTACTAGAAAGGGTTAAGGTTAGGGTACAGGCACGGCAGGAAAGTATTGCTGTAGGTCTACCCTTGATGTGTTGAGCAGCAATATTTTGTCCAGTTTTAGAGATGAATTGCACATTTGCTTACTTCAATGCAATAACCCATAAATGCCTACATGAAATGGAAAAATTGGCATTAGCAATTTAATCACTGCATACAAATTGTTTTTATAAAACCCTCTGCAACCACAAAGTTAACACAAACACAGGTAAAGATTTCCAAATTTAACATTGTTGCATTTGAATCTGTTGTAGTAACTTCTCAGCCATTGTCTCAGTCATGTGGAATATTTTCTCATGCTTTTTCTGCTGGCCTGCTGATGGGTAGTGTGATACCCAATCTTACATTCTTGGGGGCTTTTAGAGCTTTGATGAAACAGTAGGGGAGAGAGGCTGGCGGTCTGAGCTGAGATGTTGGGCAAGGTAATTAGTGTAGAAATCCCACAAAAATATCTCATTAAACTCAAGTGAGACCGCTGTCCCAGCTTCCATCTGGAGGCCTTTCCCTCACTTTCTTTTATTGACAAATGTTGGGGCTTATATGACATATATATTATATGATAAGGCTATATTAATTCAAACATACATTAGAAACGCCTGTTGAGATTTGCAGTGTAGACCACAACGACATATATGATATTTGAACAGTAGTTCAGAAAACTAGTACACATACATCAGTATCCATTTTTTAGTTAGTGTGATCACTTTTATCCCTGTGCAGTTTATGTTGAATAAACTAAAGGTTTGAGGAATACAGAACTACAAAAGTAATGTGTAAAAATACACATAAGTAAAACCAGCATATGTCATTAATCTGACTGCAAGTAGCAGCAAGTGACCTTGAATCTGGAGTGGAATTCACAGAGCATTTTATAGCTTTTTCAGTGTGTGGATATGCTTCTGGACAAGTCAGACCAGTAGTGTGACATTCACATGATGTTTTATCAGGACTTGTTTCCCGGAGGGTCTATATTTAATGCTATGTTTTTGAACTGGGAGCACATTTATAAATCATTGATAAGCCAGTGGTTCATGATAAAGTATCCAACAGTCAGTGTAATGATAAAGCAATATCAGAATTATCAAGTTGCATATTAAAAGTAATAAAGAAATTGTTCAAATAAAGGCCACATCCAGGACCATAAACCTGTTACACACCCGACCTTTTCAACACCGGCTTATGCAGTGTTCTGCCATAAACATTAACTCTCAAATTATGGTGTAGCAAGAATGGCTTTAAGGATGGTGGATGACCAAATACAAGGCACACTCAACTGTTGTAATGTTTATCTGATCTCTGATCAGTTCAACTTGTGAGAGCAGCATTGATCTATATGGCTAAGGTGTCACTCAGGCCATGAGTGAGAGCCGTGAAGACGATAAAACATTTGTCTCACTCATAAATACGATTTGTTTGTGTTAGTTTATGTAAAGTTGTCAGTTACCAAACAGATCCAGGTGCATTACCGCCTCCTTCAGGATGGGATGAGAACCGATCCAGTCTTGCATTTACCCCAGGAAAACAAAGATCATTTCAATTAGGTTTGTGATCTTGCCAACAGAGATGCATTTATGCGAGTTTAAGTGTAAACAAAAATGTCTTAAAGCTTGTGTGCGGGACTTTTACATGTGAATAAACGTCTGTTTCACTTGAACTCAAACGAACGTTTATTCCAACAAAAGCGGTGTGACAAAAACTTACTGGGTGGTGAGGCCAACAGAAAATTGAAAATAACAAAAGACAAGTCCAGAGCAGGCAGGTGAATAATCAGGAAACAAGGCACAAGGGAACACAGTGCAGACAACAAAGACATGGAATCACAGAGATACAGAGATATAGACATACAGACAGACATACAGACATAAAGGCCCTCCCATACAGGAAGGCCCTCTGTAATGCCAGAGTTGCCTATAACAACCCCAGGTTTCTTTTCAGCACTGTAGCCAGGCTGACACAGAGTCAGAGCTCGGTTGAACCATGTATTCCCAGAGTAGTAATAACTTCATGAGCTTCTTCAATGATAAAATTCTAACTATTAGAGAAAAAAAATTCATCATCTTGTGCCCTCAACCAGTTCAGATATATCTTCAAGCCCAGGAACCCTAGAAACAGCTGTAGAATCAGATTTATATTTAGACTGTTTTTCTCCAATTGACCTTCACCAACTAATTTCAATGATTTCTTCGTCTAAACCAACAACCTGCCTCTCAGACCCCATCCCAACTAGGCTGCTTAAAGAAGTTTTACCCTTAGTTAGCACTTCTTTACTAGACATAATCAATCTGTCTTTATTAACAGGCTATGTACCACAGTCCTTCAAAGTAGCTGTAATTAAACCTCTTCTTAAAAACCTACGCTTGATCCAGGGGTTTTAGCCAATTATAGACCTATATCTAACCTTCCCTTTCTCTCCAAAATCCTTGAGAAAGCAGTCATCAATCAGTTATGTGACTTTCTAAACAGCAATAGTTTATTTGAGGATTTTCAATCAGATTTAGAGTGCATCATACCACAGAGACAGCACTGGTGAAAGTGACAAATTACTTTCTGATTGCGTCAGACAAAAGATTTGCCACTTTCGATACCATTGACCATCGGATCCTATGACAGAGACTGGAGCATTTGATTGGCATCAAAAGACCCGCACTAAGCTGGTTTAAGTCTTATTTATCAGATAGATTTCAGTTTGTATGTGTAAATGATGAATACTCTGTGCACACCAAAGTGTACCAATTTTATTCACCTTTATATATATATATATATATATATATATATATATATATATATATATATGCTTCCTGTAGGCAACATATTAGGAAACACTCCATGAACCATGAACTCCAGCTGCTATGCAGATGATACTCAATTATATTTATCGTTAAAGCCAGATGAAACCGATAAATTAGCAAATCGTCAGGCATGCATTAAGGACATAAAAAGCTGGCTAATTTCTGCAGTTAAACTCATAAGTCATTGTTCTTTGCCCTAAACACCTGCGAGACACATTATCTATAGATATAGTTACTCTAGATGGCATTGCCTTGGCCTCTAGCACCACTGTAAGGAATCTATGAGTAACCTTTGATCAGGACATGTCCTTTAATGCCCATATAAAACAGACTTCAAGGACTGCCTTCTTCCACCTATGTAACATTACAAAGATCAGGCATATCCTCTCTCAAAAAGATGCAGAAGAACTAGTCCATGCATTTGTTACTTCTAGGTTGGATTATTGTAATTCTTTATTATCGGGCTGCCCCAATAAGTCTCTGAAGACTCTCCAGCTGATCCAGAATGCGGCTGCACGTGTACTGACAGGGACTAGTGAGAGAGAACATATTTCTCCAATATTAGCTTCTCTGCACTGGCTCCCTGTAAAATCCAGAATAAAATTTAAAATCCTCCTCCTCCCCTTCAAAGCTCTTAACGGTCAGGAACCATCATATCTTAAAGAGCTCATAGTACGGTATTATTAGAGCTAGAGCACTAGGCTCACAGTCTTGAGTGTCTTGAGATAACTTTTGTTATGATTTGGCGCTAAACAAATAAAATTTAATTGACTTAGATAAGAATCTGACAACTAAACAAAGAAACTGGACCGGTATATGTAACTGACTGATTAGAGATCAGAAGCAGGTGAGTGAAAAGGTGAAGGGAGATGGACTGATGAGGAAGGAGTGGCTGAGTGGAGACAGGTATAGAGATGGGTGGGGCACTCAGGTGATAGGGAATATTTTAAAGAGTATGGTCTAGAGTTACTCTATGTGAAAAGTGTCTTGAGATAACTTTTGTTATGATTTGGTGCTATGCAAATAAAATTGATTTGACAATGATATCCAAAGGGGGCCTCACAAACACAATTACACACACTCTCCCCACCACACACTCACACACACTCTGACAGCGTCAGCCTTCCATACCATGACAGCCTCACACACACTAATCCCTGCTGTTGGCGGCCTCTTTGTTTTCAGCAGCATCTAACTTCTTTACAGGTGACTGACTGACCCCTGCCTGGAGATTAACTAATTTCTTTAACAACGCTGAGCAGAGTGTCACATGTTCTACTGTCTCTGCCTTCAGACATGATTGGAAAGCTGGGGAACTGAGCTCATATGTACTGTGTGTGCGCGTATTTGTAATGGAAACCTGTGTTGTCATGTGGCTTTGATGGAACACTATCAGCTAATTCATTTTACAAGAGATTATTTTCAAAGGGCAGGTAGACACTGTAATAAACCGGTTGATGAGTCATGATAGAATATGAGAGTCTCAATGATCAGAGGACAGCTGTTAATTTTATCAGTACTCTGACTTGGCAGACAGCATCTGTATCATTCAGGCTTCACATTTTTAGCTTGTAGTCAGTGAATGTCAGTTATGTCAAGTGAAATGACAACTGTCTTATTAGTTATAGTTCATTCAAGGACTTGGATGTATGGTTTGACCATGTGCTAGATGTAGAATGGGCATTGAGTCATTCGTAGCACGATATTCAAGTACCAGTGTGAATCTGTGCGGCCACTGGTAGCCAGTGCCCACCAATCATAACCAGTTGTGACTCTACGACTACCTCATCTGCCTATCCCATCTCACTCAAGAGTCTTGACCAATTTTTACATTCTTTAAAAGAAGAATAAACAACTGCACTTAAAACTTTTGTTGATAAGAAAGATGAGTTTGTTGTACTTATTACCCGATGTGCAACGGGACAACTTTTTGTCACTCTAATTGGTTGTTTGCGCCCATTGATAACACCCCTTGGAAATCATGTTTCGGGATTAATATGCATCTGTGAATTAGTCTGACGATGCCAAGCTACTCTATAGTGGTAATTTAGCAAATATTTAATAGAAAACTGACAACCTTGCTGTACGTGGATAATACTTAATTAGCTCAAATGATGTAAACACAGACTACGGACCATGCCTGTGCATCACATCTATCTGCTTTCTAATCAGTCTATTGAAACCACTTCACCTCTTTCCTCTTTATCTCTCTCAGTTAACCTCTCTCTATCCTTAAATTCTGGGAGTCTTGATGGAGCCTAGACTCCAAGATGAGGCACTGCCCACACCATACTGTGCACTATTCAAACCTCCAGCTATACTTTTATCCTCCAATTTCTCTATGACAGTAAAATCAAGTTTTCATTTTACAAACTACTTACAGAAGAGTTTTGGGTCACCCTTGATGAAGGAGGGGAAGTCTTAGCATACAAAAGAAAAGTAACTACGCTTCCTTAATATCTATGCTCAAATGTAAATTGGAATTGTATTTCTACAGCATTTGCACATTCACTGGTCACCATCACATATTTTCAACATTACAAAAAGACAGTGACAACAACCTTTCACCCTTCCTGTTTACTTTTTCAAGCATTTTTCATCATTGAAATATCAAACCATGAAGAGTAATTACTGTCCAATGTTGTGTCTGCTCTATTAGAATGAAAACATCCAGTGCCCAGATGCACAGTGAGTAAGAGCTTAAATGGAAGCCAGTACTGAGAAAGCTGAACTGCATGAAGTGGTGAACTGGTGTGAAGATTTACTGTCATGACATATTTGTGAGTAATGGGTTTTTATTAAGTGCTGCTCCTATTTTAAAAGCAGCTCCTTCATATAATGACCTATTTTGGCCGGATAGCTCTCTTTGTGCTTTGTTAAAGCTTGAATTCAAGAGGTCAGATGGAAACATTTGCAGCTGTCGACTACATAATGTAATCTTAAGTGTTGATTTACTTCATCAGGAGCTAGAAGGATGTCTTCATAATGAAGGAACCACAAAGCTCCACCGGGATCACTCTTACTGTTCACATGCTAATATTTAGATAATATATTAAAATTGATTGTATATTTAAATTGATTAACTACATTGTTATTGTAGTTAATCAATCAACCTCACCAAACCATTGTTTAGCCACATAAACAACTTGGTTAGGTTTAGGAAAATATCATGGCCTGGTTTAAAATAGGGTTAGGTTGGGTTAAGTAAAGGGACTACTGGATTAGGGTTAGTACTTAATTAGAGTTACGGAAACATTGTGGTTTGGGTTAAAATTATTATTTCATTAAGGTGGGACTTCATCATATTTAGAATAAGGTTAAGGTCAGGAAACAATTGTGTTCATGGGTTAAAAGAGCCCAATGTTAACTGTGGGAAGGAAACAAACATTTCTTGGCTTGAACCTCTGATCTTATGCTGTACATATCACATTATTCATACAACCACAGAAGGTTGCCTGTCAGGAAAATAAACCATTGGTCATTTTAAATGTTTGAACAAATGGTCAATAATGAGTTTTGTGTTTTTGCTTCTCATTCAAACACACTAGGTATGTGCGCAAGTGGCTGGCCTAACCATTGGGAGCAATGTGGGGACTAGTGTCTTGCCCATTGACACTACATCATGTGGACAAGAGGAGCTAAGGTTCAAACCGTGGACATCAGTGGACAAACCACTTTACCTCTTAAGCCACCCCTGTGTAAAACAAGAAAAAAGGTTGTTCTTAACAACTGATTATAGCCGATCATGATCGGCCAAACCAATGCAAAAAAATGGCTTCCAAATAGGGTACCTGGATTTCTGCCTGTCTGCACAGTAATTGCACAAGAAGGAAAGCAAGCAACAAATGATTCATACTGTGTGTGACTCATTGCTGTAAACTGGCTATTATGTCATTAGAGCTTTCTTTTAATGTCCACAAAGCTTTGTGACTGCTGTTTAAATATGTACAAAATTTTTTCTGAAAACGTTCAGAATTAAAATGTATTTAAATTGTATGAAATAAAGGTACAGTAGCTGTGTTTAGAAAAGCTAACTGTGGCAAAGAAATAAGATATATTCTGAAAGTTCAGTCAGTAACAACAAGTACAGTATATCACATGACATTTTAGGACACATACACACAGATGATAATGTTTTGGATCTGTGATAAACTTAATTTTATTTCTAATATATAACCAGCATGGCAGAGATGAATATATGGCTGTGCACCACTTCTTCGTTTATAATAAATCTATTAAAGCACTTGGGTTTAAGATGGTGGTGTAAACCTTTTATACAGGAGGAGATTTGACAGAATATTTGACTGCAAGCTCATATTACTGTGAAATTTCCAGTTTACTCATCTACTCAACAGTTGTATGTTAACTTTTGTCAAGTCTGAGAAAATGACTCTGATGATGTCATAATGAATTCATCAGCTTTGGCTTGGAGGTGTGGTGTTTGTAAGATGTTGGTATTTTCCAGACAGACAGGGTATAATAAAAATATCCTATTAACTGCATTGTGGGAAATGTAGGATTTAGCATGTCTGGAGTTTAGCTTAGTCTTTTTTTTATTTGTTCTTATCTGTGTCTTGTGAGTCCTCCAATTTGCAAATGAAATAATGAATCACTAAAGTAGTTCTTAAAATGAACAAGTCTGATTAGAAACACTATATTGTCATGCAGTTAATATTACAGTATCTGAACTGATTAATTAAAAGCCTAATGCTACTCATTCATCAATGCATACGACATAAGAATTTGTTCAGGGAATTATGAATAAGTTCTACAAAACACACCAGGATGTGAACTAATATGAACTGCACTGAATTGTCACCAGTGATCTGTTTATCAGATGTTCATTTAGTCTGTTTTGCTCTACAGCTTAAGTAAAATCTCTGAACCCCTGCTGTCCGTTACAAGAGCTGCCAGTGTTTTTTAAACATGTTATTGATGAATGGGAATAGTTCTCTTTTATCTGGAAAGCTCAGGTTTTGTTGTCTATCTATCTATCTATCTATCTATCTACAAAAAAAATTTCAATCAAGAAAGAGAAACTAATGTTAATTTCCCTGTTAATGGCCATGCACTTTTTATCTAACATTTAAAATTGTTTCTAAAGGTGCAATGTTTAGTGGAAATGTCTGCTCTTTTAATTCACAGATCGTATTTGAACATATGTTCTTTTCAGGAAGGGGAAACTCTGCACAGTTAGAGACATGGCAGGCTCAGCATGATGCTAATTACGCATAAACGATTTCTTTACTGTGGCTTGAGAATAAATCTGGAACAAATTTAACCATCAAATGACATGTACCAATTACTAAACATAGTTATAATCCAATGCCAATGAGCTGGGTACTTTAATTGATACCAGTTTGACTCAATCAGTGATTTTTGTTTTAATTGGTTGCATGTTTATGCCGTGTGTGTGTGTGTATATGTTTGTGTGTGTGAGGAGGTTGTTCTGGCAGAGATCATGGTGACACTTAGATACTTGCATGTCAGATGAGGGAGTTAAGTGGAGGGTAAGTGGGGCAGAATAGGGGAGGGGAGGGGAGGGCTCAAGGTAGGTCCTGCAATATTTCTTGCAAAAACTTGTATTTTGCAAAGGAACATTTGTTGGAAGGTGTTACAGTGAAACTTGTCAGACACATACAGCAAAACAGAGTTTCAGCTCATGTTGAATTTCAGTATAGTTGGAATGCCTTTGCCACTGTGGACAAAGAGCATCCTACTCTGTGAAGCAAATGCAGAGACTGTCCTCACAAAAAAAAGGCATAAACCATTTGCTGCTTTCAGATTGTAACATAAAAAAATGCTGTATTGATCCTGCAAGGACGAGTTTGAAGGTATATTTGGCTGCCAAAACAATGCACAGCGGTTTATATTGACACTATTTTTTACATCTCTGGAAAGTTATCAAAGTGACCTGCATTAATTCTATCCTTCAGGTACAGAAAAATCTTACCAGCAATGTGCGCTGGTTAATGCTGAGTTAATTAAAACAAATCAAACAAAGTAATAAAGTGAAATATAATACACATTGTAATATGTGTGTTTGTTTTTTATGTAGCATTCAAAATTTTAATTCTGAATTTTCAATTTTTTTTTTCTTTTTCAATTTCCTGGTTAGTCAAGTCAAGTCAATTTTATTTGTATAGCGCCAAATCATAACAAAAGTTATCTCAAGACGCTTTCACATAGAGTAGGTCTAGACCATACTCTTTAAAATATTATTTACAGAGACCCAACAGTTCCCACCATGAGCAAGCACTTGGTGAGAGTGGTGAGGAAAAACTCCCTTTTAACAGGTAGAAACCTCGAGCAGAACCAGGCTCTGGGTGGGCGGCCATCTGCATCGACCCAGTTGGGTTGAAAGGGGAGGAGAGAGGGGGAGAGGGGAGACAGAACAGGAGGAGAGACAACAAATCAGACTAATAATAATAACAACTGCAGCAGTGAGTGTGGAGCAGGAACATGGGGGCAGTAGACGGCCGGCAATCACAGATCCAGACTCTACAGCTCCAGAGGCAGAAATACCTGCAGAAAGTGAGAAGGCAAAAAAGCACAGAAAGCACAAGGACTACCAGGAAGAAATGGAGTTGGTAACATGTATTAGTGGGATAAGAATGCGTACAGATAGAGAGGTAGAGGAGGAGAGAGAAGCTCAGTGCATCATGGGAAATCCCCTCGGCAGTCTAAGCCTATAACAGTATAACTAAGGGATGGTTCAGGACTCACCTGAGCCAGCCCTAACTATAAGCTTTATCAAAAAGGAACGTTTTTAGCATACTCTTAAACGAAGAGAGGGTGTCTGCCTCACGAACTCAAATTGTGAGCTGATTCCACAGAAGAGGAGCTTGATAACTAAAGGCTCTGGCTCCCATTCTACTTTAAGAGACTTTAGGTACCACAAGTAACCCTGCGTTCTGTGAGCGTGGTGCTGTAGTGGGGTAATACGGTACTATCAGCTCTTTAAGATATGATGATGCCTGACATATAAGAGCCTTGTAAGTGAGGAGGAGGATTTTAAATTCTATTCTGGATTTCACAGGGAGCCAGTGCAGAGAAGCTATTATTGGAGAAATATGTTCTCTTTTGCTAGTTCCTGTCAGTACACATGCAGCCGCATTCTGGATCAGCTGGAGAGTCTTTAGAGACTTATCGGGGCAGCCAGAAAATAAGGAATTACATTAATCCAGCCTAGAAGTAACAAATGCATGGACTAGTCTTTCTGTGTTTTTTTGAGACAGGATATGCCTGATTTTTATAATGTTATGTAACTGTAAGAAGGCAGTCCTTGAAGTCTGTTTTATATGGGCATTAAAGGACATGTCCTGATCAAAGGTTACTCCTAGATTCCTTACAGCGGTGCTAGAGGCCAGGGCAATGCCATCTAGAGTAACTATATCTATAGATAGTGCGTCTCGCAGGTGTTTAGGACCCAGAAAAAAACCCAGTAGATAACATAAGCTTAACCATACTAGTAGCTTACCTTAGGAATACCTATGTCCAGAATGAGAATTTTTTTCATGGCAGATATAAGCACTCGCCTGACAGCAAGAAGGGGTTTGCTGACTGGCTGGGGCTTTTCTGTGTGGAGCTTTTATGTTCAGGTTATGTTTTGATCCTTCAAAATGTACAAACTGACACAATGTTTTTCAAACAAAGAAAAAATCTAACTTAATACATAAAATATGATGAAATTCCATGAAGGCACAAATAATTAGGAATTTGTAGTAGAAAGCATTTTACGAAGTTTATAAAGTTTCTCCTAACTAACAACTCACAAGATTGTGCGATTTTATAATGGAGTCTAGGGACATTCTCCCTGGGCAACAAGTATATTGCTAATGATTTACTGTAGGCTATTTGTCAAATTTGACATGTTTACCACCAATAAAAGCTTGTCTTTTTTCATAAATTTTGTGTAAATGGTGAAATTGATGAATGAATGAAACTGTGTGTTCACAAGAGTCAGAGTCAGGGTTCGAACCTCTAACCCTGTGATTTACAGAAAAGCTGCCAAAGACAGCCAACCTCTCAGCCCAAGCAGATGCAAACAGAAAGATTTCACTGCCACTGTTAATACAGTATAAGTGACAAAATACAACAATTCAATGTGATACTTGCTCAATAAGTAAATACTGGTAGCTGGAAATAATATTGATAATAATTGGAAACTTCCAATGGCTGGGAGTTGGTTGGGAACTAAATCGGCCTTCGGTTGGTAGCTTCAATTCTGAGTGGCTGCTACTGTAGGTGTGAATGTGAGTGTGAATGGTTGTCTGTCTCTATGTGTCAGCCCTATGACCCCTAGGTGACCTGTCCAGGGTGTAGCCCGTCCGTGTCAGCTGGACCCGGCTCCAGCCCTACCACAGCCCTCCAGAGGGTAAATGCAAATAGTCAGCTAAATTAACAAATGTATGTTATGTGATCATATTCACAGCTTTATTAGCTTTAGGCTAATGTTAGGCATGCATTAAGATGTCTAACGTTAAAAATGTTCACTCATTGGTGACAGCAAATATCGGGCTTTCACTAAAAGAATTGCCACCAAGTATTGTAAAGTGTTTGACAGCCTCATTTATGCTGAACAATTTGGAGAAAACATGTTTGCAAGGTTAGCTTACTTACTTACTACAGGTTTATCAAATGTTAGGAGTCATTTGCACTTGTGCTCAAACTAGTAAAATTTTATTTTCTATAGCCTACTTTTATATAGTAACCCAAGAGATACAAATGCTTTGTTGTTGAAAATAAAAGGTTTATCAGAACAGTTTGACTTTAAGTTGTATAATCATATAAGCTGTATTCTGTGGGTTCTTTCCCAGGATTCATAATATCTTCAATTCTAGCTGTGTGCTGACATCTCTTTTTACACTTGTTTGGGCAGTAGCTTTGTCCATAAGCTGCACTTGGCCTGACTTGACTTGACAAAAATTCAGTGTAAGTGAAATTGAATTTTTCACAATACTGTGTTGTGGGGAGCTGCCTAAAAAGTTTCTTGTATGCCAGCAATTTAAAGTCATTTTATTTTGTTTAATAACAATTATAGTGGTGCATATAAGTTCATATATGGACGGTATTGTGCATTTTATGACTAAAGCATGGGACTTTCTCCATTGTTTCTATAGACCATGAATTTTATTGTCAGATGTTGAGGTATTTCAGATTTGACTATCCAGCAATCCTGCGCCCACCAGTCCAGATGCTTGCTCTATCCAGACAAGCTGGCCAACCAGAGGAAGTCAGAGCAGGAGGAGTCTCTAAAGGACTGTCAATCACTTCTCACTCCTGGTGCAATCCGGAGAGGGGGCACTGCAGAGTGGACAATCTCCGGCTGTTTGTTCCGCTGTGGAACATATGCCTGCACATCAAGCATCATATCAGCATGCAAAAGCTACTACATTTGTTACAAAAACTCTGTTTTTGTTAAAGACATCACCAAGCAACAAGGAATGCACAGGCAAGACCCATGTTTTTCTGCTGTAAGGAGAGTCGCAGTGATTGTTGAGTGAAATTTAATAGTGAGATTCAGGTGTACAGCACAAAGTGCTTAAAACTCACTCATTAAGATAATCTCTTAAATTAAACGGCTCATGGCCCAGAACTGCATATTTTTTTGTCCATGTGGCCAATGGCATAAAAAGTTTGGACACCCCACCCTACATGTCTTTCCTATAAGTCCTTTACATATAAGTCCAAATGTCACACGTGTTGATGGTCAGTCTGTAGTACATTAATAATCTGTCAAAACTGATAAAGGTTGAAAATGGGCAGATGGATGATTTTATTTTGTTCACTTTAAACGGATAATGACTTTACTCTGATGATGAGCATCAGAGATGTTAACTTGTCATTTTCTGCTGATTTTTTGTCTTTAGCATGTCAAAGTTGCATTTTTAGTTTTGTTAGTGGTAGTAAAGTACTGTAGTAGTCTCGGCCATACAGTACATGCCAGACTGGGTGTGTTTGTACCCAGGTCAGGTCTGAGCTGGTAGCTTGGGTATGCCAGTGAGCCTGACAGGCCTCCTCCAAGCTCTCTCTAATAGGTGCTAATTGCATTCCATCCTCACTGGTCAGTAGCCAGAGGGAATGTGGCTGTTATTATGGTGGATCCCTGGAGCCACGGTCCATCAGCACATTCTTCTGGACTCAGTCAAAACACGCCTCCCGCAACCACAAAGGTGTGAGGCAGACTGCTGAGAGAGCAGCCCCAAGGCAAGTCTCTCTGATCCATGTATGAGTGGAGATGTACGTTTGTGTGTTCAGGATGATCTTAAATAAGGAGTGACACAACTACAAATAATAATACTGATAAAGGAGTCCATAGGTCCTTTAGTGTTCAGACACCCACGGGACGTTGTGAGCACCCATGGCCTACTTTGAATTGACCATATCTGAGGAATAGTAATGAAGATACAGTCTTTACTGTGAGTTAAACCTGTGTCCAGTCCTGTATTTAAATGTCCTGGCAGGGTCCGGCAGTCCTCTGCACAGTAACTTTGACCACTCATTGGTTTCATACAGTGTGCATTTTGCATCTTGTGAACCATGCTAGGAAGGCATGTTAAACAAGAACACATTCACTTTTGAACTGAGGCTGTTATATAAGTGAATCAATCGGTAACACATCCAGTTCATTAACAACCAGGGCCACGTGTCCAGGTAACGATTGATCCTAGAAGTTAAGAGCGTTTGTTAAAAGTACAACTAATTAATAATGTAATCTACAGTTCAGTCTTTGTAGAACCAGCTCAAACTTATATGGTGGGACACCACCACAACTGTTTTCCTGAGATGGATGGACCATCACTGGCTTGTTTTAACTCAAGTTTTTCCTACACACTTCTGTCTAGATATAGCTTTGGTATTCATTTGACTTGGTGAGTGGTAGTTTGGTTATTACTTCTTATGTGGCGATGAAGGTGGTTGTTCTGACTAATAAACAGATTGACATAATATTATATAATGATGTGATGGTCTATGTGTGAAAGCTTTATATACATTCATATGTTTATGGTACCTTTTGGGAAAACTCAGCTGAAGGCTCATATTAGCTTCAGCTGAAATTCTGAATTCATTTAGGGTTTGTGGATTTTGTCATCCATCATTGTCATCATTTGTCATCTCTTTATGGCCAGTATGGACAGGAGGAACAATTACAGCAACCAAAAACTATTTTAATGCACACATGAGCATTTCATCATTGCTTTAAGAAAGACTTAAAAAATGTGAGCCTCTCCTTTAACAAAGTAGAGTGGAAAATTATCATCCCCATGACAACTAAGCAAACTCCATCTGCTGATTAAGACAATAGCTAAAAAAGCTGGATATTGATTTAATTCTGTCAAACCATATTTCTCCCTAACCTACGTTTTTGTGCCTAAACATAACCAAACCGTAACCACAGAAAACATTAAAAACAGACCTGTTAATCATTTTTGTCCTGTGGCCTTGGCGATGAAAATGTATTTTGTTGTTTAATTTATGAAAGGTTTGCTTTGTGAAGATGCAGTCAGGTATTACTTTATTAAAAGTCTTAATTTATTCAAGAAGACTTAAACATCTAATATGTGAATCTGTAAGAAGGTTCTAAGACCTAAACGGAAAAAGCCATCACTCTAACTGTGGAAACACCCAGAACGCAGTTTGATTTTCCAGGTGCAGTTATTGTGTTTAAATTCTCTAAACAATGATGAACAAGTAAAAAATATAGATGTTAAATGCTTAACAACATCTATAATGGTAACTCTGGTCTTTGTGCTTGATTTTTTAATTTTCCATCACTTACAACATCGAAGATCAGTGGTGAGGACCTTTCTACACAGAGCACAACATCATTTAAGAGAAGGGAGTGATTACTTTTATGGGATCTTTGGCAGTTGGAGGAGGATCCTAGTTTAGTTAGCCCTGACGCTTAAGTTCTGAATGCTTCGAAAGTAGCACACGTCAGTGCATTTTTTTGTTGATAGCTATTAATTTCAAAATTAATTAAAAATTTTCTTTGTTATGGATGTTTTAGGTCTAAGGAGTGGTTCCAGTGAAATACAAAGCAGTGTAAACAGTATGACAAAAGAAAGTGGAGAGCCATGGAAGGAGAGGATCTTGTGAAAAAACAGAGATTAGTGCAGGTTCTCTGTTAGCTTTTCCACTTGCTGGCCCACTGCTCATTTTGAATGAGAACATACTGAGGACTGGAGTCTTGCCAGCTAAACACAGCCAATGAAACAGTATAGTAAAGACACCAGTGTTCACACAGTACGGATGAAAAGTGATGCTCCTATCCAGTGAAACAACAAGAACTGCTCTCCCACCTGAGGAGTCATTTCATAACTGATCCATCAGTGAGATGCTTGGAGCACCTCTCACTGTGTGTGTGTGTGTGTGTTTGTGTGCACGCATGTGCGTGCATGTGTGTGTGATGAAGTTACAGCAGAGATGTCTGTCAGAGAGTCCCCTTGTGAGAACATCCCTTTTTCTCTCTCTTTAGTACCTTTCACACATGCACTGCAATGCTGAACTTATCTAAACCTAGAGGAGCTTTATGTGAAGAGAGATGGAATCCGTTGGACCGCACATTAAACAGACTTTAGCCTGCCAGCTCCCAAGTACAAAGTCTGTGTAATGGCCGACTGAGACTTTCTGTGTCATGCTCTGGCTCCTGCACTCTCTGCAGGCTCCACCCCTCGCCTAAACCAAACAAAGTATTTCCAATAGGTGATAATGTGTCTGACACAGACAATCTCCTGTTGTGTGCTGCATGTGTAAAAGGCCCAGACCTGATTATCTGGACATTGTCTGGAGTTCATATGAGAAAACGGTTTCTGTCTTCCCAGCAGGTCACTTACACAGGAAAGAAAATTAACTATCTTATCCTTCCTGCCTCTCCTCAGCTCATTTATCTGCTTCCCAGTATTGTTTTATGCCAGGAGATGAGAAGAACACACATGGCAAATATAAGTGTAGCCATTCTGTTGTGGAGCAGTGAGCAGAAGGTTTTACATCAAACCACACATAGTGTGTGTAAAAACACAGCAGTCTCTAATCTATCTGTGTGTTTAGCTGCAAATGTAGGCCTACATGGATTCTAGCCCTCTCACCTCTGTTACATCTGTTTCCTCGTGCACTGCCTCCTGTACTTACTACCTTGGGCGGTTGCAGCAGGTAACAGCATTGGGGGAGGGCATGTTTATTTCAGTTTAGCTGTGAAAAACCGTCTCTGCTGTTATTCTTCTCTACATCTCAGCACCTGCTGGTTCAGTGGGGTGCAGCAGCATGGAACCAGAGCTCTGTGGTGACTACACTGTTATTCAAGTCAAATAGAAAGGATTCACCTTACTATTATTATTGTCATGTCATAGGCTTCTCTGAAAGCTGCTGGGAGGGAGATAACAAAGCTCTCAGGCAGGGCAGATGGCTCTCTCCATCAATAAATAATCTCTGATCTATGTTGAACAAGAGAGTTTGAGCAGATGTGTCAAGTCAAATAAATAGAAGGGAGAGTCCATTAAATCCAGATTTTCTCTGTGTGAGGGAGCAGCAACAGATGCTCAAATGCAAAATAGGAAATGTGTTTTTTGTAATGTTTGGTGGGGAGTACTTAACTTGAGTACTACACCAAAGTACATTTTTGAAGTAGCTGGATGTTCCAGTTTTCTTCTTCTTTTTTGCATATTTTACACTTACACTATTTCAGAGGGAATTCTTGTACTTCCTACATACTAAATAATGATTCAGTTTTATTATTACGTGGGTCTTATTTACTATTTTGTTATAATAACATAGTACTTGCCAAAGTAATTGTTGAGATCTGGAAACACTGCGAAGTCTGTCACAGCCAACAGTATATCCAGATTACTGTATCTAAACCACCACTCAAACTGAAAATGATCTTAAAATACTGAAAGTACTGTATGACTGCGTGTTTATTCATTTATCTGAAGGTGGAGTTTCAATGGGAGAAAAAAAGTTTAGAACACATAATGCATTGTTAGACACTGAATGACCAGAAAAAAGGAATACGTGCAATGCAATTCAATAGAATAGCCCTGCAACTAATACTAATGCATGGTGGAATAGTTTCTGCTGTCTGGCATGAATGAGTGAGTAAAAGCAGATCAGTCACCCTGTTGCCTCTAAAATGCCAGAGAGCAAGATCAAGAGTCTACAACCATGCTCTGAGGTTGTACGTAGACACAGCTGTGCTTTGAGCTAAATGCTAACATCAGCATGTTGACACTAGAGGAAAAGGGGAGTCGCCAAAGTCAGATGGATACATCCTCTGGAGGACCATGAATGTCTGTAAATATTTCCATCTAAATCCATCCAATAGTTCAAAGTGGTGGACAAACAGACATTACCATCCTTAAAGCCGTGGATAAAATAACTATCCTTGAAGGTATGATTGCATACCTCTGAATCCTAAATCAAACGCTAATCTTCCTTTGCAGTGATGAGTTGGACTGTTTCAAGTGGAGATAAAATCTGTGTTGTGTGTATGACAAACGGAAGCAGATGGCTGTGTTGTTAGCTTGCAGTGAACTGTGGTGTGCAGACATCCCTAATCAAGTTTAGAAAATGTTTCTAGATCTTACAAGAGGAGCCATGTGGTCACACATGTATGCATGCAAATGCGTTCAAATGCAAACCACATCTCTTGGTCTGCCTACTTTTAGTTTGGTATCCTGATACTTTTGCCACTAATAGACACAGTCCCAGAAAGTGTGTGTATGTGTGGGTGTGTGTGTGTGTGTGTGTGTGTGTGTGTGTGTGTGCGTGTATGTGGTTTTGTGTAGTCTGTCTAATAATCTGCAGCATAAAGGGAACAGTGACTGGATTGAGGTTGTAGTTCTAAATTTTAGTAAATCAAAATATAAGGATTCAACAACACTGAGCTCTCTCTCTGATGTCTAGCACAGACACAAATAAGTATAGCTGCCGTGGACACAACAAGGGCGAGGAGGAGTTGGCCCTGCTACCAAGAAGGCTTGGCTGTCCCCTGCTGTAGGACTGCAGTGGAAACACATGTAATGGCTTGGCATGGCGCAGCAAAATGAAAAAGACATATTAGATAATCTGGATAAATTGATCTGAAATCTTCGATTTTCGTATTTGTTGACCCATCCAACTTTGTTGTAGTGATGTCACTTTGCAGATCTCAACAACTTGGTAAGTACAGTGTTATCATAACTTTACAAGTTAAGAAGGTCTTTATTGTCATATGTACAACAATTACAGGAAGCAGTAGTTGGCAATGACACTGTTGAATCTCAGTTTCCCTCCAACAGTGCCTGTACATACATGTATAGAAAAAATAAGTATAAAGAAAGTCACGTTTTTCTTTAATTCTTATTAGAATCTAAGACATTACACTTAAGAATCTAAAACATAAAATAGTGCAGCAGCAAAAATATAGGAATAAGTCAAGTCAAGACAATTTTATTTGTATAGCGCCAAATCATAACAAAAGTTATCTCAAGACGCTTTCACATAGAGTAGGTCTAGACCATACTCTTTAAAATAGTATTTACAGAGACCCAACAGTTCCGAGCACTGAACCTTGTGGAACTCCATGACTAACTTCTGTGTGCACGGAGGATTCATCATTTACATGGACAAACTGAAATCTATCTGATAAATAAGACTGAAACCAGCTTAGTGCGGGTCCTTTGACGCCAATCAAATGCTCCACTCTCTGTAATAGGATACAATGGTCAATGGTTTCGAAAGCAGCACTAAGATCTAACAGAACAAGTACATAGACAAATCCTTTATCTGACGCAATCAAAAGGTCGTTTGTCACTTTCACCAGTGCTGTCTCTGTGCTATGATATTCCCTAAATCCTGACTGAAAATCCTCAAATAAACTATTGCTGTTTAGAAAGTCACATAACTGATTAACGACCACTTTCTTAAGGATTTTGGAGAGAAAGGGAAGGTTAGATATAGGTCTATAATTGGCTAAAACCCCTGGATCAAGCGTAGGCTTTTTAAGAAGAGGTTTAATTACAGCTACTTTGAAGGACTGTGGTACATAGCCTGTTAATAAAGACAGATTGATCATGTCTAGTAAAGAAGTGCTAACTAAGGGTAGAACTTCTTTAAGCAGCCTAGTTGGGATGGGGTCTAAGAGGCAGGTTGTTGGTTTAGACGAAAAAATCATTGAAGTTAGTTGGTAAAGGTCAATTGGAGAAAAACAGTCTAAATATAAATCTGGTTCTACAGCTGCTTCTAAGGTTCCTGAGGTTCCTGTACTCAAAGATATATCTGAACTAGCTGAGAGCACAAAATGATAAATTTTTTCTCTAATAGTTAGAATTTTATCATCAAAGAAGCTCATGAAATTATTACTACTGAGCGCTCTTGGAATACATGGCTCAACAGAGCTCTGACTCTGTGTCAGCCTGGCTACAGTGCTGAAAAGAAACCTAGGGTTGTTCTTATGTTCCTCTATTAGTGAGGAGTAATAGGCTCCTCTGGCATTACGGAGGGCCTTCCTGTATGTTCTGAGACTATCTTGCCAAACTAAATGAGTTTCCTCCAGTTTGGTGGAATGCCATTTCCTTTCTAATTTTTGCGATGTTTCTTTTAATTTGCGGGTTAAGGAGTTATACCATGGAGCTAACCTCTTTTGTTTTGTTATTTTCTTTTTGATAGGGGCAATACAATCAAGAGTCGTTCGCAACGAGCCTGCAGCACTATCAACCAGATGATCAATTTGGGAGGGACTAAAGTTAGCATAGGAGTCCTCCGTTACATTGAGACATGGCATTGAATTAAATGCCGATGGAATCACTTCTTTAAATTTAGCTACAGCACTATCAGACAGGCATCTACTAAACAAATGTTTGCCTAATGGCCTATAGTCCAGTAATATAAATTCAAAAGTTATTAAATAATGGTCTGATAAGACAGAATTTTGTGGGAAGACTTTTAAATCTTCAATTTCGATTCCATATGACGGAACAAGATCGAGGGTATGGTTAAAACAATGAGTAGGTTTGTTTACACTCTGACAGAAACCAATCGAATCTAATAGTGAGATAAACGCAGAACTAAGGCTATCATTATCTACGTCCACGTGAATATTGAAATCACCTACAATGATGACTTTATCTGTTTTGAGGACTAAACTTGTTAAAAACTCTGAGAATTCTGCTAAAAATTCACAATACGGACCAGGAGCGCGGTACACTACGACAAATAGAATTGGCTGTAGAGTTTTCCACATTGGGTGTGAAAGACTAAGAACAAGACTTTCGAAAGAGTTAAAACTAAGTTTAGGTTTAGGGTTGATTAATTAGCTAGAGTCGAAGATGGCTGCAACTCCACCTCCTCGGCCAGTGCCTCGAGGCATGTGAGTATTAATATGACTAGGAGGAGTGGACTCATTCAGGCTAACATATTCTTCCTGACACAGCCAAGTTTCAGTTAGACAAACTATATCCATATGATAGTCAGATATTAAATCATTGACTAACACAGCTTTATACAACAGAGATCTAATGTTTAAGAGTCCATATTTAATTCTCTTATTTGGTTGTACCACTACACTGGTAGTTTTAATTTTTATTAAGTTTTTACGAGTAACTCCTCTTCTGTTTGAATTTGAATTAATTAAATGAAGTGGTCGGGGGACAGACACAGTCTCTATGGGATTTTTTACGGGGTTTTGGGTGGGTTACCGCTCTAATGGAAGCGCAGAGAAGCGTGTAGGACTGCAGCTCTGCTTCCTGGTCTGTATTGTCACGGTGTGGGTCCACTACTAAACTTGGTCAAATTTCTGGCTATGAGAGCTGCACCATCCAAAGTAGGATGAATGCCGTCTCTCTTCATCAGACCAGGTCTCCCCCAGAATGTGGTCCAATTATCTACAAAGCCCACATCGTTTGCTGGACACCACCTTGACAACCAGCGGTTGAATGACGACATGCGGATATAAATGTCATCACTGGTCAAATTTGGCAGGGGTCCAGAGAAAACTACGGAGTCCGACATTGTCTTTGCGTAGTTACACACCGACTCCACATTAATTTTGGTGACTTCCAATTGGCGTAATCGGGAGTCATTACCGCCGACGTGAATTGCGATCTTACAGTATTTACGTTTACTTTTAGCCAGCAGTTTTAGGTTTGACTACACCTAACTATGGCTGCTGGTGTCGCTAATTTCACGTGTTTCTCAGTGGATGAGTCGCTGAGGGGGTATAATAAAATATAAAATACAATATAATAATGTAAAATATTAAATATAATGTTGTTAGAAAGGAGCCAAATGTGGTAGCCAGGTGAGTAATAGTAAGATATACTGTAACGCACTACGCTCACAGAATGCAGGGTTATTTGTGGTACCTAAAGTCTCTAATAGTAGAAGAGCTTTCAGTTATCAAGCTCCTCTTCTGTGGAAGCAGCTCCCAATTTGGGTTCGGGAGGCAGACACCCTCTCTTCGTTTAAGAGTATGCTAAAAACGTTCCTTTTTGATAAAGCTTATAGTTAGGGCTGGCTCAGGTGAGTCCTGAACCATCCCTTAGTTATGCTGTTATAGGCTTAGACTGCTGGGGGATTTCCTAGGACGCACTGAGCTTCTCTCTCCTCCTCTCCCTCTCTATCTGTACGCATTCTTATCATACTAATACAGGTTACCAACTCCACTTCTTCCTGGTAGTCCTTGTGCTTTCTGTGCTTTTTTGCCTTCTCACTTTCTGCAGGTATTTCTGCCCCTGGAGCTGTAGATTCTGGATCTGTGATTGCCGGCCGTCTACTACCCCCATGTTCCTGCTCCACACTCACTGCTGCAGTTGTTATTATTATTAGTCTGATTTGTTGTCTCTCCTCCTGTTCTGTCTCCCCTCTCCCCCTCTCTCCTCCCCTTTCAACCCAACTGGGTCGATGCAGATGGCCGCCCACCCAGAGCCTGGTTCTGCTCGAGGTTTCTACCTGTTAAAAGGGAGTTTTTCCTTGCCACTATCGCCAAGTACTTGCTCATGGTAAGAACTGTTGGGTCTCTGTAAATAATATTTCAAAGAGTATGGTCTAGAGCTACTCTATATGAAAAGCATCTTGAGATAACTTTTGTTATGATTTATACAAATAAAATTGACTTGACTTGACGTAAAGTAAACGGCTTTTGCTGTAATGCGGTAAATGTCTATACATAACAAGAAGTGGTTATAGACAAGTATATAAATATATATACAGTGGTGGATAAAATGGAAAGCAAGGAGGTGGAGCCAATGTAGTAGAATTGTATATGTACAGTACCAGTATGTGTAGTAAAGGTATAGCAGTAGTGCAAAGTAGAAAAGTGCAAAGTACCTCCATGTAATAGTATGGTGGAATTGTACATAACTCTATATTAAAATTTGTGCAGAAACTCTCAGTGAATAATTTGATAAGCAAGATTTTTAGATGAAGAATAAATGGTGTTCCAGACTGCTGGCAAGTTCCAATCACGGTTGAGAAACTTAAAATCTTTTGCCCAACATTTTGTTACTGGGAGTGGTTTGGAGTCACAAGAGTTACAAAGTGACGCTACCAGTGTCGTCCTGGTAATAACTAATGCTATCAAAGGGTATTGGGATAAGCGTACATAGCAAGGTACTCCATACGTTTAAAATGCTGTGCAAAGCTTAAGATAAGTAAAACGTGAAGAGCCTGGAAGAGAGTATTACTCTTTTGAATCTTGGAAGGAGTGAATACCTTGGTGGTTAAAGACATTGCCTAAATACCTTGCATAGACCACTGTGAAAAATAAGAGGTTCAGACCCAGACAACAGTGCATTATTATTCCAAATGGGTGATAGTTAGATACAGTGTCTTCAGTCCGCTTCCCCACCTGTTTGCTGAGTAACACCCAGTTTTATGGAGGAGCCAGATTTATCTACAGTTCCTCAGACCTATCACGATTTAGGGCAGGTGTTTAGTAAGGAGAGAGCCCTATCCTTACCACCCCAATTGAGTTAAAGTCATGTGCCACCTTCCCCTCCAGTCGGCTGTACAACTTATCCCGGCCTAAAAGACAAGCCATGTAGAGTTACATTCATGAATCCCTGGCGGCTGGAATCATACGGCCATCACACTCCCCCTTGGGTTCAGGCTTCTTCTTTGCGGGCGAAAAAAGATACTCTGCGGCCATGCATCGTGGAGTCAATGACATAATTGTAAGGGACAAGTATCCCCTCCCACTTATTGACTCTGGCATTGTTCCCATTCAGGGGGCTCAGATTGTCACTAAGTTAGACCTGCGGAACACCTACCACCTGGTGAGTATCAAAGAGGGTGGCGAGTGGAAGATGGCGTTAAACATGCCCCTGGGCCATTTTGAATATCTTATCATGCCATTTTTGTACTCACCAATGCCCCTGCTGTATTTCAAGCCCTGATTAATGATGTGTTTCTTGACATGCTCAACCACTTTGTATTTGCCTACCTTGACGACATTCTCATCTTTTCCAGTTCCCCAGAGGAGCATGAGCAGCATGTCCATCAAGTTCTCCAATGCCTACTGGATAACTGGCTGTTTGTGAAGGCAGAGAAGTGCAAATTCCATGCCCCCTTTGTCTCCTTCCTTGGCTACATCCTCACTGAAGGTGAGGCCATGGATTCTGCCAAAGTCAAGGCGGTGAGAGATTGGCCTCACCCTCAGAGTTGGAAGAAGCTCCAGAGTTTCCTCAGTTTTGCAAACTTTTGTAGGTGGCTAATCAGGGCTTAGCCAGCTCTTACCTTGACCCTTCAGCGCTTGAAGTTGTCCTTGAAAGCTGAAGCAGTGTTTGAAGTTGAAGCTTTGAATGTGGGAGTTGGGGCTATCCTGTTCCAGTGCTCTCGGGATGATGGCAAGCTCCACCCCTGTGCCTATTTTTCCCATCGTCTCACCCCTACAGAGAGGAACTATAATATTGGGAATAGGGGCCTTCTAGCTGTGAAGATGGCACTGGAGGAGTGGTGGCACTGGTTAGGAGCTGGGCATTCTTTCCTCCCAGAATCTTGTGTCATCAGCATGCTAACCTGGGACATAGAAGCAAGAAAGCACAAAACAACAGGAAAGATATCGAGTTAGTTACGTACATTAATGGGATAAGAATGCATACAGAGGGAGAGGAGGAGAGAGGAGCTCAGTGCATCATGGGAAATCCCCGAGCAGTCTAGGCCTATAGCAGTATAACTAAGGTATGGTTCGGGGCTCACCTGAGCCAGCCCTAGCTATAAGCTTTATCAAAGAGGACCATTTTAAGCATACTCTTAAATGAGGAGAGGGTGTCTGCTTCCCGGTTTCTGCTTCGTCAAACCATGAATGCTGCATAGAAATTTAGTATGATGTCATTCTTTCTCCCAAAACCCAACTCTGACTGACTTCCAGCGCCGTGGTTGTAGGCTTTCCTCCCGAACAAATCCTGCTATTTCACCTTGTCTTACTCATCAGGGCATAATGACAGATATTTTCACCACTTCACTGGAGATGTGGACACCACCTCAAATCCATTACTGACCCTCTGCAGTTTGCCTACAGAGCCAACAGGTCTGTAGACAATGCAGTAAACATGGCCCTCCACTTTATCCTCCAGCACCTGGACTCCTCAGGAACCTAGTTTTTGGAACCTGGATCCTGTTTGTAGACTTCAGCTCTACCTTCAACACCATCATCCCGGCTCTGCTACAGGACAAGTTATCCCAGCTGAGTATGCCTGACTCCACCTGCAGGTGGATCCCAGACTTCCTGGCTGACAAAAGGCAGCACGTGAAGCTGGGCAAACCCGTCTTTGACGCATTGACCATTAGAACTGGTTCCACTCAAGGCTGTGTCCTTTCTCCTCTACTGTTCTCCCTGTACGCCGACAGCTACACCTTTAGTCTTAAGTCCATCAAGCTCCAGAAGTTCGCAGACGACACCACCCTCATTGAGCTCATCTTTGGTGGGGATGAGCCAGCCTACAGATGGGAGATTGACCATCTGGTGACCTGGTGCAGCCAAAACAACTTGGAGCTCAATGCTCTCAAGACAGTGGAGATGGTTGTGGACTACAGAAAGAACACAACCACACTCAACCACATCATCCTGATAGACTCCCCAGTCGACATCATTACCCAGGACCTCAAGTGGGAGCTGAACATGAGCTCCAACACTAAGACGACACAGCAGAGGATGTACTTCCTGTGGCAGCTTAGGAAGTTCAACCTGCCAAAGATGATGATGGTGCACTTTTACACCACCATCATCAAGTCCCTTCTTGCCTCCTCCATCACCATCTGGTACGCTGCTGCTATTGCAACGGGCAAGGGCAGACTGCAGCATATCATTCGCTCTGCAGAGAAGGTGATTGGTCACAAGAACAGTTTCTTCCCATCTGCAGATGGCCTCATCAACAAGGTCCAGGACCCCGACTGGCCCTGACTCCCCAATCCCCCAACTCTAGTCTAAACTCCTGACTCCTTGTGTTATATTAATGCATCTTTTGATTACCATCTTGCACATTGCAAAAATTCCTCAAACACTGTGAAACTTTTGTACACTCTGGTCAATACTTTGCACATCCCTGCACAAATTTGTAGAGCTGTTTCATATTTTACATATTTCTCTTATAATAATTATTAATATTTGTTCATATTTTATTCAGTTATTCAGTTTATTTTAGTTTTGTCTTTTACACTAATACTTCTTGACTTGCTTATCCAGCTTATATTTCTACTTTTATATATTTCTTTATTTTATACTTATATGTTTTTTCATTTATGTTGTTGTTACACTTTAGTCATGAAATAAAAGCAAATCAACTTATCAACAAATACTTATCGTCAACATTTTCGTTGACAAAATTAACACTGCAGCCGTCATGGGTTAAGAATGTCACCTCCAGGTTTCTTTATAGTTTGACTGAAACAGATGTGACTAATGTATCTGAGCAGATGTGTTTAAAGCAAAAACTCGCCAGAGGCATTGCTATGAAACAGTCCAGTGTTAGCATAGTGTCATGTCCGTCCTAGTATTATTGTCAGTGGGGAGCTTGGGAACCACTGACTAGCTTTGTTCTCTGCCATTGTTCGTCTTCAGGATGTCCTTCAGGAATGTTACACAGGAGGTCAGAGGAGCAGCTCTGTAATACTGTCTGGAGGGAAGCCAACTTCTCTGAAGACTAACAATAAAATAGGCTACTTTTGTTCCACTGGGATACAAACTGTTCACATATTGTGTATTGGGTGTGTGTGCCTGTGTTGAAAGAAGTTGTTGATGCTTGTTGCTATATTTATTGATATAGCGTCAGATGTCAATTCTACACTAAAACTGCAGTTTGATAGATTTTTTTATTGTATGAGTAGATTATTTTACACTTTCAAGTAATGTTTTCACATGTCAGCTTTATTGAACTTTTCTTCCCAGAGTGAGGCAAACTCATTTTAGCTGCTTGAATCCGTTAACTCATTCTTTCAGTCTCTAGCCAAAGCTCATGATCATAATTAACGGTTGGAATGTAAGTACTGTATATCAAGAACTTCACCTTGAAGTTATTTTCTCACTTCTGTCATTTCAGATTTCAAACAGCTAAATGATTGCTGTCCAATATGTATCAACATGCCACAACTTGAGGGACAGTGCACAAGCACACATTCACACACACTCACACACACAATATATATAATCAATCTTAAAGTTGTATTACAGTTCAATATTACTTATTGTATACTGTCCAAATATTTGGAAAAAATATATTCTCATACTTTGGCATCATTGTTTTTAAAACTTCATAAAGCCCATTAAATTTAAACTGAATTGAACTAAATCAATGTGAGACACAGAGAGAAATGTGGTGTTGCTTCTCTGGCTTCTTCATGGACTTCTGGAGTTTTTACTCTGAAGTTTTTATAGCATTTTAACTGTCAAGAAGCTGTTTGAACTCTAATGGAAATAGGCTACTGGTCCCAACACAAGCATTTCGTATGTGACAGAGTGTGCTAGAGATTCTTTTCTCTAAAAACTCAAAAAACAAAACTAAAACAATACATAACTGATTAAAAACTAGTGGACAAGGTTCAGTGTTTGTCAAGTCTGTCACTCTTATACCGCACAGATGTAGATTTATGTGAGCAAAGAGTTTTATTAGAACAGTGATTGTTGGACTTGGGATCTTTATGGATTTCCTGAACCAGCCTCTCAGACAATAGGCTCCCCCATAGAGTTTAGAGTTCAAATTACAACCATTGATGGTTGGAAACATCTGTCCTCAGTGTGGTTTCCTTTGCTCTCTGTTCCCTGGTAATGAAGCCTGTCTACACTGTTATTTGTACTCAGCAATGGTGGGGTACACTGACGGCGCAAGGAGGGCGTGATTTGATAATTTGTTTGTGTGTGTGTGTGTGTGTGTGTGTGTGTGTGTGTGTGTGTGTATGTGTGCGCAAAGGGAGTTGGGAAGGCAATTACATGAAGAAGAAACCCATGACGGCATTTACTGTTCTCATAAGCAAGGCATAGAGGAGTACTGAATGTGACCGGTCAACCCAAAGAATGTCAACACACATTTAGGCTTGCTTGCTATCACACACATACATTTTTTTTTGTATGTAGTTGTGTGTCCAGGCTAGACTGTCTTCTTTCTCTTCTATCTTTACTTTTCAGTCTGCAGTGGGACAGTGTGATCAGCTTTGTGCTGTATCATCATCCAGCCTGAGAGCAGTAATTATCTCAGTACGTGGATGTCAGTGCAAACATCAAACCCTCTTTTAGTGCCTGGCTGGCTGCTGAGATCACACTGTAAATAATTATATTTCTCATTTGATATCCACACTCACTTATGTTGTGGCCAGATCTCTTTTCTTCAGTCCTAAGTGGCACTTAAATCATTGGGATGATTACTATCATCTTCTGCAGGCTTTATACTGTATTTAAGAGCTGGGCTCACAATAACAGACACTGTAACAAAGCTGAGGTTCTGTTTTTCACTTCAAGCCTGAAACTGATTTAAAACAGTTCGGGGAAATTTTAGTCATTAGCAAAAACCATGTTGGAAAAGACACATATAGCCAAGCATTCACTCACACCAACAGGCAATTTAGAATTACTATTTCACCTAGCTTCAGTGTCTTTGGACTGAATTTCTCTTGAGGGATCATTCTAGCTTATTACAACTTTGATCTTATTTTTGTAGCACTCTAAACTCTCTGTTGTATGTCTGTCTATCCCAGTTTACAGACCCACTTCCTGCTTCAACTTTGACCTATTGTACTTACAGTACTTGTGTGCATAATTTCCCTGTGCAATGAGGGCTTATTAGCAATATTTTTTGTGCAGTCACTCTCAGTTTGACCTCAAAATAAAGTGGTTTATACTTTTACTTTATGTTGATAAGAAATATGTGTTTGCCGAACTCAGAGGTTCCAGACTAATATGCATTTGCGAATTAGTCTGGCGATGAGGAAAGAAGCTTCTCTGTAGTCTGGTGGTGTCTCTTAATATTCTTTGAGCTCTGTGCAGCAATCTCACTTCAGATTGGTACTGGGCAGTTTTAATCACTTGCTGCAAAGCCCTCCTGTCCTAGACTTTGGACAATACTTGCCAATTTCTGATGTGTCAGGGGTCCCTGGGTAGCTCACTTGGTAGAGCGCATGCTTTGAAAGCTGCACCTGTGTTGCAGCGGCTGGTGTTCCAGTCTGCCCCACAGCCCTTTGCTGCATGTCTCCTGTCCTTTCTCTCCCAATGTTACCATCAATAAAGTTAAAAAAAAGTGTAATGTTTCCTATAGGATGTTTACTATTTGTCCTCTGTAAAAGTTGACAAGAGCGTGGCAGGGGGTGGTGTCTTCGTCGTCATCCACAAACTTCCCAACAGAGATCTCTTCATGTTGGGGATGGCAGTCGTGTGTATACAGCATGAACAGGATGGCGGTGAGCACACAGCCCTGGGGGGCTCTGGTGTTCAGCACTAGAATGGACAAGATGTGATTAAAAATAAAAATACCATCTGGTTGTTTGTTCATGTGACTGCTGATGACCGCATACAGTTCCTGTAGTGCATCTAGTCTGGTTGGGTGGTCGAAAGATGTTTTGGGCAGTGATCGTCTCAAGGTCAACTGCATTTAATCCAATCCCTGCGCTTCCTTTTCCGATATTGAGTGCATTCTGTCATAGGCAATACATGCTTCAGTAAAAGCAAGTAAAAGCAAAAAGATAACAAATTATAAAAAAATGTAGCAAAAATTATGGGAGCTACTGGCCAGCACATCTGCACACAATGACGTCACCAGGGTGATGACGATGATGGTATCATCAGGGGTTTTTTTCAGACTTGCTAAGCTCCTCCAGAGCTACAAAAGATATTGCTGTTGTTTTTCACTGAGTTGTTTAACCCATAACTACAACATACACTCAGTTGTCAGCTTATTAGGTACACCTATAAAATGTACAATAGGTACACATATAAAACTAATGCACTGTAATACAACAGTCCTACCTATGAAGGTTATAATGTTCAGTTTTTGTTGAAACTGTTTTAGAGAGGTGTTGATGCAACTGTATGGTCACTTTGCAATGTACTGCTGCTGACCCTGTCCACAGCAGGCCATTGCTGAGCGTCTGGGCAGAGACAGCTGTCAGCTTCTCCAAACTGGGGGCACTCTGATCTCCATCAACTGTAGGTCATACTCTGACTATAGATTAGTACCTCATACAACCCCTCTTCAAAAAATCCGAACTATCCCTTTAATGTATTTTTGTAAAAATGTGTTTTTCTATTTTTTCTATTGGTTAAAGAAATATGGGTTTTCTGTGTACCTAATTTAATCCATTGCTCATGGTCTAAATCTTTAATTTCATTTTTTATTTTTCATATTTTTATGAAACTTTAACAGACTTTTTCTAACAGACCTGAAGGGAGCTAAGTCTGACACATACACAACTAATGATTCTGTGCATTTCTATGTCACCACAGATCTTCACTAAAGAAGCAGAGCTCCAGTAATGCCTTCTGCCTCTTTATTACAACAATGCCAGAACAAAACGCAGAATCACCATCTGTAGGCGCTACACACAGGTTACACAGAAATAGATTTTTGTATGCTAACCTTTCCTATTCATCATCTTGTGAGAATTAATGTTGGGAACCATTGTTTTTCAAGTTATTACCGACAGCCACTGGATTAACGTACTAAAGAAAGTGTTGACATTCAACTTATAGCAAAGATGTCTGTACTTTACCACTATATCAATCATTTTGATGTGTATTAAGAAGCGCAGAAATAATAAAGCAGAAACCCACAAAGGTGCTGTTTATGAACTGAAGAAACTGACATTTATAGAACATATGAACTCTCTCCACCCTCATCTACAGCAGCTACCACCACACCTAGAGGTCAGGACCTCTCTCAGAAGCGAAAAGAGAATGAGCTCCACATAGGCAACCTCTTATTACAACAATAATAGGAGGTGTCCACTCCAAACACATGGAACAATGATCTGCCACTGACAGATGTTTTCATTATCCTCTGAGCCACTCTCATGCACCACAGTCCCCTGGCCTGGAATAACAAATAACACTGAGGAGCAGGTACCCCCCCCCCCCCCCCCCCCCACACACACACACACACACACACACACACACACATACACACACACACACACACAAACTCATTCACCAATTTTAAATATTTTTTTGTAATATCCAAGCAATCCTGCCCCCATCTCCAGTGTTTTAATCTGCACCAGAGAGCAGACACCAGCTGTGGTTTCTAAGGGGCTTAAACACTTAATATTTCCACACCCCCACACATTCCAAATAGTAAAACTTAATATGAATGATCTTAATTCTTAGTTGGTGTTTTACAACCGAAGTGACACGTGTAAACAAAAGTCTTAGTGTTTTGGTTACAGTATGACTAACTGTGATAAAGTACACGTCCAGATCAGTGTCGGCAGGATATGCACGCATGCAGAACTGATTACAATGTTTAGTAAATGTGGGAAGCTGAACATACATCATATTATAACTTTGTATGACATGTTTAACTTCACTGAAGGTAAACTTTCTGTTATGATGTTCTTTACTAAAAAATTTCCACACTTATAGTCAGTGGTAGTGTCTATAATAGGAATTCCTGGATAATAAATGTTCATCTGCAATTTCCTGTGGTGATCCCAGTAATATTTGTTCTTAAAGTGCACTGAAGTAGCATCACAAGCTACGTTTGAGTCACAAAATAAATGCTGTTGCAAGAACAATACTTTCCACTTATATCTTAAAGATGTTTGATTTAAAAGAGAACTTACAATGAAGCAAATTACACTAAATGTTAATGGTAGAGTTTATGAATTAGTCAGTATATTATACAGTTTTAAAATAGGTTAATGGTTAGTAGAAAATTGTCAATGTGTTACAAATTAATTACAGGTTATTTTCCCTTTTAATAAATCAATAATATAGCAATAGTACAATTTTAACATGGTAACATCATAGTCAGGGTCATTCTGAATAGGACCCGATTGAAAATTTCAAAGAAGTTGTTGTTAAAATTATTAACATTATTATTATTATTATTGCATAATTCTTATTATTATAAGTTCAAATATGAAGAAATTGTCAGTGTGTTGCAATGGCCTCATGTGACTTTCCCTAAACAGTAATGTCTGGTGTTGGTGGTACTCACTCGCCCATTTATTTTGATGGGGAAGCTCCAACACTCGACTGACCAATGGTGTAACTTCACATCTGTCAGTCGATCAGGGACAGACTTTTGCGTTTATAGGTTTGACCATGCTTTGCTGCAGTTCAGCCCAAAAATTCTGACTAATCCTCTTCCTCAAAAATAAAAATGACAATACTTTCCCCCTTTTTCAACCGGATTTAAAGGCCTAAACAGAGTCAGGCAATGTCCACATTGATATGAAAACGATCACTCCATATTAACATGCCTGAAAACGCATATCACATTTCTCATACACACATTTACTCAAATAGAGATGAATTTAGAGGGAAAAAAACTAATTTTATTTAGCAAATGCAGTTACAAAAAGTGGTTTTATTAACAAATGCCACCAACAAAGATACTCCAATACTACTGGCTGCTATTAGGTTACTAAAGCCAAACTCGTCCCCTAGCCCCCAATAATATTTATAATAAAGAACAAGACAGTCAGCAACAGCTAAGCTGCTTCTTCCAAATGCTCAGCACTGGCTCCTGTCTTCCATAGCTCTTGTCCAGTACATGCGTGCATCGTTTGCTGTGAATCCCCTCTGCTTTGGGACACAATTTGAATCTGGCTGGGCAGACTCTACCAGTAACATTGAGGCAACTACAGAATGTAAGTACAGTAAATGTCTATTGCTGGAAAAAAGTACAGTTACACAACTAGAACACATATCCAGTTATGACCCTTACTGAACTATTTTCATCTTGACCAAGAGTTAAATAATTGAGCAGTTTACCTAACATCTAATAATAATCTAATTCTGTCTGTGTTTTTTCCCAATGATTGATTTGTTTATTCAGCTGTCTTTGCTGAGGCTCATAATATATTTTTTTTTAAAAAGAAGAAGAAGTAAAAACAATAACCTATTCCAGAAAACAAACCAAACAGATAAAGTCAGTTCTGATGTGTTCATGCAGATTCTCTTAAAATCATTTTTGGCAACCTGAGATGTGACCTGATGTTCAGAGGATAATTAAATATGGTCTTTTAAATTACAAAAACACTATGTCATTTATTAAGTTAGCTTGTAACTTGTTAGCAGCAATGTGACAGCACTCTGGTGTCTGATAACTGAATGAGTGTCCCACTGCTCCCCTCACATGATGACTTGGTGATGGCTGGAAAATGTTGTAATGTCACAAACGTTTCATATTTAGTCCAAGAAGAAATTATCAGTAATTGTGATGTTAACTTTTTCTGATAGAATTATGTTGTAGAGCTGTTTGTCCAGCCAAATGTTTGACATTGTGTGTGTGAGTGCATTTTATTTGTGTCTTTATGTTCCTTTATTTCTTCCCCCAAGAACTTACCGGGTAGTCGGCTGTGGACAAGGCTTGATATTCAAAATAAAAATCCCCACATGGTAACAGGCACTTACACTGGGTAACGTTGCGGATGTCGGATTTTCAAAATAGAAGCCCCGAGATGGTAACAGAAGCTTACAGGGGGGCCATGGGCAATGCTGGCATTTTAAAATAAATAATTTGTTTTTAGATTTCAGCATTTTCAGCAATGCTTTGCAATTGATTTCAGCTGTCAGCATTCACCGCATGTTCTGCAGGAATTTTTCTAGTATTGTCCAGTTATGTATTTGCACACACAATGTCTATTGTGGAAATTAACAGTTCATTCTTGACCTGTTTTTGTAATTTAACCTAAATTAACCAAAGTCAACTGCAACCTGTAAGCCGTCAGTGTATGGTTGGGCATACGCCAGAGGACACCAGGCCATGCTACCACCAACCAGCTATGTCTGCGAGTGTTTATTTTTAATGTTGTTAGTACAATTTTAACTTTTGTTCTCACCTACAAATATTTGTCTAACATGGTGGTTACTGTTTTTAGTCAATTCAATTTTTATTTATAAAGCCCCAAACACCAATCATAATTTGCCTCAAGAGGCTTTACAATCTTCACAGCCTACAACCCCCTCTGTCCTTTAGAGCCTCGATTTAGATAAGGAGAAATCCCCCCAAAAACTCTTTACAGGGGAAAAAATGGAAGAAACCTCAAGAACAAACAAGCATTAGATGTGCGTGTAAACAACAGACCAAAAAAAAAAAAAAACAGTATATAAAAATGATGTTGACAAAATTAGAGATACATGTAAATTATAAAAACATATGTGAAGAATGTGGATCCAGGAGGACACTGATCACCTTCAGATTTCGCCAAATAGGTCCTGAGCAACACAACTTCCTGTCCAACATGGAGACCTGGAAGAGGACAGGCCACACAAAGAGAGAAAGAAAGAGAGAGAAACTCACACAGGTTGGAGGCTTGTGGGAACAGAAATTAAAATAAAAACAGTGGGTTAGAGAAATGCAGCAGTTATTAGAAAGTTTACAGTTAATTCTCGTCAGCAGGACAAACATGGACTATAAATACTTGAGTTAGAAGGATAATGGTAACAGGCACGAGGCCTGAACTAATCGAAGAATAAGCACAAATTAAAAGTTATTGTGAAGAGGTGAGTTAAATAGAGTCAGGCAACTTCCACATTGATATGAAAACGATCCATCCATATTAACATGCCTAAAAACACATATCACATTTCTCATACACACATTCACTCAAATGAAGACAAATTTAGGCAAAAGTTGTGCATTTTAAAACTAAAACGTATTAGTGTGGACGTAGCCTCACATTGTCTGATGTCAGCAGGAAGGTTATTCGAAAAGGAAAGGGGCACGATAGGGAAAGGCCCTGCAGCCAGCTGACTTCTTTTAGTGAAGTCACTGCGTTCTCAGTTTTTCTGATATTAACTTGGTGAGTACAATGGCATTATTACTGACTGGAATGATATATATACAAATACGACTGAAGTTGTAATAAAGCCAAACCTTTAAGTGTTACTTTTATGTTAAGGGGTTAAGGGCTAAAGTTAAGTGTAAGGGTAAAGAAGTTAATCTATTCAGTGTCCTACAATTTTAGCAAGTGAAAGCTTGTCTGTGTAATAGTGTGTCTGTGTTTGATTTTTCACCCTGGAAGGACACTGATCTGTCTCGATGGTTTTGAGTGATGTCTATTTTAAGCTAATAATGTAAAATGGTTTACCAACTGCTGTACACTGTTAAAGGGCTTATTCTGTCTGTTTCATGTGATTCTCATACTGAAGTACTGACATGTTTTTTTTTATCCAATGTTATGCTTCTTCAGCAAAGTTATTATTCACCGCATTTGTGTCTTTCCTTTATTATAACTCCTCAACAAGAGCTTTCCCATTGTCCTAACTGTTTTCCAATGTCATTATGAAGTTGATCTAGATTATGTTGCGTCAGTCAACCTTTGGACTGTCAGTATAAATACATTCCATTACATACACTGCAGTATGTACAATCGAGCAGAACTCTACAACTCAAGAAATGTGTTGCTCAGCTGTTGTTCCACATGATGTGTTATGTGTATTATGTGAAAGCTCCTCACTATATGAAATGTTATATCTAAGTGTATGTGTATTGTAGGACAGATGAATGTCAGCGTGTGGGCGTAGATGTAACATCAGTGTAAACACACAGCAGACATGGAACAGCGTCCGTTTGTCCATTTCCTGCCTCCCTGGTTAAGGCTAAATGCTGACATGGATGACCCGGGTATGTCTTCTGGGGATACACTATATATACAGAATGTTTATTTTGTGTGTGTGTGTGTGTGTGTGTGTGTGTGTGTGTGTGTGTAAGCAAGCAGCACTGGCCACCAGCTACAATGAAGATAACTAAATATAACCAAAACACTGTATGCACTATAAACACACACAATGTTTTCCACTATTTTTTATACTTATACCACTGCTTCAACATAAATGTATCTTATATATATCATATATTTATCCATATTGAGAGTCATTTTCATGTTCATGTTTGAGTTGCAGAAACTGTCCACACGCCTGGAATGTCTTTTTTCCAGTCTTGGAAGCTGTACGCAGGGCCGTAACTACACCTGGTGACAATGAGGTTATATCATTTGTATTCTGTCCGGGAATTAAGGGGTTTTAGCCACAGTCCGCAATAAAAAACAATTTTTAAATAGGCTGATGCCAGTATTACTTAGACTTAATGTATTTAAAATTGACAACTTTTAAACCGTTACCAGAATTCAGCATTTGTCCACCAATATGTGAGCCACCCCTCAGTCCAAGCCACGTACTTCCATCTGCAGGAAAGGTATATCATTGGGAATTTCTATAGCTTAAGTGCTGTGACCAGTCTACATCAAGTGTTGCTGTACCCAGGCACCATATTGTTTTTGTATCTGGTTTGTTGGTTAGTCTATAACGAGATGCAAGAAATGGAGATGCAATTAAAACATTTGTTTTGGTGACTCAGAGTTGAATTAAAGTGACCACAGTTTTTTATGACAGCCTTTTCTCTTCATAAAGTTTTCAAGTCATGACTAATTGCTTGTTTTGTGCTCCAGGGAACAAAAATAAAACGCATGCCACTGTGTGTGAGCATCTGTTTGTGTGTTGGATAGAACTTTGGAGAAAGGCTGTGTTGTGTTTCTGTCTGGAAAGAAGGTTGCAGCACTGATTGAATCCCAACTGAATCTGTTATTCCTTACAGGATACCTGACACTGATTACATGTCATACATTAAAATCCATTGACTTGTTAACTCTCCTTTTTAGAATTCCTTTTACTTGTTTTCTTGGCTTTATGGTTGTTGATGTTGTTTTTGTTACTAGCAATTGTAGAACTGACAATACATGTAGGATTTTTACTCAGTACTACTGCTACCTCTGGTTCTGCTACTACAGCCACCACTCCATTTTTTGACAGATAGCTTGTACAGCAAAAACAGCACAACAACAACACTCTCTGTCCATTGAGACTGTGGCGAGCAAGATCATTCTAATGACCCTTCAACTCCCTGTGGCCTGTGAGCTCCTCTAATAGGAATGGTTCATGTCTACGTGTTAGTGTGACATGGTTATGATATCCTTTTATACTCTGATGACAGTATCTGTCTAAATTCCTGCAGTGATTATCAGGTCATTCCATTCACACTCCTCAACAATAATCAAAGCTGAACTACAGTTAACTAGCTCAGCATTCACTTCCATTCACTTGATGCTGGCTCCTTGTCCTAAGTCTACACAATTCCTTAAAGATACTCCATTTCCATACTTTTCTCCAGCTCATTACTAATATTTTGAAATAACAAGCAAGTCATGATTGATAATAATTGAAATGATTTGACGATATAATTAGTGACGTGGGATGACATTTTTGAAATAAACCTTGGAGTTTATCTTTTGAAAAACACATGAACTTTCAGCTAAAGAAATGTAATTTCATTGATTAACAGATAAAAATGTGCTGAAGAGAGTGGGTAAACCTAATGGATACTATAGTATATTACCATGGCAAGCATACCTTATTCCTGCTGGACTGTGGGAAATCCGTCAGTATAATAGGAATCTACTGAGGATGTTTCCAGAAACACCCTACCCTTAAGTACAACATGTAATAAATATCTGCAAGATATTGTATGCCCATAGGTCCTGATAATTATCCCTCACAATGTGCAGAAGCTTTCCATCACCAACTATGTCATCACCTGTCACCTCCTCTCAGTTCCCTCAGTCTGATTAGTCAGCAGGATGAAATAAGTCTTTGCAGTGAAGACAGAGAGCTGTTTGAATGTGGGTGGGTGTAAGGAAGCCTGACCAGAGAGGCTAGGAAAGTGGTAGGAGGCGCAAAAACTTGGTCCAGGTTTGAAAAGGTGATTTATTGGCACCATGCTACATGTGTAACAAAAAAAGTATACAATCAAACAAAAACAACTAACTTAGCTTAATTGAATAAAATATAACTCATAATAACAGAACTGAGATTACATAACATCGAGACAAATGGTGTGTTTTCACCCACTATGTCACAGTGGGGAATGTGGATGTAATCATGTAACAGAGGAAACATACATATGTACTCAAAGACCTCAGCCCCATTCTGAGTGTGTCCAGTGAACAACAGGAAGGACTCCCTGTGTTGTGGTAGTTTGAGTACACTAGTTTCTTGATTTTGGAAACCTAGATTTATGTTTTGAATTATGTTTGTTTAATGTGTTCTTGACATTTGATGAATACAGAGGGAGCATATTTGCGCAGTTGAAATGAATCCTATGTATGAAACCTATTAATGTATACTGTATGAATATACAGTATCAGATATAGATGGAACCAATGCCTTCTTGGCTCATAACACAAATACTTAAAGCCAGGAACACTGCCAAAAGTCTTAAAGGATACATAAACAATTTTTGAGTAGTTTGTCAGTTTAACAATAGTTTAGTATAGTAGTTCCCATATGAACATTAAAAGTTTTTCTTCCTGTAATCATTCTTGTTCATATTGGCCATTAGGAGATCCCTTTCTAATGTGATTCTAATGGAAGTGATGGGGGACAAAATCTAAAGTCTTAACTAATTCTGAAATTAATCTGTGGCTAATATGATGCTTGGGCAGTCTGTTTGACAAATCAAGTGGAGTCTTTTTAGTACAAAATTCCCCTATTTTTGTTTCTTTCCCTTTTTTAAAAAGGAAACACTGTCTGTGGAAATGTAGAGGGAATGTTGTTCCACAGAATGAGCATTAGATTTTGGGAGTGCATTAAAAAAGGTTCTCTTTAGCGCCAGTATGAACAGGTGTATTGATTACAGCAAACAAAACATGTTTTAATATTTGATGGGCAGTCTGGATCTGTGACTGCAGGCCATCTAATTCCCCCCATGTTCCTGCTCCACACTCACTGCTGCAGTTGTTATTATTATTAGTCTGATTTGTTGTCTCTCCTCCTGCTCTGTTTCCCCTCTCCCCCTCTCTCCTCCCCTTTCAACCCAACTCGGTCGATGCAGATGGCCGCCCACCCAGAGCCTGGTTCTGCTCGAGGTTTCTACCTGTTAAAAGGGAGTTTTTCCTCACCACTGTTGCCAAGTCCTGCTCATGGTGGGAACTGTTGGGTCTCTGTAAATAATATTTCAAAGAGTATGCTCTAGACTTACTCTATGTGAAAAGTGTCTTGAGATAACTTTTATGATTTGGCGCTATACAAATAAAATTGACTTGACTTGACCGCACACTGCATCTTGTCCCTACTGTCTGGTGACCTGCTCCCTAAATTCTTTTTTCACAGAGCACTGAAGACTCTCCAGGCCCTTTAAAAATCAGCAGTTAATGTTTAATTTAAGTTTAATCACAGTTTAAGGCATTGTTGGAACAACTCTAATGGATTTGAAGTAATGTGTTTTTTATATATATATATTTTTTTTTTACCATTTTCATATGAACTGTGAACTCCACCTATATATTTGAGCACTTTTTCTCATTTATCCTAAACACCCAGTGTCAGAAAGTATTTGTAGGGATTATTAAGGGAGTAGGGAGTATTAAGTGGTGGGTCTTCTCCTGAGGAAGTGACAAATTGGGCAATCTTGACCTGACCTTACACAACTTTTTCTGTGACTTAAACTTATATAAACAAATGTATATTCTGAAGGTAAGGGGTCTATTTTTAATATCAGTTCTGAGTAAGGCCTTAGTCTCTGTCAGTACCTCATAGTATCATACATAAGCCATGTTAATGCAGCCAGAGCACTGAGGGATTAGAAAGGGCTGTTATGTTTGTTCCAAATGTCCTGCAGCCAATAATTAACAGTCTCAGACGAGACAGAGTAAGCAACATTTACTGTGTTTGCTTATGTTCATGCATGACCATTTGTGTGAGTTGTATAATTTCCCCTCTTTTCATTAGACTGTGTATATGATACAGTATAATCAGCGTGTATGACACTGCTACTAAGACTGTTAGCTCAGCAGAATACACTACCTTCTTTCCCATTCTGCAGTATTTGGTAGAATGTGCTGTCATTTTAAAATGTATAAATAAAAAATAAATAAACTCTATATTTTAACTTATGATGTTTCAGAAATGTTGAAATAATGGAAAGGATTAATGTATTGTCCACATGATGTATAGTTTATTTACTATGTAAACATATATTTCATGGTGCCCTCTGCCTCGTTGTGTATTCAGCTGAATGTTGCTGAATGTAGAAATTCCATTGGCTCTTCACTGTGCCCTCTCACTGTTTCAAACATTCCAGAGGTGAGTGGAGGTCGTGGTGGTAGCTCAGAGCTCTAACACATTACTCTACATGGCAAGTGCATATTTCATTACACGTATAATTGTATATATTTTCACATCATACCCACCCTACCACAGTCTGAGGGTCATCTTAGAGCTGTGTTTTTCTGGAGAAGAATCATTCCTGAAATCTGTTGGTTCTGCTCTTGGGGTCAAAGACCAGAATGCTCCTACAACCAGTTTTAAATAAGGTTTTCTACATACTAGTTTCTCTTTTATTCCCGTTACCCTTAGCTTCTCTTCTTTGTGATTCTTCTTTGTCATTGCTGGATTCAGGAGGATCCAGACCAACTTACTTCGGTACACATTCCCCACAGCTTTTTCCAGTTATGCGAGTGATGTAGTAGACCTCTGCTGCGCTTGAGAGCGCTCCAATACTTGCTCTTGGACTGCATGATGTAATAAGATATCATGTAATTTAAATGTCACTATCATGTAATAAAAGTCAAAGTAATACCTAGGCTTTAATTAATGATACTTTTATGCAAATAACACTGGTTTAGCATATAATGTAAGTAATTACATGTCAGTGGAGCAGGTGAACATTTTTTAAGTTCCTGGGAATCAACATCACAGGGAACCTGTCATGGACATCTCACATCTCCACCCAGAAACAGATGTGTTTTTTAAGGAAACATAAGAAAGCAAACTTCCAACGCCAAGTTCTTGTCAACTTTTACAGAGGAGCAATAGAAAGCATCCTGACTGGAAACATCACTAATTGGCATCGGATGTGCAAGACCTGGGACAGGAGGGCTCTGCAGAGGGTGATTAAAACTGCTCAGTACATCATTGGTGCCCATCTACCGAGCATCAGTGAAATCAGTGAGGTGAGGTGTCTGCAGAGCCTAAAGGATATAAAAGACCACACCCACCCAGCAACAGCCTGTTCACTTGCTGCTGTCTGTCTAGAGATACAGAAGTATCCACTGCCATACCACCAGACTACAGAGCAGCTTCTTTCCTCAACTCATCTTCCACACTCCATCTCATTGTACAACCCTGTGTTAACCTTGTGTCCTTGAGTTCCACCAGAATATATTTAAACACACTGCTTCTCACCAGACTGCTGGCTGAACAATCTTTAGCATGGTTTGTTTTTAAAAATATTTTTTTGAATCTGTGATCTTGGGAAGGTTATCCAGTCAAAAAGATGACCAATCAAAATTATGAGTCAATGGTGTTTTAAATCAAATCCTAATCTGTTTAGATTCTTTCCTCATCAAAATATTTGTGACTCACGTTTGACTTAAGTCCAACTTACGTGACATGACTTCACACGTCTGGTCACAGCCAGCTGGAAAAAAGAGAACATGCATATTAAATCTGCAACCTCTAATTAGAGAGATGTGATGTATATTTTAAATTGTCTTTACCAGGAAAACAACAAGATTATTTGCAGATGTTGAAAGTAACTCAGTTCAGTTACAGAAGTACAGTTTTGGTGTTACTTTTGATTCTACTTGAGCATTTATTTTTGCTACTTTTTACTTCTACTCCACTACATTTCATCAACAAAATAATGTTTAGCTTATGAACTTTGGGTTTCAACTAAAGAAATGGTATTTTCATACATATATGAGGCATAGTTATAGATTAAACTGCCTGATATCATTAGTCTGAATATCTCCACCTCAAACAGCTACATGTAGATGCTTACATGTTACTGTGTCAGTAAACACAATAAACTAATTTTATTATAAAATAATCTCCACAAATCTCTCTAATAAGCACAGTTCTGCATAACAAAAAAGTATGTTGCGCTGATTATACATTTTGTGCTTTTACTTAACTTATAAATAGGGTGTCTAAACTACAGCCCTCAAAAGTGCCTAAATTAAACGCTTAAGGGTTTGGGCTTTTTAATGATGAAACTGATGCACAATAACAGGCAGACGTTATCAACCACTCAGATGTGCGCTGGCTTAGTCGGGGGACAGTTCTGAAGCATTCTATTCTCTGAAATCTCGCAAAAAAAGTCCCAGGCTGTTTGAACTGAGCAAACATGAGCTGGAAGAACTCACTTTTGTAGTTTACAGGCCATCTGAATGCACACGTGAAATATTTTGTTGCAAATCTTTTGAGGAGCTAATCAGTGATGACAGAAATATATATATAGCATAAATTATCACCAGTTTCCCAACCCCAATGTTTCTGTGAAAATGAGGAAATATGTGAATATGCTCACATCACTGATCACAGAATTTAACCAGCACTTTCAAGATTTTGCTGCCATTGAGAAGGACATGAACATGTTCTCAAATCTTTCCTCTGTTAATGTGGAAGGAGTACAAAAGGACGTGCAGTTGGAGCTTATTGAAATGCAGTTCAGCTGTTTATTTGGTTCCACATACATATATGAACAAACATTGTCTCCTATGACACTGAGCAAGAGCAGACTGAACACCAAGATGACAGAATCTCCATTACAAGACTTAGACCTGACTTGACAGCAATTCATCAGTTGAAGCCCTAAAACAACTACTCCCATGAGTAATATTATCTACTGAGTGAAATTTAATAGCAATAAAATCATCAGCAAGAGGACAGCTAAAAGTGCTTTAAACTCATTAATTAAGATAGTCTCTAAAATTAAAAGGCTCATGGCCCAGGACTATAGTACATATTTTTCTTTTCTCCAAAAAGGACATGTCCTGATCAAAGGTTACTCCTAGATTCCTTACAGTGGTGCTAGAGGCCAAGGCAATGCCATCTAGAGTAACTATATCTATAGATAGTGTGTCTCGCAGGTGTTTAGGACCCAGAACAATAACTTCAGTTTTGTCTGAGTTTAACAGCAGAAAATTGCAGGTCATCCAGTCTTTTATGTCCTTAATACATGCCTGAAGCTTGGCTAACTTACCGGTTTCATCTGGCTTTATCGATAAGTATAATTGAGTATCATCTGCATAGCAGTGAAAGTTTATGGAGTGTTTCCTAATAATACTGCCCAAAGGAAGCATATACAAGGTGAACAAAAGTGGTCCAAGCACCGAACCTTGTGGAACTCTTTGTCTAGCTTCCGTGTGCACGGAGGACTCATCATTTACATGGACAAACTGAAATCTATCTGATAAATATGACTGAAACCACCTTAGTGCGGGCCCTTTGACGCCAATCAAATGCTCCATTCTCTGTAATAGGATACAATGGTCAATGGTATCGAAAGCGGCACTAAGATCTAACAGAACAAGTACAGAGACAAATCCTATATCTGACGCAATCAAAAGGTCATTTGTCTCTGTGCTATGATGCTCTCTAATCCTGACTGAAAATTCTCAAATAAACTATTGCTGTTTAGAAAGTCACATTGACGACCACTTTCTCAAGGATTTTGGAGAGAAAGGGAAGGTTAGGCATAGGTCTATAATTGGCTAAAACCCCTGGATCATGCATAGGTTTTTAAGAAGAGGTTTAATTACAGCTACTTTGAAGGACTGTGATACATAGCCTGTTAATAAAGACAGATTGATCATGTCTAGTAAAGAAGTGCTAAGGGTAGAACTTCTACTTCTAAATTTAGCTATAGCACTATCAGAGAGGCATCTACTGAAGGAATGTTTGCCTAATGGCCTGTAGTCCAGTAACATAAATTTAAAAGTTATTAATGAAGACTGATAAATAAGATTTTGTGGGAAGACTATTAAATATTCAATTTCGATTCCATATGACAGAACAAGATTGAGGGTGTTGTTAAAACAGTGAGTGGGTTTGTTTACACTCTGACAGAAGCCAATCGAATCTAGTAGTGAGATAATTGCAGAACTAAGGCTATCATTATCGACGTCCATGTGAATATTAAAATCACCTACAATAATGACTTTATCTGTTTTGAGGACTTAACTTGTTAAAAACTCTGAGAATTCGGCTAAAAATTCGGAATACGGACCAGGAGCGCGGTACACTATGACAAATAGAATTGGCTGTACGTTGGGTGTGAAAGACTAAGAACAAGGCTTTTGAAAGTTAAAACTAAGTTTAGGTTTAGGGTTGATTAATAAGCTAGAGTCGAAGATGGCTGCAACTCCACCTCCTCGGCCAGTGCCTCGAGGAATGTGAGTATTAATGTGACTAGGAGGAGTGGACTCATTCAGGCTAACATATTCTTCCTGACACAGCCAAGTTTCAGTCAGGCAAAATATATCCATATGATAGTCAGATATTAAATCAGTGACTAACACAGCTTTATACGACAGAGATCTAATGTTTAAGAGTCCACATTTAATTATCTTATTTGGTTGTACCACTACACTGGTAGTTTTTATTATGTTTTTACGAGTAACTCCTCTTCTGTTTGAATTTGAATTAAATAATTGAAGTGGTCAGGGGGCAGACACAGTCTCTATGGGATTTTTTACGGGGGTTTGGGTGGGTAACCGCTCTAATGGAAGCGCATAGAAGCGTGTAGGACTGCAGCTCTGCTTCCTGGTCTGAACTCTGGGTTGTTACGGTGTGGGACCACTAATAAACTTGGTCAGATTTCTGGCTATGAGAGCTACACCATCCAAAGTAGGATGAATGCCATCTCTCCTCATCAGACCAGGTCTCCCCCAGAATGTGGTCCAATTATCTATGAGGCCCACATCGTTTGCTGGACACCACCTTGACAACCAGCGGTTGAATGACGACATGCAGCTATACATGTCATCACTGGTCAGATTTGGCAGGGGTCCAGAGAAAACTACGACATTGTCTTTGCGTATTTACACACCGACTCCACGTTAATTTTGGTGACTTCCGATTGGCGTAATTGGGCGTCATTACCGCCCGACGTGAATTACGATTTTATTGTATGTACGTTTGTCTTTTGCCAGCAGTTTTAAATTTGACTCAACGTCGCACGCTCTGGCCCCGGGGATACACCTCACTATGGCCACTGGTGTCGCTAATTTCACATTTCTCAGGATTGAGCTGCCAATTATCAGAGTTGGTTTCTCAGCAGGTGAGTTGCTGAGGGCGGAGAATCTGTTGGAAACATGAAGGGGTTGGTGGTGAACCGTGGGTCTCTGCTTGGGGTTATGCTTCCTTCAGACAGTCACCCAGCCGCCCTGATTGCCCAGCTGCTCGGGAGCTGATTTTATTGTTTTACTGGTACTTTATCTAAGCCCTACCACCAATTGACTGTTCAAACAGCTTAAAACAATCTAAGCTTATGTTTTCCTCAAAAGACAACTATAGTAGTTGCTTTTCCAAAAGAAGAGGAAATTTGGGGTTGCCATTAGAAAATCAGGAAGTGTAAGTGTTAGGTGTAGGCAGACTGCTACTATTTAATTCTGTCTCGTTTTAGTATACTGACACTCATTTGTAGAAAGATCTACGTGAAACTATACTGAGAGTGTGAACATTTTCTCATCCCACTGGCATTTTGTTCTTGTTTGTGAAATACACTTTTCATTTGGATGAAAATTAAATGTATTTTTGAAATAACAAAAAACGCAAAAATGGGCATAAATCATCCAAGTTAACAACTCTTGTGGTCTTCATTGTCTCTCTACCTCCTCTCTCCCCAACCAACACTGACAGGCTTCCAACAGAGAAGAATGACAGGAGAGAGAGAGAGAGAGAGAGAGAGAGAGAAAGAGAGAACACTGGGCTATATGCATGACTGAGCCATTTATTGTGTAAGAACCATAAAGTGTAAAACTTACTACAAAAACGGCACCTATGGAATGGCATCTCCAAAGCATTCCAATAAAACAATTAGATTAGAAAACAAAAAGATTAGCTTGGCTCAGCACAGGGACAGTTCTGTGGATGAATTTTGATCAGCTAATAGTGAAGCAGTTTAGTGAGCACAGAAAACCTCCTGACCTCAGGCTTATCCCCCTCTGAGCAACATGGCTCCTTCAGGACACCTGAAACAAGCAAACTTCTGTTCATTTTGTCCATTTGAATTAAAGTTATTAAATATTAAAAACATGTTTATTTTTACTTTTTATATTTATACTTTCCATTAAACATAAATAATACCACTTTTAAATTTCTTTTTAAATATCAATTTTCTTTGAAATATCTTATATTGTGGTTTGTTGAGTGGCATGTAATGCTACTAATGTTATCAAGTATCTTTTCTAATAAGAGCAACTACAGTGACATGGAAATCACACGTAGACACAAAGGAGATAGATAATCTTGGCTGTGCTTTAGAGGACCACCAAGAACAAATGCCAGTCTATTCTGTGCTTTCAAAGATACCTTATTTTAACAATACACACAGGGAGAAAGGCACCTCCCTGAAAACCCACACGTTCAGAAGAGAAATCAAAAGGTGGGGAGACTTCATGTTTCACAGCACAGACTGGATGTTTCTGCTGCCTTTTGCATCAACAGGAAGAGGGTTTCATGGTTGTGTGTTGACGACAAAAAGCCCATGCAAAAGAAGTATGGGCTTCACTCTATGCATCTATGTAGACAGGCCTATCATCTGTACAATAATCTTACACGTAAATTGAACCAGCTTGACTTAGAGTTGTAATGGTCAGTATTACTCCCCAGGCAGAGCATCCATCCAGTCAAGCCAGTCAGTTTACTGCTATTGCGACTTGCTGACTCAGTCTTGTTAGGGAGAGTCAAGCCAGGCCACAAACAGAAAGAGCTGCAACTTTCTCATGTAAAACCACTGGATACTGTACACAGTGTGTGTGTATGTGCGTGTTTGCATGTATTTGTGTGTGTATGTGCGTGTAAGAGGTTGTACACATGGCATAGTTTTTTCTGCACAGTCAGTGCTGTTCTCGAGCATGCAATTGATTGTGCTGTGGCTTTGCCAGCCAAAAGCAGTTAAAAATACCCAGCCCAACCAAATGAGGTGCAATTTGTTTGTTTCTCTTCAAGCCTGTAAAGTGGAACCATGTGAAGCAAAGACTTATATCTCCTAAAGGCTGTTTTCTTTCTTGTCTTCTTTGAAAATAATTGGAAAACTCGATATTCTAGTTACCACATTTCAAACATAATTACAAGCTGTGAGCATTGTTTTCTTGTCTGATGTGGTCCCATGTATTTTTTTCCTCTGGTATAAAAAGAGCTAAACAAGTATGAATAGTTTTTTTCTGTCTTCATCCTAATTTGTTTCAAAACTGCCCTTTTATTCAAGTACTGTAGGCCAGTAAACGTTGAAGCAAGCTCCAAATTAAACTGAGTTTTAGAATGCAGAGGTTGAATGTCTGATACTAGAGAGAGACAACCATTTTAGCCTTCTTTTAGTGTTCATGATTCTGTCTGTTGGAGTGTACAACAACTGCAGTGTCAGTAGAAACTCATTTTTGCCTCATACCACATGCCCTTGCTCTTCAGAACAAAGGTGATGAAAGATCGTCTGTCCTCCCCAGACTCCAGTGAGCTGCTCTTTGGACAACGCCCCTGCAGTCACAGTGTGGTGAGGTGGCTGACATGAAGCCCGGCAGTAACTCTATTGAAAACTATAATCATCAAAAACTGTAATCACAGGCTGAGGTTTTGAGCGTGGTATAATCTCTCCTCTGTCAGCCTGAGAGCATTTTCATCATGGGGAGAAACAGGAGAGCTGGCTGGTGTTTAGGGTGTGGTTCCATTTTCAACATCGACACAAAGTTTTGAGGTACAGTATATGATAAAAGGTTTCATCATATTTGATAAAATCATCACACAAATATCTATTTCTGCAACTGTTTTCATATGTCAAATAACTGAATGAGGGGAGATCCCGGAGTTGTTTTTCATTAGTTATAAGTGTGGAATAACGGTCATCATTATTTTGAACAGGAAAAGGCAGCAGTGTATGAAAATTGCAAGTGTTTGTGTATGTTGGCAGTTGTTAATATTGCCCTGCCAGGTTAGGGTTGTATTTATTTGATTAACATACAACCTATAAGCCATTTTACTACTTACCCACTGTAGTTGTCCAAGTTCAACTCCATAATCACTAGCTGCCAATAAAATCACATTTGAATTATTTTTATGTGTTTACCAAATAATCTCAACTCAAAAGTCCACTTCCTAGCTTTTCCTGAGCTTTCAATCAAATCTTACAGTCCTCATCAACAATTGGAATTGGCTCAGTTGTTATCACATAGACTAAGTATGGAACTTTGGTTTCATAATAACAGAATTGCAATTCCTGTCTCTGTCCAAACATGGTCGGTCAAATGTGAATGTCCTCCTATCTACTGATTCCTGGTCGGTGACCTTTGACTGAGCAGGTCTGCACAAACTACTCATACATACTAATGCTTTACTTTTGTATATGGTATACCATGATACAATAATATACAATATATAATATCTGGGGAACTACTTTATGTAATTCGATGCCATTGTCATTTTGACTATTTGGTTGAATGTAGCTTACTGTTGACAGCAATATAATCATCCAGACAGGGAAAATCTCACTTAGGGTTCAAATTCAAATTGCTACCTTAAATATGTTATTATTATTATTATTATTATTATCATTATTATACTGCAGCTGATTTAGATATGTTTAGAAACATTTAAAACAACATAACTTTTTAAGTGATTGGCAGAGATGGAAAGAGTACCAGAATACTGAACCCAAGTTAAAGTCACATCATATAGCTGCAAGCTCCGGAACAGGCAGGTATGACCTTGACTATAGATTGTTTAGTCAAGGAAGAATTGTCAAGTGGAGGGAAGTAACTAAGGATATTTACTTAAGTAAAGTACAGATACAAATTTGTACTTAAGTAGTTCCCTTTCATGACACATACTACTACCTGTATTTCAGAGGGAAATATTGTCATTTTCTCTTCACACATTATCTGACAGCTACATTTACTAATTTCTTTGTAGATTAAGACCTTTTAATTAGACAATTAATCCATAAACTGATCAGTCAATTATCAAAAAATTAGTCAGTGACTGTTTTCATTACTGGCTAAGTGTGTATAAACTAAACAATAAATGGATTAATGAAGAAAATGACCAGCAGATGAATCCATAATGGAAATAATCATTAGTTGCAACCCTGTATAAAATAGTTATGAATTAGCTCCACTTCAATCAAGAGTGCAAGAGTTTAATGCTAGCCTGGAACCAGACAAATCTGCAAGCTCATGTTTTACTTGTTCTGGTAGGTACATCTGGCTCCCCTCCCAATCAAACAAATTCGTAGTTTCAGGTATCTGGCTGAGCCAACCACAAGCGTTTAATACGATGACTCACAGAGAGGAGAGCCCTTCAGGCCTCTTTGTAAATATCCAAGATGGCTGCTGCCTATGCGAAGCGTTCCCCGAACGGCTTCAGAGAAGTATTAAACGGACTGGACGGTACATTTTCTCTAAAAGAACAAAAAACAACAGCACTTAAACTTTATGTTAATATGAAATATGTGTTTGCCGTACTTCTGACATGACGTTACTGGCGACTGGCCATTAGAGAGAACGCAGGTTTAAGGCACTTCCGCATTGGCTTCACTTTTCAGACCTGTAGGTTGCCGCATGGATATACTATAGTCAAGTCAAGTCAAGTCAAGTCAATTTTATTTGTATAGCGCCAAATCATAACAAAAGTTATCTCAAGACACTTTTCACATAGAGTGGGTCTAGACCATACTCTTCAAAATGTTATTTACAGAGAGCCAACAGTTCCCACCATGAGCAAGCACTTGGTGACAGTGGCGAGGAAAAACTCCCTTTTAACAGGTAGAAACCTCGAGCAGAACCAGGCTCTGGGTGGGCGGCCAACTGCATCGACCGAGTTAGGTTGAAAGGGGAGGAGAGAGGGGGAGAGGGGAGACAGAACAGGAGGTGAGACAACAAATCAGACTAATAATAATAACAACTGCAGCAGTGAGTGTGGAGCAGGAACATGGGGGCAGTAGACGGCCGGCAATCACAGATCCAGAATCTACAGCTCCAGAGGCAGAAATACCTGCAGAAAGTGAGAAGGCCAAAAAGCGCAGAAAGCACAAGAACTACCTGGAAGAGGTGGAGTTAGTAACATGTATTAGTGGGATAAGAATGCGTACAGATAGAGAGGGAGAGGAGGAGAGAGAAGCTCAGTGTGTCATAGGAAATCCCCTCGGCAGTCTAAGCCTATAACAGCATAACTAAGGGATGGTTCAGGACTCACCTGAGCCAGCCCTAACTATAAGCTTTATCAAAAAGGAACGTTTTATAAGGAATTACAATAATCCTATACTATACAATAGTAAACATAGGGTAGGATATCTTTGGATTTATTATATAAACTCATACGGGGCATTTCTCTGAATTGAGTATGAGTTCAATTTTCAAAGTCTTCACACAGTCAGCACAGCAGCTGTCACTGTAGAGTGAACTGTGAATCACTTTTCATTGCTTTTACACAAAATGAATTCAATGACCACATCTTTCAAATTTCATGAACTGTTTTCGGTAACACTTTATTGGAAGGGGTGTGTATAAGACTGACATGACAGCTGTCATGAATATTAAGGAGTCTTAATGAATGTGTATGACTGCTGTCATTAAGTTTCATTCAATCAATTATGTCATTTTTAATGCAATGTTGACATTGTTTGGGATGTCTCTTTATGACAACTTGACATTAATCAAGACAACATAAATAAACAGCCATAGCAGGCTGAGTTTTCAAACTTAAAGAAACTATTTAATTGTATGTGTTGACAATACATTAATCTGTCATATGTGTTGGTTTTGACATTAGCTGTCATGAGACCATCATAACTGTGTCATGAATATTGGTATAATTTAGACCTGAAATTTGAAATATGTGAAGTTTTGGAAAAGTGAGCTTAGAAGAAGTGTGACAATTGTTAAAACAAATGTAAATACATTTCCCTGATGATACTTTTGTACTTTCACTTGTTTAACTTTTAGGCTTTTATATAGTGTTATTAAAAAGTGAAGGATCACTTCCTCCACTACTGGAATAGTCATGCTCAACTTTTAAGCCAAAATTATCAAGAAGCCAGTGGTTATCAGAATCATGGAAAGTCAGAGCTAAACAGTGTAGGGGGAATATTCAGAACAGACCCACATCTGGATGAACACACTCTGTCTGGTGGTGTGGACTAATACAATTGGGAGAGAAGACACACTGCTGCAGCCTTATCAGCTTTTACTGCCAGTTAACTCCGGGTGAGACTGAGGACCCAAGATTTGCTTGTTCATTGTAGGTCATTTTCCCTACTTTAAACCACAACCTGCTCTATTCTGCTTCATGTTGAGATAACACTACGTGGACAGCAGCAGCCTGTGATGTATGGTACAGGCTGTCAGTAGGACTGGAGCCTGAGGTGGTGCTGTTGCACCCTGCAGAATGACTCATTCAAAATGTCTTGCAAGGGCTGTCTGAAAAATACCTTAAGAGCAGTAGGTTATACTTCAAGTCTAGTGAAGTCAAGTTTAGATTAGATCAGAACAAATATTTAAGGTAATCATTTTAATGTTTACCTCCGTTTTGGCCTTATAATCAGTGGTTTAGATAAGATGGTTAGAAAGCTGAGACTGTGAACTTGTTTAAGACTTTGTCCTTTGTACAAGAGAGGGAAAGAGAGAGAAAGGGAGAGTCACAGAAAATGTGTGTGTGTGAGTGTGTTTGTATGTGCGCGCATGTGTGTGTGTTTCGGGGGGTGGGACACAGTCAACAGCCAAAGCACTTAGCTATAAAAGGGATAATTTCTTTGTTTCTGCTTCATGCTGACTGCACTGCCTGGAAACCCCAAAGAATTTCACAAGGCATTTAGGACCCAGGAACATGATAACTAGAAAACCAAATAAATTGCCTCAGCTCCAAACAATTGCTTTTCAAGACTTTCAGACTCTTTCTAATGACTTCACCTCTCAACCTTTTCAAAGCACATACATTTTCTTTAGTAGATTTCATCTTTATTATTATCCTGCACACATTTCTAGCCTTTTACTACTACTATTGACACCACTGCTACTGTTTATAGCTGCTGCTATTGTTAATGTAGAGAGATCTTTCCAGATTTAAAGATCCTCATTTCAAAAGGACTAGAGCCATCCTGGAAACAGGGATAGAGGTGTTTAAGCATCTCAAGGAAATTGAATCGAACGCAGCTGGACTAGATAACTATGACCTGGATGAATGAGAACAGTCACAGGCATGTTTAAGCATGTTCACTTAAAACAAGTTACTAGTAGCAACCTCACAGCTGACCCTCTCCATGGTGTTTCATAGTGTGGTAACTGTATAAAGCTGTGTTCAGACGTCAGTGCTGCATGAAAAAAGTGCAACCCACTCATTAAACTCAATAGGACCACTGTGTTTAACCTGGTTTGACTTTTGCCGTAATGTAAGGTACTTTCCAGAGATGGCTATGACTGTATTGCTATATCTGTAGCTATTTGATACATGTAAGTATAGTGATCTATTACATAACTGGAATTACAGCTTTTAGCATTTGCTTAGTCACATCTCTCTATACAAGTTAACTTTTTCAAAACTCTTCAGACAGCAGAGGTCAATGTGGACTAAACTGTGGATCACTTTTCATTTATTTTACACAAAATGAAGCTCAGCGTATGTTCAATCAGGAAGACTCTCTGCATGTCTCTATGCATGTCATTCACATATATCTCTGTCTCTCCTCTCCAGCTGTCTTTTCATCAGCTGATCTATGTGCATTTAGTCTTCCGCTAAACCAATCAGATAACGCTGCTGTTCTCCTCTCTACTGCTGTCAGCTGTCATTTCAGAATGTAATCCTTGCAGAAGTCACATTACCTCCTTTGGTTTCTGTAGCAAAACTGATGTCCATCTCCTGCTGGTTCTCCTGCTCACACAGACCTGGACCTTTTGATTCTTGCAGATCCATTAAGCAGCTTATTGAGGATCTTGAGACACGGAATGTGTTTCCGTGTCTCAAGCTGCGAGTAGCCATTTCCTGTGCTACCACTGGGAATACATGGTTGACAGTTCCAATTTAGCCAGCATCTTCTGGGGCCTCGATCATCTGTGGTTACAGCAGCTCTCCAGCGTGCCCCTGGTGCATAACTCCATCTGGCAAGGGAACCAACATGGTTCAAAATGTAATGTAACATCTCTCCTCAAAATTAAATGTACATATCGATCCATCTTCTCCCCAGGGGTCAGTGTTCATAGACACCTTCTCTTGCATTTGGGTCAGGCCACTTATTTATCAGTTTGGGTTCCAAGGCGCTTGTCCAACAATGCTATTTTCACCCAGGTGTTTGTAGCCAACAATGCTATTTCTTAAATGTTTTTAAATGCAAATAGACACTCTATTTATGTTTAAAGACATATATATTAGAGATAGGCCTGTATTCCGTTCCTCTAACATCCTATAATCAAAAGTGGGCGCATATTTAGGGCAGTATCGTTAACAGCGATAAACAGCATGGCTGCACACTGGAAAGTCTCTCATAGCAGAGCTGCTGACGTTAGCTAATGTTACAACCCACACAGAGACTCTCTCAAAGCTCCACCACATTCCCTGTCTTTCTAATGGAGAGACTTACTTTAGCATTTTATGGCTGGTTAGCTCTGACTACCAACTTTATGTTGCTGTCCATGCTACACAGAGCGGTGGTCAGTCTGTCCCCTGACCAATCGGAAGTCACCAAAATTAATGTGGAGTCGGTGTGTAACTACGCAAAGACAATGTCGGACTCCGTAGTTTTCTCTGGACCCCTGCCAAATCTGACCAGTGATGACATGTATAGCCGCATGTCGTCATTCAACCGCTGGTTGTCAAGGTGGTGTCCAACAAACGATGTGGGCCTCATAGATAATTGGACCACATTCTGGGGGAGACCTGGTCTGATGAGGAGAGACGGCATTCATCCTACTTTGGATGGTGCAGCTCTCATAGCCAGAAATTTGTTTTCCAAGTTTATTAGTGGACCCACACCGTGACAACCCAGAGTTCAGACCAGGAAGCAGAGCTGCAGTCCTACACGCTTCTCTGCACTTCCATTAGAGCGGTTACCCACCCCAAACCCCGTAAAAAATCCCATAGAGACTGTGTCTGTCCCCCGACCACTTCAATTAATTAATTCAAATTCAAACAGAAGAGGAGTTACTCGTAAATACTTAATAAAAATTAAAACTACCAGTGTAGTGGTACAACCAAATAAGATAATTGAAATGTGGACTCTTAAACATTAGATCTCTGTCGTCTAAAGCTGTGTTAGTGATTTAATATCTGACTATCATATGGATATATTTTATCCTGCTCCACACTCACTGCTGCAGTTGTTATTATTATTAGTCTGATTTGTTGTCTCTCCTCCTGCTCTGTCTCTCCTCTCCCCCTCTCTCCTCCCCTTTCAACCCAACTGGGTCGATGCAGATGGCCGCCCACCCAGAGCCTGGTTCTGCTCGAGGTTTCTACCTGTTAAAAGGGAGTTTTTCCTCGCCACAGGTTCCAGACTAATACGCATTTGTGAATTAGTCTGGCAAAGCCAGTCTAGTTGAAACGTAGATCAACTAGTGAACCAAAAGCTATGCTTTCCGGCTCAGCTCCCACAACAGTCTGGTACAACGCCTGCATTACTGCTGATGCTTCACCAATCTGTCTGCCAATCTGACAGTTTAAGCAGCAACCACATTTATTCCAGAAAGCTTTTGGCAAAACTATTTCATAGAATATAAACATTCACAACAGTTTTAAGGAGAAAGGTTGTGGGACAGAGCCCTTCTGTATTCTGGTTTTCTGCTTTTGGTTCACACATTTCAAATGGTTTTGTTAACTGGAGACTCCACATGTCCAGGGTGTACCACACCTCTTGCCTAATGCCAGCTGGGATAGGCTGCATTTCATAACCCTGCAAAGGATAAGTGGGTGTAGATGATGGATGAATGGATGCAGTATATGTCACAGAGATTGATCAGAAATGTTGCAATATCCTTTAGTAAGCTTTTTCCTCATTACCTGGCAGTCTTTCATAGAGGTCTTAAAAGAATGAAAATAGCCATTTTTTAAATTTATTTTTAGTTATGTTAGGTTTGCAACATAAATTTAACAGTTTTGACAATAGCATGTGCAAAACGTAGTGTAAAGACAGTTCAGTCAGAACCACTTTGTCATAGAAACTTGATCTACATGCAGTAAGATCTATTTGCAGTAAGATGTACTTTGCGGTATGGACCTCCCTGCCCTTTCACGTGCATACATGGAAAGCCTAAGGCAGGGTGAGCAGCGGCAAGGACCCCCGTAGGGTACAGAACAGAGCATGCATCAATGACAAGAGAAATGACATTGATCGACTGATCAATGTAATTTCTCTTGACACAGACACAGCATGAAGGGAGGAGCTGGGGTGAAGGTGGGTTGTCAAGCGGCTTCCGGAGGATGCAGGAAGGATAGCGGGCTGAAGCAATTTAAATAGGGTGCCTGCATGAGATTTTCCCATAGATGCATAGAAGGGAATCAGCTGATTGTGGCTGCTGGAATGGCCACAATCAGCTGATGTGATTGTGAGCTGAGCTTGACTCTGTGGCCTGCCTGAACTAAGTCAATGCTCAATTTCTGGTTGTGGTTGAGTTTGAGTGAGAAAATAGTTCATGAAATTTGAAAGTTGTCATTGAATGCATATTGTGTAAAATAAATGAAAAGTGATCCACAGTTTAGTCTTCATTGACTGCTGCTGTGCTGCCTGAGTTTTAAAAAAGTGAAATCGTATAGAGATATGTGAAATAAAAACTGTAAAAGAAAAAATGGCCTGTTCTTTCCTCTCCCAGTGCTGCTGCATTAATTGTTTCCTGGGCTCTGGGCTCCATGTAGGACTCTGAGGTTGTGTCCTCAGTTTTTCTGGGGATTGGGAGGTTTTAGCACCCCAGGGTGCAGGTAACAGTTACTCATGGCAAGCAATGTTACACAGTTACAGTACATGCAAAGTGTAACTTTCCCGTTTTATGTGCTGACATAATGTGTTTATAGGCTGGTGGCTGTTCGAAGGGTTTATTTTGTCTTATATTTTCGAAAAACATGCATTAACATAACATGCATAAAACTGCATTAACTGGCACCAGTCTATCTTAGACGGAATAAAAGTAGGTTCAGTATTAATGTTATTACTCAGCAGTTTTGGTTAGTGACTCAAAAGCCTAATTACCTTAAACTAGTGCAAGCACAATCGTGGCACAGAGCAGTACAAACTGGATGAATACATTGAAAGAACACAGCAGGCAGTGTTGGTGCATGTTGAAGACACCTGCTATGCTGAAAACGACTGTATTGTATGAGCCTGGAATCTGTGGAAAATAGCTAACCAGTTTGATGTTTAGAAGATAGTGTACCTGTTTTGTTATGTTGGTGCTGTGTTTGAAATTTTAAATAATTAATGACGGTTCCAAAGCTTGGTGACCCCTGTGCAAACTATGCAGAACACCTCCCTCATACTGGAGACTGCAAATGAAATGGACTTATCTTGCCTGCTGCTATGTGATGGTGACAGGTTATTGCCTGATAAGGAATATATACATTCTCTTAACAGTTATTCATCACATTCAACTTGTGTGATTTTGTAACGGCCACAGTGTGTGCCGTCACCAACAAAAACCACAGAAATGGGTTTCTGTTCTTGTGTTTGTGATGTGTTGGTCTGAGCAGTCAGAAGCACAGTCATACCAAAATTTACAGTTATTATCATAAGTTCTATAAAATTTAAAACACTGATACAGATTGTTGTTTTTATGCATAAGCTTACATAAGATATATGTTATATTACATTTAGAGATCGAGCAATAATACGGCTGAAAAAGACAAGTCTCTAGTTACTGATTATACCTTTTTTAGTCTGAGAAGAGATGTGTTATTCAACAGATCTGTCTAAAAATTAAAGCAATACAGCTGGGAAATGAATGATATTCATTAAGAAATAACTTAATAAAACATATTATTGAGGCATAGAGTAGCCAACAAGCTGGAATAAATTGACACAATTTTTTTTACAAAAATAAATAAATAACTTAATGTATAACATTTGCCGGATTTATAAGAAGGCCGAAATTGTTAGAAATTGTCATAGACAATGTTTCAAAAGGTTTAAAAAGTTTCACCTAACTCAACAACTCACAAAATTGCATGACACTTTAGAGACAGTGTAGCCAACATGCCCGAACAGCGATGCCGGGACAAACTGGCACAATGTTTTTTACAACTTAGCATATTACATTAAATACGAGATTTACAAAAAAATTTTCTTTATTAGACAGTAAACAAATGCAGTTACACTGTAAAAGTATAGTAAAATCAACACTAAGTCTCATCATGTATTCATTCTGTGCTTCCAGAGGAAGCCTCAGGACATGATGCATCTTTGACATTAAGCCTTCCATATACTAAATGTAAACAAATGTTAGGGACCTTTCTTGTCTGCAGCTGTATCATACGTTCAATGCATGTACAGCGCGTGACCCTTTCATGCACAGCACGTGACTTCTTGCCGATTGGTTGAATGTATTTAACCTTCGAAGGTCACCCAGTCATATAATGTTTCTTTGTCTTCGAAAGACTTAAAAAGTGTATCTCTTACTTCAGGGAGACTACTGAGATAGACTGCCTCTGACTTCTGTGTAAAGGCATTTCTCTTTATTGTAATGTTTTGTGCATTATTTAATTTGTGCTCAGAGTTTTCAGACAATTTCCATCACAATACCCTGATTAGATAACCTGGGAACAAGGCACCTGCAAGCCTATGTTTTATTTGCTCTGGCAGATACATCTGGCCCCTCTCCCATTCAGACAGATTTCCACCTAACAAAGATGGCTGTCGCTGATGCGCAACGTTCAGTTGAGTCAGCTATAGCGGCAGTATTAAACGAGCTGGACGGTAAATTTTGTCTAAAAGAAGAATCAACTGCACTCAAACTTTCTATTCATAAGAAATATGTGTTTGCCATACTTCTGACAGGACGTACCGTATGACATGGCAATGTTTCGTTGCTCTGATTGATTGTCTCCGCATGTTGATAACGCCCCTTGGAAATCAAAAATGAACTGAGGGGTTCCAGATTAATATGGATTTGTGAAATTAATCTGGCAATGCAAGGTCACTAATTAGACACCATACACATTAATTGTGCTGTAATTGGAAACCGCACATAATGCAGTATTAGACCCAAAATATACTATACTTAGATACTATTTGGGGAGGGCCGGGATGAGGGTATCAGGGTGACAGTTGGAACACGTAGCCTGGGAACCAGACAAATCTGCTAGCTCATGTTTAATTTGTTCTGGCAGATATGTCTGGCCCCTCTCCAATTCAAACTGATTTCCTTGCTGCTGTGTCGAGCGAACCAATCACAAGCTTTTTTCTATAATGAGGCAAGCTTAATACAATGATTTACAGAGACTAGTGCCGTTTAGGTATCTTTGTAAATATTCAATATGGCTGCCGTGTTCCACGGCCGGTTACAGCAGCAGTATTAAATGGACTGGTCGGTTCCAAACTAATACGCATTTGTGAATTAGTCTGGCGATGCCAGGCTAGCAACACAGCCCTTCAGTCTGATCAGATCAGTTTTGTCAGAGTTACAGTAGAAAAACTGATTAGTCTCCTTTTCAAGGACTTTTATTTTCTGTTTCTTTGGCAATAATTATAATGTGTCTGACCTTGTAGGGTGAGAGCACAGGAATGCTTTCACTCAATTGTACTTTGCAAACCAGAACAAGTACAACTGGTCTTAACAAGAGAGCAGACTGAAGATCATTAGCAACATTTGGTTTGACAAGTATAAAATTCTAATAACTAAGAAACTTTATGTGTTTGTGTGTGTTTGGTTATATATAATTTATTATGAAGATTATCTTGAAAGTGACAGTATAGTATATCAAGAAGGCGCATCACAGAAAAATGATCATGTTGTGATACAAACATCCAAAAGAGATAATGTTTCATTTAAATTAATCTTATTACATGATGGCTAGAAACAGGCTGAGCAGCATCTTGAGTTTGACAATGCTATGGAACAGTTATTCTTGTTTGGAAGGCATCTTTTCTTCCATTAGGCCGTACATGACAAAGGTATAGTTATAACAAGGTTATCATCCACAACAAGGCGAGAACCATAAACAACTTTATTTATTAGAAAGTTTTTCCTTTTCGATCTGTTATTTTCCCCATACATTTTGATAATGAACAAAATTAAAGTTAGGGACAGTCTGTCAACCCACAAACTACAGAAGCCCCACTGAACCACGCTGCACTCTGCTCCACCACCAGAGAATTACAGGGAGAGCAGTAGGTTGGTAGGGTCCTACCCACGGCTCTGGGAGGTTGATCCAACCTTGTGAAGTGAAGCAATGTGTTTCCTTGAAGAAAAAAAAAAAAACACTATGAGTTTTTTTCTTGTAAATTTTTAACTTTAATCATGGAAAATGAGTTATTTTCTCAGAATATTTTCCCTCTCCACCATCTCCATATTTTTTTATGATGGCTATCCCTCAAGGTTGAGGATGATGGTCTTCATTCCAATGATCTATTTATGGATTCTGAGGTGGATTATGAGTCCAATCCTGGCTTTTAAAGTTCTTCAGCATTCAGGACAGGTAGATCCAGATCGTGTCTTGGTAGTTGTTTCCTCTCTTTCTGTTTTCGCTTTTTTTCTTGTAATTCTGCGCATCTGTTCACAGAAACTTGAAATTTGCATATTCTTCTCAGATGATGGTTTGCCAGAGTTTCTTGTCCATTGTATTTGTTTCCCAGTTCATGTTGTTGTTGCATTTATTCATGCTGGCTTTAAGACATCTTTGAATGTCTTCTTTAGTCTGCCGTTTTAACGTATGCCTTCTTTAAGCTGTGAGTAGAAGATTTGCAACATATACTGATTTTACAACATATACTGCTTGGCTAGCATTTTGGTGTCTGTTTGAATCTCACGATCTTGAAAAACTTGCATTCAGAGATGTCCAAAACTTCATATATGTCATCAACTGAGGGAGAGGTGACTTCCAAGGTACGGAATGTGGGCCACATTTTCCAGGGTTGTTAATGGCAAGTTAAATTGATGGTTTTATCAATTTTGTCTCGTTTGTTGACGACTGGTAGATGGTTTGAGGTTATTTTTTGTTTTTTTTTTGTTGTTCCACATGGTCTAAAAAGGGTCTTTTCCATTAATGGCTGGAGTCGGTTGTTTGTGATGAATCAGGAAACTTCTAGACAACCACTCTACCTCCTATGCCAGGCCATGAGAAGCTTGCCTGTTAAATTCCAAGATAGTTTTTTGCAATCAGATCAATCACCTGTCCCTATGTTGATAGTCACAATTGTAGAGTCTCAAAAGTCGGCTGGTACGTTTTCATTCACTCAGATCTTGATGTGAAGTTGACACAGTTGGACCTGGAGCAGGTTTCCTAGCACTTTGTAGACCTTGGTTGTATTCCATCGAATCCAGCAGCCGTTTTGTTTTTCAAGTCCCTTGACTTCTTCAAGTGTTGATCTTTTGCTTAGGGAGTTATCAACAGGCTGCTCTGGAATGTTGTCGATCACAATCCTGTCAGATGAGACTGTTTGATTTAGAAGATCTTCAAAGTGCTCCATCCATCTAGAATTGATGTCAGCATGGCTCTTCAGGATGGAGTGTCATTGGTTCTGCTACTTGTTGAATTTCCTGTAACTTGTAGAACAGTATAACTATAATCAAAAAGGAACGTTTTTAGCATACTATTAAACGAGGAGAGGGTGTCTGCCTCCCAAACCTAAACTGGGCGCTGGTTCCAGGGAAGAGGAGCTTGATAGCTGAAGGATCTGGCTCCCATTCTACTTTTAGAGACTTTAGGTACCACGTTCTGTGAGCGTAGTGCTCTAGTGGGGTAATACGGTACTATCAGCTCTTTAAGATACGATGGTGCCTGACCATTAAAAGCTTTGTAGGTGAGGAGGAGGATTTTAAATTATATTCTGGATTTTCAGGGAGCCAGTGCAGAGAAGCTAATATTGGAGAAATATGTTCTCTTTTGCTAGTTCCTGTCAGTACACGTGCAGCCACATTCTGGATCAGCCAGAGAGTCTTCAGAGACTTATCGGGGCAGCCCAATAATAAGGAATTATGATAATCCAACCTAGAAGTAACAAATGCGTGGACTAGTTTTTCTGCGTCTTTTTGAGACAGGATATGCCTGCTTTTTTATAATGTTACGTAAGTGGAAGAAGGCAGTCCTTAAAGTCTGTTTTATATGGGTATTGATCAAAGGTTACTCCTAGATTCCTAACAGTGGTGCTTTAGGCCAGGGCAATGCCATCTAGAGTAACTATATCTGTAGATAATTCACTTGCAGGTGTTTAGGACCCAGAACAATAACTTCAGTTTTGTTTGAGTTTAACAGCAGAAAATTGCAGTTTGTCCAGTTTTTTATGTCCTTAATGCATGCCTGAAGTTTGGCCAACTCATCGGCTTTATTGATAAGTATAGTTGAGTGTTTTCTAATAATATTGCCTAAAGGCATGCATATAAGGTGAATAAAATTGGTCCAAGCACCGAACCTTGTGGAACTCCGTGACTAACTTCCGTGTGCACGGAGGATTCATCGTTTACATGTACAACTGAAATCTATGTGATAAATACGACTGAAACCAGCTTAGTGCGGGTCCTTTGATGCCAATCAAATGCTCCTCAAATAAACTATTGTTGTGTAGCACATAACTGATTGATGACCGCTTTCTCAAGGATTTTGGAGAGAAAGGGAAGGTTAGATATAGGTCTATAGTCTGCTAAAACCCTGGATCAAACATAGGCTTTTTAAGAAGAGGTTTAATTACAGCTACTTTAAAGGACTGTGATACATAGCCTGTTAATAAAGACAGATTGATCATGTCTAGTAAAGAAGTGCTAACTAAGGGTAAAACTTCTTTAAGCAGCCTAGTTGGGATGGGGTCTAAGAGGCAAGTTGTTGGTTTAGACGAAGAAATCATTGAAGTTAGTTGCTGAAGGTCAATTGGAGAAAAACAGTCTAAATATAAATCTGGTTCTACAGCTGCTTCTAAGGTTCCTGTACTTGAAGATATAGCTGAACTGGCTGAGAGCACAAGATGATGCATTTTGTCTGAAATAGTTAGAATTTTATCATCAAAGAAGCTCATGAAGTTATTACTACTGAGAGCACTGGGAACACATGGCTCAACAGAGCTCTGGCTCTGTGTCAGCCTGGCTATGTGCTGAAAAGAAACCTGGGGTTATAATTATGTTCATCTATTAGTGAGGAGTAATAGGCTCCTCTGGCATTATGGAGCACCTTCCTGTAGATTCTAAGACTATCTTGTCAAACTTGGTGGAACACCATTTCTTTTCTAATTTTCACAATGTTAATTTTTAATTTGCGGGTTAAGGAGTTATACCATGGAGCTAACCTCTTTTGTTTTATTATCTTCTTTTTGATAGTGGCAAGAGAATCGTTCACAGCAAGCCTGCAGCACTATCAACCAGATGATCAATTTGGGAGGGATTAAAGTTAGCATAGGAGTCCTCCGTTATATTGAAACATTAAATGCCGATGGAATCACTTCTTTAAATTTGGTTATAACACTATCAGACAGGCATCTACTGAAAGATTGTTTGCCTAATAGTCTGTAGTCCAGTAATATGAATTGAAAAGTTATTAAATAATGGTCTGATAAGAGAGGATTTTGTGGGAAGACTATTAAATGTTCAATTTCAATTCCATATGACAGAACAAGATCGAGGGTGTCAACCACATGGTATAATCATATTTTGCTGATAATACTTCTGTACTTTCACTCAAGAATAATTTAAAGTGTAGGACTTTTACATGTAATGTAAGTATTATAAGTAATGAAAGTATTTTTACAGTGTGTAATTTTCACTTTTACTTAAGTAAAGGATCTGGATACTGGTGCAGTATGCAGAAAAGTAAGGCTTTAGTCAAACACAAATTGTTGGAAATGCGGAAATCACAGAACCATGAGGAGCTCATGAATTATATCACCCTGTTTAACAGTGTGAGCTCATTGGCTTCTTGTGTGCACACCATGTGCACCTTAACAGGCTGCTTCATAATGAGAAACATTAATAATGAACTGTAATTGCTGCATTAATAGGAAACAACAAAGCAAATGGAATACGTACTTCTGGGCTGGGAGGGTGTTTGTTTTAGAACCTCCATAAAAGCATCCAGCATTTGGCGTTGGGGTTTAGCGTTTGGCATGCAGTTTAAGTATGTGTCAAAGTCTTTGTTACTTCAAACACAGAGGCCAGCCGGCCAGAATGAGGGTAGAGAAACCGGGGATAGGGAGGAAGACAGGAGACGTAAGGAGGAGGAAATTTTATTTTGTTATGTGAGAGCAGAGAAGATATATCTCAGACCTTAATATGGTAGAGGAGCCTTACTTGAAAAATAAATACTCTTTTTCTACACCTTGTAGAAATGTCACCAATGGATTGCTAACCCTACCTAAAATATGAAAAAATGTACATACGGATCTAAATACTTTGCAACTAGAAAGTAAATTAGATTAATAAATTCCAGATACATGACAACATGAATATAACAGCTACAAGTGTATGCTGCACTGTATAGATTAGTCCATTTTCCACAAGTGATCTGAGGGTGGGTTGCTCAAGGTAGCCCAAGTTTATTTCTTCCTTCCAGCACTTCTAGCAGATGTAATATATGATCCCTCCAGGGTGTTCTGCCAGGGTTCCCCCACAGTTGGCCATGCCTGAAGAACCTTTTCACGGAGGCGTCCAGGAGGCATCCTGAGCAGGTGCTGAACTACCTCAACTGACTCCTTTCAGTGTGAAAGGGCAGCAGTTCTACTCTAACTCCTTCTGCATGTCTTTTATTGTGTCTTGTCTTATTTTGGACACTTGTATCAATGGTCTCATTATTTTGAACATTACCCAAAGCTCATGACCATATAGGGGAGAGCTGGAACATATATTGACTGGTAGATGGAAACCAGACTTAGCTCACTCTTTACCACAACAGTCTGGTACAATGTCTGAATCATTAAATCCTGATTCAGTGTATTATTGTGAATGGGGATGTAAGTAGGGAAGTCAGGAAGTGGGAAAGGAGTCAGTGTTTTGATGTTTTTTCCATATAACCAAGCAAACCTGCAACTGAGTTGCCAAGATACACTCACACTACTAATTCCAATTATTCCACAGGCACCTGAAAGTAAACTTTAAAAAAGGAGCAAACAGAGTTGTGCTGTCCAACCCACTGTCAGATGAAATTACACATATAGTCGCGGTTGTGACTCAGATAGTAGATTGTGTACATTATCCTATCTTTGAAGAGGAAGTATAGACTAGAAGCAGGGGAAACTAATGAGCCTGATAGAAAATTACATGCAAAGCTACTCTTGGGTGTCCCGTTAGTCCTTGGTTTGATTCTGGCTCCACACTGTCAAAATTAAATAAAGAAAAACATCTATTCCTTACTGACCCAAAGCTGGATTTATACTATACTCAAGCAGTTAATGGACGTCCCGTCATAAAGATGAGATAAGATAAGATGAGATATTACTTTATTTATCCCGAGAGAAATTGTCATGCAGCAGTTGCAGTACAAAGTAGGAAAAAGCAAATATACAGAGTGCAAATATAAACAAATAAACAATATAAGAATAAATAACAGTAAATGTACTGCATATTTATACAGCGCTTTTCTAGTCTACTTACCACCCAAAGCGCTTTACAACACATGCCAACATTCGCACACTGATGGCAGAGGCTACCATGCAAGGTGACAACCTGCTTAACAGGAGCAGTAGTCATGGTAATAAATGTAAATGTAAACTAGTACACAGTAAGGTGCAATTCCACATAAACACAATGCCAGAAGTAACAGTGACAGTAGGGATCATAAATTATTGGATAATCAGTACGGTGCAATAAATCAAATGGACAAATGCGCGAAATGTAACTGTAGGTTAATGGTAAGGACCACAGAATGTATGATAAGTAGAAATAAGAGAAATAGGTTTAGATTCGTAATTCAGCATCAGATGTCAGTGTTCAGCACCACTGCAATGCTTAACAGTTGTATCATTCTGTACTTGTGAGTAAAGTGTCATAGTGACGAGCTTTATAGCTCAAAGTTGAACAGTCTTCCCTGTGGGATGAAGCTGTCCCTGAGCCTGGTGTTGCGGGACTGGATGCTGCAGTACTGTCTGCAAAGTGACAGTGGGCAAGTAATGTAATCGGTGCATGCCCAAACACTGTGTAACACTGTGTAACACCAGTAACACTGATTACCGCGGCAAGCATAGTCCTTGCCTGGCCTGGGCACAGATTTTTTCTTTACCCCCAAATAATTATCCGGTTTGAGCAGTTTGTCACTAAAGTAAACGGCAGTGTTATAATTTAATATCTTCAGACCAATCAAAGAGGGTTTACCAACATTTTTCACCAGTAAAAGGGTTGAAACTAAAGCAGTGGCACAAACATCCTCTCATGCTGAGCCAGGAGAACAAGGTGTATGAATGTCTGTATCTGTATGAGCTCCAAGTTACCTGAGAGAGAGCGAGAGATAAAACAACCATAAATAATCACTAACAGGTAGCATTACATTTAGTGTCAATACTGTCTATCTACTATCTATCTATCAATCCAACTGTTTGTATTTGTCTTTTTGTATCCATCTATGTATCATAAATCAAGATTCCATTACAACGAAAAAAAGGTCACTTCTTTACTGCATGGGTTGTGGTGCTTCACAGTGTCATAGAAATGAATAAGAGATATTGCAATATGCATCAATAGGCTTTCTTCTGCAACTTTTAAAGTAATTCCAGTAATGCAATAAAAAACTCAACATATTCACTATACAAACTCCTATGGGAGAGCTACAGATACAACAGTGCTGAAATCTTGCTGAAACACATATGATCTATAAGTCGAGGGGTTTATAAATTAATCAAAATGAATAAATGTATTATTGATGTGAATAGGTGCCACATAGACATTCAAAGAGGTAACTTCCCCAAACAAAAGACACAAAAGAGGACAGAAGAGTAAATAAGGCCTATGTGTGTTCACACACATAGGCCTTACAGCAGACATTACAGCAGAATAAATATTTGAAAGCAATACAGAATGCCTGAGAACCTTACTGTATTATTAAAATACATACTTAGTTCCTGAAATTAATACATTAATTATCCTTTACATAAATAAAAATATTTTCAAAGAATTGATGCAAAAAATGCATAAATTGTTGTATTGTTGTATATAATTCAGTATAATGTTGCTATTCTGTATTTGTTTTTTTGTTTTAAGTCTACTCCCTTTCACTAGTTGTCCAAATGCAGCGTGACTCTCAGTTGAGTTGTGGAAAAACAAAACTACGTGCATTGTGCACCATGGGTAGCTCTGGGGGCCGTGGACATTAAAACATTATACACAAAAACAGGGCTGGCTCAGCTTGTTTAGAAAGCTTAAAATCTCAGCAGCCAAAAGAATGAATAGAAACTAATAGCAAAATTCACAAGCCCCCGCTCATTAATCATGGTCATTTTGTACAAAGAATCAGTAAAAGATTAGTGATTAAACTGTTAAGAGTTTTAAGGAAGCCAAAGACAGGTGAGGGTCGAGTTATTTTGTTTGCAATAAATTGTAAAGGAATACAGTCACTGTGGGACAGTTGTTCTGCATGTCTATAAGCTGGTGTGGTGACCCTGAAACCTGAAGTTGAACCTCATCTAACTAAACTCGTGCCTGTTTCCATCTGCCTGTTTCCATTTCCTCCTCCTTTACAAATGGTCTTGTGTTTGGACTTAAATGTCAAATCGTTTGGTTTAGCCTCTTAATGCACTTTAAGCCATTTTCCGAATCAGTACATGGACATGCATGCACATACACACACGCTACTACATAGACCCTGTAGATGTTGTGTGTACTAACAAACAACATGTGTTTCATTAATGCATTAAGACCAGTAACTGTCAGTTGGATAGCCTTAAGGCTGCAGGTGATAAGGTCTGACTGAACCCTTGATTCAGCTTGTAAAGTAAAGTAACAGGGAATGGAAAGAACACAAATGATGAACTCACAATGAATTAACAACCAGGAAAATGTTGAGAGCATTAGAATTATGTTTTTAATATTCAAAATAATAGAGTGTGAATTTCAAATGTTTACTTTATGCAAATGAGGGCAAGCTCCACAGTTATTTGCTAATTAAATTAAGAAAATGTGATGGAGTGGTGGGCCAGGAAGTTTGTTTTTTAACCACTGTGGATAAATGTCTGTGGATAAGATCATTACTGTAGGTTATGCAAGTCCTCTTTTGTAAAAAATGCAAAGTCATGAGAAATATTTGAACATCCACAAATCAGTATGTGAATCCATGCAATGAGAATTGCGCACCTGTTGAATATTTTCTCACTAATCATTTTTTTTTCTAGGATTTTTTTTAGCACAACCACAAGTCACTAACTAAAACTGCTTGAATCTGCTCCTACAAGTCTCAAATGCAGTTTTTTTCCGGAAGTCAGAGAGTACAGATTTAGTAATCCAAAAAGAAAGAGGAAGATTTAGATGAACAGAGCAGAACACAAATGAAATAGAGGCTGGAACCACCTCAGCTCTTCAGGCCTCTGCTGTCCATCTCTCCGTCTGAGGTAGATGAGTTGTAGAGTTTGATTTACACAGAAAGAGTGTACCAGCCTGTGGCGGTATCAGTCTGCTGCTGGAGGTGCCCCTCTGTGTGACCAGCACATCGTAGGGAGGGTGAGAGTCATTGTCCATAATGCTTCATAGTTTGCGCAGCATCCTCGTCTCTGACACCACCCCAAAGAATCCAGCAACAACCCCAGGACAGTGCCAGCCTTCCTGGTGAGTGTGTTGATTCTGTTGGCATCCACTGACCTCACCCTGCTGCCCCAGCAAACGACAGCAAAGAAAAGAAAAGAATATAATAACTGTTGTTGATCTAGCAACCTGCGAGTCTATGAGTCATTATATGTGTAGAAATCAGGTCAGATGGCAGGACATCTTTTTTGAAAAGTGGAAAGATTATTTAAATGTCTATAGTTCACATGCAAATTCTGCATTATTAAATTCAGTTTAGGGAGTAATGCTAGGATAATCATTATTGTCAAAGTTTTTCAGTGTTTTAATCCTGGTTATTACTACTGTATGAGTGTGGCAACTAAACTATGGGTTAGGAAGCATCAGGTTAGCAGATATTGCAGTCATGGTTGAATAATAAAGACATCAACTAGACTAAAAGCCACCATTTCACAACATTTCACTGACACTGAGCATACTGTTGATCATGTAATCATTTGATTAATACAAATGACTCAATCATATCTTAATATGAGTTTTTTAAAACTCACTTTCCAGCCCATACTCTGTTTTGGAACAACTCATGCTACTTCCTATCCCCATTGGTTTAATTCTAATAATTATCTCAGTGTTCTACAAGGGGTCTATATGTTTTCCTTTGCTGTGACTCAGGGTGGTGAGGGACTGGATGATACTGTATACAATAGTATCATTTAGATTCCCCAACACCAAACATTTGTGGCAGGCAATCCAGAACATCACAGGCTACAAAAGCAGGAGCGCCAACATCATGTGTGAAGGCAAGTTCTCAGATGAGCATAACACATTCTATACTCGCTTTGATCTCCTCTACAAAGAGTCAGCTCTCAAGTCTGCCCTGCCTCGAGAGGACCGGCCACTGTCAGTATCCACAGCAGATTTAAGAAAGCCTGACATCTTTAACATGTCATTGTCACAGGCGAGTGTTCCCACCTGCTTTAAGCCAGCCACCATCCTCTGTACGTAAAAAGTCTGCAGTTTCAAGTCAAAACAACTTTTGCCCTGTGGTGCTCACCCCTATTCTGATTAAGTGCTTTGAGAAACTGTTTTTACCAGCACATTAAAAGCAACATCCCAACTAGCCTGGACCTTCACCAGTTTGCTTTCAGAACCAACAGATCCACAGAGGATGCCATCTCCACTGCCCTCCACTCAGTCTTCACACATCTTGATGATGACAACATCTGCATCAGAATGCTGTCTGTTTATTTCAGTTCAGCATTCAATACATTTCCCCCCATGAAACTGATTTGCAAACTTAGCACTCTTGGCTTGAGTACTACACTGGATATTGGACTTCCTCACAAACAAACCTCAGACAGTCCGGACTGGCGGTCAAACCTCCACTCTAGTGCTGAACAGTGGAGCTCCCCCAGAGCTTTGATGGCGATATAAAGAGAACTGAAGTGAAGTTTGCGGATGACACCACCATCATCAGCTGGATTACAATCAATGATGAGAATCCATATCGGGAAGAAATCAACAATCTTGCAAAGTGGTGAACAGAGACAACAACCTGCTGCTTAATGTCAGCAAAACCAAGTAACTGACCATTTACTTTTTTTAAAAGGATGCAAAGACACCCCACCCTGTCTACATCAATGGAGCTGAGGTTGAGCAGGTGTAGTACCTAGGAATCAACATCATGGACATTTCACATCTCCACCCTGGTTAAGAAAGCTCAGAAGTGACTGTATTTCTAAAGGAAACTTCCCACAACAAGTTCTTGTCAGCTTTTACAGAGGAGCAATAGAAAGCATCCTGACTGGAAACATCACTAATTGGTATGGGATGTGCACGGCCCAGTACAGGAGGGCTCTAGAGAGGGTGATTAAAACTACCTTACTTAAAATTATCTGTGTATCGAGCATCAGTGATATCGGTGAGGTGAGGTGCCTGCACAGAGCCCAAAGGATATAAAAATACCAAACCAACCCCAACAACAGCCTGTTCACCTGCTAACATCAGACAATCTGACTCCGTTGAGGCCTTTATATCCAAACTTAAAACTCACTTCTTCGCCATAACTTTAAATTAATGCTTACTCTTCAATAAGTTCAGACCTCGCACCTGTTACCATTAACATTTCAGTGGGTCAGTCTCAGTCTCAATTAATCTGGTCAATTTAGTTATAGTCCATGTGTTAAGGCTCGGCTAGTGAACCCAAATGTAGGAGGCAGAGAGTTAGACTTACAAGATAATTATTGTAATTGCTGGTAAAGTGTTCTGGGATGAGGGGGTTCCGGTGGAGCGGTGAGCTAGCAGTGGAGGAAACTGTGTGACAACAGTTAATATTTTGTGCAGCTAATACTGCACACTGACTTCTCTCCCCACATAGGTACGGTAGTATCTGAGGATCAGGGATAAACTCGGGGATAAACTCAGGATACTCACTTTTTTTTTTTTTCAAATAAAAAATGCTGGGGTAGTGTGGCCTCCTGATGTACATTTTACAGAATATATTATGATTTTTTTTATCTGCTCTGTACACGCTATTCTATCTATTGCATAACTGTCAGTCCTGGGGGAGGGATCCCTCCTCTATTGCTCTTTCTGAGGTTCCATTTTAAAAAAGAAAATTTGACTTGACTTGACTTGCCGTCTGGCAAGAGATACAGAAGTATCTGCTGTCCTACCACCAGACCCTAGAGCAACTTCTTTCCTCAACTCATCCTCTACACTCCACCATAAATAATGATTTTCTGAAGTAGCAAAATGGGACTATGTCTTTGTCTTGTATTGTGAGGCACTTTGTAACATCAGCTCTAGAAAGATGAAATTTGATCTTAATTTCTTCTATATAGATGTGTGTGTATCAACTGTGTTTGTGTGGAAACAGTATTTTACGCTGAATCACTTTCAAAACTGGTCAAGCTCTGTCAAGTTCCATGGTAACCATGACTGAACTTTGATTTTCTACTGAGCTCCAACTGGTAGGAGACACCAGGGTAGACATAGAACATGCTGGGAATGCCTCGGAGTCCCAACAGGAGGAGCTATAAAACGGATGGTCTAATCTTGTCTTTTAAATTCAACTTTAACCTATTTTACTGTATAAATAGTTGCTTTACTATACATGTTATGATTCTTTTTTATGTAAAGCACTTTTTGTTGTATTTAATGCATGAATTGTGATGGATAAGTAAAGTTCATTATTATTATATCTGGACTGAGCTGCTGGACTCTGATCGCCATTGATCAGTTTGAGTATCATATAACAAGCAACAGTACACATAGATGGAAAACTAAAGTTTTAGAGCTGCTGTTAGTATATATAATGTACATTTTGAATTTGATTTTTTACCAAAACCAATAATTTGCTGAGAATATTTGGGGTATTCATGAAGACATTTGTTAGAATAAATATTTAAATGCCATCATGTAACAGTTAATGCCATTCTTTAAATGTAAAATGTAAGATGTATGTAAATGTCTTACAAAAATTCACTTGGCACTAGCTGATAGAAAGACTTCCTGATTTGTATTGTGTCTTCTGCTGACTTTTTAGAAATTTGAATTAACATTTGGATTTACACATGTACTGTATGTCCTAAATCCTGAGTATGATTAATGATAAATGTTAGCTCTAGTTAGCAAAGTTGATGATGGTCACTGTTTTATGTATTCTTTAACAACTGCACACAAAGTGGCCATTGTAGGGTCATTGCATATTTAAATGGTACATGCAGTGACTATTGTGGTTGTGTGTTTGTCAGACATGCAGAAATGCAACCCTTTATTAGGTGGACGTGATAAGGAGCTTAGGCTGACAGCCAGGTAAACAGACCCCATTCATTCTCGACGCTACGAGGGATGGTATTACACACTGATATGTAGGCATTGTGAGCCCATAAGAAAGAGTCCAATACAACATTCACACACAGACCCCATGTTTGACACAGGATTACACTGTTATGTGTTTGACCCACTTTTACTGTACCAGACTGCTGGCACCTGTTAATTAAAACAGCAGAAAAAGAAAAATAAGCAGAAAATGCCTTTTTCTCAACCATTACCGGGTGTATTTCAAAAGTATTTACTGGTGTAAATACAGATTTTGTTTAGATGTGTACAACATCCAAAATAAAAGCACTGGGGCTTCCTGTAAAACTGATGTTTGAAAAAAAATCCAGACTGTCTAACATGGGGCATGGGGTAATGTACACGCATACTCTCGCACAATGGTATAGACCTTCTGAGGCAACATGCTTGTACTGCACTGAAAAGACTTGACCAGGACACATCCCTGGTATGCCTGATGGCCATTACACTACTGTGCCTCAGCAAAAATGTTAAGTGTTTGTCTGATGATGGATATCCATCTGAATGTAAACCATAGTGGTATCCTGAATTTTACAGAACATGGTTCACCTCTGCTTGACTCTTGCACACTCTTGATTGGACCTACACTTTTCTATCTGGAAAATACATGACAGATTTATGACAAAACAATCCCAATTTAAGGTCACCTTAATAGCCTTTTCAAACATGTTACACAGCCTTTATCAGCAGATGGAGTTTGCACAGTCGTCAAGGAGATAAATCTGTTGACATGAGAAGACATGATAGCTTATTGGCTGTTATGATTTCGCTGTGAAGCTAGCGCTAACGGGAGAGAGGATTTGACTGGAACACTGAGCAGCCTGAAAGCTTGATAGATAGTGTCTTTACTCAGAGAACCAATGTCATAATGTAACCATACGTTATCTATCGTGTCTCTCTACTGCATTACATATTTCATATGTACAGGGTAACTCTTTAAGAAACCCAGTGAGGAGACAGTGCAGCACACAAGCAAATATACACTATTTTCACTAAGCTGACCAAGGGAGACAACAAAATGGTAGAGAATAGGCAAGTAACCCACATTACCTAGCTGTCTACTGATGAGCCACAACAGCACTTGCTCCCCAAAAGGCAAGACTTGCTGCTACATTTAGTCGAAAATGTGGATTAAAATGACTATGTCGCTGCTGCACATATGGTAGCGAGAGAGGTTCCCAACCACAAGGCACATGAAGCAGCCATATCATGAGGCAAATGCACCCGAACCACTGATGGGGTGGTAAATACCCAGAATAGGCAACCCTAGTGGATGGTGACCATCCAGTGCATATTTCTCACTCCCGGGTCCAACAAGCCATGAGCCAAATCATAGCAGAAGTTTTTTCAAAACACTTTTCACATAGAGTAAGTCTAGACCATACTAAATATTATATACAGTTCCCACCATGAGCAGCGCTTGGCGACAGTGACAAGGAAAAACTCCCTATTAGAAACCTCAAGCAGTTCTGGGTCCTGAGCAATACACCTGCCATGACATAGTTGGGGTCCTCTAGCAATGCTGGAGTCTATGCATCATTTGGTTGCAAAAGCCCTAAACAATGCTCTACAAATATGTTATGGTCCCACTTGAAGTAAAAATTTTAACACAGGACTTACTTTTGGTGTGCGGGATTGGGCCTAATAGTTTTATTATTAATAGTTAGCCTAATAGTTTTACTTCAGAAAAAAAGTTTGGAGTAGGTTACATCTGCTACTGATGCAACATACTCACAAAATATAACAATTAAAATATGATGCATTATTATTCATTAAACCATACAGCACTATATCAGAATTAAAAGCTCACTATTGCAGTGCCCGTTCAAACCTTGCCTTATTTTGCTGCTTGCAGCTTTCTGGAGAACTGCTCATCCTTTGGTCCTGAGCAATTCACCTGCCATGACATAGGTGGGTCCCTAAACAATGCTCTACGTGCCTCTCTTTCCTTTAAATAAAAATTTGAATGCAGAACTTTTACTGTGTGGTATTAATAGTTTTACATCAATAGTTAATAGTTTTTACTTCAGAAAAAAAAAAAAAGTACTTTTTCTACCACTGCCAATACCAACATTCTATCAGTTGGAGAAAAGGTGAAAAGTAAAGATAGACGGCGTTTCCCTGGGGCCTCCAAATCATTGAATCCACCCCTGAAAAACACACCAAGTCGCTGCAACATAACCACCGCAGTTATAAAGTACGGCATGGATTTAATAAGCAAAGGTGTTTAGCCGGGGGTAACGTTATTAGTGTTGCAAATTGCAAATGTTCGCCATTTGAGTTGCAATGGCAGATTGCCGCTGTTCCTGCAGGCTAGCCTCTTGTGCTCGTTGACTCCAGGGATGTGAAAAAAAGGTTGGTTGTAACGTTAGTATAGCCAGCATCCAGCAGCAAAAGTGAACTGCTGTCAATGAGCCACAGCCCCTGAGGCTCGCTGCCAAGAAGACATGCCCAACTCAGTCTGCAGAGCACTGAAGCCCCGCCCCCACTGCTGCTACACTGGTTTATTCAAAGTGTATTAATATTGAACATGTTGCATGTCCAAATTGCAACATACACTGCACTTTCTTGGGTCTTCAGCAATACACCCGCTAAGTGTGAAGTACATCATATGAATGGTTCAACAGCTATGCAAAGGACAAACATACATACATACATACATACATACATACATACATAAATACATTAATACAGACAGACAGAGATTCCTTGCTTTATAGTTAGATGATATTTTGCAGTAAAATATCAAGCTATCAATTAATTTCTTAAGAAAGTATCTGCTAACTACACGAGTGAACCTATACACATGTAAGCCTACCATACATACACATGTAAACCTACTATACAGACCTATAAGATATATAAATTAAATTGAAAAGCAATTCATTTCATCCATGATTTTCATTAGCTAACTCTGGGACAGTTTTATGCACATTACTGCCACCTAACCATGGATGTATTTCCTTGCACCAAATGCGTGACTGCAATGCACTGTGGGTGATATACACCTCTGGAGTGACCATTGTTGTTGACTCGCTCCCTCAGCCCTTTGGTAAAGGAAGGTGCAGGTGAAGCAGTTTCATCACTAAATAATTTTTTTTTCTCCTAAAGGAATATTCCGTCTAAAATCTCAGATGGATTACAGCCTTTGCTCAGTTTATTTTGTGACATCAAAGGCATGTGGCCTTTCTTTGCTTCCAGCTGGTTTTGGTCTAAACATGACATCACAATTCAAAGACCTAGTCAAAGGGCCATTTTTAGAGAGCACAGTCACAAATACACACACTTTCTATGCATTTATGCCAAGTAAGCCATAGTTCCACCCCAGCTCTGTGGTGTGTGGTTATAAGTCAGTCAGTGACGTCTTTGGATGTCTGAGAGCAACAAACCAACTGCAATACACCAGCTTCCACCCTCAATGTTCATTTACACACTAAAAATAAGCCCAGCCAAGTGTCTAGCCAAGTGAAATAACATTGCCCTTGGAAACGTATACAGTCTCACTCGTTTGACTTGTTTCAACATTTTTAAATACATATGTTTACATATTTTGGTCTTTGAGTATATTGAGCATGAAATTTCACCCTTGAAAAAACATTGTCTGTGACCATAATCCATGTAGCGATTACGTTTTCCATCACAACATAACTGGGAAAGCAGTTTGGTAGAATGCAATTTCTAGAGGAGAGGGTTGGTCTGTGAACAGACCAAAACCATTCATAACATAGACTGGAAAGGGTTCAAAAGTCATTGACCATGAGTGGACAGCCAGAGAAAGATTTGTTTTTCTATGTTATATTGTATAGCGACAGAGGTGTACAATCTTTTCATGCCTTGAGCGACATGGGGATAAAAGTATACAGTCTGAGCCTTTTTTTAATTTTTTTAATTTAAGAAACTATCCTAATGAGCGGATTTTCAGCACACTCAAGTCCTAGAATCTGCAGTACATTGTAGTAAGATGATTTTATCAATATTAAATTTCCCTCACTGGAAAATATAACTCCTAATGGGAAACGTGATGCTGGGCTGTGGACTGAAGAATTGCTGGCAATTCAGGTGAATCTTATAGTGGAGATTCAAAGCACATCACAGAGGTCACTGTAACGTTGGACCTCAGTCTACTCCAGTTCAGTGTCATTAGAGACAATGTTTGCTTACATATATACGTATGTAGAGCCAAATAAACTGAGCATCCTTCCAGCCCATATTGTAAAAAAGTGAGGTCAGCCAACCACGCAGGGTTGCTCAGGTCAAGAGACTTTTTCTTTAAGAAAACAGTAGATTTCAGATCTCCAGGAATAGAACCACTAGTATTGCGCATCAGTTTATGACAGGAAAACCAAAACTGTCGGTGATTAAGTGCTCTTGATCGGATGAGATTAAATTAGTTAACCACGGTTCTCATGACATCCCCCATGGTGCTCTAGTGCAAAGTACTTCCTGTGACTAAAAATACATCCATACATACATCCATATGGGCCACCATTGGCAGTGGTACCTGGTGTTAACAATAGGAACTGCATTTTAATATATGTCAGTGGGCCAAATATAATTTTTATTTTATTATAATTCACAGGCCATATAAATTAACACCACACATGGCCTCTCTCTAGAGAAAGCCAGCCATCAAACCAGGAACCTTCCAGTTACCAGATGGCCGCTCTACCTCCTGAGTCGTGCCGCCCCAGAACACTTCAGTATACTGATACCCTGTGCTTCCTCCCACAGTCCAAATACATACCAGGTTAGGTTAATTGGTGATTCTAAATTGCTCGTAGGCACTGGTGGGTAGTAATGTATATTTACTCTTTTACATGCACTCAAGTAACTTTTTTAAGTAAGTTGTACTTGTCAGAGACGTTTTAATGCAGATTACTTTTTACTCTTACTGAGTAGATTTATAGAGAAATGTAATTACTTTTACTATGTTACATTTGGATACATTCATTGAACCACCTTTAGGCCTATTTATTTATTATTTGACACATTCATGCAAATTCTGTTAAGAGACAAGTGGTCAGCTGGTCCTAGGTCTGCAGGCGCACTGTTATCCTCCTGCAGCCACACCTCCACATGACTCTGTCCAAAGCAGAATAATGGCTGAAGCTACAGCAGGAGTAACTTTATGGCTTTCAGATAGCGCTGGCAGCTGATATTTACAGATGAATTAACTCAGGCTCACACCGGATCTGTCAGACACTGTGAAATGTTGTTAATAGTTTTGTACTCAAACTTGTTAACTCATTAGTTAGTGTGATGACTACTTTTACTTCTACTTGTTTTTGCAAAGTCACAGTACCTTTATTTTAGTACAGTTTTTGGCTACTCTACCCACCCACTGCCCGAAGGTGTGAATGTAAGCGTGAATGGTTGTCTCTGTGTCAGCCCTGTGATTGACTGGCAACCTGTCCAGGGTGCCCCGCATCTCGCACAATGTCAGCTGAGATTGGCTCCAGCCTCCTGCAAGTTGATGGATGTAAAAATGACACAATGTGGTTTTAAAGTGGGTTATCCCGTGGCAACTTCACGGTGATGTAAATTAAACAAACAAGATATCACGGGTTAATTAGTGAGCTTTAGGGCTGGGTATCACTATTTGATACCTATAAGGAAATAACCCAGTACCAAGTAGTATCAAAACTTTTCCAGTAAAACCATACCTGCTTCGAAAGTATGGCTATACCACACGCCTGTGGTGTCTGATGAAAACCCTGCCTTAGCCTGGCATCGCCATAATAATTTGCAAATGTGTATTAGTCTGGAACCTCTCAGTTCATTTTTGATTTCCAAGGGGCGTTATCCTGTCGGACGGTACATCCTGTCAGAAGTTCAGCAAACACATATTTCTTATCAACATAAAGTTTAAGTGCAGTTGTTTGTTCTTCTTTTAGTGAAAATTTACCATCCAGTCCGTTTAATACTGCTGCTGTAGCCAGCTGCTGAACGGGAGCCGTCATATTGGATATTTATAAAGATACCTGAACGGCGCTCATCTATGTCAGTCATCGTATTAAACCCGCCTCATACTAGATAAACGCTTGTGATTGGTAATTTCGAGAAATCGACGTAGTAATCAGTTTGATGGGAGAGGGGCCAGACGTATCTGCCAAGGCAAATGAACATGAGCTTGCAGATTCGTCTGGTTCCCTGGCTACTATTACCCCACTAGAGCACTACGCTCACAGAATGCAGGGTTACTTGTGGTACCTAAAGTCTCTAAAAGTAGAATGGGAGCCAGAGCCTTTAGTTATCAAGCTCCTCTTCTGTGGAATCAGTTCTGTTTGGATTTGGGAGGCAGACACCCTTTCCTCATTTAAGATTTTGTTAAAAACGTTCCTTTTTGATAAAGCTTATAGTTAGAGCTGGCTCAGGTGAGCTCTGAACCATCCCTTAGTTATGCTGTTATAGGCTTAGACTGCTGGAGGAGTTCCCATGATTCTTTGAAGGAGGTGTCAAACTCCCCTACCTACAAGCTAAGGCTGCTAGATAACATCAGTGGAAATTTGAATGTCTGTCTTCATGCAATAAAGGCTGATGGACTGTGAAAGATAAGTCCAGGACTTCATCTTTCTATTCCTAACAAAGTCTTATATCTTGTATTTTATAATGTGTTATATATTGTTAATAAACCAAACTAAAAACCACCACTTCCCCCGTCTGTACCACTTAACAATGATGGAATTTAAAGATTTAAGGGAATAAAGAGCATTTTGTTCAAATAAAGCAAATATCAGTTGTCAGCTTACTGACATTATAATAATGAAAGTTTGCACCCCTCACTCCTCTCCCTGTCGAACTCTGATGCTCATGTGGTCTTCAAGCTGCAGCTCGGCTCTTTGCACATGTGGTTTGACTTAGTGCTGTGAAAAGATTAAATAGAAAACTTGGAGAAGTGAAAAAGAGCTGTGTACTTTCTTATTATGAAATGGAACTGCATCTCTCGGAAGCCTTCAAATCTACAGCACACTTTAGGACTGAATATCTCCTGAGTCATATCGCTCTCCTTCCTCTGGATCATGACATGGTTTATGTAGTGTTCAGAAGGCCTTGCCAGTGTTAGCTGGCCAGAGCTTTCCGCTGTTTTAAGCATATGATGCAATCCTTCAGAAATGTTACAATAGTTAAGTCAGTAAAACTCTGATCATAAAGTTAAAATATTACGTATGAATGCCATTATGGTTATATTTGGCAGCACAGGTAGCTCTCCAGGGCGTTCCATGTATGTATCCAAACATACAGCATCATTGACACAAACCAGCATGTCTTGAAATGGTTTTATAAGAGGTTGGAGTGTTTTTCCAACCCTGAGAAGCATGTAATTCTTCAGCAGTGTGTGGCAGGTGACCAGCACAGCAGTGGCATGTGGCAGCTGGCACACCTGGAATGTGGTGCTTACGGCGTAAGAACACTGGCCTGTGGAGACGTCAAACTTGACTGGAGATCAGCTGAGCTCAGTGTCCCACCAGGCCTAACATGTTTCCCTTCAGTGTAAAATATACTAAAACACAGCTGAACTGAGCATGTGAATTGTGATTTTTTCAAACAATTGATATGATGTCAAAAATGAAGCCACAGTTGTGTGACACGAGAGATTTGACGAACTTTTTTCCACAAAAGAAAAAAAATGGAGACGAACAAAATTTACAAATTTCCATTTAAATTAGTTAAACTTTTAGCTAATGTAACTGACTCTTGGAGAAAATTAGACAGATTATGGACTAAACATTTTAACACTAATAATTACCTGAAATTACCTGAAAGTGTACCTGAAATTTATACATTAGATTTTTACAATACATTTTATTTACAAAAGACTAAACCTAAATCAAAATGAACACTGCTTTACTGATTGGTGGTTCATACAAACCACAGTGATGACATAGATAATAATACAATAATAGCCTGCAATAAAACCAATCAATCAGAAATTAAGACAGAAACATATTTATTGGTTAAAATAGCTTTTCACAAATACAATTAATGGGTTTTTGTTTTGCTATCATGCACTTACACTGTACAACAGTGGATCCCCATGGATTAGCATTGTCTGAATAACTGCAACAAATGACTATTGTTCCTGATCTGTCAATAGAAGACATCTCTCACAGAACCAGTCAATGCAACCAGTGGTCAGATGTCTGATATTATGCACTGTAGTGATTTCTGTGTTATAAAATAAATTAGTAACATGTGTATCAGAAAACTCTCACCACTTACTGTGTGCATCATATTACATCTCTATCACCAAGATCTCAGTGCAAACGCCATTGTAGCTGAAAGATCCATGACACATGTAAGTACCGACAAAATGATGCACAAATGACAATTTAGAAACTTACAATAAAAAGAAAAAAAAGCCCAAATTTAAATTTATCCTAGTGTTTGGTAGTTGCGAAGCTACATTGGCATACGTTTTAATATAACTGACTAAATATTAGTCCAGATCTATAAGCAGTCTTCTAAAAACTCACATTTTTTTTGTGACAGTTAGCTTGATTTACAGTACTAAATATCTATTTCTCAAGCAGCAACAGTTACATAGAGTCTGAAAAAAAATAATACCTACAGAACAAAAAAAAAACATTCACTCATATATGTAAAACACAGAAAATCATTCTACTGTATTTCTCTACCGCCCACAAAAGAAGAAAAAAAGAGAACACACTTGTCGAATCAATGACAGTAATAAAGCCTTTCTTTACGTAACCCACATATAAGCACATCAGCTTGCTGTGTCACAGCAGCCTGAACCCTCAGCCCTGCCACTCTCACACACAGCCTAAAAAAGACAAATAATACACCACATAAATTCAAAGTTTATCAGGAAACAACAGTCCACACTGACTGATGAAAGTTACTTAAGAAAAAACTATACTGTCAATAAATATACAGTATGTGGGGAGTTAATGTAAGATGTTTTCTGTGAGTAAGAGATACTAGATAGTAGTCAATTTTTCGTCTTAGTGGTAGGTGTCCTACAGATGCCAAGCAATAAATATTCACTACAACTGATATTAAGCATTCTCCCCAAAACCCTTACTGTAAGTCACATGCAAAGGATGAGTGGTTAATACTTGACATGTAGTTGTTCCTTGTCTATGGGACGGCACTGGACAATAACTCCTGCCATGATTGTGACTGAGAGAATAAATTTTATTTGAAAACTGGGATATGGTAGTTGTGATGTAAGTGAAAACAAAAGAACATGTATTAATAAGGTTGATAAATTCAGCATAAATTCAGCTTTATTACACAAGCAAACTGTAAGAGCAATTCAATGCAAGTGGGACTATGAGTCCATCAAAGTATCTTTCAATACAAACATGTCTGAAAAACACTCAAGTGCAGTGTTAGTAGACATGGAATGTGTGTGTGTGTGTGTGTGTGTGAGTGTGTGTGTGTGTGTCATCGGTGACCTCACCTCTCTCAGTCAAAATTCTGCTTTATTACAACCTGTGCTTTATTTTTCTATTTCATACTTTTCTCCATCATTCCTGTTGGTTGTGATATTAACTTATTTGCCAGTTTCTTGAACTACACACAGCTAGGATTGGCTCCAGCCCCCCCACGCGACCCTCTAAGGATAAGCGGTATAGATAATAAATGGATGGATGGACTACACACAGCTTTATAACAAAGTGCACAGATGCATCAAGCAGTTTTATAACAAAGCAAGCGACTGTCCTCACCTGAAAAACAACAGCATTTGTCAGATCGCTGATATGAACTATGTTTACCTGTTTTGGCTTTTGAGGTGGTACTTGCGATGACTGTCCTCTCTCAGGAGCTGAGGTGGAAGAAGTGAGATATCTTTCTACAGTAATATCTCTCAGGGATAAAGAAAGCAAGTAACGTCAATGCTGGAGAGTTTACATCCTAGCTCCTACCAAAACTCAGTGTTGCTTTTATAACCATAAAGGAGACCTTTCCCTAACCTTAACTACATAGTTTTATTTACCTTAGCCACAGGAGTGGCAGATCAGAAAGCTTCCATAGCTGTCATATATGTCATCTGTCCACGGTTGCAGTTAGAATGATTCCCTGCAGTCCAAATGGACATTCTGGATGTGTTCACCTTTACTTTCTCAGTTCCAAATTATATGATTTAGACCATTTGGCTAAATTAGGGATTTGACACGTGGGTTTGGAAATTTGTTTCTTTCCCTACTTGACTCTCCTTTTATGTATTTGTTTATTTGACAGGTTGTTCATTGATAAACAGAAAAAAAGGACTGTAAATTAACCAGAGTTAGCCTAGAAGGCTATTTTTAATCTGGTTTAGACAACTAAGAAGGCCCCTTGTTGTAAAGCTGTCACCATACCTTCAGACTTCAGTTATGACAGGGCTAAGTACATTTCTATCACCAATAGGAAAAGTAGCAGAAACTATGAAAACAAGAGGAAAACAGAATTTTACTTCAATGTAAGCGTGGCAAATAAAAACCAAATCAGTCACTTAGATCTGGCCCTCTGTTCATCTATGGAGTACATCTGATAGACTCTTGCACCATTCCTGTGGCTGTTCTGTTGTCTTAAAGCTGAGTTAGCTCTACTAAAAAGTTATGGTAAAAGTCATTGAAAAAATATTTGCAACTTGTACCTTTGACAGTGTTACATAACAAGTTTTAATGTCTCTTAGATTGACTAAGAGTCTCTATGTTGACAACAGTGATTGAGGTTAGCCCCACCTCGTATATGAACCTATGTGATTGAGTGTTTCCTGATTCCCTGGCTGCTGCCACACATCCCATCAGCCAGGCAGGAGTGGGAGGAGGAGCCGAGGCTTACACATCCAGGTCATCCGGCCTGGCCCGGCTACTCATCCGGCTGCTGGCCCGGCTACAGGGCCTAGCATCCATCAGTGCCAGTGGCTGCAGCTCTTGTCCTGCTGACGAGGACAATTTCTTATGCTCGTGGGTATCATCGGGGAAGTCAAAGGCTTGTGCGTGGGAGTTTGAAATAGTGCTTCCTCCACCATTCTGGCCGAGTCGGTTCTGCTCTGTGGAGTAGTTGGCCCAGTTCTGCTCATTGGCCTGCTTATTGTAATTACGGCATGAGCCAGTTCCCCGCTCCCCTGTGGCCAGCTTGTAGCCTGGAGGGGACATTGGTGAGAGTGGGGCGGTTGGGGAGGAACAGCCGTTATAATAAGCGTACTTAGCAGCGGACAGATCTTTAGGGGTTGGGCTCAAGGTGCCTGCACTGGGGTAGAGAGTGGGCGGCTGTTTGCCCTTCACACGATCTTTGATCCTCTTAAAAAACACATAGAAAAGCTCAATGACGTTGAGCAGCAGGGACACCAGTGACACCACCAACATGAAGATGATGAAGACTGTCTTTTCTGTGGGTCGGGACAGGAAACAGTCCACTCTGTGCGGACATGGGGACCTCTCACAGGTGTAGACTGCAGCCAGGCTGAAGCCATATATGTACCACTGGATAACCAGGAAGCCCACCTCAAACATAGACTTGAAGAAAATGCTGACTATATAGGTTCTGAGCAGGGCCCCCTTCATCTTCACTTTTCCGTGCTCCTCAATGCCATACTTTAGCTTTTTCATCTCAATTTTCTTTAGCGGGATGTCAACATCACCCCCATCATTTTGCACAGCTTTAAGTTCCTCCTCCTTCCTGTTGAATTTCTGTTCCTTCCTGTTTAGATAGAAGACATGAGCCAGATAGAGGAGCGTGGGTGTCGACACAAAGATGATCTGGAGGACCCAGAAGCGAACGTGGGAGATGGGGAAGGATTTGTCGTAGCAGACATTCTCACAACCAGGCTGCTGGGTGTTACATTTGAAGGCAGACTGCTCGTCTCCCCAGGCTGATTCCACCGCAGTACCGAGGACCAGGATCCTGAATATGAAGAGGACGGACAACCACACTTTCCCCCCAGCGGTGGAGTAGGCCTGGACCTTGTCCAGTAGACGACCCAGAGCACTCCAGTCACCCATTCTCAGGGAGCGTTAGCTGGTGAAAAAAACAGGGCAATGTTGAACTGGCGATAAAATACAGATGGCATCAACTTTTAAAACTTACTTTAAAAGTTCAGGCTTACAGATATGGTATCACATATTTGGCTCCAAACAGTATTTTAAAATTTTTATGGAACATTAACATCAACATTCTTGACATTTGGAATCTTGGCAGCATTATGTGATTAAACAGCATCATTATTGAAGGAGACAAAACTAGCAAAACACAAGCTAATCCAATTACTGACAGCAGAGGCAGAAAATACATTTTGGTCAGTTTAAATCCAGGCAAGGACGTGAAAATAGGATATACAATTTTGACTAATTAAAGTTAAAAAAAATCTTTAAAAAACTTTAAGTATTTTTCAAAAATAATAAAATTGTTTGAGATTGAAGTGATGGAGCAAGTTTAAGAAACCCATTAAATTCTTCACATCAGCAAGATGATGAAATCATGGACCTAATTCTCTGTTAACCCCTCCAGTAAAGATTGGTAGGGAATAAGGGGGAATGCTGTTACTGTGAATATATATATAAAATACCCTATGGAACACTAACATCTGAAAATAGCATAAACTGCTTTCTTGTGAAAAACAGACTGGAGCACAGTCATCAACTTGGTTAGCGCTCCTGGAAAAAACCCACATTTCAATCACATGAGAGGATTGTACCTGCAGTACTTTTCTGCTGCACTTCTAAACCACTTTCTCAGACCTTCAAACTATGTTAAATGAGAACACCTTTTATTTTAAATGTGTGTCAAAGTTTAACAACCTTGCATAAGTCTTCAACTCTCTACTCCTGTTCTTATTGTGCAGTAACAGAAGTATCAGTATCAAACTACCCAAACTTTTCAACTTAGTCGCCTTAGTCCTGCAATTTTTTTTTGTATTCTTGTCTGTGAAGCGCAGAATGAAGAGGAAAGAATGAATGAGGAATAGAACACACAAAGCCAGATCATCAGCAGACCGAGCTCGACTGCTGGACAGAAATGCAGAAAACAATAGACAATCTACTGAACACTGTTGTCTTAGCCGAGCTGTTGGGTTTTCTGGAAGAAAGCCACTACGCTGCTCGATTGTGTACCCAGTCGGATCAGACACTGCAGCTACATCTCCTCAGTAAGGCCTGTTGTGAGCTCCTCTCCTGCACATACACAGGATGTTTTCTCTGGGAAAATCATTCCATTCCAGAAGTACAGTTTACTCCTGACGGCTGTGACACAGTTCAGTCCAAAGCTTTAGTACACTTGCTTTCCAGGGTGTTACACTCCCATTTCACTGAGTCAGTCACCGTTAGAGGACGCAGCGCTGTGCTCGTCCCCTAACTAGCACCCCCCATGGTCAGAATGAACCAAGATGGTCTGCTGTGGATGCAGGGTCGACGCTGCAGAACAATAGACAATGACTGCTGAGCTACTCTGTGTTAATATTAATTAATGTGAGTTATGAAACACACTGTATAACAAACCTGACATGACATAGTGGTTGGTTACATTCAGTATAAGTATGAATGAAGAGGTTCTTAAAGGGGTCCTGCAAGTCTCTTTGGACTTTCTGAGGGGTCTGTAGGTGGGTACCAGTGGGTCCTCAGCAAAATTAGCAGAGCACAATGAGATTTTTACTATAGTTTAAGGATAAACCACATTCCATATGAAATTTAGAATCTTATCTCCTCATCTCTATCCCCACTCTGACATGAGAGAAACTGAGAAGAGCTCTTAAAAGGTTAGAGCTGATCTTATGCAGCAGAGAAGAAAAGCCTCCAACAGATAATGACATTTTACTGCAAAAAACAGGGAAAATCTTGGCCATGCCTTCATTAGGAAGTTAATGTGGATAAGTAGGAACCTCCAGTCTGATCCACACGGTGCCAAACATGTGCTCTCACTTACCTTATAATAAACCACATACACTATATACTACAACCTGGAAAATCGACAGAATGCAACATCATTCTTTTAATATCTCCTTCAGTGTTTCAGACATGGAGAGGAAAACATGGAATGAATTCAGGAGTTGAGAAAAGTAAGAACTTTTTTCTGTTCTTGTTATTAAGAGAGAGAGAATATCCCGCCACTTTCTACATGAGTGAGTTTGTCTGGTTAAAATGACCAAGACAGGACAGAACAATAGACTCCAACACAATGACTCTATGAGCGGGCCTCTCAAATCTGACTGAAACTCAAAGTTTTCAATGAGGGGTCACAGGAAATGAATAAAAAAAATTTAAAAAATCCAAATCACTGAGCCTTCAAGTGTCCTGGCTGCAGTGTTTTAGCAGCCACTGTGTTAAGCAAGGAATATTCTAATTTAAAACACAACTTTCTTTAAATTAAAAGCCCAGAGTACATTTCAGTGTCCCACACTGGAGTAAGTTCGAACCAGCACCACACCAACAGGACGTTTTGGATGGAAAAAAGAAAAAAGGTAACGCGTTTGTCTGATAAATGAACTAAACACTTATCCACCAGTTGAACGCCTCATTTACTCGCCTGCACTGTCTGTTCTGTTCCTCACAGTGTTTTCTGTGAGGTGTGAGCCTCGACTCGTCCTTCTGACTGTTTAATCAGAGGGAAAACGAATAAACCAGGCAAACTGAGCGCTTCTTTACACCGTGAAGGAAAACTCTCAAACTTTCGAAGTTGCGCTGCGTGGATTCTAGAGCGCACCGGAGCGTTTCTAACGGGACAGACTGACAGGGGAAACATTCCTTCACACCCGTTCTAAACTAACTCAAACTGAGGAGAAAAGGGTTCAAACTTACTTGGAAAGTCACAGAGAGAAAGAACAGAGGGCCCAGAGGTACTTTCTCCGCCAATTGTGTAGATCTCTCTCTGCTGAAGTTGAAATCCAAGTTTGGGACCGAGAGGCAAACTGAGTGGAATTTGTCAAACCTCCCTTATAACAGTCCCGTCAGAGGAGTTAGAGTCACCTGATCTCTACGTCAAGACCCGGAGCCTCTGTCTGCTGGGAGAACAAAGAGAAAAGACTCCCACAGAAACAGCCAAGGTGTGGAGTTTATTGTTCCATACAGAACAGATCATCTGTGCTTAGAAACCAAAGTCTAATGCGCGAACTCAAAGAGATCCTCCATGCCTTAAACTTACCTTAAAAAGACAGAGTTTAGAATAGAAAAAACAAGACAGTATATCGCCAGTATTATTCTAGGCCTGCTTTCTGCGAAATATATTAATATCAAGCCCATTGTGATCAGTGGAGAAATACAACTAACTGTAGGCTACAGTTACTTTACTGGAGTGCATTTATCTGACTGGAGCTGCTCCTTAATGTGCAGTGTGCATTGTGACAGATGAAACTATAGGCCCGGTGGTTCAAATCAACTGCACCTCAACTCGTTTCCACATGAATTCAACAGTTAGAACACGCTCTGCATAATGAGCACTGATCCTGATGTAGACCACATCTAGCTGATGATACTTAAAATAAAATGTAAAATGCCGGACTTTTGCTTGTAATGGAGTATTGTTACATTGTTGTATTGATATTTTTACTTAAGTAAAAGATCTGGATACTTTGAACACCGGTGACCAATACATTTGCAGATATTTATTTAATTACATTGCATTGGATTAAGTCATTCAAGTTTCAATTTTTCTTGAAATAAAACAGAACAATTACTGGCAGAGTTTTCACCTCAGAGTATGCCAAGACTCCTCTGGTGTAAAATATCACCTTTTAGATTTGAGTGCATTGACCAGCTCTGTTCTTTCTTGTTTCAAGACCAATTCTGGTCTGAGTGCTGAAGCATTACATGTACTACAATACACTGTGTACACTGACTTCTTCTCCAACACTAAATAATTCTCAAAAACTCCGTGCTATTGGATGAGATGGACAGAATTAAATGCAGTAGAATTTATTCCTTCATAAGAATAACACCCAAGTCTTCTCTCTTGTGCGTCCCGTTTTATAAATACTAAAATTATGGCCTATCATTTTATCAAACATAATGGTAATGGTAATACTCTGGAACAAATACCAAAAACTGTGGAAAGTACCAAACACTTACATAGAGAGATTCTAATGGTGACTGGATGTATCTATCTGGGTATAGTGTCCTTGGGGCCTTTCCGTACACAATATACAACATTATGTCTCAGTTCCTCCTGCCTATATTTTTTATAAACTTATTATATTGACTGTGTGTTTACTTCAAACTGAATACATGTGGGTTACAATTTGTATGCAGTATGAGTTAAATCATACCACTTTTCTTCCCCTCCTTATTATTACAAGCTTTCACACAATAACAACTGATTACATATGTTGTTCATTCTTTGATTAATAAATGCACATGAACTTGGTACATGTTATACTACATGTTAACAATGCACCCACAATTTAATTAATTCAAATTAATTAATTATTTGCTGATGTATAATGCCTATGATACCCTTGCTCCTGTGATGCTTACGTAGCTTTTATTTCGGCTTTTTTATTACTCATCCTTACATTGGTGTTATTTTTGCATCATTATTCTGCAAAAATGTAGAGTTCTCTCATTATTTGACTGTGTTTTGCTTTGACTTATGACAAAAAACCTTGTGTGGTTCGGAAGTATTATCATTATAATAAAAAATAAAATGGCATAATTATTATGAATTTAAACACGCTCAACAAGCACCACTCCTAAAGTCAAACTGAAATCTGATGATAGTGAATGAGTCTTGTGGATTTTGCAACTTTCCATTAAATTGGAGCTCCCATACTGCAGTTTGTCAGTGCACAGCACCACCTAGTGGTAGAAATAATGCAATGCATTTTATGCATGGGAACATGCTATTGTGTCAGTGTGTTGGTATTACACAGTATTACAAATGTAATAAACCGTACATGTTTCAGGGTTTAACAGGGTCGTTGGCTTAACCATGGGAATAAGAACACAAGCCACTGGCCTCTCTCTCTCTCTCTCTCTCTCTCTCTCTCTCTCACACACACACACACACACACACACTGTTAGGAAGGCAAAACCAATGAGTGACTTGTGGTTGTTTGAGGAGATTGGACAATACTCTTGACTGTACTTGAGTGAAGCCTGCACCTTGTTAAGAGTGCCTGCAGAAACAGGGACAGTTTGTACCTGGTTTTAATGTGTGGAGTTCCACACCTATGTTTGGTCTTATTTCCCTGCTTAATAAGATTTCAGTTCATGTTCTCTTAATTAGCAGTAAGCTGTTAGAAAGTGACAGCAGCATGCAATAATAAACTTGATACACACTGATTCTGCCAATTACTGTAACTAAACTTATGGATGTAGTTACACTGTAGTTGATGCATGATATCATGATGAAAGGTGTAATTGAGTAGTTGGTTACTGCAGATATGCAGTTATACTGGCCAATTTTTTGATGGCTATCTTAAAACAATACTGACATGCCCATATGTACATTACAAATCATTGGTCATCCTGTCCATACTGGCCACAAAGACATCCCATACCTAAAGCCATTTCAATGCAAGTAATGGGGGATAAAATTCCACCGTCCTCGTCCTGTGTAAAGATGCGTTCTAAAGTTCAGCCACAGCTAATATATGTATATAACACAAAGCAGGAATTTGGTATTAATATATGACTGTAACTTTAGATGAAACCTACTTGGTCGTCTAACTCAGTCTGCTTCAAATTAGCTTTGCTTGAACTTGGAACGCATTTTCACACAGAATGAGGACTGTGGAGCTTGTGCCCTTAAACTTATGCTGAAATTGCTTTAAGAATGGATTATTTCACAGCCGGTATGGAAAGGATAAACTAATTAGATGGACCAAAAACAGTTTTAATGCTATAGGCATGTAAATATTGTTTTTGGACAATCTTGCCAATTGTGAACCTACCTTTTAATATGCAGCTGGCTAGAGCTCCATCATAGTCTGCAGGACTGCAGGATGGTAATCTTGTGATCCTTTTTGGCATGGCTTGGGAATTCTCAAACACTTTGCACTGTAATTTACTGCTAGTGTAAGTTTTTGTTATGGGAGCTCAGCAATGTGGTAACTGTATCTAATGAACATGTACGTTTATTCCTTTGTTTTCTTACAGACAGCACAATTACTTTATCAGCACACATGCTGATATTCATTTCAGTTCATTCAGTGACGTTCACGATGCTCATGTACAGTATGGGATGCCTGTAATTCATGCTGTGACCTGGACACTCTGTGATCTGATTGGCTGGAGTATAGTATAAATCTAAAGTGGATCCCCTGGTGTTTTTACTGACACACCAGTGTGAGTGCCAGCCTACCTACCAATCATACAGTTGTTATTATATCTACATACCTATACTCATATTTATATTTATATTATATTTACTACATACACTATACTATAGATATACCTCAGTATGACTGTTATGAAGGGTTGCCCTTCTAGATTCATTACTTTTAAACATATATATTTGCACAATGCACAAGTATTTCTGTTATTTGAAACATTTTTAAAATATGTTTTCTTCCTCTTTAGACTATTTCTTGTGCTGCTGTAAGGTGCATTACCCCTGGGAATCAATCAAGTCTTATCAGGGGCAATACAGACAAAAACAATTACATGGATGAGGAAATGAAACGGACATTAGATGACTCACATGCAGTATGAGGCATCTACAGCATCCAAAGCTAATTTGAAGCCCATGTTCTCCTATCTGAAGTTGTCGTCAGAGCAACAAGTTAGCAGTGAACCACAAACATGAAGGCATTGTCATTTACAATGATGTCTTCTCATAGAGTCACCAACACAAAAACAGTGATATAATGATTATTTTAGAATATGGAGAAGTCATCCAAATCTCACATTGTAACTATCAAAAAATTTAATTGATCAAAATGAAATCTTCACAATGTAGAGTTCAGTACCAATACTGTACAAAGTCCAGAGACTTCAAAATAAACAATCCAACCCAGAGCAACAGGAATATATCCAAGTAAAATGTTTGTTTGTAAGTATAAATGGTATACAGTTGGATTGAAATCAATTAGGTATAAAGTTTAATCTGCTTTCTGCGAGATTATGGCAGTTTTTATTTGATACTACTTTCATACATTCAGTATGTTTAAGGTGGTTTATCCGCTGTAAATTGAAACTGTGTTGACACTTTGTAGCTGCAGCAAAAACATGCTTCCTGTAGCCACAGGTCTATGTTAGCCATCATGTGTACCATCACATGATCAACACTCAGCCAGTTAGCCGTTACTTACATTTAGTTTTATTATCAAGTAATCTATCAGTTACTTTGTACAATTAATCTTTAGCCTGATTGTGAAATATCTATCCAGAGAGATGGCTTCATGTGTCTTGTTTTGTCTGTCCAAAGATAGAAGATATAAAACAGAGAGATGTAACAGATGTATGGCATTTCTTACTTAAAAAATGACTCAAAATGAATTAATCAGAATTATTATTTTTCTTTTGATAAACTAATCAATCAGCAAATCACATTAGCACTGCAGTCATTCCTACAAATGTTGATCATATGATATTACAAGTTATTAGAGGGATTCAAATAACAATACCTATGTAAAACCATCCACATAAGCCACTTTACCTGAATCTTTTCCTTCAACCCACTACCTCTAAATACCACCAATCTTACCTAACCCTCTTCCTATTCCGCTTTTAACCCTCCATTTTCATCTGACGAAGTTACTTAATTACCCACTATGTCATTTACCCAACTTACATACCAGTCCACTTATCAATCAATTGTAATTCAATGATTTACCACTCATTTTACTTAGGAGGTGGTCTGACTCATTTATGGCAGGGTTCACATCAGAGCTGCTGCTTTATAAATGACTTCCAACTGTTTACTTACAATTAAGACATGTATTTAAATGTGTATGTAAAGGTGATTAAATGATTAGTTCATTAGTAAGCTAATGGGTTATGCTCATTTGTTACGGTAAAGTGTAAACATTTATTGCAGTTCAGTGTAACTCACATTGCCAATACAACAATAAATATGGCACACATAATAACAGATTAACTGACTGAAAAAATTCCTCCTAGCCCAGTCCATCATCATGTATCAGGTGTCCTTCTCTTTACTGACAGAGTCGATGTGATTGTCCTCACTGGAGAGGCCTTTCAGACCCTGAGGAGGCAGAGGCGACAGTGGGAAGCCTCCGTAATGGCTGCTGATGGGCCCCCACGCTGGGTTGGATGGGCATTGCTGTGAACTGAGCGCATGCTGCTGAGCTACATGCTTTTTTCTGGTGTTTCTGCTCTTGTTGCAGAGCAGGTAGATTATCTCCAGGATGTTGAGGAGCACCGAAATACCCGAAACCACGAGCATGAAGAAGATGAAGATGGTCTTCTCTGTCGGACGAGAAATGTAACACTGGGCGCCGCTGTAGCGGGCACAAGGCGGAGACATAGTACAGTGGAAGTAAGGGACCACGAATATGGGGCCGAAAATGTAGAACTGGCCCACGGTGAATCCCACTTCCAGGAGGATCTTGAAGACCAGCTGGGTCATGTAAGTGCAAAAGAGGATGCCTTTTATCTTCACCTTCCCTCTGTCATCTGTATACTTCCGCTTCTTCAATACAGTTCCGTCAGTGCTGTCCTGCACCTGCTCCATCATCTTCTTCTCTTTGTGAATGATGTGGACAGCATGGCCCAGGTAGACCAGGGTGGGTGTGGAAACAAAGGTGATCTGCAGGACCCAGTAATGAACATAGGATATTGGGAACATCCAGTTGTAGCAGGCATGCTCGCATCCTGGTTCCAGGGTGTCACAGTTGAACTCCGACACTTCATCTCCCCAAACTTTGTCTGCAGCAGCACCCAAGACAAAGATCCTGAACAGGAAGAGGACACTCATCCAGATCTTCCCCACCACAGTGGAGTGAGACTGGACCTTGTCCAGTAGGGAGGATAGGTAAGACCAATCACCCATGGCTGGAAACTAATGTCTTAAGTAGAGGAGAAACACATACACATCAAACTCACAGTTGTAGGTCGGAAAATAAATGGGACTAGTTCAAAGATAACACATTCTTTTTTTTATCTATATAAATATATATTTTATTTACCAAGGTGCCAGAGATAATGAAATATTAAGTGTCTGCGTAAAACAAACATAATTGAAAATTATAGTCTGTCAAAATCTAGGCTTTTAAACCTCATTTACCTGTATGGAGCCATACTTATCAAACTGCCAAGAGCACTAAGAATTCTTAAAGAGCCAACTTCTCAATAAATAAAGTGCTTTGCTGAGAATGAAGAAGACACATTAAGAGAATGGAATAGTTTGTGTTCAAGTTCAAGTTAGGGTGAGACAAGTTATTCCTTAAATATGACAGTAACATTACATTTAAGCACAAAACAAAATGGATGAATATGTTTTATATTAGTATTTGTGAAGGATCAAAAATTTTTGCTTTTAGCAGTTTGATAAATACAGGCCCAGATGTCTCAAATCTATGGCTTCCTAAATACACTATACACTATTTACAGGTGTACCACTCATTTGTCATAGAAGCAAGTTACTCAAAATTTGCAAATAAAAGAGGCTGAGGTTGTAACATCAAATTGCAATGGATTTGCCTTGAAGAAACACTGAAATACCTCCTCTGACACAATAACATGTTAATGAACAAGTGTTTTAATTCAAGGTTGAAGAAACATAAAATGTACTCGCCTGTCAGACTTCAGATAAAATAAATTCTTTACCATAAGCCCATCACAGAAAAGCCAGAAGGCAGGCAGCAAGAGACGTGACAGACCGACCAGGAGGAAACTTAAATACTGTGGAGGCCTTTGGGCTTGGTCTGAATGACTCCAGCATTGGACGACAGCTCACAGCTTCTCCTTTCACTCCTTCAAACCCGTGACCATTTTGATGAGTCTGATGAAAGGGTTTCATCACCCCCAGTTCCTGTAAAGGAAGGCTCGATGAGTCTTAACAACACTTTGCTATCATTAATTCACACATAAATCACATTTGACCTTACCTCCCACTTTGACAGGCAGATATATCACAAACCTTACACCCAGACTGTGTGTGTTCATTTCATGGACACACCCTGTTTACGTGAAATGTTAACATGCAGAAATGTGCATTAGTCTAAAGGGGAAGATACGAAATTGCATCATGTTGCTCAGTATTAATTTGTCAAAAGAAGGACAAAATGGGCTGTAGTTAAAGCACATAACACCATGTTATGGTGAGTAGTATCAGACTGATGTTAGTTATGAGAAAGGGATCATATGAGGTCAATTATCTGTCTAAATTAACTGTGCAGTCAAGAGAAATAAAGTGAGACAGAAGCCAATCCAAATGAAAAAAAACTGATTATTACTATAAAAAAAACATATGACCCTTATGAAATGACATCTATAAATGTACTTTTGTGATCTCACAGATGTGTACCACCTGCTTGAAAAATAAATTGTTTTCCCAGGGTGAAACAAATGTTTAAATCCACAGATTTCACATAAGCAGAACCTTTAAGGACCTTGTGAGGCGTTGGTTAGAGGTTCTTCCTTGTGTTTCCACTGTAGGCAGCAGCAGGACTGACCTCATCAGTACAAGAAGAAGTTCTGACACTCTTATTGATTTCCTTTTACATTTGCATTATCATTTGGTATAAGTTTATTGTTCATTGTGATTACTCATTTTTTCATAATCTTGTTTTATCTTTTTCATTTGTGTGTCTTGTGTCCACATTTCTTCCTGACACCTGTCGTTGTGTTTGTTGTAGTTGTTTGTTGCATGGTCCCATCTTCCGGACCAGTCGTGATCAATAGCACTGAAAGTTGCTGGAACTTACATTAGTATCACCTCATGAGCAGTGCACGAATTTTGCTCCAGAAAGTCGTCTTCAAAGTGGGCAGAGAAAGGTGGAAACAAAACCAGGACCTTTGACAACTGATACGTGTTACGTCTCCATTACATACGTTCTCCACCAAAGAGCTCTGATAATTTTTTTGGCACTATAAAATGTCCTGCTCACCACATATCTTGGTCACAATAACCAAATACAACCACATTTCTTAAAAACTCATATCAAAAACACTTGTTCATGTTATATGTTTTTGTTAACCTGAACTTCAGCACGTTGCTCAAGTGTACCCGAGGAGACATTTCCATAGAAGTGAGGGTTATGAACCCATATTGGAACAGCTGATGTGGTGTCAATTATTGTCAGCAGTGGCTAATCAAGCATTTCTCATCATAAGTCTATTTCAACACTACTGTGTGACTGACATTCAGTCATGTTGTTAGGGGGTGTGGGCAGGAATCTGATGATTCTGCAGATTCAGCCTGAATTATAAGAGGGAAGTGAAAGAAAATCAGTCACAGTACAGGGACTGACTGAGCAAGGCAGTGGCCATTACTGAGGTAAGAACAGTTATTACTGTCTGAAGAGTTAACATGGTACAAATACAATAGAAAGGATTAATCAGTTAAAATATAAAAACCATGATGGAAAATTGTATTATTTATTATTATTATTGTAATATTTCCCAGCCCACAGGAATAGAAGTTTGATTAATCAACAGTCTAGGATAACAAAATGTATTGTTGTTGTATGTTAATAACAAAACTGAGAAAAATGTATTTAACTGGCGGTGTTAGTCTCTATCTATCTAGGAAACTAGAATTCTGTAATAGGATTTTTTATTTTTTTTGGAGACAGCTACACTTGATTCAGGAGTACTGCTGCTTTGATTAGTAAGACGAAGAAGCTGAGTGTATCACTCAGGCTCTTTAATCGCTGCACCGGCTTGTATTGTCCAAGTCTAAGTGACTTCATGTTTCAAACTGGTTTCAATAATTAACCCCATGGACCTCTGAAGTCTCACCGCTCTGCAACTGTTCCGAAAATTTAAACCACAGCAACAGCTCCTCATACAGAAACAATAAAACAGGTCATTGGTCAGTGTGCTGCAAACAACTCGTGACAACCACTGACATCATCTGTCATCTCTATGGTTGCATAAACATGAAATAAACATAATTTTTTTGTAATTCTGCCATGTCTTATCTCAGTGTCCATGTTGAACTGTCCTGTGTGTAAAATGTGCTACACAAGTAAGCTTGCCTCATGCTGACCTGCTGGATCCACTGTGTATTCATCATTGCTCTCTTGTAGGCTGTCATCATGGGGGAGTGGTCCTTCCTGTCTGATTTGATGGACAAGGTGCAGTCACACTCCACTGTCGTGGGGAAGGTCTGGATGAGTGTCCTCTTCCTCTTCAGGATCTTCATCCTGGCTGCCGGCATAGATAAAATATGGGGAGACGAACAAGCAAACATGAATTGTAACACCAAAAGCCCCGGCTGCAAGAACGCCTGCTACGACCGATCATTCCCCATGTCTCACACACGCTTCTGGGTCCTCCAGATCCTCATCGTCTCCACACCAACACTCATCTATCTGGGGCACGTCCTGCTGGTGATCCGCAGAGAAAACAAGCTGAGGAGACGTCTGGAGCAGAAATTCAGTAAGAACGGGATAGTTAAAGCTCCAAAATATTCAGATGAACACGGCAAAGTGCAGCTCAAGGGTGTCCTGCTGTTCAGCTACGTGATGCAGCTGCTGTTCAAGATCCTTCTTGAAATGGCGTTCATTGTAGGCCAGTACTTCCTCTATGGCTTCATAAAAATGCCTTCAAAGATTACATTTCCCGAGTACCCCTGTCGGGCTCCAGTGGACTGCTTCATAAGTCGCCCCATGGAGAAAACCATCTTCATTGTCTTTATGTTAGCAATGGCCGTCCTGTCTGTGATCCTCAACATTGTGGAGATTTTCCACCTGATGATCTCAAAGGTGATGGAGGGGAAAAGGAGGAGAAGTAGTTCAATTCCCCCAGAGGTGTACGGTCACAACAAACCAAACCACAATTCAGCTGAGAGAGTTACATTCTGTTGAAGGACTGTGAACGGAGATGTTCAGTTTGTTAGAACCTGACTCAGTCTGCAAGGGACCTTGCTTCTTGCTTTGCTGAAGGTTTTTCAACATAAATATTGAAATGATTCACATCCAGTTTTAAATTGTCAGAGTACTACATGCATCTTGTGTACCTACAGTAATACAATATATGTTACTTTACTTTTACTTCAGGCTAAATAAATGGATTCTGTGGTAAGAAGCAGGAAAGATTGGATTCGACCATGTTACTCAAACTGCATACAACTGGTTGATCATCTGATCCAAGAACTATGGAATGTGGAGTTGTGCTTGTGTGAAACTTAAACAGGCTTTTGAGTTTACAGTTAAAGTGGGGGAATCTTTAATTACCCGTAAAAATAGTGTAACGTATTTGGAATGTGAATTTGATCAATATCTATCTGCAGAGTCCATGGATTTAAAAGTGCTTTCCATTTAAGATCAACCATGTATAGAATTTCTAGCAAGCATAGCCACATTCTTCCACTGGTCACTTCCACATGCTGTGGCTGAAGCTCTGGTTCAGGGTCACTTTGGCTCTGAACAATTTCCCCTGGTTATGTTAAAACTGAATCCAATCCATATACGCTGTTGAGTCTGACCATTTCAAGAAGATCAGTTGGCAAACAGTTTAGAAGAGGCTCAACCTTACAAGGATGTTGGTTTCTTATAATTATCTTCTTTTTTAACTGTGTGTATTTTTGCAATCACTAATTTCATAAGAAAAACTATTTTTTTTCTCTCTTTTTGTACAGTGGAATATTCTAAAATAAAAAATAAATGAATCAATAAATCACTGTAAGAGGTGGATAATGTACTGCGGCTTAATACCTTTACTTTGAAATAAATGAGAGAATAGTGTAGAGTACACAGTCTCAAACCACAATATTCTCTGAATGTTTGTGGCTTTGCTTTGTCCAAACTTTTATTTATTTATTTTTTATACTTCCAAAAGATTTTTCATTTATGCAGCAGCTTCCAAATCCAAATACCAATTGGAGGTTTTCCCAGTATAACATGCTCTGCTTTTAAATACGGTTTTTAAAAACAGATTTAAAAAACTTTTCCAACCAAAATGTATTTAATAATTTGCAAGAATAAAATAATAATAAATAAAATAAAAATATTTGCATTGCTTTCAACACAGTTCCTCCAGCAATGCAAATGGTGTCTTAATTTATCCTTGGAAATCATTTCTGGGGACAAATATATATATTTATTATTATATTATATATATTGTATTATTTATTTTTCATGCAAATTCTCTCCAGAATAAGGAATTGGTAGTTTTGTTGATTTCATTAAACATGTGTTTTCATTCTTCATCTATTATTTGTGGTCCCAACTTTTCTTCTTACATATTACCGATGTACTTTTGGATTTTCCATTGTAATTTTTCATTATATATTTCATAAACGGATGATTGTCTTTTTTCTGTTTAAGTTTCAAATAACTTTGTATTTGCAAGTATCTATAAAACTGATTATTTGGTATGTTATAATAGAACCTAATACAAAATCAGAAGTCCATCTCATATTAAGTGAACATTTGCCAGAATCTAACCGATCCTTTTTAGCCCACGTATTAAAAACATTAATCAAATAAATAAGTTCATCTTCCTTTTTCTCCATTACCTTGCCAATCCTCCTCCATGTTTTAACTGTATTGGTGACACAGTAATTATTCATCCAACTACAGTAAACCCTTGTTTTTCGCGGGGGTTACGTTCCAAAAAGAACCCGTGATAGGCAAAATCCGTGAAGTAGAAACCTTTATTTTTTTTTACAATTATTATACAATTAAATACTCTATTATACATTGAAAAGAAAGAACAAACCATTTTACAGGCTCAAGCATTTGTTTCACAAATAAAAGTACTTTAGAAACGTTTTTTTCAACAAATAACTTCTGTACTGTACTGTCTTTTTGCATCCTTATTAAAACTTATTGCTGCTGTCGTCCTTATGTTTTTTTCTTCCTTCTTTATGGAACGAACGGAAGATTCATTAATTCCGTAATGCCGACCTACAGCCGCATAGCTTTTACCTTCCCTTAGCATGTCCAGAAGTTTAACTTTATCTGCGATAGACAGCATCGTCCGCTGCCTTTTGGGCCCTGCTGCAGGTGCTTTTGTCGGTCCAGAGCGTTTTGTCGACATTATGGAGTTTAGAGAAACTCGAAATTGCTTGTTTTACGTACGTGTACATATTAAACTGCAACGTTATTGACGCACAGGTAGAGAAGAAGCGGAGTGATCAGAATGCAGAACACAATGCACGATGCAAATCCGTGAAGTAGCGAAACCGTGAAAAGTAAACCGCGTTATAGCAAGGGATCACTGTAATTGTTTTCTTACTGCCACAGAACATTATTGACTGATTTCTGCAGGAGACTGTGATGTCAGTCTATTTAATATTAATTTAGTGATAATGCTGTTATTACTATTGGGCCAGTCAGAGGTGTATATTCAACAAAAGTGTAATGATGGATTTTATTTTCCTTGTCAAAGGATTTGAGATGATTATAGGGTGAAGGTGTGCTGATACAATAACTAATTCTTTTTTTGGCACATATTAGACTGACAGTAGGTTTCAAGTCAAGTTAATTTTATTTGTATAGCGCCAAATCATAACAAAAGTTATTTCAAGACGCTTTTCACATAGAGTAGGTCTAGACCATACTCTTTAAAATATTATTTACAGAGACCCAACAGTTCCCACCATGAGCAGCACTTGGCGACAGTGGCGAGGAAAAACTCCCTTTTAACAGGTAGAAACCTCAAGCAGAACCAGGCTCTGGGTGGGCGGCCATCTGCATCGACCGAGTTGGGTTGAAAGGGGAGGAGAGAGAGGGAGAGGGGAGACAGAACAGGAGGAGAGACAACAAATCAGACTAATAATAATAACAACTGCAGCAGTGAGTGTGGAGCAGGAACATGGGGGCAGTAGACGGCCGGCAGTCACAGATCCAGAATCTACAGCTCCAGAGGCAGAAATACCTGCAGATTCAATGTTTCAATGTTGTCCTTTAGCCTGAAAGCTAAAAACAGTGCCTTCTCCAGCTGCTCCTTCTCATTGTAACTGTATATTATATATAATATAATATAATAATTACATATACATATATATACACATATACACACATACATACATAAATGTATACACATACATACATAAATGTATACACATACATACATACATACATACACACACACACACACACACACACACACGTTGCCACCATGCAGCTAATTCATTTGCCTGAGCTCTAACTCCTGTAGCTTGCATCCACAGTCTTTTCAGGCAAAAAAAGGAAACAAAAAAAGATGTAATTCAAGGATGAACACATTTATTTTCAGGCTATAGAGGGTAACTAATTCACACATCACGCAAATTATTCAATTGATGTGCCCCATAGAAAAATGTGGTGTGAAGTTCATTATTGTGGTATTCTTCTAGACCACATACACATTGTGACAGTAGTCTATGATTTCAGAGTTTAGCTTTCTTTGAGACCTCTTGTTCCCAGTCAGTGTCAAGAACATCATTACTTAACTCCACAGAGCCGAACAGAGACAGTCCCGGGAACGGACCTTTGGAACCACCAACACTACTTAGTGGTGGGCCCAGCTCAAAGCACTTTCTCTTTTTCATGCTGATGGGGCTTTGATAGTCAACAGGACCATCGGTCACCAGTTTTACACTGTTGCTATGGTTTGCAGCAGGAGTAGGCTCTATCTGCTTTGATTTGCACTCAGACATTGTTTTAGTTGGTGACTTTATCCCTCGCTCATGTTTCTGTCCTGATGTGACCTCTGGGGGGGCTAATATGTCCTTTACTTTACCCATGATGACTACAGTTTTGATCTTCTTTCCTAAGGGGCTGTGTTCGGGGGGATTTAGAGTGTTCTTGTCATTAGAGTTTGCTCTCAGGCATTCAGCACTGTCTTTTTTAAGTGAACTTTGTTCAACTTCAGCAGGAGGATTTTCTCCCACTTTTGTTTGAGCTTTGGTTGTGGGTTCAGTTGTGCAGGTGAATGAGAATCTTGAAAGTTTAGCCAGGGTTGACAAGGCCACGGTAGACACGGTGTGGCCTGATTCGGATGGTGCTGAATCACTGATGTTAGTGCTCGGTTTTAAAGGTGGGGTGCAAGTAAAGCCATTGACTTTAGTCCCATCAACAGTGTTGACTCTGGTTCTTTGTTGTTGACGCAGACTTTCTGTATCATCTGTCCCCTTTAGTCTGCCTACAGTTTTTCTCCATGCCAATTTGTCCTTTCCAAGGGAAAAAACATCCTTATCCAATTTTTCTGATGTAAAACCAATGCTGGCTTCAGACCTACTGTCTCCCACCTCACTGGCACAGCTCACCTGTTTTCTCATGCTTCCACCTTGGTTCTGGTTCTCTCTTTTCTTTATTATATTCTTCTCTGTGTCTGTAAGTGACCCGACTGAGTAATCATTACTGAATGGCTGTCTACTTATTCTGCTACCTGTGAAGGTGTGAACATCTCTTGGGTTACATTCAGTGTGGAACTCTGCACTGACACCTGAGGCGTTAAGGGGATGGTTGTGCACTAAAGGTCTCATCTTCTTTGGTTGAAACATAAAGTCTGATAACTTTGCATACAAGTCTTTCCCTGTTTCAGCTTCAGGTGTCGTCTCTTCCCTTAGCACAGCACAAATGTTCTTAGTTCCAGTCTGGTCCTCTTCCTTTTCAAATCGACTTTCTTTACCAGAGGACAGGTTGTCCTGAACTAAGTTATTGGAGGGGCAGTTCTTACCTGACAGCGTGCTACTAGTGCATTCTGAAGTCCTGTCTAAATCAGTCACATGTGTACTAGCACTATCTCTAGACACTAGCATCTCTCCATGTCCTCTCCCTCCTCCCTCTTTATCACACTGCTGTTGATACAGCTGAAGCTCCCTCAGTCTTCTGACTCTCAGATTCTTAGACATTTTCTGAAACACACTCCCCACTGACTTGGGATGTTTGTCATCTTTCTGTCTCACAGACTGTTTTATCTCCTCTTGGGTTATAGAGCTTTTTTCTTTAATGTTTTCATTTTTCTCTGCTTTTCTGTTTTCTCCTTCTGAAGCAGAGGTAATTGTTTGAAAAGGATTTGAAACGACATCATGGTTCAATATTGAGCCAGTGTTACTTAGAACGTCCTTCTCAGTTTGACAGTGCAGCTCACTGGTTACTGTAGACATTTCTGACCAACTGGAGTTTCCTTTTCCATTTAGATTTTCTTGAGTTGACGTAATCATTGGTGAAGCCATACCGTCTGGTGACAGTGACGGAGCGATGGAGTGAAACCAGTCCAAGCCACTCTCCACCGTGGCATCAGCCTTGCAGTTACTGGTGATGTCACGGTGCTGTGTTTTGTCGATGTTTGTGTCTCTGAGTTGATGCTGGTTATTATTGGTTTGTGGGGGGGCCTCTGCGGTGTTGTTCTTTACCCTAGTGAACAAAAAAAAAAAAAAAAATGCAGATGAACTCCAGTGGCATGAATGTTAAAAGCTATAGGATCCCTAATCTATGTACAATTCTGTTGCAGAGAACTCAATGGTCATCTGAGAACATTCGAATGTTCCGGTGCATAAAGCAATGGTATTAAGTATTATGAAGAGAAAACACAACCACAAGATGAGACGAATAAACTACACTGGGCATGTTCATCTTAGTAAAGGAACATGTCACCCAGTGCAACAGTATGTGTGTTTGTACAACAGTAGTGTTTGATGGCACGGACAATACATAGTACCATTAGGAAGTTGTCAGATAGGAAGTTCATTGGTGGTTTTGATTTATTTGTGATTTCTTGACAATATTAAAAAGATGACACAAGCCGCATCGTTTAAGCACTGAAACAGTGGGATGCAATCCAACACTGGCAACATAACCGAGACTCAATGAGTCACAAGCAGTCAGTTACTCACCGGGCCAGTCTGTCCATCTCCTTGTGAAGGAGCTGTGGCAGGTTCAGTCCTTCCAGCAGTAACTGACACTGAGTTTGATACTGCTGACTGGGGTCAGTAGGGAATGAGGTGAGTAATGCATTTACATTTCCCAGCAGAGCACCGCCCTAAAAGAGGAGTGCACCATGTAGTTACACACTGACGCAGGATCATGGGCTGCAGAGTTACGGTGAAAAACAGGGACATTGGTCAAGAGCAAGATGAATACATTTTAAGGGTCACGTCTCAATGTCAAAATGTATCACGATAACTGGTCAAATCCAACTTTAAAGCAAGGAATCTCTGTCTGTTTATATGTTTGTATCTATGTTTGTCCTTCGCTTAGCTCTCAAACCATTCAACCAATCCACTTCACACTTGGCAGCTGCATTGCCGGGGACCCAAGGAAGTACAGTCTAACATTTGATGATATTTGGAACCGTGACACGTTCAATATTAAACTTTGCATAAACAAGAAAGCAGCTTTATAAATAGATCATTGAGGATGTCACATTAGATTGTAGTGAGCCCTGGAACTTGTATACCTGAATGGCAGGATCCAATTCGCCTCATAAAACCTCCGAGATACATGTAAGTTAGCATGTTGTGGAGTTCAGTGTTAATACTCCAGGGTTGTGTATCAACATTTATACGCTCTGTTTGTGAACTTCCTTCGTCTTATGTTTGGCGCATCCATGATCTGTTTTTAACTCAGTCCATCAAGCAGCAGCTGAACATGTGAAAGCAGACAAGTCTGTTAAGTATTGAAGTATTACAATACTCGGCTCTGTGTATATACCGGTAAGAAATTTAAAGGCTGTAAAATGTTTCCATGCAGTGTTATTGCATGTTGCGTGTTAGTGTTACTGTGTTACATTTTCTGGTATCAGAAAAAGTTGCATTTTCTAACTGAGCAACACTTAATTATTCATTATTGTCAATATACGTATGTTTTGTTATTTTGAGTTGTTCAAAAAGTCACTGAATGTGCACACTGAATAGTTTCATATTTAAAAAAAAAAGACAAAATATATCTCTGACATTGTAAAGTGCAAAACCAACAGTGAATAAATAAAATATACACGGTTATGGGTAAAATCATGTTAATAATCATTATACGTGGAGTATGTAATTTAGTTTTCTCCTTACCTGCATGGAGCACTCCATGACTGACACAGCCATGACAGCATCCTCTATTGTCACTGTCTCCCTGTACATCAGCCTGGCATGGGCTGTAAGGTTAAAGAACAATTCAGTGGGATGCAGGTTTTCCTTTTTTGGTTTAAACTAGATGATGTTTACATTTAAAGAAAAAAGCTTAGTTGATATGATCAGTCTACAGTGTAGACTGATCATATCAACTAAGCTTTTTTCTCGTTTCTTGTAGACTCTACACGAAACCTGCCACTCGGAAGACAAAAAGCATAAACCCAAAGCAACATAGGAATGGCTTCAAAACAACAGTGTTAATGTCCCGGTCAAATCAGAATCCAGATCTCAATCCAATCCAGAATCTGTGGCTGGACTTGACAACGGCTGTTCACTCACCATCCCCACACAACCTGACAGAATGGGGAAAAACTCCAGTAAAGTTGACGGAGACCTCTCCACACAGACTCAAGGCTGTAGGTTCATGTACTAGTCGCTGACCAGGACTGTTTTATAAGTAGTAACTTCATCATGAACAGTCTGAGCCTGCAGAGAGTCCTTGAGGGGCACACAGTGCTGAATCAGCCTCTTACCTGCTAGAGTTTGGAGAGGGATACAATGGTTTGCACAGCACTGGATCAAAAATTGTGAGATATGGGTCGAAGATCCATAGTTGAGCTGTGTAATAGTTACAATTTGTATCTTTTTTGTTTGTTATCCATTGAGGAGCTAAGATAAATAAAGTGTATTTGTTAGGGAATGATGTTAAAAGCTGGTTAAAATGTTGCTTATAATGTAATAGTGTATTCTGGGTTTACATATACTTTTCTAATGAGATATTGTTCTATGAGTATAGCAAAAAATATTGGTACAAAGGATAAGCAGATTTTGTATATACTATGTTTAAAGAAGAAAAAGACTGTAAAAGTTTTGTATACAGGGTATTTATGGTGATATATCAATCACATGACTGATCAAGGCTTTGTACATAAGGAAACCAGAAACAGACTCAGGCCTGATGAAGGCAAGAAAGTATGAAGGCAAATATGTTGAAAAATGTGAGGGCTAGTAGACCCATGGAAGAATGTGTAGAACAATTCATACATTCAAATTTTTACTCGTATAAAATATTCAATATGTGAGCAGAATTTGAAGTCACAGGAAAAAACAAAACACATGAGAGCTGAAAGAAAAATGTGAACTTGTGTGTTGAAATTTTCACCAATAGAAAAATATTCACTAACCCATTTTCTGTATGTAAAGTCACAGAAAAAATATTTACAAATGTGTATTGATATAAACAAATACAATGACAGCTGCAAACTTGTAATCCAACAGTTACTCTTATTTATTTTCTTGAGTCCATTTTACAGTCCAACCACAAATCTGTGATTACAACCTCTCAAATTAGTCACTGCAACTTCACAAATGTGCTCTATCGCATCACAAAGTGACAAATCTGCACGCCTTAAATTTTGCAACACTCCCTGTGCTAAATGTATTGAAAAACTTGCACTTAAGTTGCCTCTGCCATAATCACTCCCCAAGGCTCTGACGCTGTCTCGGGATCGGTTTTATTGGCCAAGTCCACAACAATTAGTTGCATCACCAAGTGCTCATATGAACTGATTTTACCGCACTGTACCATGGTTTTCCATGTCTACTAAAAAAGGCAAAGAAAACAAATCTAACGTTAACGAACTAGCTCACGACAAAAGTATTTCCCATCTGTAACAGGGCTGGTTGTTCACAGAATTTACCTCAGAATCAGTGCAGCGATTAGCGAGCCAGCTAGCTTCCCCACCGTTGTCTTTTCTTATTATACCTTAACAGGTATTAACTTCTTCTTCTCCTCTACACTCTGGTTTGGCATCAGAAACAGACTATATTTACTTGAATATTTTGTAATACTCACTCTGTACTACTGAGGACATTGAAAATGTGGTAGACATAATAATTCTGACTATTCTAACTTATTTATTAGCCTTAACCTAACTTTTAATATTTGTACATTATTTCTAGTATTTCTATAGCAAGTTGTGTGATTATATTGTATATGGTTCACCTTGTTGAACATCACTTTTTGTAGTCGCTACAACTGAATTTCCTGTATCACTGGTTCATCTTAATCATATTAGGTGCTCCATACATAGTTCTGATGATGGGCTGCTTGTAATTAAGAACTAGGCCTTCTTCTGAATGTCCACATGGTCAGACGGCTCAGTGAAGACAGAAAACCCAAAGAGAGCCAGAATAAGTTGAACTGGCTTTGTGATACAGGATCCAGGTCAGTGAAATGACACCACATGTCAGCATACTCATTAGCATCCACATAACAATGAATTTGTTCCACTGACAGAACAACTTGTTTGTCATTTTGTAAAATAACAGCATCCACATTCTATGTCGCAGAACAACAGTGAATGATGATGTATGCATGCTTGCTCTGCATAGTTCACACAGGAGACTGTCTTTATGAACCTTGCCATTCTAGGATATCTACAATGTGTTGCGTGAGCCCATGAAGCCAATCTTCAGACTTTTATTATCAGAACGTTCAAAGTTGTATAGTACAACAGTCATAATCTCCCTGATCTCCCTCCTGCTTAAAGAGTTAAGTGTTAAAAGTAAAAGTTGAATACTTCACTATTTTCAATATTGAATTCACTAGTAGGCAAGTATGATAACTACACAACCCATAACTCAGCTTCAAATGTTAACTTAAGATTTAAAAATTCAGAATTCCATCCTCACCTTCAGCCAGTCTGCTCAGACTCTCCAGCATGCGAATGGTGGTGCGGGCAGCGTTGCGGCCGTCACTCTGTCGCTGCAACTGGTAGTAACGTGTCAAGATGATGTTGGCATCCTCAGACAACTGTGGCTGCAAGCGTTTAATCACACTGAAATAAGCCTTCATTTTCTCCATGGACCACAGGCTGGAAGACTCAGCAGGCAGTCCTGCAAGCAAAACAAGAGCACCCCTTTCACCATGAAGCTTTTCTGGGACGTGGTGTGTCATGGGATAAGTCATTATTGATGTTACGACACTAAATCACAATAAAAGTATTTAAATCACACCTTAACAAAAACAATATTAAAAATGAATCCATACCTTACAGAGTCAAATTTTTTCAGTGTTCTGCTGAAACAAGATTCTGCAATTTTAATAAATCTATGTTCATAGGTATTCAAGTTTTATTTTTCAGCACTGTCTATAAAAATATCATTATAATACTATATACAACTAAGAATGATGTTGTATAAAATGTTCACAATATACGACTGACACAGATAATGCTAATGATAACACTATAAATATCACAATAACAATCAGTGCTGACCAGTAAATTGTAATTGCAATTGACATGCAAAGAATAAGAAAATCCACTAGAAGGCCCTGGTGCGTGTTAGCCACCGTACCCGCCCTCCTTCTGCATGGCGGGAAAACCCCTGCCACATGGTGCACAAAGTGTCGTGGACGAAAGCCACAGGTGCTCCGAACAGGATTTTTTTGGGGCCAATCACAGGTCGCTGGAAGTAGTATCGGCCCATGTACCGAACGCCGACCATAGGGTCTATTTGAAGCCTTTTTTTTTTTTTAATCATGTAGCACATGATATGATGATAACACTGTATATTAGGTAGGCCTATTAAAATTAAGAGATGATAAAGTATCATAAATTGACAAATGTTTATTTATTGGCAGGCAACATGAACAACATAGTCCACTCTCTCCCCTAGAGACACAACTTTAACACAGTCTCCATTATAAACTATGCAAAACAAAATTTTGCGCACGGCCCCCAAAAAGCTAGAGATGGCCCTGCCAGCCTGTGTGTCTAAAGTTGGAGGAGCTGCTGGACAAGACGTTCCTGTCATGGGGAGAGGCAGCATGTCAAGGACACAATGCAATGGAGAGATCTTATTGCAGCCTTATGTCCCACAGAAAAGGAAGAGCAGTGAGTAAGTAAGTGGTTTACGTTAGTACTGTGATTTGAGCTGTTGCTGAGTTTTGACTCCTCATAGTTAATGCTACGTTAACATTATAGTCAGCTCACTCACTCATTAGCCAGCGGTAACTGTGAGGTCAGAGGCTGGCGGTTTAGGGTCTGGCTCTGCTGTGTGTTTTCTTAATCGCAGTATCCCACCCCGGGACGCCATCATCCATCGCTGACAGTAAATACCGGCAGTGACAGGTGTCTGACAGCCAGGATTTCACGGGTCTAGCTGTGTGTGTGTGTGTGTGTGTGTGTGTGTGTGTGTGTGTGTGTGCTCTTGTACAACTATCTTTGTGAGAACCAGTTTGAGTTTTAGACCATGGGAGTGAGGACATTTTTGGAAAGTGGGACATTTTTGGCCGGTCCTCACTTTCTGAGACACCTTCAACGGGCTGTTTGAGGGTTCAGACTTGGTTTTAAGGTTCAGGTTAGAATTAAGTTTAGGTTCAGGTCAGGGTAAGGGTTGGGGTCAGGCATTTAGTTTTGATGGTTAAGGTTAGTGTAAGGGGCTAGGGAATGCATTATGTCAATGAATGTCCTCACAAGTATAGCTATACAAACGTGTGTGTGTGTGTTTGTTTAATAAGAATAGAACATGCAGTCCTATGTTTTTGGGGTTTCTTTGGGGTCTATGTTAGCTATAGTTCCTATATTTTTCTGCTAGGTACACTGCTAATATGTACACTTCAATATTTGTTTATTTATCTCATATCGTCATCGTAATACCGCACATCTGTTGTTTTGCTTTTAGTATTTCATTTCCATACTAAAAAACACATCCTCTACCTCTATCCTCCAGAATAAAAGAGGAGATGATGCGGTCCCACTCTGCATTTCTGGTGTCCAGCAGAACCAGAACCAGGTCAAAACGACTCAGCAAAGGGCTGGCCAGAGCTACGTTCACCGACAGCGGCTCGTTGGTGTCATACTGGCCTTTTGGGTTTGTGGCTGCCAGGATGGTAGTTCGAGTGTTCAGCTTACACACCATACTGTAGAGACAAGAGAAAGTGTATTGTAAGAGAATAAAAAGAAACGGGAATCTTAGTGTTCATGTCCATCTTAACTTAGCTTACAAGTAATAATATTTGTGTGTGCATTAAGTTTCTGTCTATTTTAAAAACAGAGTTGGGAAGTACTTAGTTTTTACCCTCTAACCTAGTCTGGGTACCAATATCTTCTCTTGCCTCAGGCTGATGGCTGCACTCAAGTAAGCCTTTTAACAAATGTTCTAGGGATAGAGACTTTTTACTTCCACAGATCCAGTAATCTCATAACACCAGACTGAGTTTTCACACCGGAAATCCGTCTCGGCTGTGTGGCACGTAGAAACACACATGCTGCATAAAGAATGGATGCGTGAATAACAATATAGGCATGCTAGAGGTGTGGCTCTAGGTATGGCAATCAGTCGGCCGGATAGTTCAGACTGAAATATCTTAGCAACTTGTCCATACTTTGGTTTTATGACCATATACTTGCAAAACTAACATTCCCATCATCCTTAGCTGTACTGTTTGTTTAGTGCTAATGTTAGCATGCTGGCATTAGCATTCAGCTCAAACCACTGCTGTTGCTAAGTACAGTCTCACAAAGCTGCTAGCATGGCTGTAGACTCTTAGTCTTATTTCCCAGAGTTTTAATGCTCAGCAAATTTGCAAATTTGCATGACAAGAAAACAACACCCAAAACATGCATCATATTGGCATATCATCAGCATAAAAGGTAATTACAGCTTACATGGCTGAACCATACAGAATGAAATAAAGAAGAATAAAGAATATTAAACCCAGCGAGTAGCAGCTCGTTCATCAAATGTATGCCCCTCTGACTGAAATTTTCCATATCTAGTTGTTCTTTTTTAGTAAAACAAGTACATTATTCACATCTTTGTATAGTCCTGGTAGTGGTGTGGTATGCATGTTTTGTAAGACATACTCGCACTGCACACCAGGTTTGTCACTTCTAAATATCACCAGTGGAAATTGTAGACATTTTTACTGACTACTATTACCTAACTATATACCTTATTACTGGCAAACCCCATTAAAACTAGATGCAAGTTGGTCTTCTTTGCATAGACTAGAATTCTATGAGCGTGTGGACATGTATGACTGTCCTACCCAGCTTTGGCCACACTAATAGATTGTTGCTCCATAGCTTCATGGATGCTGATGCGGTCATGTTCCTTGATGCTGTTGAATTCATCAATGCAGCACAAACCACCATCTGACAGGACCAGGGCTCCTGCCTCCAGATGCCAATCACCTCCATCTTTCACCGCTGCTACGGTCAGTCCTTCAACAAATTATTTTAGATATTATGTGTTAATAAATTCAGTTAATCCAGTAATACACAAAACTGATTGTAAATGTTTATATGTAGCATATATAATTCTTTATCTGAGAGCATCAAGCTCTTCAACCTGAGAGCTGACAGTGAACAGGGCCTACCTGCACTTGTTGATCCAATTCCAGCTGTGAGTACAGAGCGAGGCATGACCTTAGCTGCATATTTCAGAAACTGAGATTTCCCTGTGCCAGGGTCACCAACCAGCAACATATGACACTCACCTAGAGGGGACAAGATTAACTCCACAGTGAGGCAGCGCTCCACAGAGGACCAGTTTTTCCAATGACAAAAACCAACAAACGGCAAGCATTTGTCGCAACTTCCATATTGTCACAGTCATAGGTTGTCATTTGGTACTTCTGACTGGTTGTCAAGCTCAAAAGGGTCTTACCTAATATGCTAAAATGTTGGGGTAAGAAAAACATTTTGGTACGTATGCTGTGACAACATACTGCATAATAAACATGTGAATTTACTGACTCAAAAGGTCAAATGTGTTGAGATTTATTTAAAAAAGTAAAGTTACTGCCATTTTTAATTATTACAAAATGGCAAAAAAAACCCCAGAACTATAGGTGTCCATCTCTTGGGTAGATTATGTTAAAGACATAAGAAACGAGAGAATACCCCTGATCTTGGTCCCAGAAGAATCTATTCTCTGCACCCCGCCAGCCAACACCATGGCCACTGCCAGTTTAATCACATACATGCCAAATACCTGTGGGCACAAGCTCAACAAGATCTGGTTTCGACCTGCAGAGAGAGGGGAGATAATTAACATTTTTAACAATAATTTTTAAAAAAGAAATAAAAACATATTAGAATTTTAATGTTACGAGGCAAATTTTAACATACCAGCTATGGGATCATGTTTGTAGCTATTCCAGAAGTCTTCAAATTCTTTCTGAACATCCTTCATGAGCAGAGCAGAAGCAGCCTGCTGGTTGTTCACCTCTATGTTGTTAACTTTGAGGACCATCTCCACATCACAGCGAGTGCCATCATAAAAAGGCTTCCAGCGCTGGCACATCACCCCATAGACAGTCACATCATCTCCTAGTAGGAACCCATACAGTCCCAAATTACTGAAAACCACAGGATGAGAACATTCTACACTGCCACCATCCGGTGAAAATGAATACTGTGTTTTCATTTAGTTTCAGCCTTCATTCTGCTACAAGGCTTTGTCTTCCAGGATCACTATACAGGGCCAATGAGGTATTTTGTATTTTATACAGGTATTTAGTCACAGAAATCTGAACAACTTTTAATTTAGTTATTTTAATGAACATACATGCTGTATCAGAAAAGTGTAAATTATTTTTTTTTTTTATTCTGTTTCTGATCACTGCAAGTTAAAGGTAAAGGCAGTTGGTGAGCCTCATCACCAGCAGTAACACTGCAGGCAGTCAATAGACTGACAATGGAGGCTGCATGGAGGTTCAATCTTATTCTGAACTGGGCCTCACTCATTGACTTGCATCCACATTATTGGCTGTTTGGAGGAGCTGGCAGCTTGTGTTAACAAGCACCTTGTCATTTACAGTTCTCACCAGATTTACAACTGTCGACCAAGTCATCCTCCAGAACAACTACCATAGAACGAGGAATACTGCCCACTGACAGCCTCTGCACCTGTGGTGGTGGTGGGGGGGACCAAAAGTACAATCCATATTTCAGACACTCAGTATATTAACTTTTTTATCTGGAGATAACAATACGAGTTACAATACTACAAGACATATGAACTTGTTTAGTAATTAAAACAGTGAGGATTAGGATTCTCCTACTTGCTCTTGTATCTTGATCTCCTGGTAGTCCCTGCAGGCAGCAGGCTCACATCCTCCTGACAAACAGCTGAATTTGTATGAGTTACAGCCATCAGGATTAGGACAGACCACAGGTTGGACGAAGGTATAGAACTGCTCAAAATCCGCCTGCATTGTGAAAACATGATGACACTTGGCACACATGTAATCCCGCTCGTATTCCAGAACCTATGAGAGGTGAAAGGGAACTTGTTGTAAGTACAACTCAAAACAAAAAATCAAGACATGGTAACAATCACATTTGGGCTCTCATTGTCCAGCCACAGGTCTACAGCAGACAGTTCATTTCCATTTTCCATTTAGACTTAGACTTAGATTTAACTTTATTGATCCCTTTGGGATGACTCCCTCAGGGAAATTCAGTCTCCAGCAGCTTGTACAGTACAGTGGGAAACATACACACAAGGGTAAAAAAGAAGAAAAATTAAAATAAATAAATAAATATGCATGTATATGTATATATGAGGTGATTAGTGGCTAAGAGACTTCTGCCCTCTGTCCCTGTTACCTCCTCCCCCTGAGTGAGGAGTTGTACAGCCTGATGGCCTGAGGGACAAAGGAGGTCAAGATTTGAAATACAAGTAATTTTTGTTCGCATGGTGAGGACTGGAAATAGTAAATGGACTGCATTTTTTAGTTTGCTTTTCTAGTCTACTGACCACTCAAAGCGCTTTTACAATACATGCCTTCATTCACCCATTCACACACTGATGACAGAGGCTGCTGTGCAAGGTGCCAACTGCTCATCAGGGTTCAGTGTCTTGCTCAAGGACACTTCGATACTTTCTCTGGAGGAGCTGGGGATCGAACCAGGAATCTTCCGATTACTGGACGACCGTTCTACCTCCTGAGCCAGGCCGCCCGACCACGTAGTAAATGGGCATGGATTAAAAGTCTTCAGTGCTACGCAAGCAAGGGGTGAACTCACTAATGAGTGCCTTATTTTTGAAAAGCCAATTTCAACCACCTACCACCAAATTTAAGTAAGAGGGTGTTCCAAGTGCGATTTGAACCACCACTTATTACCACCCACCCAATCCAGCTAACCATGTTCAGTATTATCTAAGAGAAAGAAAAGAATATGGGCAAGAGCATGGATTGGGATCCGCGGGCAGCAAGGATTATCTGCTTTGCAGACAGAGTTGGAGGTAAAGCTCCCGGATCGCGTCTCTGAACAGGTCACTCACAGTACTGAGTGCCGATTTGCCCCTGATCTGGAGACTTTTGTCGGCAATCTCCGAAAACTGTCGGTGGGTGGAATATCAGGACTACAATGATGTAGTATGAACTCTACATTAACAAATTTACCCATGCCACTTAGCTCATAACCTCAACTCTGTCCAGCTGTTGCTCTTTACATGTGACCAACTAGTCATCACCATTCTCATGTCAATCATATCAATCCTCAATCATTTTGAGTGGTACTGCCCTTTATGGCAACAAGCAGGATCACATCAGTGCTGCTGATTTATAAATGACTTACAACTTGTTTGGAAAGTTTACTTTACTTTGAAAAAAACAGCTGCTGCTAAAGGATGAGTAGGAGAGTTGAAAAGGTGTGACAGGCAGATTGTTGAAAACTGAAGGTTTGCCATGCTGTTACCTTGGTGACACTGGTGCGTATTACAGTACCGGTGACAGACAAAAAGTGCCCTATGTCTCTGGACCTGGGGATGGTGTCTCTGGTCAGCTCTGGACACACTGGTAGACCTGGGCACACAGGAGAGTCAATAGAACAGAACAGTAAAATAAATGAATTAAACAGGTAAATCAGCAGCAAATACTTACAGTCTCTAGATACACTAACTCATATCTAACAGAGGTAATATTTACAATGTCAATCAAAACAAGAACAAAATCACAAATAGAGAGATGTTTGACCCTATACTTCTTTTTAATATAAGCTATGTACTAGTTTCAACTTCTTCTTCGTCTGTCCCTGGCACTGGCCAATATACATTAACAGCTTCAAGCATCAAACAAGAAACCTCCAGGGCAAGAGTCTTAGTGGTTCAGTTGCCATCAGCAACCACCTGCATCTGCAAGTTTCCTGTCCCACTCACAATCTGAAGTCTATGACATTCCCTAAAATAATGTGACTCCCAGAATCCTAAAAGATTCCCATAGAAGCTGCTTCAGCGTGACAAAGACAACAGTTACGCAGTGTTTCCCACAGGATTTTGTGAGACTGTGGTGGGTGGACCCATGTGGATGGACCATGAACCCTCAAGGGGAGTCCGGGGGAAAATTATGTACATTTTACAGTTAAATGTATCACTCTGGTGCATTTTGAGAGCAACATCAGGAGGTTATATCTATGAAGAACTTTGCGTTCCAGTAAACAATTTTATCATAAATACACTGGGTTGAATTAATATAGATAAGGTAGAGATAAAAGTCACACCCACAAAGCATGTTTCAATACAGGTCGGTCGGGTTGCAGACATAGCTGCAGACCCCTGACGCAGTCTCCCGGTTGACAGTCACGCAGCAGGGAGCCAGTGAGCTCTAAGTCCAGGGCCCCGTTTTGCTGTGACGGAGCCACATCTTTATAAAGATGCGGGCACAACAGTCTGACTTCCATTTGCTGGGTTAGCCTGTATCTTATCTTGTTCATTTTATTAGACACAACCAGGCTGAGTAGTGGCATTTTCTGTCACAGGTACTTGCTTCAGTAATAAAGGCAAAGAAAATAACAAATGAAAACAAAAATGTAGCCACCATTCAGAGAAAAAGTCCCTTAACAGCCGAAATCTGCAGCAGGCACAGCCGTCCTTGTGCAGACATCTACATCACACACAGTCATTTGCGCAATTACATTGTGACGATTAGGGGTGTAATGGTGACCTATGGGTCAAGTCAAGTCAATTTTATTTGTATAGCGCCAAATCATAACAAAAGTTATCTCAAGACGCTTTCACATAGAGTAGGTCTAGACCATACTCTTTAAAATATTATTTACAGAGACCCAACAGTTCCCACCATGAGCAAGCACTTGGCGACAGTGGCGAGGAAAAACTCCCTTTTAACAGGTAGAAACCTCGAGCAGAACCAGGCTCTGGGTGGGCGGCCATCTGCATCGACCGAGTTGGGTTGAAAGGGGAGGAGAGAGGGGGAGAGGGGAGACAGAACAGGAGGAGAGACAACAAATCAGACTAATAATAAGAACAACTGCAGCAGTGAGTGTGGAGCAGGAACATGGGGGCAGTAGACGGCCGGCAATCACAGATCCAGACTCTACAGCTCCAGAGGCAGAAATACCTGCAGAAAGTGGGAAGGCGAAAAAACACAGAAAGCACAAGGACTACCAGGAAGAAATGGAGTTGGTAGCCTGTATTAGTGGGATAGGAATGCGTACAGATAGAGAGAGAGAGGAGGAGAGAGAAGCTCAGTGCGTCCTAGGAAGTCCCCCAGCAGTCTTAAGCCTATAACAGCATAACTAAGGGATGGTTCAGGACTCACCTGAGCCAGCCCTAACTATAGGCTTTATCAAAAAGGAACGTTTTTAGCATACTCTTAAACGAAGAGAGGGTGTCTGCCTCCCGAACCCAAATTGGGAGCTGATTCCACAGAAGAGGAGCTTGATAACTAAAGGCTCTGGCTCCCATTCTACTTTTAGAAACTTTAGGTACCACAAGTAACCCTGCATTCTGTGAGCGTAGTGCTCTAGTGGGGTAATACGGTACTATCAGCTCTTTAAGATATGATGGTGCCTGACCAATAAGAGCTTTGTAAGTGAGGAGGACGACCTTAAATTCTATTCTAGATTTCACAGGGAGCCAGTGCAGAGAAGCTAATATCGGAGAAATATGTTCTCTTTTGCTAGTTCCTGTCAGTACACGTGCAGCCGCATTCTGGATCAGCTGAAGAGTCTTTAGAGACTTATCGGGGCAACCCGATAATAAAGAATTACAGTAATCTAACCTAGAAGTAACAAATGCATGAACTAGTTTTTCTGCATCTTTTTGAGACAGGATATGCCTGATTTTTATAATGTTACGTAAGTGGAAGAAGGCAGTCCTTGAAGTCTGTTTTATATGGGTATTAAAGGACATGTCCTGATCAAAGATTACTCCTAGACTCCTTACAGCGGTGCTAGAGGCCAGGGCAATGCCATCTAGAGTAACTATATCTATACATAGTGCGTCTCGCAGGTGTTTAGGACCCAGAACAATAACTTCAGTTTTGTCTGAGTTTAACAGCAAGAAATTGCAGGTCATCCAGTCTTTTATGTCCTTAATACATGCCTGAAGCTTGGCTAACTTACCGGTTTCATCTGGCTTTATCGATAAGTATAACTGAGTATCATCTGCATAGCAGTGAAAGTTTATGGAGTGTTTCCTGATAATATTGCTAATGGGTGAGGACAGTAACAATGAACTGCAACATCCCTGGTTCGTGTCCGTTGTATGTCATTCCCAATGTCTCTCATCTCATATCCTGTTTCCTCTCTACTGTTTGATATCTAAAACGGGATTGAAAGGAAAAAAAATGTGATAACTGGTTTGATATTAAGCCAAATACTGGATCGGTAATACCAAATTTTACCACTAGGCGTCACACGTGACTCAGCTGCTCCCAAGTGGAACATAATGAGAGCCCATGAATGAGAGTGTGTTATTTTTTTAAATGTATTAACAACACAGTAAGCTCCAAAGCAAGAAAAAGAAAAGAATATGGAGGACAGAATGTTTGGGGAGATGTGGTCATCAAGGATAGTCTGTTCTGCAGAGAGAGTTTTAGATAAATAACTAATATTTTCAGATGTGATATTTCCGTTGCCCCATATCCTGCTGTCATTGCCTGTCAAAATAAAATTCCATAATCTTTTTTCCAGGATTTGGACTCGCAGACCAGTCCAGATATTTAACCTGCTAGATGTCTCTCGGGTGTTGCATCAGCGAATCTCTCAAATCGAGTCTTTGAATAGTCATACATAAAGCGATTGACACTCACGGGACAGAGCGCATTAGTAAACCCAGAAACAACTGATATTTAAGGGCAGAAGAGAGGAGAAAGCTCTGCAACATCTGGTAAAATCTGCCCATCATTCCCAGTTCGAGATCTAACCTGTGATGCGGGCGTGAAGAGTGTGCCTCAGTGTCTGCTCTTTTGTTCTTTGTCCAAAGTGCTTGGGAGAGGCATTTACTGATAACTCCGTGGCTGTTCTGTGTAACACTTTATCAAATATAGCCAGGACATCGCTGGGATAGGCGTTGAAATAGTCCCCAACCTGTGGCCACAGACAATAGAGACACATCTAATTAGTGCCAACACAGATTAAATGAACTATATACAGTTTACATGTGCGTAAGTATTTCATATCATGGCAATGGTGAAATGATTTGTTTTCAGGTCTACGGGATTTAATACAAAATTTCCCACTATACTATTGCTTTCCGCTTTCGCTCCAGACCTATTCTCATACCAACTGTACACTAAGCTCGGTGGTTTCCATTACCCAGTGCCCCCCCACTTGATTTGTGCCCCACAGGCATGGGCAGCTTGCAGGGTGTCCCTTATTTTCCCAAACTGAAGGCGGCAACCCTCTGTTTACCAACCTCGAGACTAGCTACATGTGATTACCTGTGTCATATTGTGCCATATTCTGATTTATTGGTACAGCAAAAATATTCCTATTAATATCATGATTTTAACCATGCCACCCGGCTTTAGTCAAACAGATACCGAAATCTCAAGAACACTTAGTTACTTCTGTGTATTCTGAATACAGTAAATTGCGTTTTGAATTGTGTTGACTTTACCTCCATATTGGCTTCAAACAATGTCATGGCATTTACAACAACAGGGTGATGGGTCTCTTCATTAGTATCTGCAAAAAGCTGCAGAATGTCCCCATGATGATGCTCTGTCAGATAGTTTTCAAATACCCGGCCAATCAGAGCCTCCTGTTCTGGGCTTATCAGCATAGTGAAGTGATGTGTTTTGAGCCCCTGGAAGAACAAACATGAACAATGCAATGGTCAGGGTTTGATATAGTTAGAAATATGTCCATGTGCATTCAGGAACAAGCCATTTCTCCTTCTGCATGGATGAAGGGCTCTCATTTGAAACCAAACATATAATTTGTAATCATCTGATGGTGTGAGCCTCTCCATAGCTCTTTGTATATGTGACAAAGAAGGCTGCAACCAACCTCATCAATTAATTGTCTACAAAGATGTTAGAAAATAGTGAGAAATGCCTGTCACAATTTCCTAAAGCCCACAGTAACGTCTTCAAATACTTCTGTATTATCTGACTGACAAAGATATTCAGTTTATCTAAATAAGACCCAGAAAGGGAACAAATCCTCAATTGATAAAAGGTGGAAATAGGGAGAAATACAGTTTTCCCCATTTTACTTATCAATTAACTAACTGATCTTCAGCTGTAAAAAAGATACACTTATGAAAGATTTAATTTACTGCTAGTACTTCTCTAATGGTTAAAATTCCTTCTCCACAAAACATATGGTATGTTAATGTAATATGCAGCATTTATATTGCTTAAACTACCCAACAGAACATAAAGTAGTTAAATCCAATGCACAATACACACAAGTTAAAGACGCTTCATCCGTGTCATTCGGACACATATTTAGAAAGATATCATAACACTGTAAATAAACCACCAAACTTTACTTTAATACATTTATTGGTGATACTTTTGCCTTAATATTTTGAATGCAGAACTTTTACTTATCATGGGAGTATTCTTGTGTTAATATCGGCACTTTATCAATACTCCCTCCACTGTGGGGGGAGGGGTGCAAGAGGACACCCAGGATCAAGCCTCCTGCAGCGTTAACATAAAGTCGCTCAGTGTATAACAGTGCAATGTTGGACAGCTGCGGGTTATCAGATGCATGTGCGCCAAACACACTGAAACCTTAACTTTCAACCGAGTGGAAGGCATCACCTACAGTCTACCCGTAACATCACCTTACCTAGCTAACGCTAACTGCAGCATTGTTCTAATACAAACAGTAGGGTTCACGTACCGTCTCTTACAAACACAGGGCCTGTTTTCGCGGGGCAGTTTCCCTCAGCGCTGTGTAACCATGAGACCTGCGCGGGCAGAGTTCTGGTGGGCTTGTCCTGGATCAGAGACACTCTGTGACTAAAGATGGCGCATTCCGAGCTGCGCCGCTGATAGGATGAAGCATGAAGCGGTGAACACTTCCGGTCTCCTAATTGGGCGGTGCCTGTCATCCCATCTGGTTTGGAGGTGTTGTGAAAGTCATGTGGATGTTTTATTAATCAAAGAAACACAAGTTTTATTTCAGTTTTAACTCATGGTTCCATGTGTTTACATTTCTGTTTGGAAGGGGACGTCGGCAGAACTGCAGTGAAACTACAGCAAGAGGTTGCCAGATCTCGCGAGTGTGTGTCGCTGAATTTTCTGATTTTATTAGTCTGAAAAATGCCGTTTTATTGTCATAATGTTCAGAAGATATGTGGCTTGTGAAAGATCGGTCAAATATTTACGTCGGTGACTATGGGTCGAAAGAATCAGTCATAACCTGAGCTCACGTTCACTCCTCCCATTGGAATGAAGCGCCGGCTTCTTTCTGAACTGTCTGCTGAATTAACTCTGGCAGCACTTCCTCCGCAACTGTCTACTTCGGAAGACCTGTATTGTTTTTCAGGGAACTTTATTTGTCTTTGTCAAAGAGGGGAAACAGAGAATGTCCAGAAAGGAAACAGCGCACTTACGAGTCAGTTTCATGTTCCCTTCCAGAGAATTTTTAAGATTTAGATTTGCTTTTGAAAGCAACACACGTATTTTCTGTAAAAGGGATATTGAAACAACTGAGCACCTCTTTGTCTCATGCTCTTACACCCAGTTGTTACGGAAACAATTCATAGAATGGTTAAGGAGAAAAACGGATCCATTGTGAATTATAGATCATAATAGTATTATCTTTGGTGTCCTATTAGAAGACAAAAAATAATATTTTACTTATATCAGCCAAATTCTTTATTTATGAGGCTAAATTTATAAAGACTCCACCCATCTTCACATGCTTCTATAATGAAATTCTTCTCCATATTAAGTCCCCGACGTTAACGAAACACAAATGTGCCAAACATTTCTGTGTTACTTGGAAATTATCTGACAATGTGTTAAATACAATCAATCGCTCAGTCAATCTTTGCATTTATGTTTTATTTTAGGTGTCTATTCTATGTTGTATTATGTTTGATCCCTCCTTTTTACCTTTTATTATTCTTATTTATTTAATTTATCATTTTGTATTATCTTTGTAGCTGTTCTACTCATGTGGTGTCTGTTCATCCTACATGACAAAACATTTTTAAATGTAATGACTGCCTTACTGTCTGTAATTACTTTTTCTTGTTTCCTGTTTCTGTGCCACATGGGTTATAGTTATAGAGTATCTTTGGGGAAAAGTAGGCTTCTCGCCAGGTCTGCCAGATACAAAATATCTTCTTCTTCTTCTTCTTCTTTACGATTTTTGGCAGATTGTAATACCAACTTTTAGGTGCATACCACCACCTACAATAGCTAGTATTGAGAACAATAAGACTTCACAAAGTTACCATATTCTATTATATAATCTGGTGGATATTAACAAACCTTTTACCCTTCTCTGTGTTTCCCACACATTGTCTCCATTTGTTACTAGTGTCCCTTCCAAATCCAATCATTGTCTGACCTCTCTCACTCTTTGTTGCAAACTTAACTTTTCATTGTATTTAACACAGTGCATTATGTTTTCCGCATTTTCATTATATATTAAAATGTGCACACATTTTTAACTACACCCTCTCTTCTAATTCTTCTTTTTTCTCTTTGATTAGTGCTTTACCTTCCCCTTTTCCAAATTGTATGTCAGTTATATCATTATATATATATCAATCATTCTGACCTGACGAAGATCCAAGTGGGATCGAAACAGTCAATAAACTTGTTGTGGCAAGGAAGAGGTGGCATGTGGAGTGAGTGTGCAGGCTTCACCCCCTTTTTGATGATAGCCTTGCACGTGATGTGTGTATAACTACTCTCCTTCATGTCAATGCCTCATATTTAGTCATCTTTTAGCTGTCCTGTCTGCAAATTCATTACCCTTTAAACCCACAGATGGCCAACCCAACAAAATTCAGTATCTGTTCCCAATCTCTGAATTCTAAATAAACACTGAGAAAAGCCGGCACCTTGTGTGGCGTCACTTCTTCCACCCACTGAAGTCCAACAATTGCTGCCATCATTTCAGCTGTATAAACCGATAAATTATCTGTAATTCAATTCCCTTAATGAATTGAAATTGAGAGATGTAGACTCCTGTTCATACTTGATCATTTTGATCTTTTGAGCCGTCAGTAAATATCTGTAAGACATTCTAAAAATGATTTCTTCTATAGGCCTACTGGTTTGCACAGTGCCCTATTTCGCTTTCCATCCAGTCTTTCTTTAGTTCCATGATTCTAAAATCAACTTTAGCCTTAGGAAATAGCCTTGGGGGACTATTACTTATCAGAGAAGGGGACTTAAAACTAGTTTTGTAAGAACTAATGTCATATTCTTCTGATTTATCTTTTGTCTTCCATTAAAATCTTAAATCTGCTTTCGTTTAGGACACTTTTAGTGGTATTTTCATTCCCACATCCTCATAGCATAGCATAGCAATGGTATACACGGCTAAGCACATACTGTTAAACATTTGTCAATGTAAACATACGTTATTGATTTGTCTGAACACTGAGTTTATTGTTGTCATGTATTTTCAGAGTTCGGTTATTGGTAGCCACTGATAAGTTGATGTTAGTTATGTTTGTGCACGTACTTAAAGAGTTAACTGTTACACAGTAGCCTAAGTACTGTATCCTGCATGCAAACTAACCATCCTCTTTCCCAACCTGGCACCATTATCCTACACACATCACACACACATTTGACTGGGCCTTTAACTCCTCCACACACGTGGGGAGGACAGTGTGTGATTGTATATTTTTGTGATTTTTTTGTTCTTGTGTATTTGTATTTGTCATGAAACCAGCAGCCAGTTCAGAGGGGACTGGAGTTACTAAGGGGGAGGTATACGCCACTGTGGGCTTTGGGAGAGGGTGGTTTTTTATAGATAAAGTCCAGACACCTAAAGTGGGTGGGTTGAGAAACCCCAGGTTTTTTTCCACTCGTGTCCAGGTTCCCCCCTATGAACTGCAAACCCCACAGACAGCATCTCATGTTGAATTGAATACTCTCATCACAGAGTTAGTTAATCAGATTGGTTTATTGCAGCCCAGTTACAGGGTGACAAAGGTTACAGTGAGTCTGTGTCAACAGAGGTCTGTAAGTCAGAGCAGGGACCTTCCGAGTTGAACTTGTCTGGGGTAAAACTTGTCATGCGGTCAGATGTTCACCAATTTTCAGGGGTGACAGTACTGATAAATGTTCTGTCCGTCAGTGGGTGGAAATAGTGGGGCTGTATCTTGTGAAAAGAAACACACCGACACACCAGCAGTCACAAGAGATATTAGCTAGGCAAATGGGAAAGGCAAAGGATGTAGCGAGGGTCACACTACACCACATCCCCTCACCTGACCACATACCTTTGGTGAGTTGACTTACTCCTCCATGCTGATGGCTGACTTCTATAACACCAAGCCACTGCAACGTAAAGGAATAATGAAGTATTGGATAAGAGGGTTCAAACAGGGTTCTGTGCTTGGTCCTCTTCTTTTCATCCTCTACTTGCTCCCTCTTGGTGACATCATACGTCAACATGCTCTCCACTTCCACTGCTACGCCGATGATGTCCAGCTCTACATCTCCACCAAATCCATTACCACTGCCATCACTCCACTCTGACCAACTGCCTCACTGACATTGAATCATGGATGCAAACCAACTTCCTCAAACTCAACTGTGATAAATCTGACATGATCATCATTGGTCCCAAATCCCTCACTAAATCCAGTCCCAACTTCTGCCTCACCATCGACAACTCCACTCTGTCTCCCTCCCCACACATCCACAACCTCGGAGTCATGTTCAACAGCAACCTCTCTTTTGAACACCACATTAGCCAAATCACCAGAACTGCCTTTTTCCACCTAAAAAACATAGCCTGTCTCCGCCCATCACTCTCCTCATCTGCTGCTGAGACTCTGATCCATGCCTTCATCACCTCCAGAATCGTATCTGCAACAGTATTTTACTTGGCACATCATCCAAAATCCTAAACAAACTCCAGTACATCCAGAACTCTGCTGCTCGCTTGCTCACCCACTCCCGCTCCCGTGATCACATCACCCCTGTTCTCTAGAACCTCCACTGGCTGCCTGTCCCACAACGGATACAATACAAAGTTCTTCTCCTCACTCACAAAGCCCTCCATAATCAGGCCCCTTCCTATCTGACCAACCTGCTCCACCACCACACCCCATCCCGTAGCCTCCGCTCCTCTGACGCCAACCACCTGTATCTGCCACTCAGGACCAAACACCGGACCTGAGGCAACAGAGCCTTCTCCATAGCTGCCCCCTCCCTCTGGAACTCTCTCCCCAGACACATCCGTTACTGCACGGATCCTTCCATGTTCAAATCAAAAATCAAAACTCACCTTTTTAGAACTGTTTGCCTCACCACCCAGTAAGTTCTTGTACACCTTTTTGGAATAAACTGTCCTGTCCCCTACCTACCGGTCTCCTCTCCTCTCTGCAATTGGGTCCTACCCCTGCCAACCCGTTAACCCCCCATGACACCTTTGTCCTGTCAGACATCACACCCCTGAATCTATTAGGGCGAGATTTGTGAGGTAAACTAAACTGCACCATCTAACCCACACAGGATGGCATCTTTTTACAGACTAACAAATATAACACAACAGCTGTACTAGCAGCTCTGATGGACCAAAATCAAACTATGAGTGAAATTATATGATAGAATAGTGTCCAGTGTGACCCTCTCAGTATGGGCCTCCTCCTTTAATGATATTTGTTTGATTAGAACTGCTCAGCCAGTACAGATATTTCTAAAACATAACACCTCCCTGCCAAGGATTTCACAGTATCCTCTTTCTCAAGAGTACTAACACTCATTCCTCCACACATTACACTCAAGAGATGTTCCATTCTTAACCCTGCTACTCTATCACCCACAGAAGATGATGGTGATTCCCATAACTGTGTGGATGTTGTTTCATGTTCATCTAAACCTAGTCCAGATCTTTTAGAAATTCCTCTCTCTAACTCTGATCTTGTTTTCTACACTGATGGCTCTGCTTATAGAGAAAATGGTGTGCCATACGCAGGGTATGCAATTTGTGATAACTTTCTATTACTGAAAGTGCCGCCCTGCAACCCTCAAGGTCCAGCCAAGTAGCTGAGTTGTATGCCCTGATGAGAGCCTGTCAACAAGCAAAAGGTAAAACTGTTTTTCACAGACTCAAGATATGCTTTTGGATGCTTGCATGCCTTTGGTATACTGTGGGCAAACCGAGGATTCATTACATCCTCAGGGACAACTGTTAAACTTGGGAAACTGATTGGTGAACCATTAGATGCATGCTAACTACCTTCATCTATTGCTGTTTTAAATGTGAAGCCCACACCAAATCCAACGATCCTGTTTCATGAGGCAATGCATTGGCCGACCATGCCGCCAAAACAGCTGCCAAAATTGGTATTCCTGTCCATGTAAAGCTCTGTCTTTCCATACCTGCTAACAACCTTGCTTCTCCTAATGATGTGGCTCTCTTACGAGACTGGGGGATGTGTCAGATAGTGCTGAAAGACTGTTTTTTTCTCCGGGATTAACATTCTATGCACAAAATGAAAAACAGTACAGACATTAATGTCGACACATCCTTCCCCTCGGGGACTTTTTTGAAGCTTTTGAATAGATTTTATTCTTATGCCTTAAGTATGATGTTTGTATAGATAAGTTATCTAAATGTATGTCTGGCCCAAAGCATGAGCTTGAGAGAAGGCGGTCTCTGCCTCCATAGAAAAATGCCTGCTGAAAGACATTGTGCCAAGATTTGGTATTCCACAGACAAACAACTGTCAAGAGTGACAAACCCTGCCAAGACATCCAACCAGGAGATTGGGTCTGCGTCAGATCTCCAGCAGAAAAACACCCTGAAACCTCGCTGGTCCAAACCGCAATACGTCCTGCTAAGTGTGAGGGTTGTCCCACTTGGGTCCACACATGCCACTGTAAGAAGACGCCGCCTCCACCACGCACCCGAAATCTACAGAATCCTTTTTCATCCTGTGGGTCCCCTTCATGACCAGCTGCAGAGCAATAAAAGGTTCGCTGCATCCCTGGGAAGGACCTACCTCTGAGAGACAACGCAGGCACCGGAATCCCAAAAGAAGCTGTACAACACCACCAACCATCTGAGGAGTACAGAAACAACGCAGACAACAGAGTCCCAAACAAAGCCGCTGTGTACCCAATGCTGATCAAAGCAGGGATAAATATCGGCAGAGAGAACAAAGGACAAACAAAAAGGCTGAGTGGGTTATACATGACGAACAGAGAAATCTACAGGTACCACAAATGGGACCTTTCGGAATACCAACAGAAAAAGACGTCTAATGCACATGAACCACGGCCCTCAACAAACACGGTAGCCGATAACAGCCCAAACCCTAAAAACTGGTGTGTGTGTGTGTGTGTTTCTCAGTTCCTGATTTTTCCTAAAATTGTGTTCTTAATCATCTACTGAAGTATGAAAAAGGCCCAGGGTTCTGGCGACGGGTAGCAGAGCCCACACCTCAACTTCAGATATCTACGTCTCAAACTCAAATAGCCTATCTACGATTCATATATATTTTCAAGTGAGATTGTAACATGCGCTAATGCAGCCTATAACTACACTGTCAACAATTTCCTTGTATATTTACAGTATGGTATAGCAGCACGGTTGCCGGCGAGTTGCTGTATTTCAATTTACAATAAACTACTGTAATTGTACTATATTGCAATTTAAGTGACTGGTGGCCAGCTGGGTGTTCTGTGTGATGTGACACTTTCGCTATTTACAGCAATCTTGTATTACTGCCATGGCATATAACAGCAAAGTTACAGCAAGCCTAAAATATACTGTAAAATATTTGTGTTTGATTAAAATTACACACAGTGCAATATAAACTATGGTATTTTACTCTAATTTGGTATTGTACTGTAACTTATTACAGTACTGTGCTGCTAAATCTACAGCAACATCTAAGAGTATACCTACTCTTATAGGGACAGCACACGTTGCCCATATCATCGCAGCATGATGTTACTGTGTGTGTGTAGGTGAGGTGTCTGAGCTGAAAGATGTCTCTGCCATGTGTGTCCAATGTTTAGGTACATGTGTGTCTAATGTTTAGGTAGGCCCATGTCCAAGGTCTGGCGCCATCCTGGATGGATGTCCCTTGGGGGTCGTTTTCCTATGTTATGGTCCACCTTCCCTGGTGGCAAAATAGCCATATATCGTTATGAAGTTGGCTCTGAGCCTATGCTGACACCACACATTAGCTATACCATGAGGCGTTAAAAGGTGTAGGTTGAGCGGAAAACGGGAGAGATTCACATTGGCTTTGGATCTTCTCACAGGCAATCCATGGTGCTTGTTTTGACGCTGTACTTTTTGTAATAAACCTTTTTATACAACTAAGTCGGTGTCAGCGGAGATTCCTTCATCATCATCACATCATCGCTACAGAAGATACAACATAGGTGTGTGCATGTGTGTGTTTGTGCCAGTGAGGGAAATAAAGTGCTCCATTTCGTTATTCCCAGTAGCATAAGCCTAACTAAAACAACACATTATTATCCAAAATTCCTTTTGAATTTTTACTTAATGGGTTTTTTTCTATAATAATTCAGTTGTTTAAATGTGTTGTTTATTGTAGCCTATGGTTTATTGATGATTTTTTTTCTTTTTTAAAATGCCACTATTTTTGATCCATGATGAAATTAAGTAATTGTAAACTTAATAAACCCCCACAAAGTGAATTTTAAATTGTTGTTTTGTCAAGTCTTACTTACTGTTTTTAAAATAGATGAAATTACAACTTAACTGTCTTAAGAAATCACATCTTTGTAATTGCTGTCGCTGTTGTGGCAGGAGATAAAAATGACACCTGTGGCGAGTTTAGGGGTATTAGAATGTTGGAGGTTCTAGTGTTAATAAATAAGCGCCAGAACACAATGCAGAATCACCATCAACAGGCGTAAAACACGGGTTCCACTGCCAGCCTTTAATTAAAACTGCAAAATCCTTCAACCTTTACTAACTATTTGATATGGTAATTTTGGTTGAGTAATTAATTTAAGTTCCAAATTGATAAGTACATTTTATGAGACTGATAAGACTAGGTTTATTAATATGGCCATCAATTTCAAAATTGTCAGATTATTTAGGTAATATATAATAATAATAATGAATGATTAAATATTCATTATTTAATAATTATTCATTGTTTCTGATAGTCATCATTAACCCAAATAGCCCTATTGCATCTACAAAATATCTTTTTTAAAATGGCCCAATATTACGATTATTCAATAAGTCTTTAAAAAGTCACCAATTTCTAAAGATATTCTATATAATGTTTATATTTCTAATAAACAATTCTTAAAACAATGTGAATAGGCTATGCTTAAATTGAGGACCATGTGAGCAACTGATGAAAGACAGTCACCCTTAAAGTGGTACTTTTATTGCATCCTCTGTTGTCCAGATCAAAATGAACCCAGCTATTATGTTAAAATAAACAGACATCTTTTATGTTTGTGGTCAAATTGACCCCAGCAATTCAAACCCCCAAATAATTGACTGTAATTGAGAGTGTTACCCAAGTTTACACTATGTAAATCTGAGATAAGCACCTGATGACTTAACCGTAAATGGACAGACCCAAAGGTCTTCCTTTCAGTAATGTTCTATTTTCCAACACAATTTGTCCCAAACTATTTATCCTTCATCGTGGCAATAGGTCATAAGGCACGCTTACTTCTAAATGATGAGTCATGATGAAATGCAATATTGTCCCCACACTTCCTATCAGCCCATCACATCTTCCAGGCACTGGCCTCTGGAAGGATGTTCCGGACTGTAAAGACTAAACCCCACCGACCAAAGACTGTTACATCACCTCTGCACTACTGGACTTTTCTGCATTCACACACTTTAAGACATCTGTTTGAGCTGAGAACTATGTACTGAATATTGCACTAGTCTAGTAACGTTAGGCAGCTACTGTTTATTATTATGCACTATTTAATGTTCACTCAATTTGTATTTTGTATTACCTAATTTATCATATGCCCATTTCCTTTTTGTAAATTATGTTTATAGTTCCTGCTTATAGTCTACTTACATTTAATGCACAAATCGACCTGTATAATATGTACATAGCACCTCAACCAATCAATCGGTATACTTTCACTTATATATAACGATTCCATTTAAAAAAACTAATTTATTATCTGTACTATTGCACTTCTGGTTAGATTCTAAACTGCATTTCGTTGCTCTGTACTTGTACATGTGTAATGACAATAAAGTTGAATCTAATCTAATCTAATATATACTGTTTTTTTAAGATTTTTATAAACAGTTTTTATTGGTTTACATTGTGTTTTATTCTCTCTGTTTTAAGTGCAACCATCAAGCTAAATTCTTTGTATGTGCAAATATGCAGTACTAAATAGAAGTATTCTGATTCTGAACATAATAAGAGGGTTGAAACTGCCTCCCTCTGGCCATGGTGACCTGCTTTGGCCTTCAGGATTTTGATGGTAATCTGAACAGGTAGCAAATTATCCAATCATTCCTTGTGCTGTCATAGATAGCGCTCCAGAGGGGTAACATATTGACCACACTAACCCAATAATACCTCCCATTTCTCAGTAAAATGTTTGAAAAATAATTTACAAACAATTACACTACGAAAGCAGTTTGCTGCCTGGAGGCGTCCCTCTGCACAGCCCCTACCGTAAATGCAAGAATAGGCGCTCAGAATCAAAGAGCCCCCCCCGCTCCACCGTGATGCATCTCGGTCCGCTTACGGTGGGTGTTGATCCACAGCGCCGTGTCGTGCTGGCATCCCTGCGCTGAGCTGCTGAGGAGGAGGAAGGAGGCCCGGCGGCCAGGCTGGATCTATCGGAAGGACACCGTGATCAGACAGAAAGCTGTGCCACCGAAGACACTGCGGGTCTGCTTCTCGGTCTTTTGTACCATATGAATGATATACCGCCCGTGTGTTCAGACTGTGGCCTTGTCTTTTTTCGTTTTGTCCTCTGATCGAACAGCCGTTTTTCCTGCTGTCATTTAAAACCCACGATCACACAGAATGTGGTACAGAAGCGATTTGGAAGATGAATACGAATCTAATAAAACAGGTGAGACAATAGGATAACGGTCCTGGATAGCGATATCTAGGATTGTGTTTGGAAAGGCCTGCCTCTGATCTGTGCTGTCCTACCAACCAGCTGACTCGTTCCTCCACTGAGCTGATCTGAAGCCAGCTTGTGCAGCTGTACTGATCTAACGTTAGATTCAAACCACTTAGGACACTGAAGGTAGAGACTAACTGGGCCTGGAGGTGATCAGCCAGGCTGTATGGCCTTCAGATCAGTATAAATGATAATAACTGTTGATAATTCAATTGTTTTAAATGAATAATCTTGACATATAATAAAATAACTGTAATACACTGTTATATTGTACATCATATAAATCTTGTTCTAAATCTGTTTGTAAATCTGTTTGATAAGAGTTACGCCAGGCTGCTACTAATCTAACACATGATGTTTGATTTGACACAGCTTCCAGCCCTGCTGAATACTGCTACTACTGCTCACAACCTGGCAATACATTACTGTATACTGACAACAGGATATATATATATATATATATATATAAATACACACACACACACACACACATATACACATACATATATACACACATTTGGATGTGGATGTTTGCTGGTTTTGTTGGTCCTCTGTGATATTAAACTACATATATTTGGTTTTGGACTCAAGTACGAACACAATAAGACATTTGAACAACTTTGGCTCAGCAGAATTGTGAAGGACATTTTTGACTTTTTAGATTTTATGGACCAAACAATGAATTGACAAAGGTCCAGTTGTCATGAAGGCAAGGAATGAAATTTGAATCTCAAAAAAACAGACCTTCCATTGATGTCAGCTCATCTTGGTAAGGGGACAATAACTGCTCTCGTTGTTGCCTTATTGAATTTGCCTTATTGAATGCTTCATTGATAGCTTTATCGACTTGTGTCATGGCATCAGCTATAATGACGGGACCCAGCATAAGATTTATTTATGGGCTCTATTCACCTTGAGACGTGCACTCAATAATGCAAAGATCTCCGACACAGCTGCCATGGCTGAGCGCTCCGCTCTCTTCTCCCGGCAGCAGCAGGCTCACCTGGAGAGAGAGCACTGCGGAGCGGACAATCCCTGTATATTTCACTATGGAACATATGCTGGACTGCTAGCATGCTAGCTAATGCTTGTCATAGTGCTCTGATAAACAGTAAATTCAAGAAATTCATATTGCCCCATATTGCAATTTTCAAAGCTACACATAATACAGCCTCTGTGCTTGACTCAAACTGTCAACTCTTCAGAGTTAGTCTTTCAGAGTCCTGAACTTTACTGGTTTGGAATTTTTGCAAATGCCAGCTGCACTACCTATATTTCAGTTACTGGCCACATGCAACCCTCACTCCATGGTGTCTTTTGTCTACCAGGGATCGTTCTGATGTTGTCCCATGAAGTCCTATCAGTAAACTGTTGACTGTCAGAATAGGAACTGTTTCTTGCTCTCTGTGGATATGACTCAATCAAACATTGGTGAGCAGCCCACCTGATAGCCCTATATATTTTTATTTACTTTGGCTAAATAACTTATGTAACTTTTAAAAATGTTGTTAAAGGCTCCAGTAGCAGTGGCTCCCCAGGATGGGTCCCTGGCCACGAATCAGCCTGGCACAGCAACCCCGCAGGCCCTGGGAACAGTATTGGTGGTGGGCGCCGACACAGCACAGTGTCTGACAGTGGTGATACTGGCATCGGCACTTACTGCTCTGACAGCATGGAAGGTAGGACGTCCTGTCTATTTATTCTGCACTGTTTGTTTCCTTCAAATGGGTTCAACAAGCAGGTTTTTATCACTTAAACCTAATATGAGTGTGGTGAAACTAACTAATCGTTTTTGGGATACATTTCAACTTTCAACATTCCAAATCATCACATCAGATTGCAGATGATGTTTTACTTGAAGTGACAGTACAACAGCGCAGCTTCACCATGTTCAGCCGAACAAGAAACCAAATTGAAAGTTGGTTTGATGTAGCCTCAATACACTTGAGATACGAGGCTTATACACAACATACACTAAATTACTTCAACAACCCCATGAATGGCACAACAAGCTCTGCTTTTCACTGTGTATGTATTTTAGATAAGGAAAGGGTCATGTTTTCATTTAATGCACATAATAAGAAAATGTTGCTTAACTCCATAAAATTGCTAAAATTTGCACACATTTCCTTTTTCTTGTTTGTATAATGGTGCTGCATGGAAGTTTTATGGTGAAAGAATCTGTATGTTTCTCTTCTAATAGTCCTGCATTGTTCAACAGTTCACAGATTGCATATTGTGGTTCTCTCGACACTAATTACAATAATGACTGTTAATCACACATCAGAGTTGAAAACTGGTAAGAATGGTATTCAATATTTTTCCCCTTTATGGTGATGATGATGTCTGAAATTACTTTTTAGATTTCACATCCTTTGAATGGTCTCTTTGGCCCATGTGTCTCCCTACAGATGACTCCAGTTCCAGTACCACACCTTTAACTTTCCAGCCGCTGTCCCAGCCTCACTTGGGCCAGGATGATTATGGCATCCCCACTGTCCACGTCATGCCCGCCCCATCCTACACCAGTTTTAGAACGCCAGCCTCACCCAGCAGCACAGGTCGCTGGAGCAGGTCTTGCCAGCTGCTCGTGCCAGCCGTGTCTCCCCCGGGTGCACCCAGCTGTCTGGACATGAAGGACCATCAGCCCATCCGGAGGTGGTCCTCTCTCACCAAGTTGTCCTCTGGGGCTGATAAAAGCTCCACTAGGACATCGGGTGATCAATACAATGCAGGTTCACAAGGCTCCCTGGACAGAGGTCTGCTATATGGGTACAGAAAGAAACCCCTTGGTTCAAACATGGACCTCTATCTGCCTTTATCTTCCTCCTTTCTCTGCCATAATTTTGTGCAGCGCTCACCAGGTGCTGGCCCCTGCTACTGGTACAACCACAGCAAAAGATCCACTGGTTTGGAAACAGACCTGTCCCTTTCCTCAGCTCAGTCCTCACCGGTAAAACACAGCAGTTTGGACTTGAACTATAGTGCTTTACCAGAAGCTAAAGTGGCTCTGGGAGGTGGACAGGTACATGGCCTCAGCTTACCCAAACAGGAAGACTCACCGCTTGGTCATCAGACTGATAGATGCTCCCCGATTCAGCCTGCAGTTCGCACCCAGATGTGGCTGACTGAGCAGATGGAGTACAGGCCCAGAGTAGAGCGTGGAGGTAAACTTAGTCAGATCAGTGGTACTGGAACACAGGGCTGTGGTGGAGATGGGCTGTCACTGTGGCAACAGGGCCATCCGCAGGAACCAGTGCTTAACCAGGTGAGAGGAGTTTTATAATAATAAGGCAATAAAATAAATCAGGAAGTAGAGGAAAGTACCGAGAAAGGGAAGTACTAATGGAAAGTTGGACAGGAAGAAGGAGGTAAAGGGCAGATTAAGGAAGAATATACATCCTGAGCATGCACAACTAACCTGACTTTGAAATAAAAAACTTATTGCCATATTAAGTTAAGGGTGCCCTGTGGAGTTTTCTTGTAAACAAACAAACTGGAATATATGTGCTCTATCCATACACTGACACCGAGAATCGGAATTTAATTGAACTGTGAAACTCCCAAAGATTATCAGCTCTAGTCCACACTGTGTGCAGCTGTGATGTAATGTTGCTACATCACTGCTGGATGTTATGTACAACTGACAGCACCTGACCACACACAAATGTGATGTGTTAGGGTTAGGGTTTTGTATGATTTGTATTGATTCACATACGTAATTTATTTGGGTAGTGATATGAAAAGTGGAAATTGTTTTATTGAGCAAAAGCACAGATTTTGCATTTTATACAATATTAATGATTATTTTATATTACTGATAATTCACATGACTACTATCAATTAAGAAAATTGCTTATCATTTACATTCTCTGAGGATGTAAATTATAAGCAATTTTTAAGATACTGATGTCATTACTTGTGCGCTGTATGTGTTTGTGTGTGTTTCCAGATGCTGATGGGGACATCCCTTCCTGTCAACACTCTGGTGAAGGTTAAAGAGGGGCTGCTGAGACAGAGAGAACTGGAGATAGACAGGTACTGCAGGACACACTCACCTGCCCTGACACCTCCACCAACAGTACTCTGCCTCCTTTTAATCATATTTCCGGTGTGTATGTGTTATACTTGTGTGTGGATCTGTGTGTATTACCTGCAGTATTACCAACGCAATTCATGTCAACTTTAATCCTCAAGGAGGAAATCCAGTATGTGTGTGTATATGTGTTTATGTTTTTGTGTTATCTTATTAAAGTTACAGGAAACTTTATTTAGAATTGTGCTCGTTCCATACACACACACATACACACACACACACACGTATGTGTATATATATGTATGTAACATACATACATATTTTCCAAGCTACACATAAAACAGCCTCTGTGCTTGACTCAAACTATTAACTCTTTAGAGTTAGTCCCTCAGAATTAATATCATGAGCTCTACTCCGCATAGGTAAAAATGTTGTTTGTTTCTCAGCCCCTCCTGAGGCTCTGCACTGAAGATACTGAGTTGACTGAGCATGTGCGGGGGAAGGGGGCAGAGCAGCGGGTGCACAAGAAGTGATTGACGCTGCTTCAGAGACTCCTCCTGCTCTGATTGGTTGTTTTCATTCAGGCATGGTGGATTCTTGCAAATGTCATTAGGAGCACTAGGAGGAGCCAGAGGAACTAGATTTTTCACAGATTATCTGTCTCATGTGTTACTGTCAGGATATAGATACAGTTTCAGCAAATATGACAAAGAGTTCTTTTTATAAAAGTTACCTACTGCACCTTTAAGGATACCTAATAAACTGGTCACTGAGTGTATATGCAGGTCGTAGTCATGTAGCTGCCATTTTACAGTTAATTAGGAAAAAACTCACCTGTTGCTGAGCTTCACAAAATTGTATGTCGCTGCACACAAGTGCTCTTCTGGTCTTCTTAGCCCTTAGAATCATCTACATGGATGTTTAGGTGAAAATCAGCCAAACCGACGTTACACTTGTTATAGTCCTGCACTGTTCTACACTTAAGCCACCTCCTGTCAACACTGATAAGTCTGATGACTGTCAATAAGATATCAATGGAGACGCCCAGGGGAGAGCAGTTTTCCCTGTTTGAACATTTTTGTGGTGTGATGAAACAGTGCCAAACTGGCTTAAAACCCTAAATCAGGAAATAAAGATAATATGAAACAACATAGGAGCAAATGCGTTTAATTATACTCAGTAACATTTCTCAGTTGCTGGCAAGACAACATAATGAACACCTATAAAGCATCAAATTCAAGATTTTAAGTTTCCTGTGCCTTAAAGTGATATTGGGCTCTATTTTCCTGAAATAAGGCAGATTTTAAAAGATAATGTATAGCAAGTTATACTCTCTTCCTGGTTATCAGTGCAGTCATCAGTGTTGACGACTATTGTCCCCTGGCTCTCTCCACTCTGCAGCTCAGCTGTCGGCTATGGTCTGAACTAAGGAGGTGTGTTCGGAGCACATGCCCACAATGGCAGGAGACAAGCAGAGTGCAGCGCATGCAAATAACGTGCACAGAATGTGAGCTAACATCCAATACATCCATGCGGTAGACGACAAAAGAGCGCTGTTTGCAGAGACAGTGGAGAAGAGAGCCTGATCTGTGTTTTGACGGGAGTTGGTATAGAGCTTATTGATGCTGGTATCGATACTCAAAACAAGTATTAAGTAGGTAGTAAGTAAGAAGTTATTGGTTGTACATACTTCAGGGATTGATCCACCCACCCCTAGAGTGTGATCCTCTGCCACTGAGTCGGTCCTGATGATGATAATGGGTTGGGTAAAAATCTGAGTTAGAGATAACTGTAGGTAATGTACAGATTTGCAAACTGGTGAAAAAACATGTATCAGTCTGCAGTCGATGAGAAAATGGAAGCAAACCGAAAGAGGAAAAACTGAACATAAATTAAAGGTGTTTGTGAGTTCTGAGTGCGTGCGTCTCTCATTTATGATGAGAGTCTAAGGAGTCTGGTCTGAGCAGGTTTAAAAGCAAACACAATTTTCATACCAATTTCTGTGCTGCCCAATTATCTGCGCCTCTCCTCCCACCCTGGGAGGAAATTACCAAATAGGCAAGGCAAATGCCTTGCATAAATACTGTGTTTGTCTTAGCACTGGCTGTAAGCCTGCAGGAAAACAGAATAGAATAAGCTAAAAAATGTGTGTTTGTGATGTAGGGTTGTGCCAACTGATGATCATATTGACTACTAATGACTGAAGAGACAATCTCCAATTGCTGGTGGCCCTGACAATTTTTAAAACAAATTTTCAGGATGATTTTTATGTATCATCAAAAACAAGATTTTGGAAAATAATGGATGTAGGAAACACTCTCCCAACTTTTCCATGCAGTGGCAATTTAGTTATGTAGAAGCAGGCCGAAATTTCTCACCAAGTATGTACATTCTTGTTTTTATTCATTTAGGCCTATGCTTGATTAAACACACTGAAAGTCCTATACACCCATCTGTTTTTCACATCTTGGTTACTGCAGTGTACCTTTTAGCTGCCTTAATCAAAAAGCCTAAGACAGGCTACAGACTGTATAAAACTCTTTTAGCTTCTCTATATTGGCTGCCTGTTCATCTCAGAATAGATTTTAAAATTCTACTGCTGACTTGTAAAGCATTACATTGCCACACACCTAGCCACCTTCACGTGACCTGAGATCCTTCAGCAGTGACCTCTTAACAATCCCGACGAAGCTTGAGACCCGGTGTTGTCGCATCTATAAAAAGGTAACAATTAGTCTCTGAGAGGGCCAATGTAAGGCGGTCTGTCCGACATACTACATCCAAACAAAGAAAAATGATCCCTACTTATTTTCTCTCTGTCACAAGCAAAACTGATAACCAGCAGGTGCACGGGTGATATAAATTACCCACTACCTGTTTTATCTTATAGCAGTTTCCTTTCCTGTCGTTTCTGTCTCGGTTTATCTTAGTCTCATTGTTGGTTTCTGTTTCTGAGAGTTTGTTCCTGCCTGCCTGCATTTTGCTTCTAAGATATTCACAACTTAAAGTTCACCCTCTGCCTTGGTCTGCGTCTGGGTCCTTGCCCTGTCTACCTGGGTACCAGCCGTGATACACACACAGTTACCATCAGTGTACTAAGTAACAGGCGTGCAGAGACATTCCCTGCTGATGCACCATGCCTGAGCGAGCCTTTTCTGTTAAGACCCCGAGACTCTGGAACCATCTGCCAGAGAGGATCCGCTTAGCTGAGTCTCTTTCCCATTTTATATCACTTTTTATACAATTTTGATATATTTGATATATATATTATTTTATCATATTTTATGATTTTAGTTAAATTGGCTCCCTCTTATTCTAGGCCCTTATGTTTGCCTTGCCTACTTTGGCTTGCTTATCCTATCTTCATATATAACTGTTGTATAATGCCCTCAAAAGGCCCAAAAAAGAGAGAGCTATGCTGCATTTACACTGTATTTACTGATAATCATATTTGTAATCAGGAGATATTCTGTGTTTAAGACAAAAGCAGCAGATCTTGCAGCTCCATGCCCGGATCAGAGAGAACGAGCTCAGAGCACAGCAGGTCCTGCAGAGCCAGAGAAGTTGGCTCGATGACCCTCACATTCTAAATACTAAGGTGATATCAAAATTCACAATCACATCAAATATATGTATTAATCACATCAAATGATTGTTTTTCATAATAAAATTCACAGCACAAGTTGTGGTTGTCCAATAGGAATCAGCGATGAGAACGCCATGCAAACAGCCATCTGATAGGATGTGCTGTGATGAAGAACTTTGTAGGAAGCTAGCAGTGGCTGAAGTGGAAGTGCTCCATCTGAACAAGTACTTCAAGCAAGTCTCACAAAAATATAAAGAAGACATCCGAAAACTGGAGGAAAAGGTACAGCAAATTGCCAAGACAGAATTCATAATCATTAATACAAGCAAAGTGAAAAAAAAGAAAACTATTCAATCTTATTTTACGAGCAAAAAAACACTTTTACCATTAGAGGGGCAAATAATTTGAAAACGAATCTGCGATCTGTTTTATTTTCTCTGGCAGATACGACGGGTCCCCTTCATGTCTTCATGGAAGTTGTTGGGCCAATAAGAACCGTTTATCTAATATGGGGCGAGTTCGATCGCGTCAATATTAAACAAACTGGAGGGTATCTTTTCTCTAAAAGAAAACAAACAACTGCACTTAAGCTTTTGTATTTGTTTGCCGAACTTTTGACAGGACGTACCGTATGACAGGATGGTGTTTCGTTGCTCTGATTGGTTGTCTCCGCCTGTCGATAACGCCGCTTGGAAATCAAAAATGAACAGAGAGGTTCCAGACTAATACTCATTTGCGAATTAGATTGACAATTCCAGGCCAGCAAATAACAGACTAACTCATTACTTTTTAAATGATTTTGTGTTCCCAACATAACTGATGTGAACAAATTAATCCAATAGTGTTTAATTGTAGAACATTTGTATATGCTTTTTTAATATTTTGAAAGTAGTAACTGCCTTTAACATTACAATATGAGTAAGTTATATGAGGAGGTTTTTTTGTCGGCAGATAAAGACGAGGGATCGCTACATCAGTAGTCTGAAAAAGAAGTGTCAGAGAGAGAGCGAACAGAACCGAGAAAAACAGCAGCGCATAGAGACACTGGAGAAATACCTTTCAGACCTGCCAACGCTGGACGAGGTGCAGGCCCAGGCCCAGCAGGTACACACATACGTGAACATACACACAGATGTGTGATGCTGTGGCTACATCAGGTCTGCCAATGCAACCCAAGAGGTTGCATTTTAATGTCTTTATATTTTGTGTTTATATATATCAGGTAGTTTTTTTATGTCCACATTGTGTACTGTTGTGTGTGCTCAGCAGGAGGAGGTACAGCAGAGAGCCAAGGATCTGGAGAAAACCATGTCTCGGTTACAGAAGAGCCTGGAAGAAGGATGTGCTCTGATGAAGGAGAAAAACTTCAAGATTGAGATGCAGACCAAGAGAGAGAAGGAGTTGATTGCATCTGTGCACAGGTATATAATCAGTTAATACCTTCCACGATAAACAGCTGCTGTAAGGGTGTATTCAGACTGCACGCAAAGCAAATTTTCACCTTGTGTTATTCACAATAACAGCTGACGTACAACCTGTACAGATGTTTGCTTTGGCTAGTTAGCAATGTGGCGAAATGGCAGTGGATATTACCATTAAAAACTGTGACTGTATAGATATTTGTAGTTAACGTTTGTGAAACTGATACTGCAAAAAAACGGCTTTTACCCCCTTCTCTTGTCCCCTGCTATTTTGGAATTTGGTGAATTTGGTTCTCAAAATCAAGTGAATATCTTTTTTGTTGGGACTTTCTGTCCATCACGCTACCAGGTGCCATAACCTAATATAGCTGGCTTTCTTTCATTTAGCCAAAGATAATGATAATAATAATAATAATAATAATAATAATAATAATAATAAATAAATAAATAAATAAAGTTATAACAAGAACAACCTATGCTATCCAAAAATGTATGAATTTAAAATGAAAGTTATTATTATTAGTTATTTTTGTGTAACAATTCACCCATTCACATAAGATGTATGGGGTGCACATTTTTTTAAATGTTTTTTGTCTTTGTTTCTTATATAATCCTTGTTGTAAGCATTATGAAAATATTTGTATATTCCCAATATTTGTCTGTGCTCTTATCTCCGTACATTTATGGAGTCATAAAGCCTTCAAATAAGAAACTCAAGTTTTGTTTCTCAAGTTAAGGTGTTAACCTTAATTTGGGCCACCCACAGTGAATATGTGTCCACTGGTGTCTTTGCTTTAACTAAATATGCAGTTGTGCTGCCTCTAAAATTCCTTTGCATTCAGTTTGTATAAACTGATTATTCTACATTTGATGACAAATCTGCTGCTTACATGCTGTCATCTCTGACTCTGTGTAAGCACATGTCTTTCTATTCTTTCTCTCTTTGTGACTACATGTCTTCTGTTGGTAAAGCCTGCAGAAGAAGGTGCAGCAGTGTTTGGACGATGGCGTAAGGATGCCAATGCAGGACCTGAAGCGGCATGAGTTGGAAAACACTAAACTTCTGGAGCAGCAAGACCACAACTGCAGGGTAGCAACCTAAACACACACACGCACAAATGCATGCACACATGCAAAAATAAAATCTGTCAAAAATCCATTAACATGTTATCTCTGCTCCCTGTCAGCTGATTGAGCATCAGAAAGAACAGATTGAAAGACTGACCTCACAACTAACGGTAGGGTAATAAACAAATCCACACACTCACTAACCCTTACCTCAGGGTCACGTTCTTGAAAACAAAATAAAGCCTTATTCAAATATACCTGTTAACCAACCTGAACACGTGAACACTGTTCAACAACTGTGCAGGATGTTCACCAAGAAACTCTATCCAAGTGAACTTTGATTGTACATTTGAGGGGACTTTGTTGCTTTGTAATAACAAGCAGTCAAGTAGAAGTAAAAGTAATGATCAAAATAGCTACTTAAATGAGAGCAATGAGTTGTGCTGTACACATAATCACGTTGTTTTGGTGGAGCATTATGTTAATTAAACCAGTAAAGACACAAGTTAACATAAATGCAAAATCTTTATTTGATTAAGACTTTAGCACTGATCCTGTCCATTAGATAGATGTATAGGGATACAGCTGTTTAACTGGCAGCCAATCTGAGAGTCCTCCAGGGAGCCATAGATGGGGCCTTGACACTGGTGGTGGAGGGGCTGCTCAGTGCAATGACAGCAGAGAGAGACAAAATAGGTTAGGTGTTTTAAATATTATTCAGTAAAGATTATCATTGGATAATAGGAAAGCCCGTGCACCGAACCCAGTGAAATCACTGGATAATAGTTGAGAGGTGGAGCCTGAGTTTGATGACAAATTAGGCTGACAGTTGTCTTCCTGTGCTAAAAGCAGTTGATTTTTCCAACAATACACATGTTGTGTGTGAGCTTGTTTGTGTCTCATTGGAGTTGAAAACCCCTCAACTGTGATGAAATAACATTAATTTCATTATTTAATTCATAATATGTCCAGACTGTAAAGCATCTGTGGATGCACTTTATTCATCCAGCCGTCTCAGCATCATTTCTGACCTTGTACACATGCTCTATATTCTTCCTTTAAAGAATAAACAAGGCTTATTTGTCATATTCTGTGCTTTGTTAGGCCACCACCACAAGACTGCAAAAGAAAAGAGGCCCTTCTCATCGACAACAGTCTAATCAGCTAGAAAAGGAGGAAACCTTGGCCCCCCCATCCAGAGCCGTCCCACAGGTATCAGTGAAGCGTTCACTTACTGTCTCTCCTGTCTTATTCACATTGTGAGATGGGGATTGATGTGGTTAAACATAATCCAAACTGATCTCTCAAGCATTTTACAAGTCAGTCAGTTATACATTTCTATAGAACTTTTATATCCAAGCACACACAAGCACACACACCGATAGCAGCAAGCTACCATACAGGGTGTGACCATCAGAATGTGCATCATAATAAAAAAACAAACAGTACTTTTAACAAGTCTTACCAATTTATTCTATTTGAATATTACAGTAGGTAATTAGCTATTTATCTTAAAATTAATTATTTTTAGACACTGATCTCAGCCTGTGTTTAAAAAAGCAGTTATCTACCAGCGGTACCTGTCCAGCAGTGAGCCTCCTCACTTCACCGGCAGAGGACACAGAAGAGGAGGAATGATGACACTGAACAGTTTAACCCTAACCCAAACCCTAAAGAGTGGACTCCTAGGATTTAACCATTAATTAGTCCAAGAGTATGTGAAGTTATTCTGATGTTTTTATGTAGCTTATACATGCTTGTCAATAAAAAGATATGGTCTGGTATTATTCTACAGATATCAAAAATAAGGTTATTACAAACACATTTACAGTAACTTAATGTTGTCTTTATTCTAGTGATGGTGGCACCTTTCTAAATATTGGTGTTGTATTAGAAAAATAAACTTCATCTCTATCAAAAAAATCTATTGATCCTTGAATTTCATCAACTAATGTCGTTGAAATTAAACAGAAATATCATTTGTAATAAATAATGAATGGAGTTTCCTCTGGTGACAGGTCAGTAGTGAAGTTTATCTCCAACTGGTCAAGGCCCCAAGTTTCAATAGGAAATATCTGGTCTCATTATGGCCATATAGAGCTTCAGTAGACAGGGAAAATAAGTAAGTAAGACAAACTGGACCACACTGAGTGGTGAGGATATTTTGCTTTCTACATATTATCTAAATGGATGACGTACAGGTGACATTCTCCCAGGCTTTGCTTTCACCTAAACATTGTTAAATCTGCCAAGGAGGTTTTATTTTTTTGTCCTGCTTGTTTGTTAGCTGGTCATCTCAAAAAATATTTAACCAGTTTCAAAGAAATTCAACGTAAGGTTCGGCCATGGACAAAAACGTGCCATTCACAGAGCACTTTGTTTGGCGCAAACATATGGCTATTTATAAAGCAAGTCACAGTGTTGCTTTTTCCCTGCTTTCCTTCACTCATACAAATCTGTTCACTGATTGTCCCCATTGGTCCCCCACCCATTTCTGCCTAAAATATCCATCCAATCTTAATCAATACTGGAACTCAACTTGTTTGATTGACTTGTCGGGGTGGCTTATTTTAAATAAACCCTCTTGAACGCTTTTGCTATTTTTTTGGTTTCACAGTGGAGTGCACTGTATATGAAGTCCACATAACTTAAGCTAGCAACCATTAGGGATCACTTTACAACAATCAACATTTGGGGAGACGAATCTAGTAGAAGCTAGATGGTCTAGCTTACTAACATTAGCAGTGATTCCGATTAGTCGTTATTGGACGCTGTATGGAGTCATATATTGACCTGGAAAAGAAATCAATACGATCAGTTAGGCATATTAGCCAAACATTAGCATGTTTGGAGAAGAAAAAGTGCTGTGTCCCTGAGGGTCAGGTTTTCTGCTGCATGAGAGCAATGATGTGCTGTAGAAAGCCGAGGTACCCGAAACTAAAATATGTGCCTTTGTTTCCGGAAGAAGCAGTGGCAGGCGGATGAAGGGCTGTTGGTGCATCCTCTGTCCCATATGGAGATGACAGATGTGGACCGGCTGCTGAAAGAGATGTCCCTGTGTCTGCTGGACCTCCAGGCTCTCTGTAGCATCCTGGCTCAGAGAGCGCAGGGGAAGGAGCCCAACCTGTCTCTGCTTCTGGGCATGAAATGTATGTGGAACACACACACACACAAAAACTGTATGCAAGGCTTTGGATGTACAAAACAGTGAAGTATCTGTTTACTTATTTTAGTCTAAATACTTTCAGATATTTCAGTTAATTTGCAAACTCTACCTCATTGTCTGCTTCTCATGCTTTTCTGAGTGGTTCTGAGTGGAGTCATTCCCTTCATAATGTCCCTCTAAAGGGAAAGTTCAGATTTTTTGAAGTGTGGTTGTATGAGGTACTTCTGTATAGTCAGTTTATAACCAACAGTACATGGAGGTCAGTAAACCTCCAGTTTGGAGAGGCTGACAGCTGTCCCTGCACAGACGCTCAGCAACGCACTGCTTTGGACAGGATCTGCAGCAAAACAGATTTAACCACCTAAAAAAAGTTTAAGTGTATTAGAATATTTTCACTGCTTTACCTTGCTGTCAGACAGCCCTTTATGACAGGGAACTGAAGAAGTTATATTGCTCTCTTCACAGCCACCAAACTCCTTTGACAAAAACTGTGATTTTATCTCACAGAACTCTGGAGTTGCTGGTCTGCCGCTGCCTCGATTGGTTAGTTTGTCTGTGTTATTGTGTGACTTTGGTGTTTTAACACCTTAGTTCAGATCTGAAATAACACAAGGCATTGTACTGCTTGGTTACTGCAGGCAAACATTTGGCTGAAGCCATAAAGAACAAATATACAGTATTTTCAGTGTTAGTGGAGAAAGTAAGTTTCAACTAAATCTCAGCTGTTGCTTTATCTGTCTTTATTAAAAGGGGCTTGATTCACTATTCCTGGATTTATTTGTGGATAGTCTGGCTCACTGTATGTTATCCCTTACCAAATAGTAACGCTTTCTGCTTTGCTGTCCCTGTCCAGCGTTGAGTGTCTCTGCGGAGGAGAGCGACTGCAGAGTGGTGGTGGAAGAAGAGCTCAGGTTCAAGTTGCTAGAGGTCAGTCAGCTGAGGAGAGACACCGATGAGCTGAGGAGAAGCATCTCAGACCGCTATGCTCAGTATATGGGGGAAAGCTGTGTCTCCCAGTGATGGCCTGTACCCTCCAGCGCTGATGGCACTGCTCTAACCTAGTGTGCGTTTTAGCTCTTTTACCTCTCAATACTTCTTAGATAACCACATAAAAATATTATTCTAATTATAACAGGAATTATAAAAGTCCATTGAAGACGCAAGCTTTCTCCAGATAAGGTTTCCATGTGACCTTCATGGTGTGGTTTGTACATGATGACGGATGATGTTAATGTGTCATGTACAGCAGACCAATCATGTTGTTCAGCTCCATATGAAGTGGTTGGCCTTCACATTTGTTGTGGACTCCTCCAGACTGCACCAGAGCTGGCCAAAAGTGTCCGTATCAGACTTTTAGACGTAAGATAACTATTAGAAATGAATTAAAATGTCTTAATAAGTATCAGTGTCAATATCAGTTCGGCAGTTACCCACCCGATTAAAGTTGACCATAGGACTCTTCTGTAATTAATGGGCAACACAGAAAAAAAAAGGAACTCAGAATTCAGGAGCTGCTCTCAAAGTTATTTGTACAGTCAGCACATTTACTTGGCGTGATGTTATTATTTGTAATTTGTCAATTTTTAAATGCTTATGGTTTCCAGTTACCCTTGGAAACAGCGACTCATCCAGCCTAAGAAGCTGAAGGAGCAATCTGAAACAGCACATGCACTTTTTGGTAGATTTTCTCTTCTGTGCAATCAGGCAGGTTAGAACATACTTTATTCAAAAATGGTTTTGTCTGCATGATTCAACAGGCTTGTAACATTTAAATGTGCTAACCAACCATGACAACCAAAACCAAGGGTCTGTTTTGCTGCCATGGTTGGTGCATTCAGTCCACCTGTAGATTATTCAACAAGCCACTGGATGGCTTGTTCCTCTGTATAAGAAAATATTCTTTGTTTTGATATTATTGTTTTACTACCAAAATCTATGAATGCCAAAGATGTGTTTTTATACAGTGATCTTCCTAGTATGTTTTTTTGTAATATGTAGGTTTGCTTATTTGTTTCAATGGCAAATAAAATTATTTTTATAAAGAATTCGTAGGTTTTCTTACAAACTGGTGTCAGAATACTTGAGCATATTGTATGCACGTTAAGAAATTACGTCAGTCAACCACAAGGAGCAACCATAAGGAACTTAACATTCATTGAGGAGAATCAAACATACTGAGAAAATATTCAAATGAATTTGACAGTTTCCCTAAATGCAAACCAGAAGCAAACAGAACTACTGTAACCAGGAAACCAAAACTGCTTTCAGATATCAAAAAGAAAACCAGAAGAAAAAGAGTTGCAGATTTAAACCTTGTGAAAGATGATTTCAAGGTTTACACTTTATCAAAAACCGGTCTGAGTTGGGCTCTACATATAGATAAAGTAAATGATCAGAATGTTTCATTAGTGCATACATTAACAATGGATGTATACAAAAAACATGAAGATAAATAGTCCCCAAAGACAAACAGTTTAAATGCAGCAATAAGATAATGTTATGTAATGAGGTTAATGCGTACATGTACTATATATTCTTAAAAGTAAATAGTGGGATGAACACCTAACCCCACAAAAGAAAACAAAATAAAGACAGGGAACTTACTAACCTCCCTAACAAACAGGAGAATCGAGGTCAACAAAAAGGGCTTCTCACCCCTACAGCTAGAAGTTATTCACATGATATAGACAAAGATCGATCCATGACACTAAAGCAGCAATCCCTTGGAAACCCAGCACAATCTGGCATGGCACAGCACGGCACAGCACGGGCTGGTTGGGAGCCATTTAAAGTAGGTGCTATCAGTCTCCCGTCCAATCACCAGCCACCAATTTCTGTGTTCCTCAGGATGTTGAGTTGCCATCCTGAGGAACACAGAACAGGGTGAACAGCCCCACCCTCAGGCAGGGAGGAGAAACAGCACACAAATCACACCAATATACAAATTATGACTTAGAATAGTTAATAGCCATAGAACTGTTGAACGTGCTTAGTTGCTATTAATGGATTTTGAAGGGAAATAAAGGGGGACAGTGAACTTAATTCTATATGAGCATTTTGCAACTTTGTAGATACTGTCATTAACAACTGCTCCTCACTAAGTCAATAAAAAGCTGAATTGGGGTAGCATTACTTTTCTCACAAACAATAATTTCTGTTGTGAATTATAAGTATATACTGTAAACATAATTTCTTGGAGACAGAGTTGCTATGGGCAGAAAGACATTGTTTGTCAGGGCCTTTGAAAACTCCCAGAAATATATTCATGCTACAAAAATTATTCATATGAGTCTTTTCTGATCCACCACTGTGATAATTATTGTTTTGTTAAGTTTAGGCAACCAGAATCTTTGGATAAGGATAGGAAAAATCGTGGTTGTGGTTATAAGAAACCAGCATTAATTGTTAACAGAAAAAGGGACCCAAACAGAAGTGTGGTGTCAACAACTTTCCTTTCATTTTGCAACCCTGTGTTGTAAAATGACAAATAAATGAACCTTGAACCTTGAACGTCACACTCTTCGTTGACCCATCCATTCACCACAACTTCCCACGAGGCTTTGTGGCTCTTCAGCAAGGTCACACCTCCACCTTTGCTCCTGATGGACAAGAATCATGATTCACACATGGACTAGTTGGGCCTCCACACTTAAAATGTGTATACTAGGTATGGGCCTCTCTTCCATCTACCATTTCCTTCTGCACACCCTATATGCGTCCTATGGGCTCAGATATGAGTCATCAACTCACCTCAGCCGATGTTGCCAACTTAGCAACTTTTGTTTGTAACAACCTTTCAGAATGTGTGAGCTGCTTTGCCATGAATCATGTACGCCCAGGGCACCAAAGCCCTCCCAGAAGAGGAAGTCAGGTGACGCTGTTATAGGGCCTCCATATAGGAAGGAAGGCCGGACAGATGGATGGCTCGGCAAAAGTTTGGACTTTAACAAGGGGGAACGCTTTTCTTTTCCAACCAACAGTCAGTGTTGTTTTTTAAAGCATGACGGCGATCTCTCCTTGACTTTAACCACGTTTATTATTGGAACTATGACGACAAAGGCTCCCTAACCTTAACTATTTATTTAATTCAAACTAGACCATGATGTTTCCTCACACTTAACCAAGTTGTTATTGGATCCCAAACCATGATCTTTCCCAGGGTCAGTTGTAAAACTTCACCAAATATTTATTCCATATTCTATCTGGAGCTATTTGTTCCTACTGAAAACGTGTAGCTTTCATTTAATTAAAAATGGAAAAATGCTCCATGTGATCCTAAGCTTCCTCCACCCCTGACCTCCTCTCAGCTTAGATGGATTATGATGTGGCACACACTGAATTTCAGCTGACAGTACATTTACTGTCAGGCAGTTTGAATCCAGTGTTCACATATGAAAAAGGCTTAGTAGGGGATATTCCACTGTCCCATCAGCAGATGGCAACACACGCACATTGTTTAATGCATCCACTCAGGACTTCCCTTCACTGCCTGAGGATTTGAAAGAGAATTTTTCACATGCTGCTTTTAGATTCCACATCCTTTTTAACAAGCTTCAAACATTTCAAATATTTTGTATCTCATTTCTGTTTATTTCGTGTTATTATTACATCTGCTAGTTTGGAATTGTAAAGGTATATCTGGCTGAAATTAAAAACTGTTACATATACATTATTAATCTGTGGGAAATCTGTGTTGTTGTGTTATGCAGCAGCTGCAGTCAAAATAGGAAACAGTGCAAATATATAGGAGCGCAAATATAAACAAAATATACACAATGCCAAAAAAAGAGTTAACAGTAGGATTAGAGATATGTAGATTATAGATATATGGCCTATAACTGTGTATTTGCAATATCAAATAAGACGTACAGGTAAGTTCGTCAGGTTAATTTAAAATGTTCAATGATTATGTCCATAATATTTCACATATTGTTCCATTATTGCACATTACGACCCATGGTGTCCCTTAAATTAAACAGTTGTAATGATAGTAATCCACAAAGAGACAATAATCCAGAGAGAAAGAGGGACAATTTTCCTGAACAGAGGAGAGCAGAACAGAACCGAGATGGAGCTGAAATGGAGGCTGGAGCCACCTCAGCACACCATACCTCTGCTGTCCCATCTCTCCGGCTGAGGTAGATGAGTTGGAAAGTACAGGAAATCCTTCTGTCCTGTGGCGCGTGTGATGCATCGTGGTGGTATCAGTCTGTTGCTGAAGGTGCTCCTGTGGTGCAGCACATCGTGGATGGATTATAGTTTAAAAAGATGACTCCACACAAGTATATACTAACCTTCAAAAATCATTTTAAATGCAGAAGTACTGTTGTTTTGTCCTTTCATCCTTCCAGTGCTACCACACACTGACATGGATGGCATAGGACAGAATACAATAGAAGATGTTTATTTGGAGTAACTATTTTTGATGAGGCCTATAAACTCAGGGATAATAGAAACCATTTTGATACCATTGAAAGTAAGCTTTATCCAAAATGGTCTGAAAATATCCTGTAAGAACCAAAATTAAGCTCATATACAATACCGTTCAAAGATTGTAATCACCTGTTATATTGATGTTTTTCTTCTATCCTTCAGTAATGGCTATTTTAACCCAAACAAAAACAGTATAATTCAGACTCCATTTAGTCGATGTCCACACAGGGACAGAGGAGAATACTGTTGTGCCAACATATAGATTTTGAATTTGTTTTCAAGTCCAGAAAAGCGTCAGTGACCCAGGATCATGATTGAACTACAACAGAGCTTGCACTTGGGCTCTAAGAGGTATCTGTATCTCTTTCTGCACTTTCAATTGTCAGTCTGGTTGAACCATTGTACAGCGTTTTGTTCCCCATGTACAAAACATTAATTTTTGGCAATCCCTTCATACAAAATAACACCTAATTGTAAAAAAGACTTTGTACAACCTAAAATCATGAAAATCCATTCAGAAATATAGAGTTTTTCATTTTACAAGTTCGCCAATGGTAGGTGATCCAAGTAACGTATTTGAAACATTAACATTATTTAATAATTATATTCCACAATTTCCTCATAAGCAGGTAATAAATATCTGGAATGTCTTAAATTTACAGGAAAATAATACAAAGTTATGCTCTAAACCAAAACATCCCAAGCCGCTACATTAGCTACTAACACATGGACTCTTTGACCGACGTTTAATAACTATTCACCTGTTTTCACACAAATCGCAGATTTGTTGAACCCTTTTTGCAAAACCCTAGACACAAGTCTATCTATAAAGCAGAGTAAGATAATGTATTCATGTAGAAAGCAGCCATTCAATATACAGAACTCCAGTCATTACAGCTAAACACAATACATAACATTACTGTTCAACCAACAATCAGATGCATAAAAGGGTTTGTTTAGAACAATGGTTGCCACCAATGAGGAGCGAGCTAGATGAGGAGAGAGTGTGAATGTGAGGAGTATAAGGACGAAAAAGGGCAATATTGTTTATCTCTAATGAAATCTGTGGAACCTTGGTTGACCATGTTCTTGTCCCTGGTATGACAGAGAGGGAAGCTGGATAGAGAGAGCAGCCAAACTTGAGCTGCTTTTGTGTTGCATCTACCATTGTATTCTGTTGTTTACTATTTGCTTATATAGAAAAGAAAATAGAGCCATTTTCACATATGAAGTCCAGACTATTAGGTCTGGACGATGTCTGGAGTTGACCTTTCACACATGTAGAACACAGCAAAAGATGGTTTAGGCGAGGGGTGCAGGAGGCAGGACGTGACCCAGCGGTTGTAATTCAGCATTTTTATGATTTTCACCAGATATAAAACGGCTTTTATTTTACAAGAAATCACAGGAAGTCCTATCTCCCATTAGCTCTTTCCCTTCACAGCAGAGCATTCAGGCCCGGTCAAAACAATGCAGACTACACTCTCGAGTGTATTAGTGTATTTCCCAACATGTCGAACTACATACATTTTTTAATGAAATGGTTAAAAACACATGACATTTATCAGTTATGAGTCATGTATGAATTTTGTTTTGAAGGTAGAAGGGTACTAATAATGTAGGGGCAGTTTTAATCACCCACTGCAGAGCCCTCTTGTCCTGAGCCGTGCACATCCCATGCCAATTAGTGATGTTTCCAGTTAGAATGCTTTCTATTGCTTCTCTGTAAAAGTTGAGAGGAATTGGAATGGGCATTTTGCTTTCTGATCTTCCTAGAGGAAACACTGTATGTAAAACCAATCTTGCATGGCACAGGAGCATCATGGTAATGAAAAAACACCTGAAAAACGAAAACATGTTGGTGGAGGGTGATCACAGGCAAGTTTGCATCTTCGTCAGAAAACTGAAGAATTTATCCTAACCTCTGGTGTAGGAGCCTTTTTTGTAGTAACAGCTCTGCAAAGATTCAAAGAAGACAACTTGGTTAGTTTTTAATTCGACTGTATAGTTTTAACTCCAGCTGACATGGGGATGAGTTTCCCAAAGGCTCCTTCAGGATGCTCGGGAAAGTCTGACACTTCCCTGCATACTAACCTCTGGGCAGCATGCTTGTGCTCTATTGTGGGAGCATGCTTCCACTCCCCGTAAACTAAATCATATAGTTCATCTTCCAGAAGGTCTGCTGGGTCCTACTGTCACGGTTCAAGCAAGGAAAGGACCCAAATGCAGACACAAATCTAACAACACAAACATCATAGGTGACACACCACACAAATGATAAGGACCCAACAGAGGACAAACGAAACTCAGGGACAAATATGCACACTAATCAGAAACGAGACACAGCTGGGGTGGGCAGGCAGGCAGCAGGAGAAGGAGGGAAACACAAGGGTTGTGCAAACGAGCTCTAGACACGAAACAGGTGCACAGGGAAAACAGGGAAGCAAAGGGAAACATGAGGAAAAACAAAAACAAAAAAACAGCGATCACATCTGGGCTGTGACAGGAACTAACATTGCAATGCAGAATGGAAATGGATATAAATTGAGATGCCATGTGTTACTATGACTATTTTAGTAGATAAAGGAGCAAAACGGGTAAATGTGTACAGGGCAACTCTGATAAACACCCATAACCCCTCGGCCTCTCTCCCTCTCACAAACACACAAATTTATGTGTGACCGTAGTGATGGAAGGGTGAACCCAAATCACCCAGTTGAACGAATCCATAGAGTCAAGGAATATTAGTTGCCATTTTAGAGGGAATTCCAAAAAACATGTTTCTCTTGAAAAATAAATGAAAAAAAGAGAATATTCATGAGAGGTCTGGGTATGAAACGTCTTCCCCAAAACCTATTTTCATTGATTGATAAAAGGGTGTAACGGATTTTTCTGCTTCTGGCTAGTCCTTACTTGAGCTCAGGAAACTTCACAATTTAACCTTTTTAAACAAGCCTCAGTGTAGCTCAGTATTAACTGAAGGAACTGTTTCTTTTTGTCTTTTTAATAATTTTAATATCTTTAAGCCTTGCATTTTATAATATTTTATTTTGAAGTTTTGTCATCTGGTCAACCAATCTGCTACTAGAAGGGAGAAGGGAGAAGAACCGGGACAGTGATGCCATCATCCTGGAGTGAAACCACTGTCCCTCGCTTGCTTGCCGACCACGGCATCGCCTGGGAGTGCAGTGGAGGCGCATTTGCATGTCCCACAGTCAGACAGGCCCTGGACTGTTGGTTGGACAAAACAAGACGTCACCTTAGTCTCTGGGAAATTGAAATAAGCATTTGAAAAGAATTTTGAATATTTGTTGACAAACTGAATAAAAGATTAACTGAGACAATAACTGACTGATATATTCATTTAAAACTGTATGAGCTGCATTCTGGATCTGTTCATATTATTATGTGGTATCTAATATATATTTTATACTTAAAAAACATAATAAGATAACATTATTCAAAGAGCAGACAAGTGCATACTGTAGCTGCTCATCTCTGAGCTGTTATTTTATCTTTCTCTTACTATCTGCTGCTCTGCCAGCCTCTCACTCATCTCTGTCTGCTATCTCCTCAGCTCAGCCACACACAAGCTGCCCTCCACACCCCTCTGCGCTTCAAAACCCCACGGCAGCTCTGATACAGGAAGCCACGCATCAAGCAATCCTGGAATGGCGTGGCATGGTGATCGACAACACCGAAGCAGTGAGAGGGTGATGGGGACTGTAGCAATTTGCTGATGAGCCACAGTGACCAAACAGCAGGCAGTGAGCCAGCCACAGCACTGTCTGACACACAGCACATGGACTTTCTGTGTGTGGCTGAGCTGAGGAGATAGCAGACAGAGATGAGTGAGAGGCTGGCAGAGCAGCAGATAGTAAGAGAAAGATAAAATAACAGCTCAGAGATGAGCAGCTACAGTATGCACTTGTCTGCTCTTTGAATAATGTTATCTTATTATGTTTTTTATGTATAAAATATATATTAGATACCACATACTAATATGAACAGATCCAGAATGCAGCTCATACAGTTTTAAATGAATATATCAGTCAGTTATTGTCTCAGTTAATCTTTTATTCAGTTTGTGGGAACAACATTTACATTCTCAGGCCAGTCATATTTGGATTTGAGAATTGTCGTCTCACAATCTCTGCTCTGTGGTTACCACATTACATCCAATTGTAGCATATGTACTTATGGATGGTCATTTGATTTATTTTCAAAATTGAAAACATGAGTATTCATAACACACATTAACAGACTGTCTCTGCGCTGCCAAAAGTACTGACGCCTACCAGGATGTGAATGCAGAAAACTACCGCTTCCTGGTTTTTAGCTGCTGCCATCTGTGTGTAGAAATACTGTACGTGTTGGTGACGAAACAATCTCACCACAATGCCCATTTAGTAGCTGTTTGGGACCTTTAAATCATATCACACAGTTCCTCTCAGCAGATGGACTTGCCCAGTTGTAATAGAATTGTAGATGATCAGATTTTCTTTCTGAGCACATTAATGACTTCTTGTCATGCTGTCTTAAAAGTTGAGATTGAAAGTGAATTCTTTACCTCGTAAACACTAATCGACAAAATCATCTCAACAAGGTCAAAACATTTTAAGGGGTGATTTCTAAATATTGACGTCTCCAGTAGGAGGATTCTAGGAGGAAAAAGAATAAAAAACCCTCTGAGCTCCCTCAACATCTGACCTCACTGAGTAAGTTTGGTGATTAGGACAGTTTGTAACTGAGTGCATTAACCTAAAAGACCTCAAATGAAGAGCTGGTGAAATTGTCGAACTGCTAAAGAAAGGCGCTGCAGCGCTTTATATTTAGACATGCAATTAGCTTTTGTTTCCAGTTGACATTTATGTTTGCGCTACTGTACACCATGAGGATTATTCTTGTACTGGCACGAATGGTTTTTGTCTTGTTTACTATAACTTGGGTCTTATTTTTTGCATTTCTCTACATCATGTATAACACAAATAATTGCACAGTGCTCACCAAGTAAATAGATGAGTTTTGGGAACATGGCAATATTACTAAAAAGAAGTGATGGGTCCAGAAGCCCGAGAAGTCTGGTTGGAAATGTACCTCTAGGTTAGTCAAACTTATTGAATGGTAACTTGTCCAACTCTCTGGTTCAAGTTTGACCAACTGTAATAGTGTGCTAACATAGTTTTCCTGTGCAATGAGTGTTCAATTTGTGGTTTAGATAATCTGGATCCAGTAAGATCACATTTTTGCTAAATGATTAGATGCATTTATCCACCATGATATTGCACAATATAGGTTGTTGTGAGTGTCCTGAAAGAAGTCGATGCACATAGTTCTGAAAACAAAGAATATAATTGCTTTATGTATTTTCACATGGTTCTGAGAAAATAATCTCCAGACAGTGGAAAGTGTGGGGAGTTAAGGGGTAGGTGCAGGTGGCAAGCTTATGAAACAGGGAAAGGCATGATAAGAGAAGAACTAAGATAAAGACAAGTCAAAAGGAACTTCTGGGTTGATATCATGAGAATCCTGTTGATACAGTTACAGGTACAGTTATTGTGTGTGTGATCTCAAAGTATAAGAGCGGATGAGAGGCTGCCTCTCTTCAGTCAAATCTGTGCAACCGACTATGGCTCTAGCTTGCAAGAAATAAAGATCTACTTAGGACTGAATATTATATACATAGGTAAAAAAAGGTAAAACTGTGTAAACAGGGCTTTAAAGCTCATCCACTGTGATTGACGTGCTGCGGTAAGCGTATCGTGTCATTTCCGGTTGGTGTCTCTGTACTGCGTGTTTTTGCTGCTCTCACTCAAAAGAGTTAACCTGGTTATATTCTTCACCGCAGCGGCTAACTACCCGCTGTGCCTTTAAACTAACATTAGTCTTAAAACACTCACAGCTTTCTCCATTTTTTAGCGATTTTTCGTTAATTTCACAGCTTTTTGTTCGCTGTTCAGTTCTGTTAGCTTCCGTAGCCTATTTTAGCTCCTCAGCTAGCGATGGCTTCTCTCTCTCCCTCTTCCTCTCCTGCTCTGTCCTGCTCGGTGTGTCACATGTTTAGTTACTCCTCTGCCTCCTTTAGCGATAAAGGTTTATGTATTAAATGCAGTTTATTTGTAGCATTGGAGGAGAGGCTTAGTAAACTAGAAGCCCGGCTCCGCACCATTGATATCCATTCTTTAGCTGTAGCTAGCCAGCCCCCTGTAGTCGGTGCGGACCGACTCAGTGCAGCTCCTGTTAGCCGTCCCCCAGCAGCTCCCGAGCAGCCGGGCAGTCAGGGCGGCTGGGTGACTGTCTGAAGGAAGCATAGCCCCAAGCAGAGACCCACGGTTCACCACCAACCCCTTCATGTTTCCAACAGATTCTCCGCCCTCAGCGACTCACCCGCTGAGAAACACACTGTGATAACTGGCAGCTCAATCCTGAGAAACGTGAAATTAGCGTCACCAGCGACCATAGTGAGGTGTATCCCCGGGACCAGAGCGGGCGACGTTGAGTCGAATTTAAAACTGCTGGCAAAAGACAAACGTTAATACAGTAAAATCGTAATTCACGTCGGCGGTAATCACTCCCGATTATGCCAATCGGAAGTTACCAAAATTAATGTGGAGTCGGTGTGTAAATACTCAAAGGCAATATAGTTTTTTCTGGACCCCTGCTACAGTGGGTACGGAAAGTATTCAGACCCCTTTAAATTCTTCACTCTGTTTCATTGCAGCCATTTGCTAAAATCAAAAAAGTTCATTTTATTTTTCATTAATGTACACTCAGCACCCCATCTTGACAGAAAAAAAACAGATATGTAGAAATTTTTGCAAATTTATTAAAGAAAAACTGAAATATCACACGGTCATAAGTATTCAGACCCTTTGCTCAGTATTGAGTAGAAGCACCCTTTTGAGCTAGTACAGCCATGAGTCTTCTTGGGAATGATGCAACAAGTTTTTCACACCTGGATTTGGGGATCCTCTGCCATTCTTCCTTGCAGATCCTCTCCAGTTCCGTCAGGTTGGATGGTGAACGTTGGTGGACAGCCATTTTCAGGTCTCTCCAGAGATGCTCAATTGGGTGTAGGTCAAGGCTCTGGCTGGGCCAGTCAAGAATGGTCACAGAGTTGTTCTGAAGCCACTCCTTTGTTATTTTAGCTGTGTGCTTAGGGTCATTGTCTTGTTGGAAGGTGAACCTTCGGCCCAGTCTGAGGTCCTGAGCACTCTGGAAGAGGTTTTCTTCCAGGATATCTCTGTACTTGGCCGCATTCATCTTTCCTTCAATTGCAACCAGTCGTCCTGTCCCTGTAGCTGAAAAACACCCCCATAGCATGATGCTGCCACCACCATGTTTCACTGTTGGGATTGTATTGGGCAGGTGATGAGCAGTGCCTGGTTTTCTCCACACATACCGCTTAGAATTAACGCCAAAAAGTTCAATCTTCGTCTCATCAGACCAGAGAATCTTATTTCTCATAGTCTGGGAGTCCTTCGTGTGTTTTTTGGCAAACTCTATGCGGGCTTTCATATGTCTTGCACTGAGGAGAGGCTTCCGTCGGGCCACTCTGCCATAAAGCCCCGACTGGTGGAGGGCTGCAGTGATAGTTGACTTTGTGGAACTTTCTCCCATCTCCCTACTGCATCTCTGGAGCTCAGCCACAGTGATCTTTGGGTTCTTCTTTACCTCTCTCACCAAGGCTCTTCTCCCACGATTGCTCAGTTTGGCTGGATGGCCAGGTCTAGGAAGATTTCTGGTTGTCACAAACTTCTTCCATTTAAGTATTATGGAGGCCACTGTGCTCTTAGGAACCTTGAGTGCTGCAGAAATTCTTTTGTAACCTTGGCCAGATCTGTGCCTTGCCACAATTCTGTCTCTGAGCTCCTTGGGCAGTTCCTTCGACCTCATGATTCTCATTTGCTCTGACATGCACTGTGAGCTGTAAGGTCTTATATAGACAGGTGTGTGCCTTTCCTAATCAAGTCCAAACAGTTTAATTAAACACAGCTGGACTCCAATGAAGGAGTAGAACCATCTCAAGGAGGATCAGAAGAAATGGACAGCATGTGAGTTAAATATGAGTGTCACAGCAAAGGGTCTGAATACTTATGACCATGTGATATTTCAGTTTTTCTTTTTTAATAAATTTGCAAAAATTTCTACATTTCTGTTTTTTTCTGTCAAGATGGGGTGCTGAGTGTACATTAATGAGAAATAAAATGAACTTTTTTGATTTTAGCAAATGGCTGCAATGAAACAAAGAGTGAAAAATTTAAAGGGGTCTGAATACTTTCCGTACCCACTGTAAATTTGACCAGTGATGACATGTATAGCCACATGTCGATGTAGGCCTCACAGATCATTGGCTGACATTCTGGGGGAGACCTGGTCTGATGAGGAGAGACGCCATTCATCCTACTTTGGATGGTACAGCTCTCACAGCCAGAAATTTAACCAAGTTTATTAGTGGTCCCACACTGTGACAATACAGAGTTCAGACCAGGAAGCAGAGCTGCAGTACTACACGCTTCTCTGCGCTTCCATTACAGCGGTTACCCACCCAAACCCCCATTAAAAACCCCATAGAGACTGTGTCTGTCCCCCAACCACTTCAATGAATTAATTCAAATTCAAACAGAAGAGGAGTTACTCGTAAAAACTTTAAAATAAAAGTACCAGTGTAGTGGCACAACCAAATAAGAGAATTAAATGTGGACTCTTAAACATTAGATCTCTGTCGTCTAAAGCTGTGTTAGTCAATGATTTAATATCTGACTATCATATGGATATATTTTGTCTAAATGAAACTTGGCTGTGTCAGGAAGAATATGTTAGCCTTAATGAGTCCACTCCTCCTATTCATATTAATACTCACATTCCTTGAGGCACTGGCCAAGGAGGTGGAGTTGCAGCCATCTTCGACTCTAGCTTATTAATCAACCCTAAACCTAAACTCAGTTTGAACTCATTCGAAAGTCTTGTTCTTAGTCTTTCACACCCAATGTGCAAAACTCTACAGCCAATTCTATTTGTCATAGTGTACCGCGCTCCTGGTCCATATTCCGAATTCTCAGAGTCTTTAACAAGTTTAGTCCTCAAAACAGATAAAGTCATTATTGTAGGTGATTTTAATATTCACGTGGACGTCGATAATGATAGCCTTAGTTTTGTGTTTATCTCACTACTAGATTCGATTGGCTTCTGTCAGAGTGTAAACAAACCCACTCAGTGTTTTAACCACACCATCGATCTTGGTCTGTCATATGGAATCGAAACTGAACATTTAATAGTCTTCCCACAAAATCCTGTCTTATCAGTTATTTAATAACTTTTGAATTTATATTACTGGACTACAGGCCATTAGGAAAACATTCCTTCAGTAGATGCTTGTCTGATAATGCTGTAGCTAAATTTAAAGTGATTCCATTGGCATTTAATTCAATGCCATGTCTCAATATAACAGAGCATGCTAACTTTAGTCCTTTCCCAAATTGATCATCTGGTTGATAGTGCTGCAGGCTCACTGCGAACAACTCTCGATTCTATTGCCCCTATCAAAAAGAAGATAATAAAACAAAAGAGGTTAGCTCCATGTTATATCTCCTTAACCCGCAAATTAAAAGAAACATCGTGAAAATTAGAAAGGAAATGGCGTTCCACCAAACTGGAGGAATCTCATTTAGTTTGGCAAGATAGTCTTAGAATTTACAGGAAGGCCCTCCGTAATGCCAGAGGAGCCTATTACTCCTCACTAATAGAGGAACATAAGAACAACCCCAGGTTTCTTTTCAGCACTGTAGCCAGGCTGACACAGAGTCAGAGCTCTGTTGAGCCATGTATTCCCAGAGCGCTCAGTAGTAATAACTTCATGAGCTTCTTTGATGATAAAATTCTAACTATTAAAGAAAGAATTCATCATCTTGTGCTCTCAGCCAGTTCAGATATATCTTCGAGTACAGGAACCTCAGAAACAGCTATAGAAACAGATTTATATTTAGACTGTTTTTCTCCAATTGACCTTCACCAACTAACTTTTACTCTACGATTTCTTCATCAAAACCAACAACCTGCCTCTTAGACCCCATCCCAACTAGGCTGCTTAAAGAAGTTTTACCCTTAGTTAGCACTTCTTTACTAGACACGATCAATCTGTCTTTATCAACAGGCTATGTACCACAGTCCTTCAAAGTAGCTGTAATTAAACCTCTTCTTAAAAAACCTACGCTTGATCCAGGGGTTTTAGCCAATTATTGACCTACATCTAACCTGCCCTTTCTCTCCAAAATCCTTGAGAAAGCGGTCGTTAATCAGTTATGTGACTTTCTAAACACCAATAGTTTGATAGGAATAGGAATCAAAGGACCCGCACTAAGCTGGTTTAAGTCCTATTTATCAGATAAATTTCAGTTTGTACATGTAAATGATGAATCCTCCGTGCATACCGAAGTTAGTTACAGAGTTCCACAAAGTACAGACAATTAGTGCAAGGTGCAAAGGTCAACGTATGTATAAATATAGTAGTATTAAAGTACTAGAGTACTAGTGCTAAGTAGTAGTAAATATAATTTACAGTACAGAATATGAAAAAATATTACTAAATATATGCAATATATCTTTTTTATATGATAATGAATAAATTAATAAAACTAAAACTGTGAGAAATGTGCAAAATATTGTCCAGGAAATGTGTACGGTTTAAGTATAAACTGTAGTCCACAAGTTTGCGTCTTTTGTGTTAATGTAACGCATAGTGTCTGTTTGGGGAGGGGATAAGGGTCCGTGTCAATGGGGGTCCCGGGCCTTGTTGATCAGGCCAGCTGCAGATGGGAAGAAACTGTTCTTGTGGTGAAAGGTTTTGGTCCTGATGGACCGCATCCTCCTGCCAGTAGGGGGGTGTCTCAAACAGTTTGTGTCCAAGGTGGGACGGGTCGGCCACAGTCTTCCCTGCACGCCTGCAGGTCCTGGAGAGATGGTAGATTGCAGCCAATCACCCTCTCTGCAGAGCAAATGGTACGCTGCAGTCTGTCCTTGTCCTTGGCAGTAGCAGCAGCGTACCAGATGGTGATGGAGGAGGTGAGGATGGACTCGATGATGGTGGTGTAGAAGTGCACCATCATCGTCTTTGGCAGGCTGAACGTCTTCAGCTGCTGCAGAAAGTACATCGTCTGCTGTGCTTTCTAGGTGATGGAGCTGATGTTCAGCTCCCACTTGAGGTCCTGGGAGATGATGGAGCCCAGGAAGTGGACGGACTCCACAGTGGCGACTGGAGAGTCTCACAGGGTGATGGGGGTGGGTGGGGCTGGGTTCTCTCTGTAGTCCACAACCATCTCCACTGTCTTGAGAGCATTGAGCTCCACGTTGTTCTGGCTGCACCAGGCCACCAGATGGTCAATCTCCCACCTGTAGGCAGACTCATCCCCACCAGAGATGAGCCCGATGAGGGTGGTGTGCTGGGAGAGCTTGTCCTGCAGCAGAGCCGGGATGATAATGTTGAAGGCAGAGCTGAAATCCACAAACAGGATCCTGGCCTAGCTTCCTGCAGAGTCCAGATGCTGGAGGATGAAGTGGAGGGCCAAGTTAACTGCATCATTGACAGACCTGTTGGCTCTGTAGGTGAACTGCAGGGGGTCCAGGAGTGGGTCAGTTTTGTGCTTGGACCAATTTATTTTATGCTTCCTTTAGGCAATATTATTAAGAAACACTCCATAAACTTTCACTGCTATGCAGATAATACTCAATAATATTTATCGATAAAGACAGATGAAACCAGTTAGCCAAACTTCAGGCATGCATAACGGACATAAAAAACTGGATGACCTGCAATTTTCTGCTGTTAAACATGAGTAGGACATGTCCTTTAACTCCCATATAAAACAGATTTCAAGGACTGCCTTCTTCCACCCACATAACATAGTAAAAGACACAGAAAAACGAGTTCATGCATTTGTTACTTCTAGGTTGGATTATTGTAATTCTTTATTATCTGGCTGCCCCGATAAGTCTCTAAAGACTCTCCAGCTGATCCAGAATGCGGCTGCACGTGTACTGACAGGAACTAGCAAAAGAGAACATATTTCTCCAATATTAACTTCTCTGCACTGGCTCCCTGTAAAATCCAGAATAGAATTTAAAATCCTCCTCCTCACTTACAAAGCTCTTATTGGTTTGGCTTAAAGAGCTGATAGTACCGTATTACCCCACTAGAGCACTACGCTCACAGAATGCAGGGTTACTTGTGGTACCTAAAGTCTCTAAAAGTAGAATGGGAGCCAGAGCCTTTAGTTATCAAGCTCCTCTTCTGTGGAATCAGCTCCCAATTTGGGTTCGGGAGGCAGACACCCTCTCTTCGTTTAAGAGTATGCTAAAAACGTTCCTCTTCGATATAGCTTATAGTTAGGGCTGGCTCAGGTGAATGCTGCCATAGGCCTAGACTGCTAGGGGATTTACCATGATGCACTGAGCTGCTCTCTCCTCCTCTCGCTGTCCATCCATAAGCATTCCTATCCCACTAATACATGTAACTAACTCCACCTCTTCCCGGTAGTTTTTGTGCTTTTTGTGTTTTTTTTCTTGTTCTCACTTTCTGCAGGTATTTCTGCCTCTGGAGCTGTAGAGTCTGGATCTGTGACTGCAGGCTGTCTACTGCCCCCATGTTCCTGCTCCACACTCACTGCTGCAGTTGTTATTATTATTAGTCTGATTTGTTGTCTCTCCTCCTGTTCTGTCTCCCCTCTCCCCCTCTCTCCTCCCCTTTCAACCCAACTCGAGGTACCTGTTAAAAGGGGGTTTTTCCTCACCACTGTCGCCGAGAGCTGCTCATGGTGGGAACTGTTGGGTCTCTGTAAATAATATTTTAAAGGGTATGGTCTAGACCTACTCTTGTATGAAAAGTGTCTTGAGATAACTTTTGTTATGATTTGGCGCTATACAAATAAAACTGATTTGACATAACTTGACAGGCTCTTGAGAACTGAAACAATCAGAGTAGATTAAAAAGTGTCTCGTTTTCACTGACGTGGGGTCAAAAGAAACAAGGCACAACATATGTTCAAAATCAAATAACAGCCGCTCCATATTTGTACAAAATAACACCTGGTATTGATGTAACACAAATGGGGGTTGTTGATCACAATGAAAATTTGTTTCTGTCTGAAACATTATATTTTATATTGACGTTTATCTGAAAATTGATACTTTCGTCCTAGTTTTCCTTTACTCCCATTCCCTTCTGTCACCCCCCATGCTTTTAATCATACTCCATCCTCCTGTTGGAGCTGTTCTCCCTATTTCACTACAGAGACTTTGCCAATTTTTCTCTTTGTTGTCTTTTTGTTCTCCTCATGATAGCCTGGGCTCTCTTGTATGCAACTAAATTATCATAATTATGTGTTTTCTATATAAAGTTTAAGTATAAAGGCTTTGTTCCTGCCTCTTCCAGTCCTGCTACACATGTCTGTCCACCATGGAACTACTTTCCTCTTTGTCTTCTCTCTACTTTTTGGGATTGATTCAAATGCTCCCTCAAAGATTCTGGCACAAAGATAATCATTAAGGTTGTCAACACCCTGACTTTCATCAATTACTGGTATTATTATATTACCAGTAATTATTATAGATTATTATATATTATTATTATAGACCCCTTCCTGTGTGTACATCTACTCTTGTACCCCTCCCATCATTCAGACATTCCAACTCTTTCCTCTAAGTGAACTTCTATCATCTTACCATTTATATTAATGTATCCCCAATCCCAAAGTGAATTGTTGGAATTAAAGTCTCTACACCATATTATTCTCCATCCATCTTGATATTGAACGTCAATCAACCTCTCCAACACTTCTACATGGATTATAATCATTTATCACTACCTCTTTTTGCCTACACCACACTTCCAGTGGTCAAGTCCCACTGGAGGTGTGACTTGATTTTGCTTACCATTCAATTGGGAAATAGTTGTCATTAATGTAAGTTGTAAGCACATAGCATTTTCTAGGATGATTGTGCAAAACCACTGGTATGGCCATTTAAGGCTACTTTCACCTTACCAAAAAGGTTAACTCTGGTAAAGGTCAATTTGTCACAACCCACTTCAAGGTTGGACAAAGAGGGGAGACAGCATGTGAGTTGTAGAAGGTTTCTCTTTAGAAACTAAAATAATTTAAACTAAAAACAAACCAAATAAAGCAACTAAACCAAAAGGGTGGTAGCTGTGAGTTTATATGGTGTCAAAGTTTGACCAGGTAAGCTAAATTCTCCCTAATGAGCCTGAACTTTGTTGATATCTGTTTTGCTGACCTAAACGCTGCTATGGATCTGTTGCATATAATTTGTCAGTAACTATGAACGTGGCCTTTGGGTTAACAGAGCAACTTAGTAAAGAGTCTGACCAAGTTAAACTGACTTTGTGATAAAGGCCGTAGTTATGGCATCTGTTGTAAATGTTACTGTCATTCTTTGTCTTTTTGAAAACTCTGAGCTCTTGTTGGTGTTTGACTGCATTTGAACAATCATCCAGGAAATCCTTTATAAGCCGCAAAAACAATGATCTTCTGGAAACGAACGCTTGTTCAAAACGTTCCCATTTGGCCTTTTCATTTTCCTCTGAGTACAAGCCACAGACAGCAGTGTGTCTCAGGAGGGTCAGAGCTGGGTCATTTCATTAGCATCATCCATCCTGTGCAGTCATTTGTTGGAGACCATTTAAATGAAAAAAGAGAAACATTTGGCAATCTTGGCAGAGGCCAAGGTGTTGAATGTTAAAGACACATTAAAAGACATCAAAATACTCTGCTGTGAACAATAATTTCTGTCTGATGCATTCAGTTTCTTCATTTATACTATGAATATACAAATATTTTCATTCTCCAAAGTGTAACTAGAAAAAGAAGTCTCCTACTTCACTGAAAAGCCCATTCCTGGTGAACAGTGCTGCATGTGTACTGGAAGGTAAATTTGTTTCACCTCCAGGTAAAACACAAAACACAGACTTGAACAGAAAAGCACAATAAATAATACAAATATGGAAAACGCTAAACCCCAATGCCCACTCAAAATGTATATCAGTGACGGCATTACCTTCAGATAAATAGCTCATCCAGCAATTGTCATCCTGCCAAGTTATCCATAGTTAAAACAAGATCACCACCAACATCCACCCATATTATATGGAATCAGCTGAGTCATCAGATGAGTCAACCAAAGCATTTGGCTTCCAAACTACTTGTTATGTCCCAGAATCCTGCTCATACACCCACATGATAAAACTCAGATTTCCCATCACATTCCCATCAGCCTCAGCTGTACTTTGTGTTTTGTGTTAAATTTTAGCATGCTTGTGAAGTAGAGAATTCTCTCGTGAACGTAAAGGTATTACACTGATATTACCCAATGAGTATTTTGAAATCAATACAACAATCCAATATTACCTTATTGTTGGCAACACATCAACCTATTTTTACCCCTCTCATTCCATCTTTTTATCACATTATTGTCTCCAGAAACAGATTTTTCATTATTACCCAATTTTTACTGAGAAAACATTAACCGTGATATTACCTGATTACCTGTCAATCAGGATTTCTATGTTTTCGAAGAGATGATCTGTCTGAATAAGACCTTAAGATGCTTTCACACCTTCCTGTTTTTGCCCCAATCACAGGAACCAAAGCACAATATTACCACTTGTCTCACTGTTATGACTAACTCATATTACCCTTTTATTCCCAAAATATTAATCCTTATTACCAAGGTTTACTTGTTAACTGGAAAATCCCTTGTGTGCTCCATACATTTTAAAGCTGTCTGCTCATTAGATTATATTTTTTCCTTCTGTAGGAGTGGGAAGGAAAGGTCAGTGAGTCACCAAAGTCAATGACAATCCATGATTTGGTTGTGTTCATTGCACATACACTTCATCTTTGCAAGTGCATTTAGATAGTGACAGGCACCTGAGAGGAACGTTCCTCTTCTCAGCCAGGAAAAAACTGCATTTAAGATGGATAGGACACTATCAATTCCTGCAAATCAAACGCTAATCCCCTCCCTGGTGGAACAAGGTGGTGAGAAAAACAATGGCTCTCTGTGTGAGAGTGTGAGCTGTTGTTTTTGGGAAGGAAATCTTAGAGCTGGTTCACTCTAACAAGAAGTTTCAGGAGACCGGGATGTCTTACACAGGAATATTTATTGAAGCTCAGTCAAGGAAAAAAGGGAAACATCACGTGTGAATCACAGCGTACTGCTACCCAAATCACAAGATGGTGTCCTGAAGCTCAGTATTTAACCCTCCCCAGAACTGATAAGTTCCACTATATCCAAATAGGGTTATTCCTAACTCAGCCTGGCATGTGTGATGACTCTATTAGATATCAGATCCAAACAAGGAAAGACGTCAACCATTGCTGTCCTAGCAACAGCATAGCCTCTCTACAGTCTCTCTTATCCAGCATCAACAACCAGGCACCAGCCTGTTGTGTCTAAACCAGAATAAAGAAGATATCTAGCAGACCTCGGTCTACCAGAGGCCAGAGCCAACTCGGCCTTGTCAGACACACAGAGTGAGACAGGCGAACAGAGACAGGCAGTTCACCTGACCTGTGAAGCACTGTCTTAAGTTACCTTTAACCTACAAGAGGGAAGTTTAACATACAAGAAGGAAAATTCCTTCACAGTTTTTTTGATGATAAACAGGCATCACAGTGGGAAGGGTGTTTGCTTTGTCTTACTTCTAAGTTAGAACAGAATAGCTGTCATTTCCGGGCAAACAAGCGTGTGCAGCCTAGGGAGTAATTGTAACAATAGCGTCAGTGACCCCTTAGTAATTTAGCTCAACAACATGAATCTAAACCATTTTATCTTGGAGGGACGTTAACCTGAGGTCGCTACAATGGAGAAATGTATCAGTTCCCCATTGATTGCACTGGTGCTCTTACAACAGTACATGTCTCCCATCCTGCTGCTAGCTCTAGAAACCCTGTGAAGCATAATACAGACTGGCTGTAGTCTAAATGTTTTCATGTGTCCCGCTGTGAGAGCCGGCCACTGGCAAAGCCACACCATTGCTCACTGACTACCACGTACCTCAGAGTCTGTTCATCACGTTCTTCAGTCTCTCATTAAAATAACACTGCTGTTAAACCAAAGCCCTGGTCTCTATCTACCACCTGCTGTTTCATGGGCTTCACTGTCAGATTATATACTCCACCTGTGCAGCTTCTATCACTGCTCCATTATTTAAAATGTAGACATGGGTTGAATGAGAGGTCATGCTGCGGGTGCATACAAATTCAGCCAACAATCATTTCATGAGCTGTAGCTGTGATTATCCTGCTGTGACTCTGAAAAGCAGTGTGTTGGAATTGTAGAGAAGCAGCACTGCTTTGACATTTCTTCCAGCGTTTACTCACACCATAACAAGTCAACAAACCTTTTTCCTGGTCCAAATTTGTTCTTATCCAAATGCAGCATTTTTCCTTTGGCTAAATTTGGAGAATAAATCCAGTGGTTTTTGGTCCTCAAGATACAAAAGCCATTACACTGCGGTCACTTGGGGGCAGGAACTCATGATCAGAAGCATTGTTTGAAGGAGGTAGCTCCTGAAATGGGACAACATTCAGTGAGCAAAGATGCTCACTGCACTCTACAGTCGGTCTGGAACTGTTTGGGAGGGAAACTCCACTGAACCATGTGGGAAAAATATTAAGATTTATGAAACAATGTATAATAATAACTTAAAATATAGCTTTAAAACATATTTTTGCATATTCTTAAATGAATGTGTTTAATCAGGTAATTTTCCAGCTTGGTATTTAGGAGGAACAGGAAGCAAGTAGAGGCTTCTGGGCCCCCCTAGGAGGTAGATTTTTCCCAGCCACGTCTTCAAAACAAATGGACTGGTAGAGACTCACCCAGTGTTACTGAACTCTATTGCTGTGTACATCAGGCCTTGTAGACAGTAACACTGATGCACATTAGGATTCACAGTGAGTGCTGGCTGAGCTGCCTGCCTGCTCACCTCGACTGATTATCCACCACATTCACTGTGCAGAGATACAGAAACAGACAGACAGGCCCTCAGCCTGCTTCTCCCTGTTGTTCACTGCAGAAAAGTGCTCAAATGTTCACTTCCTTGTCTCCATGCATGGCCTCCTTCACCGCTGCTTGTTCCATTCTGACTCGTGTGGACACTGTGCTGCTGACAAACTGTGACGTGCGAGTGAAAGACTTGTATCAATGATGTGTGCGATCTAGTGCGACTGACAAGGACAGAGCAGCTCAACTGAATGCCAGTATGAATGTGTTGTGAATAAACTTTGTGGGTTGTCATGCTTATTCAGCTGTGAGCTATAGAAATGTTGTGTCCCCAGTCTGAGTGCACTCCCCACTCTCCAGTCAATACAGCCTTATTCTGAGTGTGTAGGGAGGAAGGGAAAAGTGTCCTGTTTCCACACTCTGTGTATACAACAAGTCAGCAACTTGTTTCACTGCTCACTGCAGCCTCGCATAATTTATATAGACATAGTTGATGTGCTTATGAAATGTACCCCATGTTCATGGATGAAGGCAAGTGAAGACTACATAATCTTCTCCATGATTTATCCGTACCGGCCAAATATTTGTATCCTGGACAAAACACCCACACTTTGACATCAGCATAGCTTGCTTAGTTCCACTGGTTCTGAGATGCATCTTGACCTTGTAGTCGCTTGTTCAACCATGACACACTCTCAGTGTTTATACTGACATTTCCTTATCATTCAACAGTGTTTTAAAGTACTCTGAAATGTGATTTCGTTTGAGGTATATTGGGCTTTTGGATTCTTCATTTGTCTTATGGACTTATATGAGAGAGACACAGTAGTTTTTCCAACATTTCCAAGCTTTTGGTTGGAACTGTGCAGTAATGCGACTGGGAAATAGGGTCCAGGTTTAAAATGTATGTGGCGTTCATGAAGTTATGCATTATGCACACCTAAGAGAACCGTCCTTTTTACTGAGCTTTGTTGTCTTCAGCATTAGCCATTGGGTTATATTACACACAGACTTAATTAAGTCAATACAATTAACCCTCACAACAAATCAGATAATGGTTTAACTTTGTATTCTGGGGGAAGTACCGACTTAAATGACTCCTCAACAGGACCTCTTCTCAGTAAGATGTATCAAATGTATGCATACTTTGGACTTTTGCATTTGCACCATTTTTAAAAAATGCAGCAGGCCAGGCGTTGAAATTTTCTTTGATCCACCTATCCGTACGCATTCCTATCCCACTAATACATGTTACTAACTTCACTTCTTCCCAGTAGTTCTTGTGCTTTCTGTGCTTTTTCACCTTCTCACTTTCTGCAGGTATTTCTGCCTCTGGAGCTGTAGATTCTGGATCTGTGATTGCCGGCCGTCTACTGCCCCCATGTTCATGCTCCACACTCACTGCTGCAGTTGTTATTATTATTAGTCTGATTTGTTGTCTCTCCTCCTGTTCTGTCTCCCCTCTCCCCCTCTCTCCTCCACTTTCAACCCAACTCGGTCGATGCAGATGGCCGCCCACCCAGAGCCTGGTTCTGCTCGAAGTTAAAAGGGAGTTTTTCCTCGCCACTGTTGCCAAGTGCTGCTCATGGTGGGAACTGTTGGGTCTCTGTAAATAATATTTTAAAGAGTATGGTCTAGACCTACTCTATGTGAAAAGCGTGTTGAGATAACTTTTGTTATGATTTGGCGCTATACAAATAAAATTGACTTGACTTGACTCGGGCCATGCATAAATACAGCTGCAGTTGGATTTGCAGGTTGGTAACCATTAAGATTAACTGGGAGAACTGATGATGCTACCATAGGTGCTACCTGGGCACATCCATTACACATCTCCAGATAAACACACTGTGCCATGAGCCTAATGAGACAATAAGACAAGAGTATTTCCACATATTATCTTGTAAACCTTCTCTGATTGGTCTAACCTTCGTCCCGTTCACTGAACATACAAATTTACAACACTGCTGTTTTCTTCAGTGGCAAAACGCTGACAGTGGAGAATTATTAAAGAAAAAATATTTGGGCTACAGCCCCGAATGCCCAGGCCAGATTTAAATGAACACTCTGTTTCCTTTCCCATGGCTACATGGCTACTATGGTTAAGTGGCAGTTACAGGATAATGTCATTGAATTTCCCTTTATCTTGACTCAGTTGTTTTAAAGACACCACCATTAACTGTGGAATGGGAATACCATAGATGCTTTAAAGCAGGAGCAACAATACATGTCTGCTTGTTAGGACTGCTGTGTTTACTGCTTGTTTTACATTTATGATAAAATAATTCAAATGTTTATCTGTGAAAGGCTAAAACATAGTGTAACAGATAAAAAATAAATATAGATAATTAGAGAGTCATAAAGTCAGCAAGGGACATCAAAATGTTCTGAGAGGCACACTTTCACAACTTAATGTGAACAGTTTTACAAGTTCATCTGTTTTAAAATAAAAAACAACTGATGTTGATCTGGTAGGTAGAGGTCCTACAGACTATATTGGTGTGAATTACATTTGTTTGTGTCTGTAGGCTTTTTTCCCAGCAGACATTTTGACTTGTCCTAGTGGGAAAAGCGATGCGTACGCACAAAATACATGGCTACAGTACGCAAATTTATCAAGCATGTGTGGTGACAATGTGCACACCTCATGCAGACTTCAGACCAGGGGAAGGCTCCACACAGTTTTAGCCAAGAGAGCTGTGGGTGAAATAAGGTAAAATACAAAATACAAGTTGAGAGATGAAACCTTACAGTAACCATTGTTTAGGTTTTCATCAGTTTCACCAATTGTGTTGCAGGAGTGACAAATTTAATCTTTTTTTTTTCTTTTTTTACAGTGGAGACATAATTTCCCTGTTAATGATCTTTTTATTTGATCCTGAAATGTGAAGCACTTCGTAAAGTCTGTTTCAGCGTGAGCTCTATAAATGAATCATTGATTAATGACAGTAAAAATGATGAAGATATTAGCACAATGATGGTTTACAGGTACATGTGATCAATTAGTGGTTTGGCTGCTATAAATAGTCACAGTCGTGCATAATGACAGCTGTTCTGGTGATGTTGGGGAACCACTGTGTGACACAATCGGTTAAAAATGCCCTTTTTCTTTTTTGCTTTTCAACTCTGTATGTATACATCAACACCCTTACAGTACCTACATGCATAGGCTACTATCATGAATCCCTACTCTCATTCCCACCTTTTAACTATTAATTATTTATTTTGCTACATTATTGTCATTAAAATTACTGATTTACTTATTTATTTATATTGTATTTCACATTTTCACCTGTATTTCTGTTTTGCATCATGTTTCATATTCTAATGTATATTATTGTTCTACCGTATCCTGTATTGTTTTACATGTAAATGTACATGGTGTGGTTAAAGTATAGGGGCGGGTCAAACCAATGAAGTATGTGTATGTGTATGTGTCTGTCTATGTGTGTGTGTGTGTGTGTGTGTGTGTGTGTCGTTCTACAAAATTTGGCCATTTTACGTGAATCTGTTTGGAAGTAATGCACTTTTTCGTTATTGGTCACTCCCACTGCCACACCCCCTTTTAGCTAATTGGCATGAACACAAACACACACCTTTACACACACACTTGACCTAATCATGCAGGTGGCGTGGCTCAAAAGGCTGAGCGGAACGGAGCAGAGCCAGACACTGAACCCCTAACTGCTCCTGATGAGCAGGTTGGCACCTTGCATGGCAGCCCCTGCCCTCAAAGTATGAATGTGTGTGTGAATGTTGGCATGTGTTGTAAAGCGCTTTGAGTGGTCAGTAGACTATAAAAGTGCTATGTAAATGCAGTCCATCCACGATTTACCTCCATGCCTCCTAGGGTGAAAACTGTGGCTGCGAAAGGGTGGGCACATTTTTGTGGACCGACAAACTGACAGAGGGACCTACAGTACAGAGGTGCTGGTCGCAGTTAATAAAGGTTATAATAAGCTACTGGTCATACGAGACCAAGTAAGGCTATAGCGACAAAACCCCAGAGTGTGGTGAATTGAGTTATTGTTTCTGAGTTTTATTTTTCCTTTTTGTAAGAGGAAGTGTTATTTCTTATTTGCTTTCTTTAATAATCAAAAAGACATAGGTGATATTATTCAACTCAAGTCAATTTTATTTATATATCGCCAAATAATAACAAAAGTTATCTCAAGACACTTTTCATATAGAGTAGGTCTAGACCATACTCTTTAAAATATTATTTACAGAGACCCAACAGTTCCCACCATGAGCAAGCACTTGGCGACAGTGGCGAGGAAAAACATCCTTTTAACAGGTAGAAACCTCGAGCAGAACCAGGCTCTGGGTGGGCGGCCATCTGCATCGACCGAGTTGGGTTGAAAGGGGAGGAGAGAGGGGGAGAGGGGAGACAGTGAGTGTGGAGCAGGAACATGGGGGCAGTAGACGGCCTGCAGTCACAGATCCAGACTGTACAGCTCCAGAATCTGAAATACCTGCAGAAAGTGAGAAGGCAAAAAAGCACAATATTAGGCGTGTAAAAATAATTGACATAACATCTCCAGTCCTGATTCACATAATGCAATGTGTGGTCTGTGTATTGTGTTATTGATTTTACAACATTTGCATTATATTCACCAAAATAACTGCACCCCCCTTTGCTACTAACAACTGGATGGTTTCGTGAAGTCCTCTGAACGGCCGCGCTGGGTCGGTCAGGGCCCCTTTTTTTGTCTCCGTCATGTCCTGGGCATCTCATCGGCCTGTCTGTAGCTGCTATTTGGAACCTCCCGGGGCCCCACTCTCCTCTCTCCAATGGAAGGACACAAGGGTTCAGTACCCAACCACCCTAATTTCGAGTGCCAACGCATTGCTTAACATATTAAAGTAATATTATTACCGATATCCCATTAGTAACAAGTTATATTACTTTATTACTGCTTAAAGTAATATATTACTGTAAAAAAAAAAAAATTAATTCAATGTTACACAGAATGTTACACAGCTGCACAATACGCCTCCTCTCTTTAGTCCTTGGTAGTGTTTAGCAGTGTTTTCTATGTTTTCTTTTCTATATGAATGGAGGGTGTCAGATGCTGTTTCCTCAATACCACTCAGGTAAGGATGACTTTGGTGACTACATGTGCATTGACATCATGTGCATCATGTGGGCGGCATAGCTCAGGAGGTAGAGCAGAAGGTTCCTGGTTCGATCCCCGGCTCCTGCGGAGATAGTGTTTCCTTGAGCAAGAACTTCTAACTGCTCCTGAGCTGACTAGAAAAGTGCTCTATAAATGCAGTCCATTTATTATAACATCTTAAAGGAACCATTTTGCGGCAATTAAAAAGGCATTTCAAAAGTCACACACAAATGCATCCTGAGCACAGTTTCAAGAAGTTACAGCCTTTAGAAGCCTTGATCTTAGGACGTGTTCCCCTGTGTAAGTTTCTTTCCTTTCCCACAGTTACTGGTATAGTTGCTCTGAGGTAGAGAATATGCGTAGTGTCTTGTATTGCAACCTTGCTAAGTGTTATTTTCCCTCAGCTGAGTAGTAAACCAGATGCACTTATAGCACTGCCTGTGCATCATTACAATTATGTCTGTATATCTTGCATGTGTCACAATAAAAATGATAACTGTGAGTCATCAAGCGCGCTGGTTTTCCTGCAAGGTTACCCTGCTGATGCTATGGCATTGGAACATTTATTCTTTATGACAGTGAGTGGTTGAATGGGAGCTTTGTACAAATATGTCTTTTAGTTTTTCTGTGACAGGTGTTTTTGGCAGTGATTGAGTTATTACAGCCCCACAGTTGATGTTTTCTTGTTCTGCCCATAGACTGTATAAAAGAAGTGGACATTGCCTCTATGATGTCACCCGTTGGTTTGTAAACGGCCGTTTGAAGTTTGGTATTCTTGTCTTTTCTTTTTTTTTTGCAGCCAGAAGTGACGTCATTTGGGCGAGAGGGTAGCACTGCCTCTATCTTGATTGGTGGTCACCGTGGTGACGACTTGTTTTATCATCTATTTTCGTCTATATATGACCATTATTCACAAATTGAACATCATGCTGTACTAAAGAAGACTTGAAACTAGCGACTGAGAGCATAAACTCATTAGAAGAATGTTTACTGAGGTAATAAATCAAGTAAGAAGTAGGCGCATTTTCTCAATGAATTCTATACAATCTGACTTCTTTTTGCAACCATTTGAGTCGCCACCTGGTGGCCATTAGAGAGAATGCATATTCCATATTGGGTTCACTTTTAAGACCCGGAGGTTGCCGCTTAGTTTTGTCTGATGGTGCCTGAAGGTTCTTTGGTGTTTGTGTCTTCAGTGAGCTTTCTACCTGTACATACTCACCACTGGATTCTGGACCACCAGTGATGACATTTATGATTATCTTTATCATTGTGTCATTGCTACAAGCAATCGCATTTAAATATCTTTGCTCTTATTATTCTGATTATTCTACATTTTTTGGACCGCTTCTCCTACATTTTGGCAGATAGACACATCATTCAAACTTTCACATCCATCTATTCTTCAACAGATATGGTACCTACATTTTTAGATGACTCCGAACTAAATGTTTAGTTTGGTTTTTGTTTGTCTGTTATTGGTTATCTTTCTAAAGGCGTCGCATGATACACCTAATGCTGAATTGGATTGTAACCAAATTCGAGACCTCTGCGCGTGACCTCTAGGGGGCGCCACAAATGCAAAAAGTTTATACCTCGTATGCCTCGTATACCTCAAATGCTACCACAGTTGACACAGACAGTCTTTGGATATTAGATATCAAATGTTTCAAATGGTGTTCAGATGTAATGTATGCACAACACTGAACGATGTGTTATTTTTTCTAGAATTCTATCATCAACATTTCAACTGTTGTAAGCGTTCTAAGTTTAAATAGACAAAAATACCCCACTTTTAAAAGGTACAATAAAGGTAAATAAATGACACATTTGTACCTGAAAGGTACAAATAGCCTTGTCACTTAGGTGGTACCTTAAAGAGACAAATTTTGTACCTTTCAGAAGATACTTATATATACTCGATATATGTACCTATGTAAAATATGCACCTTTACAGGGCCTTTTTCGTACCTTTTTTCCTGAGACCGAAAATGTGGTACATGCCACCTTTAGATGATCCCGAACAAAACGTATTAGTTTTTTTTTTGGTATCATTTAACATTTAACATGTCTGTTATTGGTTTTTACAATTCTAAAGGCGTCATGATGCACCAAACTGGCCATAACTTTTGTTCACTGTAGCTTTATGAACTCTCTGCTGAGATAGTTCAGTACCACAAACCTGTATGCTCGACTCGTCCCGACGACAACGACTGCCACTACCAGCTCTTGTACAGACTTGCTGCTCACCACACTTCCAGTACAATGCAAAACTACAGCCTGTATTCTGATGAATACCTAAGATACCACTTGGGGGCCTCAGGGTTCACCAGATTCGTGCATGTACCAGAGTCAGACAGTAGACTTAGTGCTTGTTAGCTTGTCAGCCTGTGGGTACAATTTCTGCTGCCTGCGGACTTCGGTGAGACTCACTGCCGCAGTTTTGTGGATTGACAACTCAGTGCCTATAATTTTAATAATTGTTGTAATCGTAATAATAATTGTGTAGTTTGATTTAAATACTTTCATCAGCCAGGTTATTTCTGCTTCTGTCATGATACATGTCAGCATACATATGAGTTGGTACACTTTCTATACACATAATATACCTAATATGCATGTAGCGTTAACTAAGAAAAAAAGTTAAGTAAAACACTTCAAGTAGTGTAGCCTAAAGCTTAATATTTTTGGAATATAATAATATTTTAATAAAGGATATATTCCTTTACTTCCACTCAAAACTTGCACATTCTGTCAATTCAGACTACAGTTAGAACAGTTAGAACAAAATCTCTACAAAATAGAGTTCCTCCTGTAGGCCGTGCCATAAAACGTTTAGAAGGGAAGACAGTTTAAAAGACTAAACTAAAAAGATAAAACAATGTGTGTAGTGTTTTTTTTTTATTTGTGAATTAATCTGCAATCTTGTGATTTGAAAGGTGTGTAACACCAGATAGCTGTGAAGCGAAATAGTCGGAAGGTTTAATATATATTTACACATTCAGACCCAAATGTATTGAATTTCCCGGCAATACTGTGTAAGATACCTTTAAAGCACAGCTTGAATTTCCAAATATTACGTATCTCTTACATTTTTAGTAGTAGAAGTTGGCATGGGGGAAGCAGCACTGGGGCGTTGTACATTTGCCGCCGTTCAAGTTATTTCATATTGTATGACCTCTTTGGTGCATGATGGTTTTGCCTTTTGATCTATGACGTTGGTTACGGGGAAGATAACGGATGGGGCTGACAATGCTGGCTTGTAGGTACGAGTGCTGAAGCGGCTGTTGACGATAAGCGATAGAAAGCTGAAGCTGGGCTTGTCTGGGCTTGATGTAGTTTGGCATGGGCGGGAATGGAACAGGACAAGGTTGGGTGAGATGGGGCACAACAACATGAACATGGTAGGGCTGCACGAGTGCCGAAGTTGCAGCACAATATTTAATTGTCAAGTGTGCCTCAGCATGAGTCCTCATTAAACTGGTGAAGACGGGCTATAGCTTTGAAGGCAAGGTTGATGTGAAACGAGGGCCAGATTAAGGATGATGGCGATGTAATCATCCATTTCCTGTTGTTGTTCAATGGCAATACTGAGATGAAGTCCAGGCTCAAGATGAAGTGAGTGGATGATGCTGTTGCTCGTAGAATGAAGTGGTAGCTCATTCTCTGGTAGTAGCTACTCACTGTGATGTTGCTGCTCACCGTTCTGGCGCAGAATGCAAGAGCAAAAGTGGAAAGAGAGGGTTAGGTCGGTATTTATGGGAGTGCCGAAATTGGAACTGTTGAGGTGTGGTCCTCTGCTAATACTTTTGAGTAATTTGTAATTTGCATTTTGCTGGACAGAAAAAACAAGATGTAATTAGTAATGAAATACTTTTAAGAGCTTGTAATTGTGTATATGAAGTACTCAAATACATTATTTAATATGTAATTTTATTCTAAAAAAGACACATTTTTATCCCTAGGTTTAAATGGTAGAACAAAACAATTACGCTAATCACAGTCTTTGACCAATTGTCAGTGACATGAGTAACGCAGTCATTGTGAGCTACCTTATTTAATTAGTGTTTTTTGTGAGTAGCTTGAGCTGCTTTGGAGTTTAGTGTACATTTCTCCTCAGATAAAGGTATATAATCAAAATATGATCAGATATTGTATGCTCAAGCATATGAAGGAAATCTTAGAGATAGTTCTCTCTAACAAGAAGTTTCAGGAAACCTGGATGTCTTACACAGGAATATTTTTTGAAGCTCGATCGAGGAGAAAAGGGAAACACCACATGTGAATCACAGCGCACTGCTACCCAAATCTGAAGATGGTGTCCTGAAGCTCAGTATTTAACCTCCCCCAGAACCAGTGTTGCCAACTTGGCGACTTTCTCGCTAAATCTGGCGACTTTCCAAATCCTCTTGGCGACTTTTTTTGTCAAAAGCGATGAGCGACAAATCTAGCGAATCTAACTTTTTCTGGTGTTTTGGAGACTCTGACGTGAAAACTCGTATCGTTCTGTAGTTACTGTCCTCAACGAGCAGCGGGTACTGCCATGAGCCCCTCTGCCGTCCCAAAGCACTCACAGGCGGTCAGTCTCACAGCAGCCTCGCGCAGCAGTCCCAGCTGCAGTCAGAGCACAGAGGAGACTCCTCAGCGTCCACACTGCAAATAAATCGCACAAAGCCGCTGCTGATCCCGCCCTGGCTTACAGAGTGGGAGATAAATGTAAATGTCTTTTCTTCACTGTCATTCTAAAATTAATCAGTGCATTGACTCCCTCAGCCTCAGTCACTTACTCACCTCGTCCACTGTGTGTGCCTCTGTGACATCTGCTGAACATCTAGCTGGCTAGCTCATCATGTCTCAGTCTAAACTGTATGGTCAAAAATACAGAAAGGAGTGGGAATCAAACCCTGAATTCAAAGCCTGGTTGAAGCCGTTTATTGGAGATGATACACGGGCATACTGCCGTTATTGTAAGACAGATTTCTACGCCAAACTTAATGATGTAAAAAAACACATGGTGACTCAAAAACATACTCAAAAGGCAAAGCCTTATAACAGTTCCACACAAAGCAAGCTGCCATTTATAAGTAAAAATATTGACTCTACAAAAAACGGCTGAAGCCACCATGACATTAGCTATTGCTGAACACTGTTCCATGCTGGCATGTGATCAGACTCCACTGCTGTTTCTCACTTCAAAATGCACAGGACAAAGTGCACGGAAATGATTAATGGTGTTCTAGCACCATACTTTCTAAAAATGTTGGTTGCAGATGTGGGTGACTTGCGTTTCTAGGGGTTGTGATAAGGTTCTTCAGTGACACCAAACACACAGTTGTCTAAACATTTCTGGGGCTTGTTGAGTTGGAGGGAGGAGATGCTTGATCTATAGCCCAAGCTGTTGTGGATTTCCTGGAGAAGTGTTCTCTTGAAAAAGAGAAACTCCTGGGGATAGGGACTGACAATGCCTCCGTTATGATGGGGATTAACAATGGGGTCCATAAAGTGCTGAAGGAGGAGTATGGCCTCAAAGATCTGGTTCTTATTCGCTGTGTGTGTCACTCACTGCAGCTTGCTGTAAGCCACGCTTCCAATGACACCATGCCCTGTAGTGTGGAGTACTTGGTTACGGGAGACTTATAACTGGTTTTCAGTGTCTCCAAAGTGCAGGGAGGCCTACAAGGCCATATATGAGACCATCAACTGTGGGGAGAAACCCTTACAAATCACCAAGGTGTGTGCCACATGTTGGCACACACATTGAAGCAGCGGTTTCACGCATTTTGGACCAGTGGGAGGTGCTTAAACTGCATTTTGCTGTCACCAAGTCCAGTGAACACTGCTACATGGCTGAAGTTTTATACTCCATGTACAATGATCCTCAAAACATATTGTATCTGACTTTTTTGAAGTCAGTGCTGGGTGAGGTACAGTTGGCCATCAAGGCTTTTGAGGGGGAGCAGGTAGGTCCTCTTAAACTTCTTGACAGCTTGGATAGCCTGATAAAGTCTGTGAGTAGCAGGGTGCTTACAAATGTTGATGTACTCAAAGAGCCAATTGATGGATACATCAGTCCCAAACCATACCTTGGTTACCTTTTGAGTCAAAGGCAGCTGAGCTCCACCTTGCGCCTGAGGAGAAGAACTATGTCCGAAAGCAGTGTGTAGCCTTGACCATCTCCCTCACTAACGAGTTGAGGGTGAGACTGCCGGACAGCATCGAAGCATGGCAGTACATGTAATTTTTCAATGTAGATGAAACTTTAAAGTACAATAAGAGCCTGGGAGAAATGGAAAAAATAGCTAAGCTCCTTGACTACTTTCCTGTAGAGATAGACAAGATTGTCCAGCAATGGCGTGCCATCCATCTTAGCAAGTGGAATGAAACAAAAAACACAGCGGGCTGAGTGAGATTTGGAAGTTCAGGGATGCAGCTGGTATGAACCCGTTTCAGGAACTTGCCATGGCTGCTGTCTGTGTTGTCCTTGCCACACTTGAATGCTGAAGTCGAGAGATTATTCATATTGTCCTTGCAGACCCTTAACTCCATCCTGTAGTGGTCTGACGCTGTTTAGTGAGTCTTGCTATGAGCACAAGCTGCCTGATAATGTTTTGCAGCTTTTTGGCACATCAGCTGCTTATTCCATTAAGTCAGCTCCCTCAGTTGCTGAACCTGCCATAGTAAGCCTTGACCAAAATGAGGATGACCTACTCTTTCTGTGAGCCAGTACAGCATGTGTGTGTGGAGGGGGGTCTGAAAAACAAAAACAAACAATGAACCTGAATGAGGGCCAGACTAGTTACCATCATTTACCCACATTGCCATTGACCATTTTTTCTATTGTCTCTTTTTGGTCCATTTAGATTGTTAATAGATTGTTTATACTGTCTATACAAAAAACATTTCAAAATGTTATAGTTATGGCAAAAAATGTTCATGTTTTACTGTGACTTGTTGTAGGCTCCTTAGTGGAGCATAAGGTTAGAAACTAAACCAAACTTAAGAACCCCCCCCCCCCCAAAAAAAAAAAAAAAACTTAAGTAACTCCTCCAGAGTGTCTCTTTTGGGTCACTTTGCCGGTCCCAAGCCCGGATAAAGGAGGAGGGTTGGACGTAGTGCTAGCAATTCCACACCACACAACAGTCTTTTGATTAAATTTGATATTCTAACATTGAACAATACAGGACAAAATTGATTTATGTAATGTGGGTCTAGACAAAGCATTAAAGTCATTAAGTTATTTTGAGAAGTGATGGCCTATTTCAATGGTAATATTGAAAAAAAAACAAAACAAGGATCAACAGAAAAAAGCTAATTTGTAGTGCTAAACATATTTAGGGTGTTTTTTTACTCACTTTTTGTCTCTCCCACCGTTATTCTTTTCTCCTACAGCGCCCGCCTGTTACAGTTATGTAAATTGGGCGATGACATCATTTAGCGACTTCTATCGACTTTTAGGACAGCCAATAGCTACTTTCCTTACTGAAGAGTTGGCAACACTGCCCAGAACTGATAAGTTCCGCTATATCCAAATAGGGTTATTCCTAACTCAGCCTGTCATGTGTGATGACTCTATTGGATATCGGATCCAAACAAGGAAAGACATCAACCTTTGCTGTCCTAGCAGCAGCATAGCCTCTCTACAGTCTCTCTTATCCAGCGTCAACAACCAGGCACCAGCCTGTTGTCTCTAACCCTGAAAACAGAAGATATCTAGCAGACCTCGGTCTACCAGAGGCCAGAGCCAACTCGGCCTTGTCAGACACACAGAATGAGACAGGCGAACAGAGACAGGCACCTGTGAAGCCCTGTCTTAAGTTACCTTTAACCTACAAGAGGCAAGTTTAACATACAAGAAGGAAAATTCCTTCACAAAGCAAGCGTACAGAATGACACTAAAACACAACAGAAGAAAAGAGCAATTAGCAAACACTTACGCTCTAGAACTGGCAGATATATTTACTAGCTAGTAATGTTTGCATACCAGCTAAGATCACAGACAAGCTCAGGCAGCCTTGAATAGTACTAGTGGTCATTCTTAGTAGTCAGGGAAATAACTTGTGCACAGGGTCCAAAATTAGCCCACTCACCAAATGTGTTAAAAATCCTCGTTGGCAAATAAAATAAATGAGGTCAGCCTCCATTGGTGGGTTGGCCAAAACTATTACAAATGTGAGAAATATTGCTGAATAAATGCTACTAATCCTAAAACAAAGCCCGCTACATAGAGAAGATTGCGAAAACTGTAACGTGTAGCAACTGTTGGTATGGAGAGGCTCTCAAAATAATTTGCCTATCTGTTACAATACGCTTACATCCACACAATGGAACATAAACGGCAGAAAAGAACATTGTGTACTATTGTCATGATAAGAAGAAGTAGCAGTTAGAAGGTTAAGAGCAGAGTTAGCAAAGCAACATGCAAACAAAGGAAGTGTAGGGTTTTCTCTTCCTTAGGGCTCTATCTCCTCGGATTGGTGGATGGGACCAGCCTAGTGCACCAACAAGGAAGAACTAAGTTTAAACTGCAGTATCTTCCCACGTTTTATTTTGATCAATCAGATAGTTGCACATTTCAATTTAAAACTTTGTGTAATGTTAAGGTGAGCACTCTCTTCTAGGAGGAAGACACAGGACAGCTCTATGCTGTCTGTGACATTCTGAATAGAGGAGATCCTTGTACAAGACGTTTTTGACTCTCCAATTACTGTAATAAATGTTAAACTGAGAATTGGATATCTCTGAGACTCTTCTTTCTTAAATCAACAAACATGCTGACACAAACTTTCATCACTACAACACATAGTGCTTCTGCTGCTAACATTTTGCCATGGCAGCAAAATAAAATTACATAATTCAAAGGAAAAAAAAACAATCATCTGATCCATTTTCTCAATACATATGCAGCTGTCATTGTTGTGCAAGACATTTGTTACTCTACCTGTCAAGCATTATTCCTTTCCAGATCTTTATAGACTCCGGCTCGTAGCAGATAACTAGGTTTTTCACAGTCCAGACCATCTCTGCTGTGAAGAAAGCAGGAAGACACCGGACACTGTTACAAGAACAGGGACTTTTTATTTATATTTCTCATCTCTTCTGTGGCAGCGAACACCACACATGGCCTGTTGTGACTGTTATGCTGCAACCTGAACTTATCCAGACACTTTATTGCCGAATAAAGTAACTTAACTTCCCTTAAAAGTGTGCACTTTTCTGTGGCTGCAGCAACAATCACATTTTCACACCGGGAGAGACTCACTTCCCGCAACAAACCAGCTAGACTATCAGGGAATGTATGTTTGTATTTTCAAATTGTAAATTAGTTGTAATTTAACTTTACACCTGGGTGTAGGCAATCATTGCGTCTGTGCAAACCAGTAAGTGTTACAGGGGTTTGATAATGTTTTGATAATGATAATTTTAGATTTGAATTTCAACTATGCCTTAATTTTACTTCATTTATATAATCTAAACTGGGTTTGAAAAAGGATATACACATCCTAGGTTGCTGAGACTATTAGAAGTGTCAAATACAGAACAGTGTGGAAAGGCAGAGTCCACACACAGGCCAGGAAGCAAACTTACAATGCTTTCTGGTATATTTTTCCTTTGCTGCAGCAGCTGGTAAAACTTTTATCAAAGATTTATTAGATGTCTTTAATCTCCGAGCCTCCCCCCTCTTTCCTTAGTGAAAATGTTCCCTGGTGGCTTGTAGCACTGACTGCTCCCCCTCACAGTTAATTAAAAGGCCAGGGTTTCCATAAACTCATATAGTCAGACTGTTTCCATTCAGTCCATTAACACAGACCTTTATGTGCTATTTTCTTTGACAATATTTTTCCACACGGATCAGATCAAAGGATGCAACATTTTGTATCTATACCAACAATATGAGATCCATAATCCAACAAATTATGGATTTGTGGGTTTTACGAAACCACGCAGTGTTTACAGAAAAGTAAAGTAATGGTGCACTATTTTTCAACTTTCTGCTCACCCTCATTCCTGTTATTTTTATTTTAAGTTCAGTAGGTTACTTGACCTGCAAACACGCATCCAGAGTATGAACCAGCTCATTTTCTCTGCTAGGTTCAGGCCTGGACTTGCCATCGGGAGCACCGGGAGAATTCCCGGTGGCCTGGCCAGCTGATTGACCTGCAATTGTCTGCTGTTAAACTCAGACAAAACTGAAGTTATTGTTCTGGGTCCTAAACACCTGTGAGATGCACTATCTATAGATATATTTACTTTAGATGGCATTGCCCTGGCCTCTAGCACCGCTGTAAGGAATCTAGAAGTAACCTTTGATCAGGACACACTTTAATGCCCATATAAAACAGACTTCAAGGACTGCCTTCATCCACTTACGTAACATTATAAAAATCAGGCATATCCTGTCTCAAAAAGATACAGAAAAACTCTAGGGTGGATTATTGTAATTCCTTATTATCGGGCTGCCTCGACTATCAGGATCATCTGCACGTGTACTGACAGGAACTAGCAAAAGAGAACATATTTCTCCAATATTACCTTCTCTGCACTGGCTCCCTGTAAAATCTAAAATCTCCTCACTTACAAAGCTCTTATTGGTCAGGCACCATCATATCTTAAAGAGCTGATAGTACCATATTACCCCACTACAGCACTACACTCACAGAATGCAGGGTTACTTGTGGTACCTAAAGTCTCTAAAAGTAGAATGGGAGCCAGAGCCTTTAGTTATCAAGCTGCTCTTCTGTGGAACCAGCTCCCAATTTGGGTTCGGGAGGCAGTGTCACAGTTCAGCCACACCCTTCAGACACCTTCCACTCTACCTGTCAGCCACTCCCTCCTCATCAGCCTCACTCCTTTCACCTGTCCACTCACCTGCCAGCTATCACCAATCAAGCCACTACTTATACTCCTGCCTTTCTCACACTCATTGCCAGATTGTTCTTTGCTCATGTCAGACTTTCCCGCGTCCATTCCCGGACTGCTTTCCTGTTGCCGACCCTGCTTGCCTTGGACTTTCCCTTGTTGTCGGACTCCCGGTAAAGGCACCTGCCTTCTGTTCCCGTTTTGGATTGGTTCTGTCTACTGTTGCTACAGTTCAGCTGGAGGCTGGGCTGAGAGACTCTGCTGCAAGCCGCAGCTTGCCCAACGTCCATTTTGTGCACCTTCATATGTACCTGCTGAACGTGACATTAAAATTCTCCACGTACTGATCCTTGGGTCCTGTGTGCTGCTTTTGGGTCCGTCCACCACCTGCTACAGGCAGACACCCTCTCTTTGTTTAAGAGTATGCCGTTCCTTTTTGATAAAGCTTATAGTTAGGGCTGGCTCAGGTGAGTCCTGAACCATCCCTTAGTTATGCTGTTATAGGCTTAGACTGCCAGGGGATTTCCCATGATGCACTGAGCTTCTCTCTCCTCTTCTCCCTCTCTATCTGTACGCATTCCTATCCCACTAATACAGGTTACTAACTCCATGTCTTCCTGGTAGTTCCTGTGCTTTTTCGCCTTCTCACTTTCTGCAGGTATTTCTGCCTCTGGAGCTGTAGATTCTGGATCTGTGATTGCCGGCCGTCTACTGCCCCCATGTTCCTGCTCCACACTCACTGCTGCAGTTGTTATTATTATTATTATTATTATTAGTCTGATTTGTTGTCTGTCCTCCTGTTCTGTCTCCCCTCTCCCCCTCTCTCTTCCCCTTTCAACCCAACTCGGTCGATGCAGATGGCCGCCCACCCAGAGCCTGGTTCTGCTCGAGGTTTCTACCTGTTAAAAGGGAGTTTTTCCTCGCCACTGTCACCAAGTGCTGCTCATGGTGGGAACTGTTGGTTCTTTGTAAATAATATTTTAAAGAGTATGGTCTAGACCTACTCTATGTGAAAAGTGTCTTGAGCCTAGAGTATCATGCCAGGGATAAAAATGCAAAAAAAAAAAAGGGGGGGGGGCTAAATCAAAGTGAAAACAACACAGGGCAAATACAGTCAGTCAAAGCTGCAGACCAGTGTTGCCAAATTGGTGACTTGCTCACTAAATCTGGCGACTTTTCAAATCCTCTTGGCAACTTTTTTTGTCAAAAGCGACAAATCTACAGAATTTTTCTGATGTTATTGGAGACTTTCCTGGTATTTGACGCTGACATGAAAGCACGTATCGTTCTGCAGTTTGTTAGAATTAACATTTAAACTAACAATTTGCCATACCCAAGCTCAGCTTAAAGAATATATTTTTATTATACCACTGCCAGTATATTGATATACTTTTATACCCACACACACTAGCAGGTCTGGAAAGTTGACACTTTAAAGCGTTGTCCTGTAGACCAACAGTTTGTATGAATGAATTTGCCACACCCACATGTCCTGATAGGAGAAATATCAGATCAGGGGTACCGGCAGAGTTGGCAGAAACATCTAGCTAGCTGGCTCCTAAGTGGAGCATAAGGTTAGAAACTAAACCAAACTTAAGAAAACCCCCAAAAAGAGTGTCTCTTTTGGGTCACTTAATGATAATGGAGGAAGGTTGGACATAGAGCTAGCAATTCCACCCAACTTAACATTCTTTTGATTAAATTTAAAAATTCTAACATTTAACAATACAGGACTAAATTGATTTATGTAATGTGGGTGTAGACAAAGCATTAAAGTCATTAAGTTTTTTTGAGAAGTGATGACCTATTTCAATGGCCAAAAAAAAAAAAAAAAAATCAACAGAAGAAAATTAATTTGTAGTTCTAGACATATTTAGGGTGTTTAACTCTCTTTTTGTCTCTCTCAAGGTTATTCCGCTCTCCTACAGTGTCTAGTAAAATTATGCAAATTAGGATATGACGTCATTTAGTGACTTCTAGCCACTTTTAGTACAGCCAATAGCTACTTTCCTTACTGTGGAGTTGGCTGAGCTGCTAACTCTGCAAGGAGAACAACGAGGCAACTGGTTTCCTCCGATCAGCACAGCAAGGACCGCATTCAACACTGGAGTCACCACTCTTTCCAGCCGGGCTCCTCATCGATTGACGGAGTCGCCAGCTAACAATGACTGCTAACTAACTGGGCATATAGCTTAGCATAGCAACGGTACACAGCTAAGCACAGGACTGCTTTAACTTTGTAAATGTACATGTATGTTATTGATTTTGGTTAACACTGTTCACTGAGTTTTATTGTTCTTGGGATGTATTTTTGTTAGGGTTGTCAACTCCTTAATTCTGAAAGATTTTTTACAGAAAAAATAGCGTGTCAAAAAAATCGTGCTCTATGATGCTCCTTGACCCCATAGGTCACTGAACATACAACCATCCATGTGACAAGTTAAAAAAATTAATAGTTTATTACAAGTTAAAAATATTCATTGTCTGTTATAATGTTAAAAAACTGACAAGGTTAAAAAGGAAAAGACAAGCATACAATCATTTAAAGAGCGCATTGTTACGCATTTCACAATTGATTTAGCATTGTTTACATTATTCTTTATTGTTTAATTTAAGCTATAATAGTGCTAATCTGTGTTCGGCAGAGTGGTCTGGTCATCTGAGATCAATTCTTTCGATCTTCACCCACTACCTAGGAGAATAGTTTCCTCATTCAATTAAAGTTCTCACTGAGGAAACGCCGCTCATATCCCTCTCGTGATGATTTCATGCCGTTTTCAGGTATATTGTGGAATACAAACAGAGTTAATGTGTCTGTAGTAACTTAGGAAAATGTTAAAAGTGTTAAGAGATTTTTGTTGTGACATTTTGAGTAAGCTAGAGCTGAGGTTTGCCAAGAGTAGTGAAGTGTGTGTGTGAGAGCAGGCCACCGCTCCGTAACAAAACAACCCATAGCTTTACCGATTGCAGCCACCATCTTTACTGTGAATTTACATGCATATGTGGCAATATATATTGCACTGTTATTTATGTAGCATGTTTAATGCACTTTAGTGAGTTTTGGTGAGGTTTGTGAGAGTTCACTGAACTTAAACCGTTTTTGCATAAAAGTAAATATGAGAAAGGTAAAGATAAATACTGTGAATAGCACTGAGGCTTGAAAATGGGTGTGTACTCTCTACTTTTCTGCTTACCTGTCGTAATTTATTTTGTAAATTGTTGTATTTTTGTACAATTCATTCGAGTGAAGTTCTCACTGAGGAAACACTACTCATATCACTCTCGGGATTATTTCACCCCTTTTTCAGGGGCGTAAAACCAATGAAAGCTTTATAAACATGACAGAAGCAGATGACAAAACTTTGTTTGGCTCCGTGAATGGAAAATTTACATTTAAAAAACACCTAGGTGGATCTGTTGATAGGAACACCGTTCTGTGCAATTTCAAGTCTGAAATATCACCTCAACGCAATGCACTTAGTGGTGAGCTCGGAAGTCAGACCCAGCACAGCTCCGGATGCTACCGTTAGCAACCAGACTCGTCAAGTCACATTCAAACAGGTGTTCAGACTCAAATGGAGTAAGTCTACCTGTGACAGATTAACCAACTCCATCTCTTAATGGATTACAATGGACAGCAGGCCAATTTCGGTGGTAGAGGACAGGGGGTTAATGGAAGCTATAAAGATTGTGTCTTGTGATGCAACTTGCCATTGAGAAATACAATTGTGTCCAAAATCCAGTATGACACTGAACAGAGAGCAAAAGATGACATATTGCCGTGATACCTTTTTTTTTTTTTTTTTTGCAAAGCTTTTCGAATTGACTGTGAATTGGTGTAATATAAATTAAATAGCTTTTCCTAATTAAATATATCATATCACTCTAATATAATACATTTATTGTATACATCTTATAATACTGCATATGTGACTGAGCTCCTTGTGGGTGAGACTTAGGTCTCATGCTCTGTGGTGTTGTCTGCTCTCTGCCACCTGTACCACACCATGAAGGTCTCAGGTGAGGACTCCGTGGAGAGGTTCAAGACTGCCTTTAAGAAGGACCTATCTGAACAGCAAGCTAACATCAATAATGGATGGCTCAGGATGGCTTCAGCACCCAACCCACGTTTCAAGGACTTAAAGTATCTACCAAGAGAAGAGAGGGAAGAGGTGTGGACCAGCCTTGGGACGCTGCAAGAAGAACCCAGCAGAGCTACTCCAGAGCCCTCAGAGCAACCACCAAAGAAGAAGAGGAGCCTCCTGCTGTTGGCTTCAGACTCAGATTCAGAAGTTGAAATGGGTCCTATGAGGGCTCTGAACCTTTATAAAGCAGAGCCCAGCATCAGCGTGGAAGAGTGCCCACTGCAGTGGTGGTCAACCCATGCAGGGGCCCATCTACAGCTGTCTGTCCTGGCTCGCAAATATATGGCCACCCCTGCCACTTTTGTCCCTTGTGAGAGACTTTTCTCACTTGCAGGCAATATAGTTCAAAAGAAGCAAGCAGCTTTGAACTCTGAGAAAGGCAGATGGGTCCGTTACTGTAACGTTACACTACATGTTGATAAATCAAGCTGTTCAGCCTCAGCCACAGAGATTGTTGCTTGGTTGGGTTTATTTTGTCATACTGGAGAAATAGGAGGCATTGAGCTCAATGGGGCTGTTATTTTTAGATGGTCAATATGTACAGTATTATGGCCTGGATTTACTTTTTTTTTATCATACCAGATATTAGAAAAATAGTATTAGTAGTATTGATAGTATTGAAGTCACAGGGACAGTTAGCCTGTTGTTATAATTGTGGTCTGAGCATTTTGTATGTTCAGTAAAATGAAAACCAAAAAATCCATTTGAATCAAAAATTTTTTTAAATTCTTCTAATGGAAAAATTTATATATTTGATTATTTTAGATGAATGAATCACAAAGCATGTAATTAATTAGATTCATTTTGTTTGGTCTGATTGCAGAATAGCTAATCTTTTTAAACTGTTAATTTGACTTTTTTCTCACTTTTTCACTCTAGATAAAAGCTCACTTTTTGCAGAAATCACACAAACATAGCGACTTTGCAAAGCTCATGTTGGTTTCACTGTACGACAAGATCATTTGAGATTGATAAAACTACTGGCGCCTTGACATTGGGAGGGACATGTCCTTCCTGTCCTTTCCTAAATCTCTGCCTGTGCGTCTCATCACTGATTATAAAGGCTTTTGACTGTACGAAGAAGGGGGAAGAAAGTCACACATCAATATAGGTCAATACCATCATGATAATGTGATGTAAAATGAACTGATCAAATGAGGAATGGGGAGGTAGAAGAAGTATTATCCATTTACATGTAACTACAGTTTGTGTCAAGACGGCTTTGTAGTTGTGTTGTGAAAATCTCTCCAGAGTGCATGGCTGGTGGGCTCATGGAGGTCCATTGAAGAATGGTGTATATAAAACTTCTCAATATTGAACAATCTTGCAAATGGAACATAAAAGTTCCTTCTTGAATAGTAGTTTTATGAGCTGATGGCAACTGAGAAAGCTTCTTATGCTGACAAAGACTGGGAGAATCAAGGAGGGGAAACCTACTGTGTGGACCATGAGTTAAGGTTATTTTGTCTAATCTTGCAAGAAAATAGCAACAAACAAACTAACAAAAGAAATCACTGAAATACGGGAAATACAGAAGCAAACTCCTTTTACTTTTACTGTTTTTGTTGCCATGAGAGATTTTTCAAAATGTGGTAACCCAATCATTTCTAACTGATAACTGTTTTGTTTGTTTGTTTGACATCAGTGAAGCCATTAGTTACAATTTATAAGCACTTGAAAAAGGGCGCCTTATAGAAAGTAGTACCACAACACATAATAGTTACTGACAATACCTTTTAGCACATTTTGTCATCAACATGTATTGAATATTAACACAAATCCCCAATGGAGTTGATTTCTGAGAAAAAGGGACTTCCAATAAGACAGACAGGGCACATGGCATCCACAGTTTCATTAGGATTTATTCTAAATAACAAACAAACAAAAACATCCCAATGTATTTGTATGTGACATATGTCAGATATCTAATGTGAAGGGAATGGATTCTAGTGGCTAATGAGACCCAGAGGCGGCAGACTAGTGCAGAATCGGTCACATCTGCCATGTCCCAGAGCATGGCTACTAGCTGTGGTGACTGCAGACTAATTGCAGCTGTGGAACACATATCATACTAACTCTGTCTCTGTTTGGCTAAAAACAAGTGGACAGGCCTGCTCATCATCTCTTGGGTCACTGTAATGGCAACATGATAGTTGACACAGGCCAGTAGAGGGTTGGAGCAACAATCAAGCCTGGACTAATGAGGTCTGACACGCCAACAGGCCAAGGACACATGAGAAACAACTCGAGACTGATTTGTAGCACACTGCTACCATCATACATGTTTTTCCTGTAAATAAGATCAAAAACCTTACAGGAGAATGTTCAAAATGTAAAAAATTTCCCCACATCACAACAACAAGAAAGCCAAAGGCCACAGGGGACTCTGTGGCTGCACGCCACAATAGAACAACAAGAACACATTTACCAGTGAGACAAAATAACCCTGCCCCCTGCACCCACTCAGGAGCTAAGAACTAACTCTGCATGGGCCAGTATTAATTTCTTAAACATTATCAGTCAGTACTATCATTCTCGCAGAAAGAAAAACACAAAAGACGGCAAACTACTCCTCTTGGAAAACTGCTGCTCCACCATACGGTCAGTCAACTGCTGGCCCACACAGTGAGCTTTCTGTCCATGTGGATCTCAGACTGGCAAAGCAACAATAACCAAGCCTCTCCACATTGCCTCAGCTATGCTAAAGCCACATTTGTCAAGTCAAGTCATAACAAAAGTTATCTCAAGACGCTTTTCACATAGAGTAGGTCTAGACCATACTCTTTAAAATATTATTTACAGAGACCCAACAGTTCCCACCATGAGCAGCACTTGGCGACAGTGGTGAGGAAAAACTCCCTTTTAACAGGTAGAAACCTCGAGCAGAACCAGGCTCTGGGTGGGCGGCCATCTGCATCGACCGAGTTGGGTTGAAAGGGGAGGAGAGAGGGGGAAAGGGGAGACAGAACAGGAGGAGAGACAACAAATCAGACTAATAATAATAATAACAACTGCAGCAGTGAGTGTGGAGCAGGAACATGGGGGCAGTAGACGGCCGGCAATCACAGATCCAGAATCTACAGCTCCAGAGGCAGAAATATCTGCAGAAAGTGAGAAGGTGAAAAAGCACAGAAAGCACAAGGACTACCATGAAGAAGTGGAGTTGGTAACCTGTATTAGTGGGATAGGAATGCGTACAGATAGAGAGGGAGAGGAGGAGAGAGAAGCACAGTACATCATAGGAAATCCCCCAGCAGTCTAAACCTATAACAGCATAACTAAGGGATGGTTCAGGACTCACCTGAGCCAGCCCTAACTATAAGCTTTATCAAAAAGAAACTTTTTTTTTTAGCATACTCTTAAACGAAGAGAGGGTGTCTGCCTCCTGAACCCAAATTGGGAGCTGGTTTTCACAGGAGAGGAGCTTGATAATTAAAGGCTGTGGCTCCCATTCTACTTTAAGAGACTTTAGGTACCACAAATAACCCTGCATTCTGTGAGCGTAGTGCTTTAGTGGGGTAATACGGTACTATTAGCTCTTTAAGATACGATGGTGCCTGACCAATAAAAGCTTTGTAAGTGAGGAGGATGATTTTAAATTATATTCTGGATTTTACAGGGAGCCAGTGCAGAGAAGCTAATACTGAAGAAATATGTTCTCTTTTGCTAGTTCCTGTCAGTACACGTGCAGCCGCATTCTGGATCAGCTGGAGAGTCTTTAGAGACTTATCGGGGCAGCCCGATAATAAGGAATTACAATAATCGTAAGTGAAAGAAGGCAGTCCTTGAAGTCTGTTTTATATGGGCATTAAAGGACATGTTCTGATCAAAGGTTACGCCTAGACTCCTTACAGTGGTGAAGCCAGGGCAATGTCATCTAGAGTAACTATATCTATAGATAGTGCGTCTCGCAGGTGTTTAGGACCCAGAACAGTAACTTCAGTTTTGTCTGAGTTTAACAGCAGAAAATTGAAGGTCATCCAGTCTTTTATGTCTTAAATACATGCCTGGAGCTTGGCTAACTTTTAGGTTTCATCTAGCTTTATCGATAAGTATAATTGAGTATCATCTGCATAGCAGTGAAAGTTTATGGAGTGTTTCCTAATATTGCCTAAAGGAAGCATATACAAGGTGAATAGAACTGGTCCAAGCACCGAACCTTGTGGAACTCCGTGACTAACTTCTGTTTGCACGGAGGATTCATCATTTACATGGACAAACTGAAATATATCTGATAAATACAACTGAAACCAGCTTAGTGCAGGTTCTTTGACGCCAATCAAATGCTCCATTCTCTGTAATAGGATACAATGGTCAATGGTATCAAAAGTGGCACTAAGATCTAACAGAACAAGTACAGAGACAAATCCTTTGTCTGATGCAATCAGAAGGTCATTTGTCACTTTCACCGGTGCTGTCTCTGTGCTATGATGTACTCTAAATCCTGACTGAAAATCCTTAAATAAACCATTGTTTACAAGATGATGAATTTTGTCTCAAATAGTTAGAATAGTAAGGCTACAGTGCTGAAAAGAAACCTGGGGTTGTTCTTATGTTCCTTTATGTGTGCACAGTTTTTCTACGGTTTCCGCTTTGAATGACATGTTTCCTTGAAACGGTATGAAACGATGTGCAACAGGCTTTAGGGTACATTTTCTCTCATTTGGTGGGTGTGTCAGAGGTGTTACAAACCCCAATGTTACGGCGCGTAGCCGTTTGGCAATGATATGACCCAAGCGCAGAGAGGAGAGGAGACTGACAGGTATGCTGATAGGGGTTTATTCACACACGACGAGGTAACTGAGTCCAGAGCCGACACAAACACATGGAAACGGGGAACGGGAACCAGAAACTGGAAACACAGGAACAGGAACCAGGAAAAACACAGACACCCAGAAACAAAGAAGGATCTGACCACCCGACAAGGAAAGTGAACTTGTATATATATGGTGGCTGATGACTGAGTAGAGACAGGTGAGGGAACAGGAGTGAGGCTGATGAGGAGGGAGTGACTGAGAGAAGAGTGGAGACAGGTGTGTAGATGGGTGGGGCAATCAGGTAATGGGGAAGGAAGGAAAGTCAGAGGGCATCTGGTGGAAGGTGAGGGAATGGCAGGTGAGGGGAACAAAGCAAAAGTCCAGGCAGTGAGCAGTGAACCCTAACACCCAATGTATTATATAGGAAGTGCGCCCAATGTCATTATTGCAAAGCTTGCGAATTAAAACAGGGTGTTCAACTCCACACAGTTTGCATTTAAATAAGTTTTTTCAGGGCTCAACGTCCCCCAGATCATCTCAGCCCACTCACTCACCTTCTCCCACGCTGTGATGATTCTCGGCACAGCCCTTTATAGGATTTGTTTGCCTGTTCTGACTGCCTATCTGGTTTTGAATAAAGTAAACCAGCATGTGCATTTGGGTTCAAGCTTGCCTTTAGCCTAGGCCATTTACCAAACACAACGCTTTTCCAGTTACAGTAGGTCTCTGAGACTTAGACTTAGATAGATACACTGAAAAGCTTATGACCTGTAGTAAAATGTGTTGTCACTTTTCTATAATGATGGGTCTGACTGTTTACAGTGGTCAAACTGTTAACATTTTGGAGCTGTTAATGTTGGAGCGTTACCTGCTAATGTAAACTGAAATAAACCTGTATTTTTGTGACTGTTATTTCCTAGGCTGCTCACACTCATTTGCCCGGAAATGACAGCTATTCTGTTTGAACTTACATCTGACCTTTTCATTAAAAGCTTTCCATAAAATAAAAATAAACACCCACAGGAAATGCAATCTATTTGTCACTGAGATAAGCTCCAATTTCTGTTGTTTGGGTAAAGAAAATGCTCCTACACAACAAGACCCAATTTTGGGCACTTTTAATGATCACAGGGAGGAATGTTAGGAGAATTAACATACATAGAAAACTTTTTCTATCTTTGTTTAATTTTGCTCTGTCACTTCCTGTGACCAAGTTCCATTCCACATCAGCAAAACATAGCAACAGCATGTGTTTGATCCCCTGACAAGTGTGTGGAACACAGCGGGTGAGGCAGTTTCCACTGAAGTTATGTTGCAAGAAAAATTATTAGTGACTTATTGTGGCGCTGCATTTGACTGAAAGAGAATAAAAACACTTGGCAGTTCTCGTAGGTCAGGGATTTTGAGATCACCACCTGTCACTATTTTGTTTCTAACAGTAATCTAATGTATTTCCACATCACTGATAACAAATGTGTGCGTGCATTAAATTGTAATTATTTTCAGAACAAGTTGGACAAGCTGGTTTTGCGTAATAGCCATTCAAAGTACCACCAATTCTCAAAAAGTGCCCTAATTTACTTCAACTGGAGAGAACCAGGCGTTTATCTGAAATTGGCTCATATTTTAGACAGGCTTTTATTCCTATTATGTTGTATGTTTTATCGTATTTAATATTAAGCCTCCCTGTTGTCTTGTCCCATTTCTGTGTTGTTAATGCAAACTGAACAGTTGCTGTTTAGCTGTCATCTTGATAAATTCAGAGGAATCTGCATTTCCACAGCACTAATTCCATCAGTATATCATACTCACCAATGCTGCTTTCCCTGTATAGAAGAGATGGCGAGTTAAGGCCTGGTCACACCAGAAAGTGGCACAGCAAAATAAATCTGTGAGACTTTGTAAATAATGTGGTTCCAGAAGTTCTATGCCATAGGGGCTGCTCGCAGGGCTGATTGGTAAACTGTTGTAGGAGAGCATCTGTCTCACCGTAGCCAGTCAGGAAACTTGCTAGTGCCAGTCAGCCACAGTTGCCACAAAAACTGGTAAAAATGCGCTAGCAAGTTCAATCAGCTTGATGGCTAATAGAACAATAAGTTGACACAATTTACTGAACTTGTAGCCTGGATTACTGTCTCATAACTGTGTTTTAAATGCTGGTTTAAAAGGCCTTTAAAGACCTTAATGGGTAAACTGGCCTTTATTCTTTTTTTCTTGACCAAATGAATATACTTAATTGCCAGTTCCATTCAAAGACCATGAGATAAGGTTAAAAGGCCAGAAATCTATTAAATGAACCTTGATATTATCTTGTCACACATGAACTTTAATGCTGGAATTAACTGAAAATTCTTAATTTAACTGACATACTGTTAATGAGAAGACGAGGTCTTCTCATTAACAGTATGTTAACACTAACAGTATGTTAACACTAACATTTAAAGAGGTAATATTTATAGTCTAAATAATAATATGATGATATCTTTTGGATAATTGCACTTTCGAGGAGTAACAACACATTTACTCCAAAAGGAGGAGTTTTTAGATATTCAAAGACAGTTGACAAAGAAAGTATACTGAGAATGTGTTCTTCTGAGATGTTCAAAGATATGAATGATGTCATCTATATTTTATGTCATGTTATGCAGACACAAACCAACAATTTGTTAGTTTGTCTCTCAATACTTCTCGTCTGTTGCTCCAAGCCACACATAAATCTTTCATGAAACTGCTTACAAACACACAGAATAGTTCCATTTTTAAAAACAGAGGAAGAAGATATAACAGGCTCTAGATACACACACAATATTCTTAGTACCACAGTCGGACTAGTGCAATCGGGAACTTGACAATTTCCACATATACACATTTTAAAATATAATATAACATAATATAAAATAAAATATAACTTAAATGAAAATAACCATGTGCTGTGTGGGTATTAAATCTGTATGTGTCTCTCTGACAGCTGTTTACTTTTGGTCCAGTCCATTCAAACTTTACCTGGACCCTTTCCTACTTCTGTTATGGTGACATTTGGATAAATAGATATATGGATAAATAGTGGCGTGGAGCAAGATCGAAAAAAAAAAAGAAGAGATAATACGTAAAGGTGATTCTGAAAGGTTGAAAGATTAGAGACAAACCACTAATGTAGAGCAGTTTTCTTGCAAAAGGATTTAATGAATAAACAAAACCTATAACAATGATTAGATAGATAGATAGATTACTTTATTCATCCCCGAAGGGAAATTAGGTCGTCATAGCAGCCGGTATATTTAAATACAATAAAATACAATACAACAATAAAATACAATACAATAGAATAAAATAGAATAAAATAGAATAAAATTAAATGTTCCAGTATATGGAGCGGAGTGTTGTACAGGGTACACAGTGCAAGGAGACATTTAGTGCAGTTCTGTGGTGGTGGCTCTGACAGAGGTAGATGAGTTGTAGAGTCTTATTGCGGTTGGGAGGAACGATTTCCTGTATCGTTCCTTAGAGCAGCGGGGTTGAATGAGTCTGTGGCTGAAGCTGCTCTTTAGCTTGTCCAGTGTTTTGTGGAGGGGATGAGAGGGATTGTCCATGATCACCAGCAGTTTTGCCAGCATCCTGTCCTCCACCACCTCCTCCAGGGTGACAAGCTTAGAGCCAACCACAGACTCAGCTTTCCTGATGATTCTGGTTCCATATTTCATAAACTGCTGTATATTACAGTTGGAATTAATATTATACTAATGGTACATAGTAGGCTATTATATGAAATTATATGAATATACTAATATTACGTTTTACTATTTTATAAACATTATGCTTTTTATTAAATGTTATTATATTATACTAATATACTAATTTATAGTTATTAGCCATCCAGGTTGTGAATAGTGCATCTGCAGTGGACAGATGTAGATGGAGGCAGAGCCAGGATGCCAGTGCCCCCCCAAATGTTTGACTGAAACGGCAGAAATCAGGGGACGTCGATATGTTTTAGCAGGGGAGGTCTGCCAGGGCCTTCAGGTCCTTCTCTGCAGGCCTCTACCAGGTGTAATTTTAGTTAATAAAATGTGTAAATATAATGTTATTGTTAAAGTAATTTATAATAAGTTATTTAAGTAATTTATTTGATTTTCAAAACTCATTTTAGTTTGACTTCAGTTACTACCATAAGTGGAAGAAGAAGCACAGGCAGGGCCTGCTGTGTCATTGGTTGCAGGCTCTGCTCATAGAAAGTGTACTTGCCTGCGAGCCGGCCCCAGGTGATGTCATCATTATCAACCAATAAGTGTAGTTATTTCTACGTGCCGAACCTGGATGCCAAGTTCAGTCCATCTAGAAATTTACGATTTTCAGCTGAACATTTAAAGTGAGCAAGCAAAATCTGACAGTGTCTTTGAGGAAACCAAGTTTATCTCGAGGGAAAACATGGGTATCCCTGCACTAGGTACAGAGTTATGCACAAAACTGTGGTGAAAGCATGTTCTCGCAATAACCATTCGGTTCGAGGTTCATAGAAGACTGTTGTTCATGGAATTTCTCAATTCACAACTGTTTATGCAGTGCAAGCAGTTTTTCTATTTGTTATAGTGTACCGTGTGGTTTAAGTCCTATTTATCAGATAGATTTCAGTTTGTACATGTCAATGAATGAGTTCCACAAGGTTCTTTGCTTGGACCAATTTTATTGACCTTATATATGCTTCCTTTAGGCAATATTATTAGGAAACACTCACTGCTATGCAGATGGTACTCAATTATATTTATTCATAAAGCCAGATGAAACCGGTAAGTTAGCCAAGCTTCAGGCATGTATTAAGGACATAAAAAACTGGATGACCTGCAATTTTCTGCTGTTAAACTCAGACGAACTGAAGTTATTGTTCATGGCCCCAAACACATGCGAGACGCATTATCTATAGATATAGTTACTCTAGATGGCATTGCCCTGGCCTCCAGCACCACTGTAAGGAATCTAGGAGTAATCTTTGATCAGGACATGTCCTTTAATGCCCATATAAAACAGACTTTAAGGACTGCCTTCTTCCAGCTACGTAACAAAAATCAGGCATATCCTGCCTAAAAAAAACGCAGAAAAACTAGTCTACTATGCATTTGTTACTTTTAGGTTGGATTATTGTAATTCCTTATTATCGGGCTGCCCCAATAAGTCTCTAAAGACTCTCCATCTGATCCAGAATGCGGCTGCACATGTACTGACAGGAACTAGCAAAAGAGAACATATTTCTCCAATATTAGCTTCTCTGCCATCCCTTAGTTATGCTGCTATAGGCTTAGACTGGGGGGATTTCCTATAATGCCCTAAGCTTCTCTCTCCTCCTCTCCCTCTCCATCTGTACACATTCTTATGCCTCTAATATATGTTACGAACTCCACCCTTTCCCGGTAGTTTTTGTGTTTTTTCTCCTTCTTCATTTGTCTTATGGACTTATATGAGAGAGACACAGTAGTTTTTCCAACATTTCCAAGCTTTTGGTTGGAACTGTGCAGTAATGCGACTGGGAAATAGGGTCCAGGTTTAAAATGTATGTGGCGTTCATGAAGTTATGCATTAGTGGGACCTAAGAGAACGGTCCTTTTTACTGAGCTTTGTTGTCTTCAGCATTAGCCATTGGGTTATATTACACACAGACTCAATTAAGTCAATACAATTAACCCTCACAACAAATCAGATAATGGTTTAACTTTGTATTCTGGGGGAAGTACCGACTTAAATGACTCCTCAACAGGACCTCTTCTCAGTAAGATGTATCAAATGTATGCATACTTTGGACTTTTGCATTTGCACCATTTTTAAAAAATGCAGCAGGCCAGGCGTTGAAATTTTCTTTGATCCACCTATCCGTACGCATTCCTATCCCACTAATACATGTGACTAACTTCACTTCTTCCCAGTAGTTCTTGTGCATTCGGTGCTTTTTCTCCTTCTCACTTTCTGCAGGTATTTCTGCCTCTGGAGCTGTAGATTCTGGATCTGTCCCCATGTTCCTGCTCCACACTCACTGCTGCAGTTGTTATTATTATTAGTCTGATTTGTTGTCTCTCCCCCTCTCTCCTCCCCTTTCAACCCAACTCGGTCGATGCAGATGGCCGCCCACCCAGAGCCTGGTTCTGCTCAAGGTTTCTACCTGTTAAAAGGGAGTTTTTCCTCACCACTGTTGCCAAGAGCTGCTCATGGTGGGAACTATTGGGTCTCTGTTAATACTATTTTAAAGAGTATGGTCTAGACCTACTGTCTTGTGTCTTGAGATAACTTCTGTTATGATTTGGCTCTATACAAATAAAACGTACTTGACTTGACTTGACTTCCCTACTCACCTTTCTCCGAGCCAAGGAACTGAATGACAGCATGCCACGACTTATGCTCATTCATGGTTGGTTGTTACTATTCCAGTGTCCACAGCCTCAGTAGAACGGTCTCTGTCCGCTCTTAAACGCATCAAAATGTAGAGCAGAATTACAACTGGATGAATGAGACTCTCTGCACTGGCGTCCATCTCAATAGAGAAGGAGCGTCAGGGTCATAAATCTGAACTGAATGAGTCTAAGCCCCACAGTCCAGTACTGGGTGCAGAAGTTGCTAAATTGCGAATTAGGAAGGTAGGAAATATGTTTATTTTTATTTTATTCTGTGATGTACCTATTCACCAGTCTTTTCAGACATAAGACATATCATCCTGTGTAATTTATTTTACTGGTCCGATAGTTCCAGAGATTCTTGCCACCTTGCTGCAGTGCCATTATGCTAATATGTGCTCCTTGTAGCATAATTTATGGTATGGATGGTGCTGTCCCTGCGACTTTTCTGATTACTTAAAATAGTCCCCACCAGTAATCTAATATTAATTGCATATGCATTGAAGTCAAATATAATTTCCATTGTCTCTACAAAGGGTTAACTCCCTCATGTTCCCACTGGATGAGAAAAAGAGTTTTGAATTTGATGTATTTTTAAAATATTCCCGACACAAATTCACCTTCACACTGCCTGCAATGAGAGTTTTTGCTGATTTCTCTGATTAAATTTTGCATCCACTCCAGAGTAGGGCTGTTTTTCTTCATGCTTGCTAGAGGAGGACTTCATACTTTTTGCTTGTATTCCACTCATCAAAATATTACTGTCCACTGGTATATAGACATTAATCAATCCTGAACTTCCGGGCTTCTGTCCCAGTTGGAGCAGGGTAAGTCAGAGAACACACTATGTTCGTTGGGGAAGTTTGGTCCCAGATCCTTGGCTTTCCTGCCATCTAGAGAGGTTGGTCATCGCTCCGCTCACTACATTTAGTTGAGTATTAACTCAAACAACAACAGCAACTCAGTGGGACTTCATTCAGACACTGGGGCAGCAACCCAAGCAGCACCAGAGGCTTTACAGACTGCTACCAACCAACCACCAGTTTGATGTCTTAACTTTAACTAAAGATGAAATGCTCCTGTAACAGAGCTCTGAAACGTCTGTGACATTCCTTGGAGAAAAAAGCCACTGGATCAACTGAAAAATACCTGGTGGTCAGGCTGGAAAGTTGTTCTCCATGAAAAAGCTGACATTTCGGAGTCTGTGGTAGGTATGCAGAAAGCACTCTCTCTCTCTCTCTCTCACACACACACACACACACACACACACACACAGTCATGACCCTCGAACATGCCCTGAGGGTTACTGGCTCAGTATGCCCTTCATCCTGTTCAGCAGCATGCACACATCGTCTGCTGGAGTGGCGGAGTAGCTTGGTGGGCTGACCTTTTCTGGCATACAGCCCAGAGCCGAGCCATCCTGCCCCTGGGCCCTGTGATTCAAGCAAACTGCTGATCACTCCTGTTGAAGGGAAAAGAGACATGACTGAAATGGCGACGTCCCTAAATAAAGGGGGACGATATGCAAGATTTGTACTGCACAAATTTACCTTTAAACCAGAGCTGTTGATCAGTGGCGTGACAATTTGTGTCTCCCTAAACTCTCTTTCTGACATGTTTACACCATGTTGGAACACTTCTTATCAACTGCTCAACAATGGAGGACAGTGCTACAGGCAAGCCACCATTAAGATGTTTCCTTTAGAGCTCCACTGTAATTAGTGAATGTTTTCAATGTCTTCGTAGTGAAAATGTGCCTTTGCTGCAGGGCTGCCAGGTCTAGCTAAGATGTCTAACTCAGAGGCAGTTCTACGATTGGAGGACATCCAAGGCTGCAGCTCAGACCTTGTACAGCAGGTTGAGGGTATGTTTTTCTAGGGAGTTTTTATTTAATTATTATTATTTCTTCAACTGTTAACCTTAAGATTGTCATTATATCAAAACAAATGGCTAGCCATGCAATGTATTTGCATTCTGTAATTCCTTCTCAGTATAGAAGGCCTAGATTGTATTGTTACTGGCGAGTCCATAGGAATTACAGAAATCAGTGCATCTTCCTACTGGACATGATGCAGAAGACGCGTGCTGGGGATTTTGGAAGAGGGAGTGGTTGGAGTAGTTAACTGCCAACTATGGTCTTAAAACAGATGAATCCCCACAGCTCAGTGTGTTTGATGTGTTAGCTGCCCTCAGTGGTTGGTACACGTTTCACAAAGAACTGTGTCGCCTGTAAGTTCAAGTGAGGGAAACGTGGATGCACTGACTCAGTGGTAATTTTATACTCTCTGTTTGCATCACCCAAACCATGATGGGCACTGTAGTGCTAAACCTCATGGCATGCCTATCCCAAATAGAACTGAGAAAAAAATACATAACAAGAGTATAAAATGCAAATCAATGAATTTTTCTTCTTTTTTTATTTATTTGCACCATCGTTACATTTCTTTGATATTTCTAAGGCTCAGATTTACCCTTATACCACACTCACACTCTAATTTAACCATCCATATGTAAATATTAATGTTGAAAACCTGTGGACATACAAAGAATTTCAGTGTGTATATTGTAAATATATGTCCCTTAACATTTGAAGTACCACTGAAATGCCAAATGATGGCAAGTAGCTAAACATGGCACCTCCAGCTCAGACAACAGACTGCAAATAAAGAGTTAAAAAGAAGAAGAACCGAATGAAAAATAAAATAAATTAACAAAGATCAGTGGAATTATTCAGTTTTTCACTTTCACTTTCACTCAAATAAAGAGGATTTTGAGACCAATTTTACATAAATATTTTCCATGTGTAAGTTCTCAGTATGGACACAGAATTAGCATCCAAAGGCTGGAGCTGAGGAGTTTTCTGCTCAGTGCTTAAGAGCCATAATTACACATTGCTGCACCCAATGTCTTCTTCAGTCACTGTAGACGAAGCCTGCTTGCTGCGAGATAAATTGATGCTCGTGCACTGGTAGTCAGCCAAGTACAGGATTCCAAGATGCTTGGCTGACTCAGAGAGGTAACTGTGACGACATGTGACTTGGCGGCGGCACACGCACACAAGAGCATGCAGAGCAAGAACAGTAACTGCTAGGGGAGTCAGTCGCTTAGTGTTGGGAATGTGCTGCTCCTCTCCCTTCCCCAAGGGGAAATATTTGTTAAGGCCTCCTCCCAAGCTGCCCAGACAGCCATGAAGTGCCCTCTGATATTGAACATTATAGTGGAAGTAACAAAAAAGCAGTGGCAATAAGTGCAATCACCACCATGGTGTGTATCAATGGCATTTCATCTGGATAAGCAGCCTCCATAAATAGTTAGTATGGATCTCTTCTTCACTGTAGAGGATGTGCACAGCTAATTTATGGCTGGTGTGGGGCTCCCAGCGAGGCTGGAGTGTGTGTTTGGAGGGTAAGAGGGTGCTTGTTACACTATTGCAAAACTGATGAACATGTAAATCACCTCTTATACTGGGATTGGTAGGAGTGGGAAATTACACTCTTAAGGATGCAAAAAAAAAAAAAGATTTTGCTCTTAAATATTTATTTGATTTTAGTTTTCCTAAAACAAATGTCACATTGTCCTTTCAGTGTCCAAGCAGTGACGTCCATTTACACACTGTCATTCCACTGTACACAGCAGATATAGAATATTCTAGCCTGTGAACCAGATGAATCTGCGAGCTCATGTTTCATTAACTGTGGTAGATATGTCTGGCCCCTCTCACATTCAAACTGATTTCCTTGGTAGTGGAAGCACAGTTGTGTTGGGCAAACCAATCACAAGAGTTTATCTAGATCAGGCAAGGTTTAATATGATGACTGACAGAGAGGAGAGCCGTTGAAGCATCTTTGTAAATATCCAAGATGGCGACTGCTGATACGGAGCATTCAATGGCCAGCTATATTAAACGGACTGGATGGTAAACTTTCTCTAAAAGAAGAACAAACAACTACACTTAAACTTTATGTTGATAAAGAATAGTTTGCTGTACTTCTGACAGGACATATCGCACGACAGGACGCCATTTTGATGCTCTGATTGGTTGTCTCTGCCCGTTGATAACGCCCCTTGGAAATCGAAAATGAACTGAGAGGTTCCAAATGAATACGCAATTAGACTGGCAATACCAGGCTATTTAAACCCATTTATCCACAACATTCAATTGTGATTAAGACAATAAAACCACAGCATTACATTTTTAAATGTTTTGTGCAAAAGACTTTCATAGTTCCCACGCACATTGTAAACTACATACTATTGTAAATGTAAGCAAAACAATACGAGAGTATGAAAACAGCTTAGTTAAGAAAAAACCTGCACAACAGGCAGTGTCAAAAGGCCATAGTACACAAATCATCTGGTACTCTTGCGCTGCTTGCAGTAACTGAAAGAAAATATACCTCAGCTGCAGCACCCTCAGCACCCTGTGCTGATGGAATCAGTGGGTTTTTGTGCGTGGCCCGTCAATCGGTCAGTGAAAACTTTCCTCATTCCTTAACAATGACTTTTAAAACCTTGCAGTGCATCCACTTTGCTGACTTTGCTGGCTTTGTATCATTACAATGTCAGTAGTATATATAAACAGTGTTTACCTTTTCTCCATGTTGCTTACACTGGAGGAAGTCCATTGTTACCTGTATTTGCTAGCAAAACCTTTGAACATTGTTAATTTGCCTGTACTACCGACATTGTAATGATACAAAGCCATTTGAAAATCTGCAAAATTTCCCTTGAAGAAAGCTCAGAAATGGCTGTATTTCTTAAGGTAACTTCAAGGGATTGTTTGGATATTACCTACAGTGGATGGCGGTCAGTGCGCCCCCAGTTTGGAGAAGATGACAGCTGTCCCTGCCCAGACACACAGTGACGAACGGCTGTGGACGGGGGTCAACAGCAAAACAGATTTTAGCCTCCTAAAAAAGTGTACGCTATATTTAGAATATTTTCATTCCTGTAGCTTGCCATCAGACAGCCCTTTCCTTTGGCACTACATTTTCTCAACCGTTGAACTGTATTCCTACGCACAACAGCCACAGCACAGCCTGTTCAGCCTGCTGCTGTCTGACAGGAAACAGAAGTATCCAGTGTCCTACCACCAGACTACAGAGCCGCTTCTTTCCTTAACTCATCCTCCACACTCCAACATAAATAATTATTATTTTTCTGAAGTAGCAAAATGGTGTATATCTGCATCAAATGTACAGCCCTGTGTTATAGAATGACAGTAAAGTAACCTTGTATTGTTGTAGTCATCTGTATATGTCAATTCTGACATGAACAGGGCTTAAGATGATACTAGTTCACAAAGACCAAGGGAACTGACAGGCATGCAATGCACATGAAGGGAAAGAAATGTGAAATAACCTTTAGGGGGAGCCACTTTAATAATCAAAAAAGACATTATCATAGATATACATATGGACAAACAGATATCATGTTGGGACCCACCCATAGAAGGTCCACAGCCCACAGTGTGTCTTGACATATAGTTTAAGACACAGCAACACTGCAATAGATTAACCATACTAATATATAACATGAAGCATTATGTAACTGTTAGAAACCATTATGAGGAAACAAAGCAGAGCCCTGACTGCAGCATTTGCTGCTGCCATTAAGAGATCAGTATGATCTCAGCTATTATTGTGGGGCATATTAACACAAAACAAATAGGCAGGCTGCTGTCTTGTGCTCACCTTTTTATTTCCCAACTGTAACACTATTTCCTGTCAAACATAAAATGTATTGCTCTGAAGCAAGATCCGTTATAATGTTTACAGGGTTAACAGCAGCAGTAAATCTAAATTGAACTGAAAACAACATGTTTACACTTCCATAGCTCCACTGCCACAACAGCAAAGAATGTTCAAGTTATTCATAGATTTAGTATTTTTGCACGAGAGCAACAGCTGTGCAGCAGAGTTGTTTACTTTATGTTAGTGTCTGTAAACCCTCTCTGTAAAAAGCCTTTACTGCTGTTGTGTTATTCTTCTGCTGTGTTTGAGGCAACAAATAACAAATATGTATAACTGTGGAAGAATGGGGAGATGCAAGACAGGTGAAGAAATATTACAACATGCAACTGGCTTTGAAAATATGCAGGAACGTGATGTGGCAGCGAAATGGTCACCACCATCAGATGAATATTCATGTGGGTTTCACTCCTGTTCCGAAGCTAATTGGTGCTGAGTCATGTATATTCATCTGCCTATCTCCCTGCGACAGCTCATCGCGCTGCAACAGTTCACACTCCTTTGATCTGAGAAAATGGGCCAGTCTTCATGAAACTTCATATCGGCTGCACCTTTTTTTTTACAGCGCATGTATTTTCAGCATAGATTTCCACTCAGTTCAAGGTTTTTGCTAGATCAAGACCAGATAGATTGTACCTCCTTATTATCACTTTAGTTGTCAAAAAAAGTTTCACTTACAGAAAAAGTTTGACTTAAAGTGAACTGTACATGTGATTCTTTCGAGACGTTTGGAGGCGTTTTCAATTTAGTGTAAAATTTTCAGTTTTTTGTCTGATTTTATGTCCTGTTGTAAATCTCATTATCATGACAAGACGGGAGGTTTCTCAGGGCTCCGAGGGCATGATGACTGGTCTGAGAGTATTCAATCCGACAGCATTTCGGCAGGGGAGTGGATTTGGCTTAAACATTCTCAAACGATTTTTATGTAGTGTTGATTCCAGAACCCAGTTGGGGTTTTCCCAGAATGACAGTCCTGGCCAACACAGTAAAAACCCTTTGTATAGGTCAGAGGCCTGTTCTGTAGATCCTGAATGTTTGGGAGCAAATGCTCACCTAACATGCAGGGAGAAACTCCCTCCTTCCTGATGTCAGTATATGGGTTCCTGATGATTAGAAAAAAAACTACAGTGAAATAGTTGATTACTACAGTCTTTGGATTAAACCACAGTGATGCATTAAAACACAGTCTCTGACAATTTATCATCTCTAACAACACATAGGCCTATAATTAATCTTCTTCTAATCTGAATTAATCCAGGGATGATTTAAGGAGCTTGGCTACTCCTTCAGGAAAGCTCTGCTAAATGTTAACATAATTGTAAACACTGACACTTGGGAGCTGCCCAATACAACCTCAGTCATATACTGTTGGAAGAGGTCAAATCATGTCATACACATAATTCACATAAAGCAGATTTTACTTGCTGGAAATTGAACTGACATCTCACCAACCATCACCATGTGTATGTCCTTACTGTTAACCTCAGTGGCCATTGTTGTCTTATTTAAAGTCACTTTCTGTGCCTCCGATATTGTTGCTCTGTAGTCGATCTCTCTGTATGTCAACAGAACTGTCAACATGTCGACTTGTTGACTATAAACCCCCAGTGCCCTAATAGATTAAGCAATGGCCTCCTAAGGCTATGTCCACATTAATACGTTTTCATTTAAAAACAGCCTTTTAAAACAAAAACAATCTTTGTCTTTACCAGCATTTTAGCACAGTTTCAGGAATAATTTATTTCTATACTAACACGCCTGAAAACACATCTTACATCTTATTTTGCAAACGCAGTGTTGTATCTTCTGTAGCGATGATGTGATGATGATGAAGAAATCTCCGCTGACACCGACTTAATTGTATAAAAAGGTTTATTACAAAAAGTACAGCGTCAAAACAAGCACCATGGATTGCCTGTGAGAAGATCCGAAGCCAATGTGAATCTCCCCCGTTTTCCACCCAAACTACTCTTCTTAAGGCCTGTTTTAAAACATTCCTACATATTCATGGTATAGCTAATGTGTGGTGACAAGATAGGCTCAGAGCCAACCTCACACCTAATTTCCCTTCGGGGATGAATAAAGTAATCTATCTATCTATATATAACCATACATGGCTATTTTACAGAAAGGGAAGGTGGAACCTATAGTTCAGGTTGAAACTGATCTCATCTCTTTGGAACTTTAGGAAAACAACCCCCAAGGGGCACCCATCTATGAAAGTAGCCAGACCTTGGACATAGGCTTATCTAAACATTTCCCACACAAGTATCTAAACATTGGATCCACACAAGTATCTAAACATTGGACACACATGGGAGAGACATCTCTCAGCTCAGACACCTCAGCAGTGAGAACAAAGTTTTACTTACTTAATTTAGCTGCCAAGGTGTCAGAAGATGAATTGCCTTTGTAGTCTTTGTAGTCAGTAAATATGTGTGAAAGCACCTGACATAATCAATAAGAAACATGACAAATCCAAACAAAATGGTTCAGCTAAGAACCCTTTCCCTCTCTTCTATTTCTAGGCTGGCTTTCTAGTTTAATAACATCTAGTTTGTTATGTTTTGATAATCTTTATTGTTAGTCACATAAATAATATTAAAGCGATTGTCATGTGTTGGACCCCGTTTTAAAGGGCCCAGGGGTTTGCATATACCCTCTCAGAAAAATGTCCCTTGTCCGTGGGATACTCATGCAGAGAGATGCAATGGCAGTTGTAGCAACTGGCTCCAGCTCCAGCATGTCCTCTTTGATTTAGACAGTGCCAGGTCATAATGCTTAGGTATAGATTAGAGACTTTCTGTGCCACACCAGACTCGACCAAGCATCACACTTGCACAAGTGATCTGTGAGGTACTGGTGGTCAAACTCGTGAGATTATGCCAACTGAAAATATTTCCTCACTTAGAGCAAAAAATTGCCGGAGCACTACACCACTGGTGTTTACTAGGCAGGACGGGATAAAAGGATAAAAAAGGAATATCCGCTTGCATTAAACAAATAACATAAAAATAACAATGGAAATATATTTTCAGGGAGAGGGGAAAAAGCAAAAATAAACAAACACTATTCAGTTAAAGATATATATATATATATATATATATATATATATATATATATAAATACATCTAAATTTGCTCTCTAGGACAATATGGAAGATGTTTTTTTTATGAAATGAGAAAAACAGTAATGAGGAACCCTCCTTATGGCATATGGACACTTTGAATTGTATTTTGTAAAAAGCAAGTGCATATTTGGAAAACAGTCTTACATTGTAAGAAATTAAGGTTTCCTGAAATAAAGCAGCTGATGAAACAATTTGAATGGGTTACAACCATTATAGAGGAGGAACATTTTTGTGTTGTGTATAAATAAGAAGTAATTGTGCCAATAATTGTACCCTGAGACATGGTAAAGCTGCTTTGTGAGAAGATCAACCTTAACAACATTACTGTGAGTAAACTTTGTTTATGTGATATACATTCATGTTTATACATTTATTGTGGCCCTTCATTGTGGTCATCTGGTTGCAACTCTGCCACTTACTACATACATATACTACTAATTTGCTTTGCCAAATAGGTTTTGAATGAAAAATAATTTCTGCTGAATAAGACACAATTATTTTAATGTATTTTCCTTTAAACCCTCTCTGATTGGTCTAGCACTGAAAATAAAAAAATACAACACAAATTTTAAGATACAAAGACACAAAGGCATAGAAGACACAAATTAAAACAGTTAGCAAATAAAAAGGCAATCAGATAGCTTTTACTTCCTCATTGTTTGACCCCACTGCTGTATGTGTAATGATAATAATAATGATAATAATAACAATTGCAAAATGTAATGTTTTCCCTTTGCATGTTGTTTTTCTTCTCTTCTGACCTGATTAAAGCCAAATATGTTAAAAAGTATTGTGGTTATAACTATTCTGTTCCCCACAAACTGAGCTTTCACATTTGATATACTGAAATGAGCATAAAGCATTGTTGGTTTAGTTTCTAAATACCATTCAAGCAACCATCCAAGTTGTAATTTGATTTTTCTGAAAGCTGTGTTTTATCCACTTTGTCACTTAAAAATTCTCAAGTGTCTGAATAAAGAAACCAGTAAGGATGCTTCAAGTCAGCCAGTTCAAAGTAATTAAAGGTTATATTTATATTGTAAATACACAGCATTTCACCATTACATTGGCTTGTATCCACAATCTCATTATTTCGCTTGCTACCCAGAGCTCATGACCTGAGGTGAGGGTTGGAACATAGATCGACTAGTAAATCGAAAGCTTCGCCTTCCGGCTCAGCTCCCTCTTCACCACAACGGTCCAGTACCACACCTGCATTACTGCTGACGCCACATTCTCACTTTGGTGTTTTTAAATAAACTTTCAGGGTTGAGATCTAACTCATTATATTGGTCATTCTGCTCTACAAACTATGTTAAAACAAACACAATTAATTATTTACCAAAGCTATCTGACACTGTGCTTCAAAAAAAAGAATATAAAGCTGCTGGATTGATGGAAACACAGCAGTTGGTGTGCGTTAACCAGTTAAGTGGAGGTGACAGGGATCGAGCATGTTGTCCCTTGTCCCAGTGTTATTGTGCTCTGAACAGAGCCCCGTGTAACTCTGCTATACTATTACCTGGATAGGGCAATCATTCCCTGTAGTGGAGATATGGCAAATATAACATTAAAGCATCTACCAACAAGTCAGAGTGAATTTTAACTGCCTGCTTTGATTTGAAAAAAAAAAGAGAAAAAAAAAGAAAAACAGTGATCACAGCTTAGGTGGGAAATGACAGTGAAGTGCTTTAATGTAACATGTGACTCAACATCTTGAATTAGCCATCTGTTAAGCCCCACCATCCCTGAATGCAACACACAAGTGTTTCCTTCTTTAATTCACAAATTTGTACAATTTTCTTTGGTAGAGTTCACACAGCTTTGCACAGCAGTGGAGGTGTCTCAATAATCCTCAGAAACAGCTGCTGGGCAGAATCCTAAACCTAAAGGAATATATGTAAAACAGCTTGCTTGAGTACTATGCTCAGAAGGTGTCCAAATATATTGATAACAAAGCCGTTAAATTAAAGGGATGATTTAGATTTTCTGAAATGGGGTTGTATGAGGTTCTTATCTATAGTCAGTTTATAACCTACAGTAGATGGAGGTCAGCACACCCCCAGTTTGGAGAAGCTGACAGCTATCCCTGCACAGAGGCTCAGCAACGTACTGCTGTGGATGGGGTCAGCAGCAAAATGGATTTTAGCCACCTAAAAAAAAAATCATATCAGTTTAAGTGTACGCTATATTTAGAATATACACTGACTATATAGAGTACCTCATACAACCCCAAAAATCCAAACTATCACTTCAAAAGCGTACTACAGGGAGATAATCTGTGGGCAGCAGACAAGAAATCCTGCCTTAAAAATTCAGCTTTGCGCTGGTTTTAAAAAACTCATCACTCAAATAAAGTCCACATTACTGGAGTGAAACCACAGTGGATTTTTAACAAACCCTCATGTGAATATAACCAGTAAATATTGACTCCAATCAGGCCTATTTACACTGTAAGAAATGGCTAATCAAGGTTTCGCTGAACCCGCTCTGCTAATAAATCCATCACAAAAAACATTTCTACATATATTTATTCACAAAGGCCAACTGTGTAAAGTCCTTTTTAGTTATTTGTTTGGGAAAGTACAAAATAGGAGCTGAAATATTGGTTCCTATAGTTGAATCATGTGCTGCATACCAGCACAATGTAGAGTACTGCATATACAGGGTCATACAGGATCAAGGATCTGATGACTCATATAGAAAGAACTCTTCCAGTTGGGTCATTTATTTTAGGAAAAGGTAGTTTTCAGCCATTGTGGCTTATTACACAGTACCCATTATTCCACGCGTCACTGAGATATGTGTACCTTGGGACTAAATTGGTGTTGTTTGAGATGATGATGGCTGTTGGGGATTGAAACAAGTGTTTTGCATTGCTGAGATTCCTGGAGGAGTTATTATTTATGAAAAAACAATGGTACAGTGCGATGATAGCTTCCCCGGGTACAATTACTCTGTCAGCACCTGTGTTCACTGCTTCTAAGCTTGTTTTCAATATGACCTGATCGCGAACAAATGGCCTTTAGAAAAAACATAAAATATAACAAATTATAAAATCATGCTATTGCAGGATTCTAGTCCAAAGTACAATAGTAAATTTGGCAATTCCTGATCACATGTTGTTTATTGAAATCATCTTAAATGGAATTTGGTGTAATCATATTTACACTGTTATTAAATCATTATTTTAATTGGCTGTAACCTGTGTGGTCTACTCTTACTTTTATTTGCAATTTCCTCCACTTAAGGTGCCCTGTTCAATTTTTCTACCAAACAAAAGTTATGGATACATTCAGTGTTGTTCATCAAAAAGCACTGCGTATCTTTGAGCTCTAACAAATATGTTGAATGCATTCCTTCCTCATAAAGCATTTGCAAAACTGATTTTTTTTGTTACTACCACCTGTTGATTAGTGGATCAAGTGAAACCATTGCCAGCACCGTGTATCGTGTCAACTGCATGAGTCCTTGTACACTGTGCAAGATAAACAAAATGGGGGCCGACTCATAGATAATCAGCTACAAAGCACAAATCTTTACTACATTTTAACACTGACCCAGCAAGCACTCACTTCACATTATATCAAACTTAAAAAAGAGCTGAAATCATGAGAAATAGAAGCATCCAACTGCTTCAAAATAACAAGTTATTTCAAAATGCTAGTGTAGCAGGTGGTACTAGGAGTATATCTGCCAACAACAGCCAGAGAGGAGGAGCAGGGAAGCAGTGTGGATTCAGGACCATAATGTTCTGAAGTGGTAGGCAAAAGACGAAGGGCCTAAATTAATCTGGTTTTAGTTTGCAGGATATCATGATTTAGCTCAGTATTCTGCTGTAGTTTTGTCAGAAATTATAATATGTTAACTAACCAAAGTACTTAAAGTATTGCGTCTGTGTGATTAGCTCAGACCTTACAGAGCCTAGTTACACAAGGATTCAGTGAAGGAAGAAAGCTGCTAAAATTAATTATGTTGATGCTGTATTGCTGATATACTGTTCTTCTTATAGTTAGTACAGTAAGAGAAGAAAGTTGTCTGTGTGCTCACTCCTGCGAATGCAGGTATGAAGAGGATAATACACATCAACCAGTGTCAGTGTTCTGTAGGAAGGCATGTAGGTAGATATGTTGTATATTAAAGTCAGCCCGACGCTTCTTATTTTGTTAATGAAGGAAAACTGGAATTTAATCTGCAGTTTAAATATGACATTTTATTTAAATAATAATAATTTATTGTTTCTGTTGCCAAATATCTGCACATCGCAGATGACAGAATGGTCCCCTCCAAGAAATCTACTCTGAACATTGTTTTAACCTTATAAACTACAATAAAATAAAATCCATATTTTATTTAACAAACAACAAACCCTTGCACATTACATCATCACAATAAATTACAAATAGCCAGAATTGCACATTTAATGTTGACGGCCACTACTGTGAGCTCAGTATGATGATGTTCTGTTCACTGACATGTTTGAAAGGACTCTGCAAATATTTTTTTTTGATTGAATTAGAGGACTGTTTGAAATACACTGGTTGAGATTACAAGAAATCAGTTCAATTCTACACTAAAATAAGCATTACAAAATGTTCGTGTGCAGACACTGGGTGGCCTGTAATTATTTGGGAGGAGTCATTTTTCATCATGTCCAAGATAGTTGCTGTGCCCTGATGATGGACCAAAGCAAGGAAAAGCAACTAGAGACTAAATATTGATTGAGCCATGCAATTAGGGGTCTAGAAAAGATTTGTGGGAATGAGTAATGGGAACATTAGCAGCACAGAGAAAGAAGTTAAACAAGGCTTGATTATTTTGTGCACTGATCTGTCATCACTTTGTTGTACTCTAATTTGTCTTTGAAGGTGTGCGGAGCCTGGTGGTGGATGGCGATGTTGGTAGGTCTGTTTGTTTGTCCATCCAGCAGTTTTGTCCAGGGCAGGCTACAACAAGCAATGTTTTCATGAAATTTGGAACGAATTAGTCCTCATAGGCATTGACATGTCTACTTTTTGTCTGCATTGGGTAGCTTAAATTGTTTGGAATAGCCAGACGCTAATAAATGCTGAGTAGGGCTCTAGAGAGCCGGCAATGTAGTGGGTTGTGTTTTTTACCAGCTCCTCCACTCTAACTTGATATAAGTATTTAACACTTCTTTTTTGCACTTTTTGACAGTGAAATTCGTTTGTAAAACCTCAGAGAATGGTTAAGACTAAGAAAACGACTCAGAAAACCCTTGAGTTTCCTGCAGAGACCGAAGACGATCCGTCGACCGAGCCTGCTAACGCTAGCTCACCTGGCTCGACCAGCCCCGAGCATGCTCAGAGTGATGCACCTGAAGAGGACACCTCCGTGTCGCCTATCCTGGGGGCCATTAGACGGATGGAAAACTCTATGAATGTGAGGTTTGACAACTTGGAGACAACTCTCGCAGAGGTTAAAAATGCCGTCGCCTCCAATACCTCCCGCATTATGAACCTAGAAGAATGGCAAGGAGAGTTTGACGGACACCTGGCTGAGCTGGAAAAAAGTTGCGATGCCCTGTGTGTGCAAAATAAACTTCTGAAAGCCAAAGTGATAGATCTAGAGGGCCGCTCGAGGAGACAAAATATTAAAATCGTGGGCCTGCCAGAGAAAATTGAAAGGGGCTCTCCAACTACATTTGTCTCCGACTTGCTACCTAAACTCCTGGGAGCTGAGCACTTCCCCCAGGGAGTTTAAGTGGACCGTGCCCACCGCATCGGCGCTCCAAGCAACCGGCCACGTATCATGATCGCCAGGATACACCACGACACCTTGAAAGAGAAGGTAATCCGGGTGGCTCGCAACGAAGGACCGCTAAACTATGATGGGCAGCGCGTCAGCATCTTTCCGGGCCTGACAGCAGAGGTGATGAAGGACTGTAAGGAGTTTGAGGCAGTTCGACTGAAACTTAAGGAGGCCGGTGTCCGCCATGGGTTTCTGTTTCCTGCACGTCTGATTTTTACTCACGCTGGTCAAACCAAAATATTTGAATCACCGAAAGAGGCAGCCACCTATGCTGACAAACACATACAGCCTGCAGCAGCTGAAGGCACCGCGTGACCCCGGGCACCGTGTGATCCGGGTACCGGGACGGGATATGGTATGATTCACACAGGCTTGTCTGTACCGATGTGTATTTTTCTCATTATGGACAAATGGACCAAATGAACGGTGAGGCAAAAGCCGACATGTTCTTGCAATAACTATAGAACTGAGAGTTTATGTTCAGTTATATTGCCTTAACGTTATGACGTCTGTGTAACGCCACTATTGGCTGCTTGGGAATGTGGTCAGTATGATTGGCTCACACGTTACAAAGACATTATTTGCTCTTGAGAGGCTTTTTATGTTTCTTATTCTTAAATCTTTTGGAAACTTAAAAATAGATTCTAGACTGCTAACTGCTTGATTCAAAACAGTGTTAACAATTCATTTACAGGAGCGTGGTAAGGGGCTGAGTCAGGGGATAAGGTGTCAGTTTGCTATTTGATTTTGTGCTTCTTTACTACATGCACAGGCTCCTTTCTCAGCAGCTCTGCTCCTATGTGGGGTTTACATTACCCCTTTTCTTTAGGGAAGGCAAAGCAGGGGGTTTGGGGGATATTTCTTTTCAGTTTGGTTCACGCTGTACTCATAATATTTTGTTTGTATACAATGGCATCTTGCATTTCTATGTTGTAAGGGTGTCATGAGCGGCTCAAAGAATGATCATATGGTGAATAATATCATTAATATAACTTCTTGGAATGTCAGAGGTTTAAATAACCCATCCAAGAGAGCCAAGATATTCTCTCACTTACGTGATTTGCATGCTGATATCTTGTTTTTACAAGAAACACATATTAAACACACGGAGGCCTTAAAACTGAGGTGTAGCTGGATAGGACAACATTTTCAGTCAACCTTTTCAGCCAAAGCACGTGGTGTGGCAATTTTAATTAAAAAGAATATTCCCTTCCAACATATCTCAACTAAAACGGATCCAAATGGCCGTTTTATAATTGTGATGGGTACTATTTTGACTGTACATGTTACCCTCCTTAATTTATATGCACCGAACTTTGATGATCCTGGTTTTCCATCTAATACCTGACTTAGCAACAACCAACTTGATTGCAGGGGGTGATTTCAATTGTGTTTTAGATACTTTTTTGGACAGGTCTTTGCCCCACCCAGTTAGTCCTTCTGACTCCACAAATGTGCTAAATAATCTGATGAACCTGGTTGATATTTGGAGGATTCACAATCCTACAGAGAAAGAATATTCTTTTTTCTCACAAGTTCATAATACATACACAAGGATTGACTATTTTCTAATTGATTCTAAGCTAACAGCAACTATTAAGTCATCTAAATATCACAATATCTTAATTCCAGACCACAGCCCAGTTTCTATAGGTATGGACTTCGGGTGGAAAAAAACCCACTACAATTGGAGATTTAATCCAAGTCTTCTTAATGATAATTAATTTAATTTATAAATAATAAATAATTTTACTTAATTTAGCTTTTAACAACACAGGCGATGTTGCAGACTCAACTCTGTGGGAGGCCTTTAAGGATGTGATAAGAGGTTTTGTTATATCCTATGAAGCTGCACAAAAAAAACAGAGGAGACAAAGGTTATCAGTTATAGATCCACAGCTTGCCCTCCTTGAAAAACAGTATAGAGAGGCTCCATCTTCATCTTTATTGAAGGAGATTGTTAAGTTAAAGCATGAATATAACAGTATTCTCTCTCAACAAATCAATACTTTACAATAATATAAATAAGTGCTTCAGAGACTTTTATGAAAATGTATATAAATCCCAAAGCTCCGCAGCAGAAGGACATTCTCAATTTTTTGCGCTCCCTCCCGCTTCCTAAAATAGACTCCAATGCGCAAAATGAACTTAACACTGAAATTACATTACAGGAGATTGTCACGGCCATAAAGGAATTCCCGAGTGGAAAGTCACCTGGCCCCGATGGCCTTGGCATTGATTTTTATAAGGCATTCATTGACGATGTGGCCCCCCTATTGCTGAGAATGATTAAAGAATCAATAAAGAATAAAAAATTACCAGATTCATTATATACGGCAAACATCTCTTTAATTTTGAAAAATATAAAGATCAGACTGATCCATCATCTTATCGGCCTATTGCCCTTCTCGGTAGTGACCTTAAAGTGTTCACCAAAATCTTAGCAAATAGATTGAATAAACATGTTGCAACTATAATACACCCAGACCAGGTGGGGTTTATTCCTAGGAGATTTTCCTTTTTCAATGTCCGTAGATTATTAAATGTTGTATATAGCAAACAAAACAAGTCAAAATCTGCAGTACTTACGCTTGATGCGCACAAGGCATTTGATCAGGTTGATTGGAAATATATGCTGTTAACAATCAGAGAATTTGGCCTGGGTGAAAGTTTCAGCTCATGGGTAGAAATGCTTTATGCGCACCCAACTGCATCAGTCCTCACCAACTCAGATAGATCTCACCCTTTCAATCTGTACCGTGGTGTTAGACAGGGCTGCCCTTTGAGCCCTCTGTTGTTTGCTCTGTGTATTGAGCCCCTAGAATTAAGCATTAGATGCAACCCAAAAATTATCCCTATAAGTCTGGGCAAAATGGATCATTATATAGCATTGTACGCTGATGACGTAATCCTGTTTTTGTCGCAGCCTGAAAAATTCATCCCACCATTATTGGACCAAATTAAAAATTTTGGAAAGCTGTCGGGATATACCATTAACTGGCAAAAATGTGAATTTATGCCTCTGAGCGAGGACTTAGACCCCAACTTTCTCAGGAATCTACCGGTAGAAGTGACCACCCATGTTAAATATCTTGGAACTACAATTCCTAAACAATCTGATCAGCTTTATACACTGAACTACAAAGCTCTGATTGATAAACTTAAAAGTGAACTCTGGCGAACACTCCCCATGTCAATGATTGGCAGAATTAATGCTATAAAAATGGTGACCTTACCCAGATTTTTGTACATATTTCAGAATATACCCATTTTTCTGTCTAAAAAGTTTTTTAAAACATTGGACTCAATCATTATGCCTTTTATTTGGGGATATAAACCACATCGCATAAATAAGAAGCACCTTTGTAAGTCAAAAGAACTGGGCGGGCTAGTGCTCCCTCTATTCCAACATTATTATTGGGCTGCTAATGCACGAGCGCTTGTATATTGGCAGCGAGCTTATCCTGTAGAACCTAATGACACTACCCCGTCATGGCTGGCCATAGAACAGGACATCACTGGTACCTCCCTCCCGGCACTACTCAATACAACAAAGAGAAGTCCTGGACCATTTAAAGGGATTGGTCTTATAGTAGAACACTCATTAAAGGTGTGGTACCAAATTAAAAAAACATTTAACCTAACAAACACTTCTATTTTTGCCCCCATTTGTCACAATCACGCATTTCATCCTTCTCAGTCAGATCCTGTTTTCTCTATCTGGAAAGGGAAAGGCCTGGTTACTGTGAAAGACTTGAATTCATTCTAAGATTTGAAACTTATAACTCACCTGACGAAGTCTACTCTCTTTTAGCAAAGGAACCTGAGACCAAAAAGCTGGTGTCCATGTTTGTAAATGTGCTTGCAGCTCAAACTGCTCCAAGTACACAACATCTGAGAGAGTGTTATAGCATACACACATGTTCAATTAATTCAAGACACCAGCTAATCCAATATAAGCTTATACACAGACTACATTACTCACGTGTTAAACTGCATTCATTTTTTTCATCTACTTCACCATTATTTGTAAAATGTAAACAGTCCGATGGTACACTGGCACATATGTTCTGGTTCTGCAACAAACTTCGTAGATTTTGGCACAAGGTTTTCCACTTCTACTCTGAAGTTTACGGACATGATCTCCTTCCAAACCCAGAGACAGGCATCCTTGGCTGGTCTCACCACCTCGAGACTCTTAGCCACTGGAAGGCTCTGTCAATCCAGTATGGGATGGTTATCGCTAAGATTATTCTTAAAGTCTGGAACAAAGATATATCTCCAAGTTTTGAAGCCTGGCTCACAGGGCTTTCAAATACCTTATATATGGAAAAAATTTGATTCGAGTTATCAGGGACATCAGACAGATTCCATCAGATATGGCAACCATTTCTTGATCATATTATGCAGCGAAGAGGACCCTCATGACACCTCAATGTCCTGATTGTGTTTGAATATTTATTTGTTTGTAATTTTTTTAAGTATATTTTTATTACAGTCGTGGATGGCCATAGAAACTGTCGTTATAGAGTACAGCTTTCTCCCTGTGTTTTTTTTTTTTTCCCAACCTGCTTTGGGGGAGGGGGGTGGGAAGAAGGGCGTAATTTTTTGGGTTGTTATTTACCTTGACGTTCTGAAAATGAATAAATAAAGTATTTAAAAAAAAAATGCTGGGTAACAGACTACAATAGCTTACATGGTAAATGCAGTATAATGTACCTATTCCACAGTTGTAATTCCATCAGTACACCAACAGAGTCATGTCATAATCACCAACCAAGTTTTTCTTTTTGTAAAGAAATATTGTTTACATACTTCAATTCCAGATGTTTTTTCTTTCCCATACTCATGATTGATGTTAAGCTACTGTCAACTAAACTCAACACTTTTTCATATTAAAAGCCCACCTATAAAGGGGCTGCAATACTTTTAATGTGTTGAGCTTAATTTATGGCAGCTCCCCATTCAGGGAAAAAGGCAATATGGACTCTTTGTGCGAGGAGAAACACCTGCAGAAAGTGAGAGGCCGAAAAAGTACAAAACTATGGGGAAGATGTGGCGTTAGTAACATGTATTAGTGGGATAAGAATGCGTTTGGATGGCAGTCTAGGCCTATAGCAACAAAACTAAGGAACGGTTCAGAGCTCATCTGATCAAGCCCTAACCATAAGCTTCATCAAAGAGGAATGTTTTAAGCATACTCCCAAAGGTCCTGTATGTAACTTTTTACATGTATAAATCTCATTTTATTACAAATCTGTGAACAGATGGAAAAATAACTTAAAACGTGAGGCTTTCCCCTACTCTCCAGATGTGTCGGTCAGTCCTTGGACTGATTTCCATGTAAAGGCGAATGTGACATAATGCTCCCTCCCGAGTGCCTTGCCTCTCTTCAGCTTCCTAACAGCGTCCACAGTGTGGTGCGATGCCAACTTGACAACTATCTCGCTAGATTTAGAGACTTTTTCAGAGCCTCTGAGCAACTTTATTTCCAAAAAGTGACAAGCGACCGGTTGTGTATTGCAAACTGTATTGTGCTCTAGCTTTTCCTTTAGCGCCGCCTCCCAGCCGCTCGGCCTCGGTTGATAACTCTGTTATATAAAATAACCATGACGAGATTACAATTAGACCTACAGTTGACAGTAGGGCTGAAACCATAGATGTATTAAAATAACACGTTAACCCGGTAGCGACATTTAATAATCAGGCTTTGCCGCGTTTGTAAGTAAATACCCTACAACTAATACTATGTTATATTCTGTTTATGCCGTGCTATTAGCACTGCTAGCAACTAGCCGACAGCCACTTGTTTAGGAACAGACTTTAATACATCCATGGTCTATTTATCAATGTCAGTCAATGGAAAAAAGTATTTTTGGGCCCAATGGCATCACATGAAGGACACAGAAGTTGTAATTCCACTGTTTGGCCACTATGTCAAATTGGCTTCAAAGTCCAGCGCACCTCCTTCGGCCTTTCCTCTCGTGTCCACACACCAATGGGAGAAATATGTTCTCTTTTGCTAGTTCCTGTCAGAAAACATGCAACAGCATTTTGGATAAGATGGAGAGTCTTTAGAGACTTGTTGGGGCAGTCTGATAATAAGGTATTGAAATAATCCAGTTTAGAAGTAACAAATGCCTGAACTAGTTTTTCAGCATCTTTTGAAACATGATGTGCCTAATTTTTGTAATGTTACATGGTGAAAAAAGGCAGTCCTCGAAGTCTGTTTTATGTGTGAGTTAAAGGACATTTCCTAATCAAAAATAACGCCCAAATTCCTTACAGTGGTGCTGGAGGCCAGGGCAATGGTATTTAGAGAAACTATATCTATAGATAATGCATCTCTGAGGTGTTTGGGGTCAAGAGTTTAACAGCATTTTCATCACCTTAGTTTAAGATTGCCAATGTGCTAGCATTTTCTAATTAACACCACACAGTATGCTGAGAGATGTTTTGTTTTATTACTGTTATTGGTATTGCCTACACTTGTGAATATATTTCACATTTTATATTGTCAAAGTCATTAGGGATGAACCCTAATGAGTTTGGTGCACTTGGAACCATGAATGTTATATGATATATTATAAAAACTGTGCAACTCTTCATCATGCCGATGTAGTTACATTCACTGGATATGTTCAATAGTGAATCACATCATGTCAATCATAGGATTGACCTTAACTATCTGTACTAAATGTTGTGGCAATCCATCCCATAGTTCATGTGATATTTTAGTCTGGTCCAAAACCTTGTTAACCTCAAAGCCATGCTGCAAGTCTGGTTAAAAAGACTCAACCCTGAGCTGAATGAGTCAGGCATAGCAAGGACATCTAAAGTTATTACATTGTCAAGGTAGACCATACATACCCCAATGGTCACTTAAAGATGGCGGATGCTGGTGCACTTTGGCTGCCACTACGTATCTGATCCTAAATTCTGCCATTTAATCAATGCCATTGTCGTATAACTTGGACGATAAAGTTGCCCGGCAAGTTTGTGGCTACATGCTACCATTTATCCTTCAATCTAGTCACACACTTTCACTGGATTAGCATCTCACATTCTTCTCTCCCACCTCGAATCCTCCCCCAACCTCACACGTACTGCTCTCCCTGGCTAAAATCATATCTCACAAACAGACAACAGTTCATCAGTATCAACAACTGCACCTCCTCCACCGCTTCTCTCTCCCAAGGCGTCCCCCTAGGGTTCGGTGCTTGGTCATACATGGACATGGTCTCCACTTCCACTGCTATGCCGATGATGTCCAGCACTACTAGAGCTCCACTAAATCTATTTCCACTGCTACTTACTCCACTCTGATCAACTGCCTAACTGAAATTGAATCATGGATCCATCCAACTTCCTCAAACTAAATTGTTATAAATCTGATATGATCATCATCGGTCCCAAATCTCTCACTAAAACCACTCACAACTTGCCTCCCCATCCATAACTCCAGTTTTTCTCCCTTCCCACACATTTGCATTTTCAACAGCAGCCTCTCCTTTGAACACCACATCAACCAAACCGCCAGAACTGCTGGTTTTCCTGTTTTTCCAGTCATTTCAGATACCTGCCATTCCCCTCCTGCCCTGTAGTTGCCCTCAGTATGTTGCTGCCACTCCCTGTCACCTGATGCCCTCATTCACAGGAACATCTGCTCCCCATTCCCTCATTAGTTTTTCTGCATACTGTTTGTTGCATGGCTCTTTCCCCAGTCTTTTGCCAGATCGTCTAATCATTAGATATAAATGTCATTAGTTTTACAGGTATTCGGTCAAGTATTGGACAAATTGAAATTAGACCTGATGATGGTGCTAGATGGGAAGTTAGAGGAACACCAAAGTTATTACAATTCATCCTGAGGGTAACACAAATATCTTTACCAAATTTCTTGGCAATCCATCCAACAGTTGTCAAAACTAGTCCAGTAATTGGTCATATTGGCCTGCAACATAATAATAGCTTTGACATTAACTACTATTTGAAAGCCATATTCCAACAGTGGAAAAAGAAAAAAGTGAGGCTAAGGATGCTTTTTCTCATCTGAATCTCCTGTAGTAACTCTTGCCATTATTCTGCAATGAAAAGAGTCAAGAGATGCGTGGCTGCAGTAGGAGAGCAGGCCTGGGTGCCAGCCCTAATAACTGTATCCAGATGTAACACAAAAAGGAAAATATTTTTCTCAAAAAATCTACTCAAGTAAAAGTGAAAACTATGCTCTATTAAAACTATCCCAACAAGTACAATTTACACAAAAAGTTGTGAAATTCAATTTGTGAAAATTGCACTGACAGATTGGCTTATTTTCTTTCAGTGGAAATACAACTGCATTTATTTTTAAAACAGACAGATTACATGTTGGTCCCATAGAGGACAACACAGTACTAACAGTATCAAAGGGCCAAGTGGGAGCAGATGAGAGGGACTAAGAGCCCTTATGGCCAATTCATTCTTCAGAGAGAAAGTGGAAACTCTTCCACAGATGCTGATGATGTATGCCTGGCGAGCTAAGCTGCCATGATGCTGAGATGGCAGAGGACCAAGAGACACTCTGAATCAAGTTGGTTTTGGATTAATGTCCTCCTGGCTCTCACATCATTTATACATGAACGATTCTCAGCAAGTAAGAAAGTGCCTTGATGTCTCTAATGTGCTTACAGGTCACAGCCATCATTACTTGGTGAATGTATACCCCTGCTTGGGGTGAATTCAGTTATACTAAGTAATCCATTGACTGACTGAGTGCTCATGAAATAGCCGTGGTAGTGTTCTACAAGGATGGACTGAACTACATGCAGCTACTTAATGTACTTGGAAATTAATATCCACCCTTGACACTGTACACTGCTCTGCCACATGAAACCCCAGGTGTTCTCCTCTGTTCAGCTCTTCTACACTGTGCCACTTTCCGTGTATTGTAAAAGTTTTTCAAAAGAGCAGCATGACTGCTGTGAAAGGTCCTGAAACAATGGTTTGATGCTAATGTAACTTGGAGTATCTTCAGTTTTTTATTAACTTTGATGCAATGTTGGACAAAATGAACATGCTTTCTATAATAATTTAAAGTTTTAGAAACTACTATGCAGGTATTCTCTGAATTCGCAGCCTAAGTTTGTTCTAGTTTGTATTGTGGGTTCACACAGTCGTTCCAGTAAGTCATAGGGTGCTATCGTACCAGACCAGAGATGAAAGTAACTGTTACCTCTTATTTCTGGCCCATGTATGGCTTGGATTACCTAAAAAAAACAAAAACAACAACATATAAAAACAACACATTTCAAGTTTTAGTCTTTGGGTTTGCATGAAGATATATTTTCAACTTGTTCTTGGGACAAAATATCTAATTTCAGACTATTTTTGTTTTGTTCATCTTTACAACCTTCAACACTCCACTGATATCAAACGTGCCTCAGATGGATTACATCTCATTCAATTATACATTAACAAAATTAGTCTCAGAATAATCATTAGACCTAACACCTAACAAATAATGTCAATCAAAATAACACATAATATAATATATAATATTAATATATAAACATTTCTAGTAGTGTACAAGTAGTGTACAATGTTGACCATTTTGATGAAGTCATCATTGTGAATTTACTTGGTCATCCTAGTATTTTGTGTACAACTCTGCCAGGTCATTAGAGTGTGGAAGTACTTGTTCACCTCTAAACCTGCGGTGAATCACCTTTACTTCTGTCATGGCTCAGAAATAAAGCAAACTTGAACCCAAAAGCACAAATTACAGATAGCCAGGTCAAGATATAAGTCCACGTCTACTTTGTAAAGCTAACAGGCAGGGGTCAGAACCAGGGAGGGAGTCAGAACAGGCTAACAAGTCCAAAAATGGGTTGGGCAGAGACTCATCAAACCGTAGGTTAGGCAGAGGGTCAGACAGGCAGGATAACACTGGAAAGCTAGGCCGAAACACACCAGTAGACCAGTATACTTTCTAATCAGGGGAAGATGATCAGGTGGTGGGAGAGGCAAGGGGTACTGCAGAACAGGAGGGAATGGCTGGATCTGTAATGACAGGGAGAGGCAGGCAGGATGAGGAGTGGGAGAAAAGGAACATCATCCCTTGTCCTTAATTAAAGAAGGCTGGCTTTGCACTGGGCTTTCCTTCCCTGACTTCCACTGATGAGTTCCTTTAATGGCTGTAATCCTGGCGGTGACAGGCTGCCATCCTGAGTGAAACCTTTGCACGAGTGGCCCTTTTTTAAACATATTATGAGAATCCTTGTTTCACTTTGCATGATTTTATTTTGTGGGGGAAGATTGAAGCTGTTCTCTCCTGTGCTTGACAGTGTTCATTCTTGTCACATTTTTCTTTTCTTTTTTAGCAGAAAAAATGACAGTTGAAAAGCTTGCAGGGGTCTGGGGAAATGGCCTGAAATTTCAGTCATCCATCAAAACATGGTATGATAAATATGACCTCAGTCAGTGGTTAATCAGAAAAGAAAACAGTGATTAAATCAGTTTGTCATCTCTCCGCCTCACATGCTCAGGTGAGAAGGCAACTATTTCTCCTACTCAAGATCTCTTTACATTTAACTGTAACGGTCGGGGTATGGGGTGGTGCACGTTCTGTGTTTACTTTGGATTTGAATGGTGTTTGAAATGATTCATGTAAAAATGATATTTAAGTAATAATAATTTGGAAAGCTGTAGGAGGCTCTCGTCGTACTCATTTCCCCAAATCTCTACAACAGAGGTGACAAGTGAAAAGTTAGCACAACCCATAGAGTCATAGCCACATACAGTTTATGGGAAAAACACCAGGCTAAAATATACCAGAATGTTCCTTTAAGTAAAAGTAAAATTACAGATTTTTTAAATACACCAAAAACTACACACACACTTAAAAAAACAACCAAACCAATATTAACTGCATGACTCATAAATACTAATCCCACATTAACTAATTGTAGGTGTGCATGTCACCATTTAATTCTTGACATTTAGTTCACAATCATCCTTCCTTCTCCTAAAAAAACAACTGTAAGGCTGTAAGACTTTCTCTGTGATGAAAAGTGTATGTTATGAAGATGTAATTACATTTATGAATATTTTTCTCCATTAACAGGATCAAATCCAATCTAAGACATTTATAGCTGTAATATGACATAAATGCAACATGTATCTTTCCATTGGTTTTAATAGCTCTCATGTTTCCACTGCATTGTGTCACTGGTGTTGCTAATAGAGCCAGAGAACAGGATCATTTCAAGGCTTAAAAACCAGAAGTCTTATATTATAAATTCATAAGATAAAAAATAAAATAATTTCCATTACAGAGCGTTCATGATAGTACTCAACCAGTGTGAACTTTGAAGAGGAAATGGGATCTCCCCCTTCAACCCCAATATTAATCAAGCATGCAGGCTTTGAAAAATTAGCTTCTTTTAGCCTGATTCCATAGGGGTGAACTCTCTGTGTGAGGGCAGGCTCTGAAAAGCCCAATCACAGGTCTGAAAATAATGTGCCAATTAGATTTTCTGAACACTGTCATTTTCAGCTTTGGCGAATACAAATAATCATGTTTAATGGATTTCTTACATGAAAGGTGAAATAAAAGAACACAATGAAGTATGACATACTTATATGATCTTTACAATAAATGACAGTCAAAGATTGAACTCATTCTTACAATATCTATTATGTCTGGGTTAACTGGTTCAATAAATCTAATGGACTGTTTTGTCAAAATTAAGTACTTGATCCTTGTAGCACTTACAATATATGAAGGCATGTGGGCATGTTCCAGTCTTAAAAAGATGAGTAAACAAACAGAAAAAAATATATCAATAAGAATAAACAACAAAAACATAAGTTACATGGGTACAAGCCATCAATGGTGTGGGTGTTCTAAAACTTAATATAAACATACATACATACATACTTATTAATAAACACATACATATATTTACACACATTTATATACATATACATGTATGTAACAGGTGTTACATACATGTATATGTATAATTATGTATATGTACATAATTAACATTTATGCCATTTGTGTCTGAAACTCTTACTTGTTACTGAGCGGACAATGGTCTACTTATTCATATTCTGTTTAGTATTAATTAGCAGCAGTGTCACAGTTCAGCCACACCCTTCAGACACCTTCCACCCTACCTGTCAGCCACTCCCTCCTCATCAGCCTCACTCATTTCACCTGTCCACTCACCTGCCAGCTATCACCAATCAAGCCACTACTTATACTCCTGCCTTTCTCACACTCATTGCCAGATTGTTCTTTGCTTTCATGTCAGACTTTCCAGCATTTATTCCTGGACTGATTTCCTGTTGCTGATCCTGCCTGCCTGCCTGCCTGCCTGCCTTGGACTTTCCTGTTTTACCTTTACCTTTAAACGCACCTGCCTTTTGTTCCCGTTTCGGATTAATTCTGCCTGCTGTTTCTACGGCTCAGCTGGAGACTGGGGTGAGAGACTCTGCTGCAAGCCGCAGTTTGTCCGTCGTCCATTTTGTGGGCATTCATATGTACCTGCTGAACTTTCCATTAAAAGTCTTCACGTACTGTTCCTTGGGTCCTGTGTGCTGCTTTTAGGTTCGTACACCGCCTGTTACGAGAGTCACACTTTCAAAACATGGTAAGAATTACATTTTTAGTAAACTTTATTCATTATTAATCCTTTTAGGAAGAAATTTGTAAAAAGTAAGAAGTGAAATAGGAGAGATGGAGATGAGATCTGGGCTCTTGGCTTGGAATCACTATCTGAACTCTAAGCGACTGCTGCATCCTCTAGCTGGCCGGAAAAGAGAACCACATATTGTCACTGGTCTTTGTTCGGTCAGCCACTTATTATTTTAGACACAGCAATTATTTAAATACTGGTAGCTTAAAAAACATCAATAAAATATTAGAAAGTTAATGTATATTGTATGTGTAGTATACTGTTAATTTATTACAGTAATATTATGCTTATATTGTATCATTTTACATCATCACATCCATATTTTCATATGGCATATATCATCTGTGAATAACTGAGCTCAGATAGTAAAAGGTTACTTTGTAAACTCAGTGGAGGAGGTTGAAGACTGTCCTTGCCTGGGGCCATATTAAGTATTTAGTTTAGTGTCCTCATTTGGCTGAAACTGTTCTAAACATTTTGTTTATTAAAACCAGAGGTGGCAAAAGTGCACACATTCAATCACATTTACTGAAATAGAAGTACAGATACTTGTGGGGGGGAAAAAAACAAGTACTGATTCAACTTTTTTACTCAAGTAAAAGTGAAAAAGTAATGGCTCTGAAATATACTCAAAATATAAAAGTAGTAGCCTCTCGTTTGTTTCATCTTATGTCTTTTACGTAATTTTCATCTTGTTACCTGTGTCATGCGTGAACATACACTGATTAGTGTTTTCTATGTGTTGATGTCCCGTCCATTTAGGTTCAAATAGGTTTTGATGTTTACTGAAAGTGGCACACAAAGCTGCAAAATTGAAATAATAAAATAAAAGTATGGATATTTGTGTTAAAATGTAGGGGGTAAAAATAAGTTAAAATGAATACTAAGGTGAAGTACATATACCTGAAAACTACTTAAGGACTGTAACAGAGTATTTGCACTTCATTGCTTCCCACCTCTGAATAAAACTATACACATTTCCAATAAGGTCTATATGTGTTAGATACAGAAAAGAAAAGCAATACTTGCAATCCCTATAGATATTGTAAAACAAAGTGCCTCTTATAGGCTGTCCAATGAAAACACAAAGAATATCTGTGCAACAACATATCAGTTCCACTAACAAGGCGGTCACTGTGCATTATTTGTTAAATAACAATCTAAATTTTAAATAAAGTAAACCACCTAACCTTAACGACAATTACACCATAACAAAAGGAACAACATGCATTGCAACAGGGATTGATAAAACTATCTTACCTAGGTTTATAAATTTATAAATTTTTCACTCTTTGTTTCATTGCAGCCATTTGCTAAAATCAAAAAAGTTCATTTTATTTCTCATTAATGTACACTCAGCACCCCATCTTGACAAAAAAAAAAAAAAAAAAAAACAGAAATGTAGAAATGTTTGCTAATTTATTAAAAAAGAAAAACTGAAATATCACACGGTCATAAGTATTCAGACTCTTTGCTCAGTATTGAGTAGAAGCACCCTTTTGAGCTAGTACAGCCATGAGTCTTCTTGGGAATGATGCAACAAGTTTTTCACACCTGGATTTGGGGATCCTCTGCCATTCTTCCTTGCAGATCCTCTCCAGTTCCGTCAGGTTGGATGGTGAACGTTGGTGGACAGCCATTTTCAGGTCTCTCCAGAGATGCTCAATTGGGTTTAGGTCAAGGCTCTGGCTGGGCCAGTCAAGAATGGTCACAGAGTTGTTCCGAAGCCACTCCTTTGTTATTTTAGCTGTGTGCTTAGGGTCATTGTCTTGTTGGAAGGTGAACCTTCAGCCCAGTCTGAGGTCCTGAGCACTCTGGAAGAGGTTTTCTTCCAGGATATCTCTGTACTTGGCCACATTCATCTTTCCTTCAATTGCAACCAGTCGTCCTGTCCCTGTAGCTGAAAAACACCCCCATAGCATGATGCTGCCACCACCATGTTTCACTGTTGGGATTGTATTGGGCAGGTGATGAGCAGTGCCTGGTTTTCTCCACACATACTGCTTAGAATTAACGCCAAATAGTTCAATCTTCATCTCATCAGACCAGAGAATCTTATTTCTCATAGTCTGGGAGTCCTTCATGTGTTTTTTGGCAAACTCTATGCAGGCTTTCATATGTCTTGCACTGAGGAGAGGCTTCCGTCGGGCCACTCTGCCATAAAGCCTGGCGGAGGGCTGCAGTGATAGTTGACTTTGTGGAACTTTCTCCCATCTCCCTACTGCATCTCTGGAGCTCAGCCACAGTGATCTTTGGGTTCTTCTTTACCTCTCTCACCAAGGCTCTTCTCCCACGATTGCTCAGTTTGGCTGGACGGCCAGGTCTAGGAAGAGTTCTGGTCGTCCCAAACTTCTTCCATTTAAGGATTATGGAGGCCACTGTGCTCTTAGGAACCTTGAGTGCTGCAGAAATTCTTTTGTAACCTTGGCCAGATCTGTGCCTTGCCACAATTCTGTCTCTGAGCTCCTTGGGCAGTTCCTTCGACCTCATGATTCTCATTTGCTCTGACATGCACTGTGAGCTGTAAGGTCTTATATAGACAGGTGTGTGCCTTTCCTAATCAAGTCCAATCAGTTTAATTAAACACAGCTGGACTCCAATGAAGGAGTAGAACCATCTCAAGGAGGATCAGAAGAAATGGACAGCATGTGAGTTAAATATGAGTGTCACAGCAAAGGGTCTGAATACTTATGACCATGTGATATTTCAGTTTTTCTTTTTTAATAAATTTGCAAAAATTTCTACATTTGTTTTTTTCTGTCAAGATGGGGTGCTGAGTGTACATTAATGAGAAATAAAATGAACTTTTTTGATTTTAGCAAATGGCTGCAATGAAACAAAGAGTGAAAAATTTAAAGGGGTCTGAATACTTTCCGTACCCACTGTATAACGTAGGTAAGATACAGTTTTATCAATCCCTGCAACAAGTGCCTTATGACAGAAAAACCCATGACACTTTAAATAAACCTGTGACAAAAAACCAATAGAATTATTTTTTTGTTTCCAAAAAGGGTTTCTCATTTTAAGTTTTCTTTCAATCAGGTACAGCCTCAAACATAAAAAAATAAAAAATAAAGAGTGGTGCTAGTGATGATATTTTTAAGTTACTCTTGCACAACTAAGATTTTTCTCCAGAGATAATCCAACAGAAGTACAAGGCCCTGTGGAGTTTTATTGTAAACAAACAAAACGTATGTTTTGTTTGATCCTGCACCAGTGAGGTCTAATAAACATGTTGATTGCATTTCCTTCCTCATAAAACATTTGCAAAGATTCCTTTCTTGGCCGATTGCTGCATTTCTAGGTGTGTTATGGCCACCTGTATAGCACTAGAGATCAAAACTCCACAGGGAACCTTAAATGAAAGAAGATTCTATTTTATGTTTGTTTAAAAAGTATTTGTTCCAAAGCTAAACATTTTTGGGTAAGATAGCCTTTAGAAACCTTTCTTACTGAATAAAAAGGAAAAAGGATGACTGTTGCAATGCATGTTGTTCCTTTGTTATGGTGCAATTGTCGTTATGGTTAGAGGTGGTTTACTTTATTTAAAATTTAGATTGTTATTTAACAAATAATGCACAGTGACCGCCTTGTTAGTGGAACTGATATGTTGTTGCACAGATATTCTTTGTGTTTTCATTGGACAGCCTATAAGAGGCACTTTGTTTTACAATATCTATAGGGATTGCAAGTATTGCTTTTCTTTTCTGTATCTAACACATATAGCCCTTATTGGAAATGTGTATAGTTTTATTCAGAGGTGGGAAGCAATGAAGTACAAATACTCTGTTACAGTCCTTAAGTAGTTTTCAGGTATATGTACTTCACCTTAGTATTCATTTTAACTTATTTTTACCCCCTACATTTTAACACAAATATCCATACTTTTTTACTAATTATATTTTGATTATTTCAATTTTGCAGCTTTGTGTGCCACTTTCAAAACATCAAAACCTATTTGAACCTAAATGGACGGGACATCAACACATAGAAAACACTAATCAGTGTATGTCACGCATGACACAGGTAACAAGATGAAAATTACGTAAAAGACATAAGATGAAACAAACGAGAGGCTACTACTTTTATATTTTGAGTATATTTCAGAGCCATTACTTTTTCACTTTTACTTGAGTAAAAAAGTTGAATCAGTACTTGTTTTTTTCCCCCCCACAAGTATCTGTACTTCTATTTCAGTAAATGTGATTGAATGTGTGCACTTTTGCCACCTCTGGTTTTAATAAACAAAATGATGTTTAGAACAGTTTCAGCCAAATGAGGACACTAAACTCGTCTTCATAGGAATTTCACTTTGTTCCAAATTGGAACAAGCCTTAATGCTTTTTAGCTGCTGTATAAAATGGTCTTGAGGACTCAGCTGTCCAGCACCTGCCAGAATCAAAGCACACAGAGATTTTATCACCATGTTACTGAGATACAAGTGATGTATCAGCAGCAGCTCTGCAGAGGCCACTCCTTCATTAACAGAAATACTCGCTTCAGCTCAAGTGGGAGCTCAGCCCCACACATTTCCATATTAAAGGAGACATCTCAGAATTTTAATCATGCTAGTCCTATTATACCATCATGTCTATTCCTCCTCAATAGCCACTGAAATGGAAATATCCTCCATTCACTGTAGTGAATTACTCATGACAAAAGCACAAAGCTAAATAATAAGAGAAGCATTCAAATGTAACATGAAAAAGTGCTGTCACAATTCCAGGCACTATATAGATCTGAGCTGGAAAAAATATATGTTCAGTATGAGTTAGATTTCTTTAGTCTTATATATCTTAAGACTCTTAAGATAACAAACTTTATGGACCCCACACAGGGAGATTTGAATGTCATATCAGCAAAAATACAAGAACTCATGCATACATAGGTAAATAAAATAAACAACTGAATATTATATACATTATGATCATCTGTATGCAAATGAAGCATGAAAAACTGGTCTTCTTCTACAGAACCATCCATGTTGCAACGCCATGTTTCTACAGGAGCTCAAAATGTACAGACAGACATTGGTTCTTGACAGGGCCTTTCACGTTTTTGTGTTGGCCACCGTAATATTCCTACACAGTGGGAAAGTAATGGGTGAGGAGAGGGGTATTCAGCTGGTTCCAAACAGCAACCTTACTGCTAGATGCCACTAGTCAAGTCAATTTTATTTGTATAGCGCCAAATCATAACAAAAGTTATCTCAAGACGCTTTTCACATAGAGTAGGTCTAGATCATACTCTTTAAAATAGTATTTACAGAGACCCAACAGTTCCCACCATGAGCAAGCACTTGGTGACAGTGTCGGGGAAAAACTCCCTTTTAACAGGTAGAAACCTCGAGCAGAACCAGGCTCTGGGTGGGCGGCCATCTGCATCGACCCAGTTGGGTTGAAAGGGGAGGAGACAGGAGGAGAGGGGAGACAGAGCAGAAGGACAACCAATCAGATTAATAATAATAATAATAATAATAATAATAATAATAATAACAACAACAACAACAACAACAACAACAACAACAACACCACCACCAACACCAACGAGTGTGGAGCAGGAACATGGGGGCAGTAGATGCTCTGCAGTCACAGCTCCAGAAGCAGAAATACCTGCAGAAAAATGAGAAAGTGAAAAAGCACGGAAAGCACAGAAACTACCGGGAAGAAGTGGAGTAAGTAACATGTATTAGTGGGATAGGAATGCGTACAGATAGAGAGGGAGAGGAGGAGAGAAAAGCTCAGTGCATCATGGGAAATCCCCCGGCTTTATCAAAAAGGAACGTTTTTAGCATACTCTTAAAACAAAGAGAGGGTGTCTGCCTCCCGAACCCAAGTTGAGAACTGGCTCCACAGAAGAAGAGCTTGATAACTAAAGGCTCTGGCTCCCGTTCTACTTTTAGAGACTTTTAGGTACCACAAGTAACCCTGCATTCTGTTAGCGTAGTGCTGTAGTGGGGTAATACGGTACTATCAGCTCTTTAAGATACAATGGTACCTGACCATTAAGAGCTTTGTAAGTGAAGAGGAGGATTTTAAATTCTATTCTGGATTCTACAGGGAGCCAGTGCAGAGAAGCTAATATTGGAGAAATATGTTCTCTTTTGCTAGTTCTTGTCAGTACACGTGCAGCCGCATTCTGGATCAGCTAGAGAGTCTTAAGAGACTTATTGGGGCAGCCCGATAATAAGGAATTACAATAATCCAACCTAGAAGTAACAAATACATGGACTAGTTTTTCTGCATCTTTTTGAGACACGATATGCCTGATTTTTATAATGTTACATAAATGGAAGAAGGCAGTCCTTGAAGTCTGTTTTATATGGGTATTAAAGGACATGTCCTGATCAAAGATTACTCCTAAATTCCTTACAGTGGCGCTAGAGGCCAGGGCAATGCCATCTAGAGTAACTATATCTATAGATATAGTGCGTCTCGCAGGTGTTTAGGACCCAGAACAATAACTTCAGTTTTGTCTGAGTTTAACAGCAGAAAATTGCAGGTCATCTAGTTTTTTATGTCTTTAATGCATGCCTGAAGCTTGGCTAACTTGTCAGTTTCATCTGGCTTTATTGATAAGTATAATTGAGTATCATCTGCATAGCAGTGAAAGTTTATGGAGTGTTTCCTAATAATATTGCCTAAATGAAGCATATAGTAGGTAAATAAAAGGTCATTCGTCACTTTCACCAGTACTGTCTCTGTGCTATGATGCTCCCTAAATCCTGACTGAAAATCCTCAAATAAACTATTACTGTTTAGAAAGTCACATAACTGATTGATGACTGCTTTTTCAAGGATTTTGGAGAGAGAGGGAAGGTTAGTTATTGTCAGCGTTTAATCGTGGAAAGGACCCTGATGCAGACCAACTCTCAGAAGGCAAAAAAGTGTTATTTCCAACGAGGAAAAAGTAACAAAAAAATCTTCCCACTGGGCCAGGAGCACAGGAGCAGGGTACAGAGACAACTCAAGAAAAACTAGAGACACAACTGGCTTCTGAGACACAAAGACAACTAGCGACATCTAAGACAAGGACCCAACAGAGGACAAAGGGAACTAAGGAACATATATGCACAAGGACTAATGGGAAACGAGACACAGCTGGGGTGGGCAGGCAGGTAGCAGGAGAAGGAGTGAGACACAAGGGTTGTGCAAATGAGGGCTAGACAAAACACAGGTGTGCGGGAAAAACAAGGGAGCATAGGGAGAAAAGAGGAAAAACCAAAACAAAAAACATAGCAATCACGGCTGGGCCGTGACAGATATAGGTCTATAATTGGCTAAACCCCTGGATCAATTGTAGGCTTTTTAAGAAGAGGTTTAATTACAGCTACTTTGAAGGACTGTGGTACATAGCCTGTTAATAAAGACAAATTGATGATGTCTAGTAAAGAAGCGCTTACTAAGGGTAAATCTTCTTTAAGCAGCCTAGTTGGGATGGGGTCTAAGAGGCAGGTTGTTGGTTTAGATGAAGAAATCATTGAAGTTAGTTGGTGAAGGTCAATTGGAGAAAAACAGTCTAAATATAAATCTGATTCTACAGCTTGCTTCTCATGAAGTTATTACTACTGAGACCTCTGGGAATACATGGCTCAACAGAGCTCTGTCTGTGTGTCAGCCTGGCTACAGTGCTGAAAAGAAACTTGGGGTTGTTCTTATGTTCCTCTATTAGTGAGGAGTAATAGGCTCCTCTGGTATTACAGAGGGCCTTCTTGTATATTCTAAGACTATCTTGCCAAACTAAATGAGATTCCTCCAGATTGATGCACACTGGACCTTTAATGGTTTTTGCATACAATTAGTATGCAAAAAACCATTAGTAGATTAGTACAGGGACCGCACCATTACTTCTTGTTTAGGTTACCATTTCTTATAATTGACATAACATTTTTGAGTCTCCTACAAAACTTCTTTTTTCATTTTTTTTCATTTTATTCAGGTTACACTCACAAAATAGTAATAATAATAATAAATAAAGTGATAATATATAACATAACAGCTAACTTTACGGACAGACTCACCAAACAAAACAATAAATAAATAATAATAATAATATATATAACACAGAACAAAATCTTCCATATTATGCCTGCCATAACAATTAAGTATAAATTAATATTGTGGAATTAACCCTTCAGGGTTTATTTAGGTCCCAAAGTTGCAAAACCTCTCAACATGATTTCAGCATAATCCTTTCCAATAAAATCCATAACAGGGTTCCAAACATAGAAAAAACCTTCCATGTCTCCTTGGAAAACATGTGTGAGCCTTTCTAAGGGGAGACGTTGTAGTACATTATTAAGCCAAATTGAAACAGATGGTTTGGCACCATCTAGCCAGTGCTGTAAGATTGATAACAGATAACGTGCACAGTACCATAGAAGACTAAGAGTTTTCTTATAGCTATTTAATACAGGTAAGGTTGTGTGCAGGCTGAGGATACATTGTAGAGTATGAGGTCAATAGGACATTGTGTTATTGATGATATTTGGTTACCTATTTCAGTATACTACATGTACAGTATATTACATGTACAATAGTACATGTAACTTATCTTTTTCCTCTTCAAATGACAGACCTCGTAGATAAGTGTTTGTATCTGTTCTGGTCCATGACCTTCCTTATATTGGGGTACTGAGTTTAAAAAGCTACGAATTTGGAAAAATCTAAAGAAGTGTGTCTTTAAAGAGTGTGGTCTAGACTTACTCTATGTGAAAAGCATCTTGTGATAACTTTTTTTATGATTTGGGGCTATACAAATAAAATTGAATTGACTTGTCTTGGGTAGCCCATATTTTTCCTGAAGTTGGTTAAATGATTTCATGGTACCAACTTCATAAAGATCATTTATCACCTGAATTCCATATGTATTCCACTCTTTAAAACCACACAAGACGGAATAAAATTGGGATTATTAAAAATCGGTGCATAAAAAGAGTATCTTCTGTTGATAGAAAATGCCTTCTTTACACTAGTCCATGTACTTAAGAATTTACTCACAATGAAGTTATCCCTAATGCCTGTTAATTGTTTAACATTATTTAGGAATGGTGCACTTGATAATGAGAACGACTTACATCCTTGTGATTCATGGTCTAACCATATTGATTTAGTTTCTTGTGCCACCCATTCTGATATGTCTTTTAATTGTATTGCCCAGTGATACTATTAAAAGTTTGGTACTGCGAGGCCCCCCTTTATTATTGGCAGCTGGAGTTTTTCCAGTATTATTTTGGGACGTCTATTCTTCCAAATAAACTTAGATATGCTCCTATGTAAATCTTTAAAAAGTTACTTGGGATGTCATTAGGTATCATTTGCAAATGATTTAAAATTCTAGGAAGTATATTAATTTTAATGACCGCTATCCGTCCCAGCCAGGAAATTGGAAGTGGCCACCATCTAAGTAAATCCAATTTGACCTGTTTAAAGGATAGGAGACAAATTCATCTTAACCAGATGCTCCAATTTTTTAGACTTAGACATGACTTAGACAGGTTTTATTGTCATTCAATGTACAGCCACTGTACATTGAACGAAATTTCGTATCAAAGGCATAGCAACAGCATTTGAATAATAAAAATATGCACTGTAAAAAATAGAATAAAAATCAAAATCAAAAAAGACTATGTACAATATATTACAGACATATTACTATATAAATATTATGAAGTGCATAACAGAAATATGGCAGTAGCCTGTGGAGTAATAAAAAAAGTGCAGGTCCAACAGGTATGATTGATTGAGGTGCAAATCTACAGTGTACAGCTTGGAGTGACAGGTTCTCTGGACCACCGAGTCCGAAGAACTGTCACCAGTGCACTAGAGAACACAGTCCTACAATAGTGCACGCTGAGGTAGAATAAAGTGAGAATAATGTCATTGTCTATATTATTTGTTCAACAACCTGATAACCTGGGGGAAAAAGCTGATGCAGAATCTTGTGGTTCTGCAGCGGATGCTACAAAATCTCTTTCCAGAGGCTAACAGGGTGAACATGATGGGGGTGTGAGGAGTCTTTAAGGATATTCCTAGCTTGGGACATGCAATGCTTTGGTGCAATATCCTCCTGAATGGAGGGAAGAGAAGACCCAATAATCTTCTCTGCTGTCCTCACCACTCTCCTCACATTTTTCCAATCAGAGGCCTTGCAGCCTCTACACCACACAGAGATGCAGCTGGTCAGAATGCTCTCTATGGTGCTATGGAAGTATACAATAATTTCACCCAACTTATACATATATTACCCAGAGAGAAACGCTCCAAAACATTAAACATGTATTTCCATTCAATTTGATCAAATGCTTTCTCAGCATGTAAGGAGACCACCATAGAGTCCAGATGTTTGTTTTTGGCGTATTGAATGACCCCAAATAAGCGCCTTACATTAGTGTAGGAATGACGACCCTGCACAAATCCTGTTTAATCAGGCCCAATGATGGTTGGTAGGAAAGGGTCGAGTCTCTTAGCTAAAAGCTTGGCCAGTATTTTATTTTCCACACGTTGCAAACTAATCGGTCTATATGAGGAAAGTTCCTCTGGATTTTAACTTTGAATTGGTATTAAGGCAATTGTAGCAGTCTGTGTTGATTCAGGCAGTTTTTGATTCGGGAGAGAATATTAATACATTTTACATAAGAGTGGATTTAAAATGTCTTTAAATACTTCATATATTTCTGGGGGAAAGCCATCCAGACCTGCTGCTTTCCCAGAAGGGATGTCATCAATAGCTTCCTTTATCTCTGCAAATTATTCAAAGCCTGTTGTTAAACTTTGGTAAATGTTCCAAAAAAACATTTATTTGAGAGTCGCTTTTATGTATTTCTGATGTATATAGTAATTTATAATAATTAGTAAATATGGAATTTATCTCCTTCGATGTAAAACAACGTTTTCCGTGTGAGACATGAATTTGAGTTATGGCTATTATGGTTGCTTAAAAGTTTTGAAAGTGAATTACCCTGTTTATTCCCATATTTATATAACCTTTGTTTTTTCGAAAAAAAATACTTTCTCTACTTGTTTGGATATTAAAGTAAGAGCAGCCCTTACAACAGTCATTTTTTTGTAGTTTTCTTTAGTAGGATATTGTTTGTGCATCTTACTAATTTTGCCTCCAGGTTTTTCTGTTCGGATAACATTTTTTCCTTCTTTCTGCTACGAAAGGAAATAATTAGCCCTCTCAAATATACTTTGGTAGTTTTCTAGAGTGTAGAAGGATTTACAGAGCCGTTGTCATTAATTTCCAAGAAAACAGAAAACTTTTTCCTGATGTAATCGACTGTACTGTCTCAATGACAAGTTGGTAGTTGTTTCCTTATGATGATCGCAACCCCTCTACTTCTAGTGGAATAAGATGCAAAATACACCTGACCTACCCAGTCTTTTTTAAGTTTGTCATGTTCCACCTTACTTAAATTAGTCTTCTGGAGTAAATCAATATCTTCTCTCTCTTTTTTAAATAAAGTTCAGTATTTTTTTATTTTTAAATGGATGATTGGCACATTGAATGTTCCAGCTGTGGATTTTCAATGCTTCAGATCTTGTCATTATCTGTTCTGAATATATAGGTGGGAAAATAATTTGCTGAGCTATTTTTAGTTCCATGATAATTTGTTTTTTTTATGTTTAGGCATGTAGTTGACCATTAAAAGCACAAAGGGAAGATGATGATGTAAACCACAATATGTACACACTGACAAGACAACAAACATATTAAAACACGACCTATTCCCTTTCCCCTCCCAAAAGCTCCAACTTGCGGAGTTCCCAGAGAACTTCCTATCTCTCACTTTGGCATATTCCATGTGAAGCATACCCCTAAACTTCATGCGGCTCTTGTCAGTTTCTAGTTTCCTTTTCAATGGTAACAAATAAGTAGTACCGACTTAATCTATTCCCAGTCTTAACCTAAAAGACAAAATAAATTCACCAAAATATTGCATGCTGTCTTTCAATTTGTTCTATTATTATATTCATATTATTCTGTGGACGATAAACAATATCTTAATCTGTTTTCTTACAGAGTTAAGTTCAACACATGCGCGCAGACACACTATACATTTGCATTTGCAGATAGTCTTAGAATATATAGGAACTATTAGAGAAAAAATTTATCATCTTGTGCTCTCAGCCAGTTCAGATATGTCTTCGAGTACAGGAACCTCAGAAGCAGCTGTAGAACCAGATTTATATTTAGACTGTTTTTCTCCAATTGACCTTCACCAACTAACTTCAATGACAAACTGCCTCTTAGACCCCATCCCAACTAGGCTGCTTAAAGACGCTTTACCCGTAGTTAGCACTTCTTTACTGGACATGATCAATCTGTCTTTAATAACAAGCTATGTACCACAGTCCTTCAAAGTAGCTGTAATTAAACCTCTTCTTAAAAAGCTTACAATTGATCCAGAGGTTTTAGCCAATTATAGACCTATATCTGTCACGGCCCAGCCGTGATTGCTGTTTTTTGTTTTGGTTTTTCCTCTTTTCTCCCTGTGCTCCCTTGTTTTTCCCGCACACCTGTGTTTTGTCTAGCCCTCATTTGCACAACCCTTGTGTCTCACTCCTTCTCCTGCTACCTGCCTGCCCACCCCAGCTGTGTCTCGTTTCTCATTAGTCCTTGTGCATATATGTTCCTTAGTTCCCTTTGTCGGGTCCTTGTCTTAGATTTCTTTGTGTCTCAGAAGCCTGTTGTGCCTCTATTTTTTCTTGAGTTGTTTCTGTACCCTGCTCCTGTGTTCCTGGCCCAGTGGGAAGATTTTTTTGTTACTTTTTCCTCGTTGGAAATAACACTTTTTTACCTTCTGAGAGTTGGTCTGCATCAGGGTCCTTTCCACGATTAAACGCTGACAATATCTAACCTTCCCTCTCTCTCCAAAATCCTTGAAAAAGTGGTCGTCAATCAGTTATGTGACTTTCTAAACAGTAATAGTTTATTTGAGAATTTTCAGTCAGGATTTAGGGAGCATCATAGCACAGAGACAGCACTGGTGAAAGTGACAAATGACCTTTTGATTGCGTCAGACAAAGGATTTGTCTCTGTACTTGTTTTGTTAGATCTTAGCGCCGCTTTCGATACCATTGACCATTGTATCCTATTACAGAGACTGGAGCATTTGATTGGTGTCAAAGGACCCGCATTAAGCTGGTTTAAGTCATATTTATCAGATAGATTTCAGTTTGTCCATGTAAATGATGAATCCTCCGTGCACACAAAAGTAGTCACGGAGTTCCACAAGGTTCGGTGCTTGGACCACTTTTATTTACCTTGTATATGCTTCCTTTAGGCAATATTATTAGGAAACACTCCATAAACTTTCACTGCTATGCAGATGATACTCAATTATACTTATCGATAAAGCCAGATGAAACCGGTAAGTTAGCCAAGCTCCAGGCATGTATTAATGACATAAAAGACTGGATGACCTGCAATTTTCTGCTGTTAAACTCAGACAAAACTGAAGTTATTGTTCTGGGTCCTAAACTCCTGTGAGACGCACTATCTATAGATATAGTTACTCTAGATGGCATTGCCCTGGCCTCTAGCACCGCTGTAAGGAATCTAGGAGTAACCTTTGATCAGGACATGTCCTGATCAAAGGTACCCATATAAAACAGAATTCAAGGACTGCCTTCTTCCACTTACGTAACATTATGAAAATCAGGCATATCGTGTCTCAAAAAGATGCAGAAAAACTAGTTCATGCATTTGTTACTTCTAAGTTGGATTATTGTAATTCCTTATTATCGAGCTGCCCCGATAAGTCTCTTAAGACTCTCCAGCTGATCCAGAATGCGGCTGCATGTGTACTGACAGGAACTAGCAAAAGAGAACATATTTCTCCAATATTAGCTTCTCTGCACTGGCTCCCTGTAAAATCTAGAATAGAATTTAAAATCCTCCTCCTCACTTACAAAGCTCTTATTGGACAGGCACCATCGTATCTTAATGAGCTGATAGTACTGTATTACCCCACTAAAGCACTACGCGCACAGAATGCAGGGTTACTTGTGGTACCTAAAGTCTCTGAAGGTAAAATGGGAGCCAGAGCCTTTAGTTATCAAGCTCCTCTTCTGTGGAACCAGCTCCCAATTTGGGTTCGGGAGGCAGACACCCTCTCTTCATTTAAGAGTATGCTAAAAACGTTCCTTTTTGATAAAGCTTATAGTTAGGGCTGGCTCAGGTGAGTCCTGAACCATCCCTTAGTTATGCTGTTATAGGCTTAGACTGCCATTATTTCCTATAATGCACTGAGCTTCTCTCTCCTCCTCTCCCTCTCTGTCTGTACGTATTCCTATCCCACTAATACACGCTACTAACTCCCTGTCTTCCTGGTAGTTCCTGTGCTTTCTGTGCTTTTTTGCCTTCTCACTTTCTGCAGGTATTTCCGCCTCTGGAGCTGTAGATTCTGGATCTGTGATTGCCGGCCATCTACTGCCCCCATGTTCCTGCTCCACACTCACTGCTGCAGTTGTTATTATTATTATTATTAGTCTGATTTGTTGTCTCTCCTCCTGTTCTGTCTCTCCTCTCCCCCTCTCTCCTCCCCTTTCAACCCAACTCGGTCGATGCAGATGGCCGCCCACCCAGAGTCTGGTTCTGCTCGAGGTTTCTACCTGTTAAAAGGGAGTTTTTCCTCACCACTGTCGCCAAGTGCTTGCTCATGGTGGGAACTGTTGGGTCTCTGTAAATACTATTTTAAAGAGTATGGTCTAGACCTACTCTATGTGAAAAGCATCTTGAGATAACTTTTGTTATGATTTGGCGCTATACAAATAAAATTGACTTGACTTGTCAAAGTCATGTCGCTGCTTCAAGAGCTCTGCACTGTAGTCAGGGTAGAAATGAATACTCGTATTGTTAATGAGAAGCACACCCTTTTGTCTGGCTAGGCAAATCGTTTTGACTTTATCCTGGAAACTCAGGAATCTTGCCGAAATCGGCCTTGGATTAGTTGAGATTTTGTTGTCCTCTCTCTGTGTGGGTCTGCGGTGAGTTCTCTCAATTACCGGGAGATTGGGAAAGTTTTCCTGTCCGAAGAGATGTAGGATCAGCTGTTGCACGAACCCAATGACATCCCAGCCTTCTACCTTTTTTCTGGAACTTTAACAATGCAAATATTAGAGCGTCTGCTGTAATTCTCCATTGAGTCTGCCTTCTGCTTCAGGTAATTGTTTTCTTTTCCAATGTAACTGATGCGGGTCCTCGATGTTGTCCTCGTTGCAGCAGATTCTTTGCTGTACTGCGGTAATTTGGTTACCCAAAATTTCCAGTTTGGTATTAAGCTCACCCAACCCGTGTTAAGGGTTTTAGTAGAAGCATCAAACCTTGTGATTAGATCTTTTTTACACTGGCTGATTGGGTCCATTAGCGACTGAAGGGAGATTTGACTTTGGTCCGCCATAGTCTCAGTTTAGTGAGTTTTCACAGATTTCTCTGGTTCTCAGCTATGGTACACCTTTTATAGGTCGTTAGTATATCCGTTTGTGCACTGAGTATCTATGGTTTTAACTTGTATCGGCTACTTTAGGGGGTTAAATTAACACACCAAACTTGTTTTAATTTGGGGTTAAGTGTTTACCTGATTGTTCCTTTACAATACTACTTGTGAAGTACACTTCATTTACACTTCATCTAGAAGTAACAAAAGTCACCAGAGGAAACAAAACTTTAGACCATGTTTACACAAACATGGCTGCTGCTTACACCGCGATCCTCCTCCCCCACCTCGGAGAGTTGGATCACCTCTCTTTGTTCCTCACTCCCAAATATTCACCCCTCATCAACCGTGTCAAGCCATCAGTGAGGACCATCAAGGTGTGGCCAGCGGGGACAGACTCTGTACTCCAGGACAAGTTTGAACACATGGACTGGAGTATGTTTGCTTCTCAGGCCACCTGTGGCTCACACACAGACTTCAACAACTGTGCTTCCTCTGTTATGGAGTACATCACCACCATCATCGACGGCGTCATGACAGAGAAGCAGATCACCACATACCCCAACCAGAAGCCATGGATGAGCAAGGAGGTGCAGCTCCTGCTAAAGGCCCATAACACAGCCTTCAGATCAGTGGATGCACAGGCCTACAGCACATCCAGGACTAACCTGAGGAAGGGCATCAAGAAGGCCAAGAACTGCTACAAGCTAAAGATAGAGGGTCACTTCTCCAACTCCGACCCCAGACGCATGTGGCAGGGCATCCAGGCCATCACCGACTACAAACCCAGCAACCTCACCCCCACAGCCACAGACATCTCCTTCCTGAATGAGCTTAACGACTTCTATGCTCGCTTCGAGGAGGACAACAGAGACACCGTCACCAAGACAACACTACCAGCAGACCACCAGCCCATCACACTCTCCTACACTGTTGTCCACACAGCACTGAACGCACGCAAGGCTGCTGGACCCGATGGCAATCCTGGATGTGTGCTCAGGGCATGCGCGGAACAGCTCACTGGGATCTTTACTGATATTTTCAACCTGTCCCTTGCCCAAGCAGCTGTGCCAACATGCTTCAAAGCTACATCCATCATGCCAGTGCCGAAACACTCCAAGCCAACGTGCCTCCCTGTAGCACTCACACCCATCATCATGAAGTGCTTCAAGCGGCTGGTCCTGGCACACCTGAAGGTTGTGCCAGGACGTTGAGCATGTCTTCAGCTTCAAGTTCCTGGGGACCCACATCTCGGAAGACCTGTCCTGGACCACCAACACCTCCAGCCTTGTCAAGAAAGCTCACCAGCGCCTCTTCTTCCTGAGGACACTGAAGAAGAACCATCTCTCTTCAGCCACCCTGGTGAACTTTTACCACTGCGTGATTGAAAGCATCCTAACCAACTATGTCACAGTCTGGTATGGGAGCTGCTCTGTCGCGGAGCGCAAGGGACTGCAGCGGGTGGTGAAAACTGCCCAACGCATTACAGGAACTCCACTTCCAGCCAGTGAGGAAGTCCAGAGGAAAAGCTGTCTGCGTCGAGCTCGCAGCATTCTGAAGGACGCCTCCCACCCTGCATATAGACTGTTCTCCCTCCTGCCCTCAGGCAGGTGCTTCAGGTGCTTCCGGACAAGGACGAGCAGACTGAGGAATAGTTTTTTCCCCAGAGCTGTGTCCTTATTGAACTCTGCCCCCCACTGACGATGCACAAATAATGCACAAATCAACCTGTATAATATGTACATATAACCTCAACAAATCAATCTGTACAGTTTCACCTGTTCCACTTAAAATGCTAATTTATTATCTGTAAAAAACGTATTTATTACCTGTATATTGGTACTTACTACTTATTGCACTTCTGGTTGGATGCTAAACTGCATTTTGTTGCTCTGTACTTGTACATGTGTAATGACAATAAAGTTGAATCTAATCTAAAGTAATAGCAGTGAATGAGTACAGTATAAAAAGAAAAGTTGGGGGGAATTTATACTCCAGTTTAATAATGACAAAGTGTGAGAAAACAGGATATACTGACATCTGTAATGATGAAATGTTCAGCAGTTTAAATCATTTTGGATTACTTTACAGTAAAATAAATATATAAAGTTAAATTAAATTACATATTGTAATGATAAATAGAATGGAAGAAAAAACTAAATGTGTGACTTTTAAAAAAAACAATTCAGCTGAATGAAATGAAACAGTACAGGTCGCATCAATCATAACAGGAAACGGAACATGCATGGATGGACAGTGAGAGGGGAAATTTGTAAAATTGAATGAAACTGATTGAAAGGGGGTATCATTGTGCGTTTATGTGGAGAATAGGAAACATCATAATAAATGTATTGAACACAAAATATAGATTTTTTTGCTCAATTGAAATGATAGCTCAAATGTTATTCTTTATAATTTATGTACAAAGTATTATGAATGCTCTTCCAAAATATATTTTCTCAAAATGTTCTATTGCTCCATGGTGTTACAGCTACACACCAGCTGCCAGCAGTACCATGTTCTCCACAGTATACCCCGGCTGAAACTGCTAACATTTTCTTTTGAAAGCATCGCTACTTTGCAGAGTTACTTCTTTGCTAACTATGCTAACAATGAGAGTGCCCATCACAGTGTAGCTACTGAAGTCAATCCTACGGTCACGGCAGTAGCCACTGTGGCTATGCTTTACAGCAGAATGCTAAAACTGATCAAGAAAGATGTGTTCAGCCAGTGGAAGTGTCTGAACCTGCAACACAAAAGTATTGTGATAGAATACAAAACTCATCACAATGGACAGTGAAAGTGCTGTTGTTCAAGTACTCTGTATTTTTGATGTATTTACAATAGATTTATGCTTTTATAATTTCATGCAACAAATGGTTTGTATGATGTCAAAAACTTGAATTTCATGTGAGTTGATGTACAGTAAATTTATTGTTACAGTTAACATACAATAAGACTTAAAGGAGTGTATCTCGTGAGAATGTGCTGCTGTGGTGAGTGGAACTGACAGAACCGAGTTATTGTTTTTCGTACGGACTGCTGATGAGCAGACGTCTCTCATGAGGCTCTGCTATGTTGTCTCTTAAAGTTTTAATTGTCGCTTTCTGAAGCCAAAGCAGACAGTCAAAGACACTTTAGTGGAACTTTAAAGGACTTACGGACCTTTTTCGTGACAAGCGACCAACAAAAAATTTGTTCTGCCTGTAAAGATGTCTTTTGTTTCATATTTGTGCTAAGGGCCATCCTGTATTTTTATTTGATTTCGCGCTATATCGCGTGTCCAAGCAATAAACGATCGTTTCAAAGAACAAACCTGTGTTTTTGTTGTCATGGAGAGAGCATCAAAAAGTAAGTTCCTACTATCACCCTTCTTCCGCTGTCCATAGTCAGCAACTGTGACAGGTAGTATTTGACAGATAGGAATATGACAAAAGTATTAGTGAAAAGCTAATTTCATTCTTGTCTTGTTATGGTATTTTAGTTTCAGCACATATATTTTCATTTTTGGTTTCAGATGTATATTAGTACTGGTCACTGGGCTGCAGCCAGTGAGATGAAAAGAGGAATCCAGATCTTGTCTGTTATGAGTTAATTGTTTGTGGATCTGTTGGTAATACGTCGGGGCTCCAGTAGGGGAATCGTACTCCTCTCCCTCACTTAATACAGACGAATGAAGGTGAGAGCTGTGTGTCGCCTTTTCATCCTTCTCTCGTTACTGTTTCCCTCTTTAAGGGCACAACATTTGGAGGCACCACTGGGATGTTTGGCTTAAGGACCATCCCTGAGCTGTAAGTGGAATCCTCTCGTCGATCATCCCCTCTAACAACCCAGGCATCAGAAAAGGAGCCTGGCAAGGCGGTTGAGGTGGTCTTCAGACCAACATTGGCAACCTGTATCCTGAAGTGAGCTAAAGTGACCACTAGGGAACAGCAAAAAGCTAATTAAGTCAGAAAAACCCTCATTTTACTGCTTATGCCCACTCCTCTGATAAAATGGAGTCTGAATTGGAGAAGCTTCAGCTGGAGATTAAAGGAGCATTGCACAAACTGACTTTAGAACAACTGATTAAAGTATGCAACGTACTTCAGATTTCAGGACCAGGAAAAGAACATGTGACTGGTAAAGCTCGCAGTCAATTAATTTCACATGTCATAAAGTATCTTGAACAGGAAGTGTTGGTTGACATAGAGGATGAGGGCATGTGAGATCTTCTCAATGTTCAGGACATAATAGACAAAATCCAAGTGGCAACAGACCTAAGTGAATGTGAAATCGTAAATCGTATGTATGTATGACCTAATAAACACAAGCATGAACCCCCTTGCAAGTTCCAGCAAAGAATAGGGCACCAGCCCCCCCAACTGGGTCTGTGTGGTGCAAGGATTTTAAGATATCATGCCAGATAGGCGAGCCAGGGCAAAAACATGGGCTAACCTTTTCTAGTCTGGCCAGACAGATTGAAAGTGGGCTTAGCAAAGGCTATCCAGAGACAGAGATCATTGATGCTGTAATCCACGCTATCACACCAGGTCTGCAGTTATGGAGTTACCTTGAAGGGAAGGAAAAACTCACACTGCCTACCCTACCCTGTGCAGGATTCTGAGGTCTCATTACCAGGAGAGAGGTGCCACAGAGTTATATAAACAACTCACCTCTAAGGTTCAGAGCAGTAAAGAAGCCCCTCAAAATTTCCTGATAAGGGCGATGGACCTGAGACAGAAAATCCTGTTTGCTTCTCAGGAAGCTGAGTCAAATTTAAAATATGACCCAGCACTGGTCCAAAGTTTATTCATGCATACTGTCCTGACTGGCCTACAGAACGACAATATTAAAAGTGACCTGCAGCCTTAACTCCTGCAGACAAACACATCAGATGAGCTGCTGCTGGAGAAATTAAACATTGCATGCACCAATGAAAAGGAGAGACAGGACAAAAAGAAACATGCTGCTCCATCACGAATAACTAATGTGAATACAGTCCAGCCCAGTGAAGTTCCGGTGGAAAAGAAAAGCACCACCCAGCAAAGCATGGCCACTCTGTCCCCGGCTCTTCTGTCTGAAATCAAAGGAATGCGCTCTGACATGGTGCTGTTGAAAGACCTGAGAGCTGAGGTCTCCCAAATCAGGGAAACCATCCAAAGGTCCACACCTGTACCCCAACAGTATCTTCCACCAAGCAGAGAACCAGCAGATGTGCCTGCCCCTTATACAGTGTTTTCACCCCCACAGCCCTCTCCTTATAAGACTGAATCAAATGCCATGCCACTTTACAACCAGCAGACACCAGCAGTGGTGCAGAAGTACCGACCAGCATTCAGCACTGGCCGAATGAGGGAGACAGCTCAGTTTCAACAAAGGTTTGCACCACAGCGATACTACCCAGTACCACGCCCCACCCTAGATGTTATTCTTGCATTCAAGCAAGTGAAGAGTACTGTCAGCATTGCTTTAGGTGTGGGAGCAGTGAACATTTCAGAGCAGGTTGTAAAGCACAGAGACTAGCAGAACCCGCTAGGAAGAGCCCTTTAAACTAAGAGGGGTTGCTCCCATGGGACATGGGGCAACCGGCAATATAGATAAGTCCCAAATATGTGCAAGTTGTGAAGAAGAAAAAGAAAGTGGGGAATTAAAATGTTGTTCAGTTTGTAAAACCACACTGTACTGCTCAACAAAATGCCAGGGAACCCATTGGCTTGCACACAAAAGACATTGTAAGCCATACACATGTTGAGGTATTAAGAAACAGATAACACAGTCAAGTGAGAAATCTAAGTGCAGAGAAAATAATGCTCCAGAGAAAACACCTACTGTAAGGGAGTTAGTAGGAAAGAAGTGCCTCATCAGGTGTTTCCTTCACAAAACAGAAGATTCAGGCACTTTGGGATACAGGTTCACAAGTTTATACTATAGATGAGCTATGGAAAGAGAGCCACTTACCTGATGTACCACTAAGGGATGTAGCAGAGCTAGTTGACCCACTTGACCCTTTACAAATTGAAGCGGCCAGTGGGACAGAAATGCCATATATTGGTTGGCTCCAAGTGTCCTTTAAGCTTACTGATAGTGATGATGAGTTGCTAATATCCATGCAAGTGCTAAAAGGCAACCAACAACAATGTCCTATTATTGGCTTCAATGTCATTGAACGTCTTGTGCTGGACAGTCCGCGAGACCAGACAAAACATGGGGAGAAAGAGAAACTTGTGAAGGCAGTAAAAATGGCATTTCCTCATCTTAGGAAAAACAAAGCAAAAGCCTTTATTAATGCAGTGAGTGTAGGGCAGACATGTGACTATAATGTGAGGACAGCAAATGAGAGGATCAGTGTGCCTAAACGTAACTCAATGCAAATTGAGTGTCGAGTGCAGGCCCTGCCTTTCAGAGAGGATAAAACTCAGATTTTTGAGCCTCATGAGAACCCACGGTGGCTTGAAGGACTAGAGTTTTGAGATACAGTCATGGTCCCAAAAATCATTGTTAGTGTACAAAATCCTATCAATCACGACATTACACTATCAGGAAGGACTGTTATTGGAACTGTGCAGTCAGTGAGGTCAGTATATCCTGCCAACATATTTAAAACAGATCACCTACCAACTGCTTCCATCCACCATGTCCAAGCCCAGAACTCCAGTGAAAGCACCCTTGCCCACGAACAATGGGATCTTCCTGTCTATTTAGCTCACCTTGATGAACACCAGAGACAAATAGTTGGTCAAATGTTAAGGGAAGAGTCAGAGTCATTCTCCAGGTCTGATGACGACATAGGCTGTGTGGAAAATCTGCAAATGAACATTCCACTAAAAGATGCTGAGCCAGTGTCAAGAACATATCTCTCTGTTCCAAAGCCCTTGTACAAGGAGATGAAAGACTACTTACAGGACTTAATAGCGCAAGGGTGGGTTGAAAAGTCTATATCTTCCTACTCTTCCCCAGTTGTCTGTGTAAGAAAAAAGGACGGTACTCTGCGGTTATGTATCGACTACAGGGAGCTCAACAAGAAAACTCACCCAGATCGCCACCCAATCCACAGAGTACAGGACATTATAGACAATCTGGGAGGAAACACTCTCTTTTCACTGCTGAACCCCACCAGGGGTTCATGGCCAAGGACAGTAAGCATCTAACAGCTTTTGTGACCCCCTGGGGCCTATATGAGTGGGTCAGAATCCCGTTTGGGCTCATGAATGCACCTGCAGCATTCCAATGCTGCATGGAAGAGTGCTTAGAGGGTTTAAGGGATGAAATATGTGTGCCGTATCTTCATGATGTTCTTGTGTTTAGCAGGACATTTGAGGATCATGTCAATGATGTCAGAAAGGTGCTGCAACGGCTGAGGGAGCATGGGATAAAACTGAAATCAAGAAAATGTGACCTGTTTAAAGCAGAAGTACGGTACCTTGGGAGGATTGTGTCTGCTGATGGAAACAGGGTGGACCCTGCTGATACTGCTGCAGTAAAGGCCCTGAAAAACAAACAGCCAGGTATTGTTGGTGAGTTAAGAGCAATCTTGGGACTGTTGAGTTATTACCGGCAGTATATCAAAGACTTTTCACGTATTGCCAGCCCCTTATATGACCTGCTTAAAGCGCCTGTAGAAACTGAGACCCTGAAAAACAAAAAGAGGAAGTGGCAAACAAAAGGAAACACCAGAGGAGTTCCATTCAACACACCCATTGAGTGGACTGACATGCATTAGTCAATCTTGGAACAGTTGATAGACTATCTCATTCAGCCACCTTTCCTAGGCTTCCCAGAGTTTTTACAGCCATTTGTTCTCCATACCGATGCCTCCAACCGGGGACTAGGTGCAGTATTGTACCAAAGGCAGGATGGAAAGCTCCGTGTGATTGCTTATGGCTTCCGTACTTTAACTGCAGTTAAAGTAGTACAGTGTACAGTGACAATAATCCACTTACCTATGTACTGTCCACTGCCAAACTGAATGCAACAGGGTGCCGATGGGTAGCAGAACTGGTAGATTTCCACTTCACAATCAAATACCGCCCTGGCAAGGACAATACTGATGCAGACAGTCTGTCCAGAATGCCTTTAGATATGGAAACATTCATAAAAGAGTGTTCTGAGGAAATGTCATATGATGTGATTGGAGCAGCTACACAAGCAGTAGAGAATCAGGATGAATCCAGTGTTTCATTGTCCATGGGTGTCTCAGTCAAATGTGCGGCAATAGCTACAGACACATCCCTCATTCCACTAACAACGGGACGAATCAAACATGACCAAAGGAATGATCCCACTGTTGGACCAGTGATTCAGTTCAAACTGGCAGAAAAAAAGCCATCAGGTCCAGAACTAAAACAACTCAGTTCACAGATCACATGTCTCCTGAGAGAGTGGGACAAGCTGGAGATTGATGAGGCTGGAGTGTTGTACAGGAAAACTGCAAGCAGAAAGCAGCTGGTGCTTCCTGAAAAACATAAAAGTACAGTGTTAAAGGAACTCCACAATGAAATGGGCCATCAAGGTGTAGATAGGACTACATCATTGTTACGGGACCGATTTTACTGGCCCTATATGCAACGAGAAATAGAGGATTATGTCACAAGAAGATGTGTATGTTTCAAACACAAGAAGCCAAACAATGAGACAAGAGCACCACTGATGAACATTGTTACTACTCAACCGTTTGAACTTGTCTCAGTTGATTTCTTGCACCTTGACAAATGTACGGGTGGTTATGAATATATTCTTGTAATCATTGACCATTTTACACGTTTTTCCCAGGCGTACGCCACGACTTCCAAATCAGGCAAAACAGCTGCAGACAAAATCTTTAATGACTATGCACTGAGATTTGGCTTCCCGACAAGAATACACCATGATCAGGGTGGTGAATTTGAAAATCAACTGTTGACACAATTGAAAAAGTAGTGTGGAGTTGCTGGGTCAAGAACTACTCCCTACCACCCCCAAGGGAACGGACAGGTAGAGCGGTTTAACCGAACACTACTCCAGATGTTAAAGACCCTCACAGAGAGACAAAAGACTAATTGGAAAGACTCACTAAACAAACTGACTTACGCGTACAATTGTACTCGTAGTAGAGTGACTGGTTTTTCACCCTTCCACTTGTTGTATGGTCGCTCCCCACGGTTGCCGGTTGACATGTTGTTCAACTTGACTTCAGAACAAGGAGACGGCAATCATCACAACTACATGGAAAAGTGGAAGCAGGGCATGGAAGAAGCGTATAAGATCACAAGAGAAAATGCTCACAAAGCTGCCATGAGGAGTAAGAGACATTATGACAGTAAGGTGAAAAGCTCAGTATTAGAGCCTGGTGATCTCATTTTAATCAGGAACATGACACCTCGTGGTGGTCCAGGCAAACTGAGAAACCATTGGGAGGATACTGTCCACACAGTTGTGCGTCAAGTGAGTAAAGATATCCCTGTTTACAAACTCAGTCCTGAGAAAGGAAAAGGGAGATCAAGGATTTTGCATCGTAGTCTTCTCCTCCCAAAAAAAGTGTGGCAAGAAATGAGGAAGCAGAGCATTCAGAAGAAGAGGACGATGATGATGAGTATTATCCAGTGCTACTTCAGCAGCAATCCAAACCGTGCCGACCTGAGACAGTGAATCCTGTGTGTACTAGTACACCTGTGGAGCTTGAATGCATACAGTCTGAGGAAAACATGTCACCTGAGCCAGAGAAATAACAAGGAGCGACAAACCAAACAAAGCACTTCCCGGAGAGAGAGGACAGTTATGTTGAGGACCTACCTGTGGAGGGCGCTGTCCCCTCACCTGTGCCAAGTGATCCCAGCAGCAAGGAGCTTCAGCGGCCCAGTCGACAACATAGACGGCCCAAGGTTTTCACATATGATAGGCTTGGCTCCAGCTTGCTACAACCTGAGAACACTAACACTGCATACAAACTTCAAGGTGCAATGAACTGTTCAGCTATATCACTTCCAGCACTTCCGGCACTAGGGACATAGAAGGTAGAAACATTGCACACCATTGAACTGAGTAAATGCACATACATTACACTCAAAGGACAAAACAAAATGGACTGTTCAACACAGAATTCACATTCAAATAGACTGTTGAACACAAGATACATTTATAGACTGTAGTTACACTCAACATACACATTCATATGACATTGTTGCAGCCAATCATATCACACTCATGGACCTGCATTAGAGGAGAGTGTAGTTTTCTTGGACATACTGCACAAACATAACTGTCAACAAGGCAGCAATGGACTGTGTCGAAACTATGTGCAATTAAGTAGGTCAAGAAGGACCAAAAGAGAAAACAAGGACACTGAGTATTTACTCACATATGGAAGAATGTATGAAAATAGTTTTAGTCTGTAACATTGCACTATATAAGATAAAATGTGGCAGAAGTGCTAGTCTGAAATGTTGCATTATATGTTTATTGATGGTATACAGTTTAACCCCTTATTTGCACTAAAGGTCATAGGTTGGGATGTTGGGAACATCTATTTTGAGGGGGAGTATTGTGACAACCTGCAAAGTCTTGCGGGTTGCACCACCTGAGCACACCCCCCGGTAACACCCATTGTTACGGTCCGCTCACCGATTCGTTCCCGGTTTGGGCGGGAATCTTAATTACTTCCATATAAAGTCCGTTGATTCGCGTTAGAAGGTGTGGGAGAGCGACGAGGAGAGAGCGAGAGCGAGAACGAGAACGAGAACGAGAGCGAGAGCGAGAGAAAACGGAGCGAACGAGGACGAGAGCAGAGAAGGGAAGAAGGAAATAAGGAAAGAAGGAGACAGGAGTAGGAGAACCGACAAAATGTACCGGATTATCTGCCACTGACAGCAACCGCTGAGCCTTCATCACTTCCGCCTCACCTCTGAACCATGTGTCACCGGCCACTCACCCTCTACCCAGCAGCTTCGTCAAAACCCGGACTGGATTTTTCTGACAGCTGGACTGGGGAGTAAACACTTTTGTTTTTCTTTAAGTGGGGTTTTTTTTTAATTATATGTAGTTTGTTTGGGTGATTTTGTGTGCAACCACTTATAATGCATGTATGGTAATTTAAGACTTTGTGTTGGTGTGGTTTGTTTTTTGGTCATTCAATGTGTAGGGTGCACATTATGGGTATGTGCATCCTAGTGTGACGTAAAAGTCTGCAAATCACTCTTCAATGCCAGGAGAGAAACCTGGCTGGCACCCCAAATAGTCGAGAACCGTCACAGTATGTGGCAGGTAGTATTTGACAGATAGGAATATGACAAAAGTATTAGTGAAAAGCTAATTTCATTCTTGTCTTGTTATGGTATTTTAGTTTCAGCACATGTAATTTCATTTTTGGTTTCAGATGTATATTAGTACTGGTCACTGGGACTGCAGCCAGTGAGATGAAAAGAGGAATCCAGATCCTTGTCTGTTATGGGTTAATTGTTTGTGGATCTGTTGTCGGAGCTCCAGTAGGGGAATCGCACTCCTCTCCCTCACTTAATACAGACGAGTGAAGGTGAGAGCTGTGTGTCGCCTTTTCATCCTTCTCCCGTTACTGTTTTCCTGTTTAAGGGCACAGCACAACCATGTAAACCATTTAATCCAAAATTTAAATGTAAGGTTTGGCACAATAAGAATTATCAACATACTTATGAAAAGTTTGGTGCTGCTGTTTGTACAATTAAAAAAGTAACTTAATGTTTTGCCTGGTTTTGAAGTTTCAAACCTTCCACTGCCAGCATCACTGCAGCAGGTTGGGTGTTGTCAACAGTGATGTCACATTCATCCAGAGGGAGAAGTGAATGTGTGTATCAAGTTTTATGGCAATCCATCCAAGAGTTGGTGAGACATTTCTTTTAAAACATCAAATGTGAACCATATGGTGGCGCTAAAGGAAAAGGCAGAGGATCACCAAAACCAGTAGGATTCATCCTGAGGGGAACACGAAGACCTGAAACAGACTTCATCATCACCATTTCATAGTTGTTGAGATGTTTCAGTCGGGACCAAAGGGGTAGACTGGCAGACATTGCCATCCATAGAGCCAAGGGGTGTAGTGCTGCCGGAGCAACACTCTGTCACTTTTGTCCTTCAAGTGAGGAAATTTAATATTCCCAGTTTGCATAATCCATCATGAAATTTATATATAATTTTTTTTAAGCGATTGAAGATCCAATCATCACTAAAGCTTATGTCATGCAACAGAGCTAATAAAAACAAATGGAATGACCAAAGCTTTAGGTTTGCTCATTGATTCACATCAACTCATGCATTAAGTAACATGCAAGAAAACATTCCACCTTAAAAGTTGCTGGTAGATGCCAGGTAGCCTTTGAGCGACACAGTGAGTTAGTCCATTCTATCGAATGTTAATTTACTCATAAAGATTAAAAGGCAGCAAAACATCCTTTAGTTTTTTGGAACAGCTAAAAAGGTAAAGGTTTATGGTGATGTACAATGATAAAAACATGCTTGGCACCAGGCCAACGCCCACCTTGACCTCACTAACGGGTTGGCTTCTACTAATGCTAGCTAGCTAACTAGCATTAATGACGATAACATAAAATACAACAGCCATTTTCACGCCAACATACAGCAACAGCCCTGACAGCCGCCTACCTTGGTACAACCCACCCAAAAGTCCAAACACCTACAAGCTTGTAAATCAAATTGAAAACCACACATTTGACATATAATACTAGTAGCTGTGTAAGTTAGTTTGGCACTTTGTAAATAGTTCCCACAAAAAATAGGTTTCAAGTAGAGTGTATTGGTTTTTAAAAATAAAATGTCTAGCCCTGCTAGAATGAACTGATCAAATCAAAATGTTGTTATATATCTAGTGATAGCTAGTGAAGTGTTGTACAACTTCAGGTATTCAGACACAATTATCTATTTGACTGGCCAGGCGTTTAGAGCCAGAATGTCAGCACTGCGAACTTTGGGCAGCAGAGCAAAATCTTTGTGCGTTCAGATGGGTGGCAACTGCTTCCCCGCTGCCACCTTAATCTCATTGAAATGGCTGGGGGCGGTAAGTTACTGCACGGTTGTGTGAAAGTCCCTTTAATGTTGCTAGGTTTTTTTTCCATGCGCAGAGGTGGCCAGTCTCACTTTCTTTAAATCACAAAGGGTTTGTCAGTAGAGCTTTGCCCACTCAGGCGACAACCACAATGTGCAGTTGCGATCACTGCAAAAAAAAGTAATTTAGCACAATGGTTGAACGCACACATAAGTTCCCAACAAATCTACAAATCCAAAGATGAGAAATTTGAAAAGATATGCAACAAAATGAATACGCCTACTTACAAGCCACAACTACTGTCTTTCGGACAGCATACCACATTGCCCAAAAGGACTGGCCTTACTCCTAACATTTTAATTTGCTAGAATTGCAGCAACTAAATGGGGTTGAAATTGTCAATGGTCTACATTCAACATTGTCTAGTTTGAAAAACACATCCCTCTTCTGATGGTTTCTTTATTTATGATGCATCTACAAAGAAACTTTCACAAGAAATAATTTCACAAGTTGTGATAAATAAAGTTAATAAAAAAAAAAACTTACATTACATTACAAAGCCAGCGCATTAAACTTTTAAAAGCATTTATTTTATTGAGTCATAGCTTTATGTCACATTTCTAAATTAAGTAATTAAAAAAGTTAATTAATGGATGATTTGATGTTCAAAAATGTGCATAGTGTGCCTGCAGAATTCTGGGTTATGGTAGCAAAATCCACACAGAAGAATTAGCTAGCAAAGTTTCAAGACAGCAAGTAATTGATGGAGCCAGAGCCAGTTGCTACAACTGCCGTTGCATCTCTCTGCATGAGTATCTTATGGACGGGACATTTTCCTGAGCAAGGCAGATGCAAATGTCAAACGTTATATAGTGTCTAAGGGGTCATGCAATCCCCTTGGCCCTTTCAGGCTAAGCAGGGTATTCCAGACATCCCTTTCCCCAGCAAAGTTTTCCAGCTCCTCCTGGGGCTTGTGAATTGTGAGGTGAACAAATGATCAGAAACACCTTTTCGTGTGATATTGTGATGTGCATTTGGCCGGTTAGATCCTGTTTTTATTTTTATTTTTTATTTTTTCACTGCATCAACCCAATTAGTGTAGTATCCCAGTGGGAAACCTCCCGGTACTCCTGATGGCCACTCCACCCTTGCCTACTGTAGAGGTGTGGCCACAGTCTTCCTGTGCAATGATTATTATTAGTGATATTTCAGGACACTTTACTCAGCGTTCCCTCTAAGTGGTTTACATATTCTGGATAAAGTGTTGATGAAGTTGTTTACAACCTGTCTGACTGTCAGACTAGTTGTGTTAAAATGCAGGATGATAAGACTTAATTGATACAAGCTTTCATAAATGACAGATTTAACATTAATATGTTAAATTAATGTTTATTATTAACATTAATAGTTTGAAAGCGAGGTGCATTAACAATGTGAAAGATGGCTGCAGATCTAAAGATCAGGTATGATCCGTTTTGATGTGTATTCTAACCATGAAACACACCAGAACGTATGTTTTAGCTCTAGATTAACACAGTCTTTATACACACACTCCTTATAGTACAGTACAATCTACTGAGGGAGTAGAAAGACCTTGGTGAAATGGCAACATGTCATTGTGGCTACAGTATGCAGGCAAGTGGAAACACCAGTGTGGCTCTACAGACACTGTGCTCAGCAGTGCAAAGACACACAGATAAAAATATCCTGTTGAAATATGTATGTGACCATTCTGAATAACATAAGCCTAATGTATTGTCCTTGTGCGCTGCTAAATGTTTCATATAGAAAGGACCAAAGAAGCTGAATGAAGTGGCATCTGTCAAACCAGCTTTAATCGCTGTGCATTCCCAAAAATGAGCACAGTAGTTTATTGTGGTGAGACATGTGTTTTGTGTCAGGGCTTTCAAAAATTTGGTGGCATCTAAATTGCTAAATGTTTGTCAACTGTTGCGACCCTGTGGTCTGTGTGTTTAGAATAACAGTAGCAAAGGCCCAAATATTATTTTCATTTTTTTTTCATTATATGGTCACACGCTTTTTTTCTGTACTTTTGCCCACTACAACTGGGCCCATGAAAGAAGCTGACAAGCATTCTGGAGTTATTGGAAGTTATGTTGAGGTAACTGAACTTTTTATTACACAATTGTATGTTGTGTTATGTAACGTTATGTTATTGTGTATTGTATCATGTTACTGTATGTTCTGTTATGTTACATTACTGTGAGTTGTGTCATTGTATGTTATAGAGAAGAGAGCCTTTTCTCACAAATTTTACTGTATAACCATCTGCTGTAAATGGCCAATTGCTTTATGTAACATTCACTAACTGAAGTGTATGTTACATTGTTATGTATGTTACTATATGTTACGGTTACTTGCAGTTTGTTAGTCCCTCTGCACTGTAAAATCCAATTAGTTGTCATTACTTAAAAAAAGCATGCAAACCGATTGCACTTAAAAAAAACAAGTAAAGAGAACTACGTATTTTAAATTGTACTAACTAGTGCTTCCTTCGTAGAGTACACTTATATATGAGTTTAAGCAACTAAAACAATCAAGTAGAGCGTACTGGATAACTTACTTTAGATGTACTCTTGACTTAGTTAAGACTACTCAGAATTCCTATTTTAATCTACTAAATCATTGCATGTTAAATGTACTCTGTGTTTAGTCCATATAACACACTTATCTAAGTTGGACTAACTTAGCATTTCTAAGTTAGTCCAACTTAGTTCTAAGTGCAAACCGATTGCCTCGAAAAAAGCAATTAAGTGTTACTTCAGCAATCTAAGTGGGTCAAATATCTATACAGGAATGAAAAACAGGTTCCATTCTCCTAAAATAATCTGAATTACAGTTAAACATAATAAATCAAGGTAATAACACAGTTGAAAGTTCAATTATATGAATTGTTTTTTATTTTTCTTCCATTTATAGCAGCTTTTTTTTTTAAAGATTGCCTTGAAAGACATCCACAAACACAGCTTTAATACTGTAATATACAGTAAACACAGCCTTAAAACTGTAATAACTAACGGTTTCCCATGGGAAAGAACCAACAAGTTGACAAGTGCACTTTTGTATTCCTGAATAATGTAACTCAAAAATCACGAGAGAGAGAGAGAGACAGAGAGAGAGAGAGATAGAAATATAGATATAGATATACAAAAAAAATACAAAAGTGCAAAGTGGCTTTATTCAATGAGCGCAAAAACCTGACAGGGTAATAACTGGCAATGGATCTCACATATGTGTGAATGAGTATACGTACATGTACAGCCTCTAGTAACTTGCTGATGAACCCATGGGCTGACAATTTGAGTGGAGTGTATTAATTTACTGAACAATAAAAAACAACTGAATCCACTCGTACATTTGCATTCTAACTCAACAAGAGATTTTTAAGACTTTGCAATTTTGGTGGGAGTTTGTTCTCTCCCAAGCCAAGCATCACTCTTTGAATGAAGCAGAAAGTGTTTTTCATGGCTTTAGGGTAGTTCCTGTCACCATGGTGACAGGAACTATGTTTGAGATGTCCTGCTGAATCAATTTATCAGGCACCTGCTACCCAATCAAAAAGAAATATGTTTGAACGCCATGGTATAAATGCTCCTGATCTTACTTAAAGGAGGATGGATGCTGATGTAAAAAGCACTACACTGACTAAGTGTTGCAGTGTACCGGCACCACCTACTCTCTGGAAACCAAGGACAGTCAATATCACCTATTCGAAGCACACCCCTTCACAGAAAACAAGAGACAGGAAACAGACCCCTGTGAGGAAAAAAAATGTATTCTCCGCTGACTCTCTCTCAGACTATGTTTGTTAAAGTTGGTGTGAGGAGTGCAGTGAGAAGGGGAAAAGGAAAATCTCTCCGCTGGACCAGTAAATAACGTATGACCAGCGTGAGGATGTTTGTGTTGCACTTTCCTGCTATCCTCAACCTGACGTCAAGTCAAGTCAAGTCAATTTTATTTGTATAGCGCCAAATCATAACAAAAGTTATCTCAAGACGCTTTCACATAGTGTTAGGTCTAGAGCATACTCTTTAAAATATTATTTACAGAGACCCAACAGTTCCCACCATGAGCAAGCACTTGGCGACAGTGGCGAGGAAAAACTCCCACACCAGTCTCTCTGTCCTTCTTTGTGTTTGGAGTTTCGTTGGTCCTCAGCAGCTTAAGTTGGACCAATGTGCAGGAACATGCAGCTTATTAGCGTTCTGCCCTTCTTCAAATTATGTCCATCACCTGCAACATACATACTTTATATATAGATGTGGTATATACCGTATGTGTTGGATATGCCAGAGTAAATTGACTGAACTCTCCACCTCACTCCATAACCCTGTTTTACTGGGGTTTGATAAAAAGATCACCTCTTATTATTCTTTAGCATGATCATTATGGCCGGGGGAGCTTAATCCTTAATGTGATGTGTGATGTTCTGGCCATTTCAAAGGCTGCAGTAAAAGAAAAAAAACATTTCTGTTGAAAAAGTGATTGAGAAGCTAAGTTGCAGGCAAAAATACGGCCATGTGTAGGAAAGATCCAGCGGCACCTGAGCTACAGATATTACAGTTACAACATTAAACCAATTGTATAGCTTGTATGGTGTAGCATAGGCCCTATGAAGTACTTTCAAGTGCATCAGCTGGTGTGCTAGATAATCGATGTATTCAAGTTTAAATGTGTGGTGTCCCAGTTCAAATCAATGTCTTGATCCAGTGTGTTCAGCTGTCATTCCCACAATGAAGCGACATTTAATGGCTTAGATAAATGTTCTATTAACTGCTGGTAGATTCTTGATACTACACCCTGTGAGCATCGGAGAGGTTCTTCTTCGGTGTACACAGGGTGTACACAGGGTGAGCATTAAGAGGGGAGTTCCACAGAACACCATAGGCTTACATAGCTGATCTCAGTCTGAAGAGGATAAATGCTGGCTGGAATCACTGCTGTCATCATGAGTCATGGCATGTAGTTGGTGATGACGCTGCTGCGATACCACCTCACTCTGCACCAGCGTCAGTGCTCATCCCCCTGCTCCGCTTCACTTTACAAATGAGATAAAGAAAAGAGTGTATTCAACTGTCTTAATCACGCCAGGTCTTTTTTTGTTTCCTCCACAGGGAAATGATCCACAGCAGACAAAGGATCTGCAGCTCTGCTTTGCGGGCTGAGAGGACAGATAGAGGGGGCGTTGGCTCTTTTAATGAGGATATGTTTTGAGATCAGTTGAATAATTAGCTTTCCTACACCACTGGAAGCAGATAATCCATTCTTTTCAGAGCTAATTAATTTGCACTTTGCCTGACATTATCACACACCTACAATCTTTTTCTCTTTTTCGTTGAAAGGCTTGACACATGGGAGAGAAAAGAAAGAAACCTCAACTTTAAAGCCACTTGAAAAAAGCTGTAGAACCCTTCAGGAAAATATGTTATTCTAACAATAAATACAAGATGTCCCATGTATTGTATTTGTACATGCATGTACCTAAGTTGTCATTATTATTCATTACAACAGTTGATTATGAAATGATCTTTGTCGAGCAGTGATTAGATTAACTTTGCTTCATTGTAGAGCTACTTATATTTAGCTTGTTCAGGTATGCAGCCCCCAGTTCAGTAGACACACTAATGATCAAATGTAAGAGCAGCCACAAGACATGCTGTGCACATCAATTGCTTGCTTTTATGATAAGGTAAAAAGATTTGAAAATAAATGTTCTAAAGATGAGTCATTATTATAGAAAATTGATGTTACGTTAAAAAGCATTTTTTGAGTGCAAAAAGAAACGTCATTTATTTGGTCCATCATTCTGTTTTTCTATCTACCAGACTACCACACAATTTGGAGTGGATATTCATTGTCCTCAAAGGATGATTCCAGCAGGGAGTAGGGAGTCGGTAGTGACAGTAATAACTTTCCCCCTGCAGTGGCAACAGATATCTGCATAGCTTTCAGATGAGCAGCAGGCATGGCAGCAAAAGACTGAGCAGAGGACTCGCATCTTCAGTACACCACCAGTCTGTGCACTCAAAACAGTTCTGTAGTTGTTTGGTCATGTGGATGCTGATGACCTCATACAATTCTTGTAGTGGTTAATGGACTGCATTTTTATAGTGCTTCTCTAGTCTACTGACCACTCAAAGCACTTTTACAATACATGCCTTCATTCACCCATTCACACACTGATGACAGAGGCTGCCGTGCAAGGTGCCAACTACTGGTACTGGCATTGTTCCTGACTGCGCCAGTTTGGTATCTTGGTGACCTGCTATGTGCCCCAGTGGTAGGAAAGGCACTGTGGAGGGTATGGCAGTGTTGTTTTCAGCATCAATTGGCTGTAGTTCGTTGCAGAAAGCAAAGCGTTCTTCTTTCAATAGCAGTCTGAGAGCAAGCACATTACATTAGGTGACTGTCTAATAGTTCAATTACTGGCTGTAGTTTGCTTGCTAAACTCTTCTCTGTTCTCTAACCAGCTACCTTTTTTTGGTTTCATATAACAGGCTGCGGTGCACAGAGAGATGAAGAAGACAAATGAGTGGGGTGAATGAGCAGTAAGGCCAGAAATGAAGAAATTAAGAACATGTCATTAATTTACACAAATCAGATAAGGTTAATATGTTACACTAAATATTTCAGTCACATTCCTTAATGAATTAAAAACCCACCAGTGGTTTTGTGAGTTCTGAAAGAGAAATGGCATCTATCCATGTACCCAGAGGATTCAACCGTGCACACGAACGTTAGTCACAGAGTTCCACAAGGTTTTGTGCTTGGACCACTTTTATTTAATAATAATAATAATAATAATAATACATTTTATTTATATAGCGCTTTCAAGGTACTCAAAGTCGCTTTACAGACAATAAAATCATCATAAAAGTTTCACATTAAAACATAGTAAACATTGACAAAGTACATTCATCAGAGGTGAGTTTTGATTTTTGATTTGAACATGGAAGGATCGGAGCAGTCACAAATGTGTTTGGGGAGAGAGTTCCAGAGGAAGGGGGCAGCTATGGAGAAGGCTCTGTCGCCCCAAATCCGGTGTTTGGTTCTGAGTGTCAGAGACAGGAGGTTGGCGTCAGAGGAGCGGAGGCTGCGGGACGGGGTGTGGTGGTGGAGCAGGTCGGTCAGGTAGGAGGGGGCTTGATTATGGAGGGCTTTGTGAGTGAGGAGAAGGACTTTGTATTGTATCCGTTGTGGGACAGGCAGCCAGTGGAGGTTCTGGAGAACAGGGGTGATGTGATCACGGAAGCAGAAGTGGGTGAGCAAGCGAGCAGCAGAGTTCTGGATGTACTGGAGTTTGTTTAGGACTTTTGATGATGTGCCAAATAAAATACTATTGCAGTAGTCAATTCTGGAGGTGATGAAAGCATGGATCAGAGTCTCAGCAGCAGATGAAGAGAGTGATGGGCGGAGACGGGCTATGTTTTTTAGGTGGAAAAAGGCAGTCCTGGTGATTTGGCTAACGTGGTGTTCGAAAGAGAGGTTGCTATCGAACATGACTCCGAGGTTGTGGATGTGTGGGGAGGGAGACAGAGTGGTGTTGTCGATGGTGAGGCAGAAGTTGGGACTGGATTTAGTGGGGGATTTGGGACCAATGATGATCATGTCAGATTTGTCACAGTTGAGTTTGAGGAAGTTGGTTTGCATCCATGATTTAATGTCAGTGAGGCAGTTGGTCAGAGTTGAGTGAGTGGCAGTGGTAATGGATTTGGTGGAGATGTAGAGCTGGACATCATCAGCATAACAGTGGAAGTGGAGACCATGTTGACGTATGATGTCCCAAGAGGGAGCAAATAGAGGATGAAGAGGAGAGGACCAAGCACTGAACCCTGGGGGACGCCTTGTGACCGAGGAGCGGTGGAGGAGGTGCAGTTGTTGATGTTGATGAACTGTTTTCTGTTTGTAAGATATGATTTAAGCCAGGAAAGAGCAGTACCGGTGATGTTGAGGGAGGATTTGAGGCGGGAGAGAAGGATGTTGTGGTTGATGGTGTCAAAGGCTGCAGTGAGGTCGAGGAGGATGAGAATGTTGAGGTGACCAGAGTCTGAGGAGAGGAGGAGGTCATTGGTGACTTTGAGGAGGGCTGTTTCAGTGCTGTGCTGTGAGTGGAAGCCGGATTGAAATGGCTCGAACAGGTCATTGCAGGTGAGGTGGGCTTTGAGTTGTGAGGCAACAACACGTTCCAGTATTTTTGACAGAAATGGTAGATTGGAGATGGGCCGGAAATTGCTCAGGTTGTCATGGTCAAGTCCAGGTTTTTTGAGGATGGGGGTGACAGCAGCCAGTTTAAGTGTATCCGGGACTGAGCCGGAGCTGAGGGAGGAGTTAATGATCACTGTGATGAGTGGTGAGATGGCTGGTAGACAGTCCTTGATGAAGTTGGATGGGATGGGATCCAGGAGACAGTTGGAGCTTCTCATTCCTACTGTAAAGGCAGAGAGCTCCATTGGGGACACAGGGGAGAACTGAGAGAGAGGCTGAGGGGTAGAAGAGGGGGGTGCAGGTAGAGGGGTGGAGAGGGTGAGGGAGGTATTCAGGTTGCTGTAGATGGTGTCAATTTTTGTTTGGAAAAATGAAAGGAAGGCGTTGCACTTGTGGACTGTGAAGGATTTGGAGGTGTTGTCCCTGGGTTTGAGGAGTTTGTTTATTGTGGAGAAGAGAGTCTTTGGGTTGGAGGAGCCAGAGTGTATGAGGTCCGAGTAGTAGCTGGACCGGGCTGAGATGAGACCGTCTTTGTATTGTTTCAGGTAGTCGGTGTGGGCTTGGAGATGGACTGTTAAACCTGTTTTATTGCAGAGTCTTTCGAGTTGGCGCTTTCGGGACTTCATTTGGTGAAATTCAGGAGTGTACCAGGGAGCTGAGTGTGTGAATGAGACAGTTTTGGTTTTAATGGGAGCCAGCTGATCAAGACAGGAGGAGAGTGTGTCATTGTAGTAGTTTACAAGATCGGAGGTATTACCAGACAGTGGGGGAGGGAAGGCAGACATTGAAGTGGCAAGAGAGGCTGAAAGAGTTGTGGGGGAGATAGATTTGAGATTTCTGAAGGATATATTGAGTTTGTCTTTTGGGATAGGGGTAGGGATGTCAATAACCATGGTGATAGCTAGGTGGTCAGAGATGTTGAGGTTGAGGCTGGAGAGTTGATGTATTGCGAGACCAGTGGAGCAGACCAAGTCCAGGATGTGACCACGGCTGTGGGTGGGGAAGTTGATATGTTGTGTGAAGTTGAAGCACTGTAGTAGTTCCAGGAATTCTGTGGCAGATTTGCAGTCAGTGTCGTCAATATGGATGTTGAAATCACCTAAGAGGAGGACGGAAGGTGAGATGGCACATAGCTGGGTCAGAAAATCCGAGAAGTCAGAGAGAAATGAAGGGTTTGGTTTGGGAGGGCGGTAAATAACGGCAGTGACCAGAGGAGTGGGACCAGAGAGTTTGAAGGCAAGATGTTCAAAAGAATGAGCGTCAGGAATGGAAATGGTGGCTGTTTTAATGTCCTTCCTGTAAACAGCAGCAACGCCACCTCCCCGTCCCTCAGGATGAGGTTTGTCGATGTATGTGAATCCTGTGGGAGTGGTCTGGTTTAAAGAGAAGTAGTCCAGAGGTTTGTGCCATGTTTCAGTGAGGCAGAGGAAATCAAGGTGACTGTCTGTTATGAATTCATTCAGAAGGAGGCTTTTATTGTTCAGGGAGCGAGTGTTGAGCAAAGCCAGTTTCAGGTGACGTTGCTCTGTGATTGGCTGTGAGGACTGAGGGAGGGGACGGAGATTGGACAGATTCACGTGGTGTTTGTTGTGGTGACATAACGAGGAAGTTTCGGTGCGACAGGACCACAGCGAGGGGATGGAGTTTGGAGACTTGAAGTTGTAAGAAAACAAGCGGCCAGAGCCTCTGTGTAGAGGATGGCCTCGGAGAAGTAATCCATTTTCTTTGAGTATGGCCACGCACTCCGGACGGCGGTGTTTGTTGAAGATCTGAGGTGGAGTACAGCGGCAGCATGAAGCTAGCGTTAGAGCCGGGTGTCGGTGAGGAGAAAAGCAATGTCCAACCCAGGAGTATCCACGGGATGACCCGCAGCATAGCAGCGGCAGGACGCCGGCAGTCCGGTGAGGAAGAGCGGTAGCGTGGAGGGGCTACCAGCCTGTTAGCCTGACGAACCTGTCCGGAGAATTGAGGTCAACCTGGTGCGGTGGTGGCTAGCGGAGAAGACCAGCCCGAGCCTGCTGACCACGCCGGGACGGAAAGATCCAGGCAGGATGAGCAGGTGGGCTTCGTGCAAGATGACGGAGCAGCGCTGTGGATCAAACCCGGGAGTCCTGGGGCCAGCAAGGAGGTCACTTTTGGCGGATGGAAACAGTGAGCAGATCTGTTGACGGTAGTCCAGAGAGGATGTTTGTGTAATTGAAGGATAGACTAAAGCATTTAACGGAAAACACGCCGAAAATGGCATCGATTAAAACAGCAGAGCTTTGGATCAGGTACGGAGCGGCAGCCAAGGTGCGCCAGCATTTACCTTGTATATGCTTCCTTTAGGCAATATTATTAGGAAAAACTCCATAAACTTTCACTGCTATGCAGATGATACTCAATTATACTTATCGATAAAGCCAGATGAAACTGATAAGTTAGTCAAGTTTCAGGCATGCATAAAGGACATAAAAGACTGGATGACATGCAATTTTCTGCTGTTAAACTCAGACAAAACTGAAGTTATTGTTCTGGATCCTAAACACCTGCGAGATGCACTATCTATAGATATAGTTACTCTAGATGGCATTGCCCTGGTCTCTAGCACCGCTGTAAGGAATCTAGGAGTAACCTTTGATCAGGACATGTCCTTTAATACCCATATAAAACAGACTACAAGGACTGCCTTCTTCCACTTATGTAACATTACAAAAATCAGGCATATCCTGTCTCAAAAAGATGCAGAAAAACTAGTTCATGCATTTGTTATTTCTAGGTTGGATTATTGTAATTCCTCATTATCAGGCTGCCCCGATAAGTCTCTAAAGACTCTCCAGCTGATCCTCTCTTCGTTTAAGAGTAATATCTTAAAATAACATCAGAAAACAAACAAATAAACAAAAAAACATTTAATTGTCCGACACACAAGTGTCAATGTTTCATTTCCTTTTCATGTAAAAGGTATTATCAAAGTAGTAGTAATATTAACTGACTGAATGATGATGGCACTAAAGAGAAAAGTCAGAGGATCACCAAAGATATTATAATTCATGAACATGGATGTCTGAACCAAATGTCATGACAATCCATCCAATAATTGAGCGATTTCAGTCTTGTGGTGGACTGACCAGCACTGCCATCTCTAGAGCCACATGTGGCAAATTAAAATAGCCCTGCATGGCTAATAAAATACTGTAACTCTATTAAATATATCATACTGTTAATATGTAACTGTTATCTAGTATGGTGTGCAGCGATGAGGTCACCAGCAATGGTCTTCACCCATGGCCTCACTGGGAGGCCGTAATACATGAGAAATGGTACAGTTCAGGGTGAGAGTCCTCACCGACCAGTAGTGAAGAGAATAAGAATTCTTACCATTCACCATGACAAATTGTGGAGCACTGGAAGCACTGATTTTGAGAAAAAAAAAATGTGGGTCTCTGCCATGGATGGGTCTAATTGTATTCCTTAGCTACCTGTATGGGGTCAATTTGCAAAATATGATGACAAGTATCTTGAAATTCAATAGCTGGAAAGTTTCTTTTTTTGTTTTGTTTTGTTTTTTTTTACGAGATGAACACCAAAGAGGATTGGTATAGGACGTTTTCCAGGGCCATAGTATAACCACTGGCAACATATCCACACAGCCTGTGACAGGATTCCACTGAGATAATACATACAGGGATATTAATTCATAAACACTCAAACTCTGTAATTGTCACGATCTGATATGAAAAAAAGTGAAGTGTTAACATCACAGCAGTCAGACTGGAGAAGAAACTTCATTAACAGTGATTGAAGCAGTATCTATGGTCAAATGAAGATCGAGCTTCACTGTAACTGATTAGCATCTAATAAAAAATGATACTATTTGCCTTTAACCCTAATACAATTGTGTATTTTCCTCCTGAGCTGATTGGTGTGTTTACCCTCAAGGAGTCTGTGAGCAGCATGGGATGGAAGATCAGAAGAGCAAAGAATTGCTAAAATATTCTGGTAATACCCATTTGTGTTTGCGCCTGGAGACTTTGCTTTGGTTTGCACTTTCATTCTGTTTCAGGGGAAAGAGCTCATGGACCCAGTTAATGCGCCCTGACCCCATTTGAAGGCATTGTACTATAAGTCTATGTGTGGACTTGACTGTGTCAAACTTCACAGTTTTGGTTTCAGTCTTGTTTCACTCACTTGTTGACTACCCTCCTTGGGACACACATAGGACAAAACAACATATCATAAGGGTCAAAGCTGAAGCTTTTGAACTAAAAGTCTCTGGTGCATCACAATTATCATGTTGAGATAATTGATAGGCATAGACAGCACCATACAAAAATCTGTGCAAAGATGAAAAAATAAAAAATAAATAAAATCTCCTTTGACACTTGAATGTATCATCAGACCTTTGAAAATTGGCATTTATGTTCAGTGGGTAGGGGATGTGATTCTCCACTTGACAGCATTTGCAAATGTCAAAGAAACTTTTTAATTACGGACATAGTTGGACAGTTGACAGAGGTCTGCTGTCTTCCTCCATGTATAGGTTTGATGTGAACATTTCTGACGTAGGCTAAATTTGTGGCAATGAAGAGACAGAACTCTTCTGACACTGGAGAAATACCAGTAAATATGATTAATGCCACTTGTTCATAAGCGTTCCTCATGAAAACTGTCTTCAAGAAGTTGCAGTTTTTTCATCTGTTATTAAGGAATCTGTTGAACTGTCGATACGAAAGAGAGATGTCTGGATGAACACACACTCAACACGGAGGACAAACGAGATGAGGACTGAAAGATATTTTATTTAATCTACTGTTTTCAAGATGTAGCTTTCATCCATCCATGTGCTCATTGTGGGTGATTTGAAATACACAAATGAATGTGCTCCTCTCTGCCTCAGAACATTGGGAGTAAATCTGAGCAAAGTGAACATCATTTAATGGCAGCAATACTCAGATCCTTCTCGTAAGGATAAGTCTGGCAGTATTCTTTATTTTTCTTTATCAACCAATGAAAAATCACGTAACAGTAGTACTCCATAACAAGTCTGTGTATCCAAAGCCTAATATGTCCCATGAACACACACACTGTATTATTTTGACTCAATCCTGCATAAACTGTTCTGCTGCCCCAAATACTCACTTAACGTGGATTAATCCACTGCTGGAAATAATCCGCAATAAATACACTACTTCCCTTTACACTACTATACTACTTTAGTAATTTTTGCAAAAGATTACAGTGGCAAACTGTTTTAGGAAATGACTGAACCTATTCAAAAAATGAAACTATATATATGATGCATTTTTAAGTTTTCCATCTTGTAGGAACCAATGGGCTCGGGGCTGAGAGGCCCTCTTGTTTCTGTTACGAAGGCCTTTGATCTCCTCACTAATCCAGGGTTTATTGTTTGGGAAGTAGCAGAGCTTTTTGGTACAATGCTTTCCTCACAGTAATGGATGTAGTCTGTTATGCAGTGAGAGAGACCCTCAAACCAGTAGTCCTCCTGGAACAGCTCCCAATCAGTGAAATGGAAACACTCCTACAAGGTTTCCTCGGCATCCACAGTTCTTGTGCTGGCCAACTGTTGCTTTACTGGTGGCTTGTAGGTGGCTTCATTGTGTATCAGGTTTTGGTCTGATTCTAGGAGGGAAAAGGGGCTGTCCACTTCACGTTGACATAAAAGACGATTTTATCCTATTGTCACACTGCAGCAGATGGTTGGATGCAAACAATCACAACACTGGTGTGTGAGAACTCCCATCGCAGAAAATACGTTCTCAATCCTACCATCCATCAGTTGAATATCGGGAGTGCAAATGCACTCCTTCACATTAACATGTTACTTAGAGTTAACAAAGAAAGTAAGACCTCCTCTCTTTTTACTGCTCTGTTTCGACCTGTCTGTTCCACCCCTGCCAGCTAGTTCAAGCAGACTGTCCTGTATATAGTCCCATTCAGCCAAGTCATTTTGCACAACATGTAGTGCACACACAGGCACACAACGCTACATTGCCTGGAAATGTTACAATCATCACAGCAAGTTTGTTGTTGTACTCACCTGTCTGAATGACATTCCGTGATCCCTGAGCACTGTAAAGTTCTCCACAAACTGCTTTAGGTACACCTATCCTCAACGTCCTATACTACCTCATTTCATTAAACCTTTAAAATCACATTGTTGTGGCGTGGTCCTTGCTAGTGTCACTTTGACCAGTTACAACAGTAGAATCCTGCTTACTTGCTTACTGCTTACATCTTACTCTTGGAAATAAAGATGGTGCATACAATTTTATTTATACAGCCAAAAATCACAAATTTGCCTCAGGGGGATTTAAATCTGTACAGTGTCTGACACCCTGTGTCCTTAGATTGGGATATGGAAAAACTCCACCAAAAACATGTTTAATGAATGTAAGATACCTTAGGAAGAGCAACAGAGGAAGGATCCCTCTCCCGGACAGGAAATAAATGTTGCGGTGTGCAGAACAGACAAACAAAATCCTAGTAAATACAAATTATGATGACAACATTTCTGATGCATGTAGATATAGAACTACTATTACACTTGCACTCTGCATAATTTGTGTGAGTAGACCATTACATGACCTTGGACAGTTGAAGTAGGTGATCTTTTGTGAACTGGTGCTATAAAAGTGTCAGTGGTTCTGATTGTAATCAGAAAGAACACAAGTTCTGGAGAGACCTACAAAAGGACAAGCATCATTCAAATCAAGTGAATCGAGGTCACAAGTACAAAGAGGTAATTCTAATCATTCAAGTCAACATATGAAGTAGAGCTGCTGTTCATTGGTTAATAAAACAATTTATGGCAGCAGCGGTAGTATTAACCTGCCTTCATTCTGCTTTATGACAAGATGCGTTATTCCAAATCAAATCTCACTCATTTTACTATTTAAGAGGGCTGCTGGGGCTTTCAGTAACAGTTACTGGGATGTTATGTAATATAATGTTATTTATTGGACAATCACTCTACACTCTACACTCTACATTTTGGACAGCCACAATGAATCTGCAAGTCTATTGTTTTTGGAGTAAAAGGAGTCATATTATGCTTATATTTATTTTATCTTATATTTAAATAAGGTATTTTACGTTGATTAGATAAATACATATACAAAGATTTATTAAACACAAACAACATAAACACTGTCTAACAATCCCAGTCAATTTTAAGTGTGTAAGTAGAGTATGTAAGTAAGTAAACTAGTGAATTACAAAAACAAATATAACAAAATATATTTAAATTGTATAATGTCATGATTTGGAAAGTTATTCTTGGTCATAGCATGTCCCGGCCGTGGCCTTGGCTGTGCCCCAGCATATTCCATTGTGTTTCCAAAGTTCCTCGTTCCAAGGTTCTGACAAGAACTAAGAACAAATCTTTTTTAGATAAATGGACATAAGGATGACCCTTTTTCAAGCTTTACCGTCATGCTCCTATACGACCCTGGTGCCCAATTCTTCAGCTGGATGAGTAAAAGTGAATAAAAAGTTAATAATCCAAATGCTGCTGCACAATATGCACCACCAAGATTGTAACTAAATAGTTTTGCACTGCCTCAAACTTATTGAAGGTCTTAAGAAGTTTCCCCTTACTTTTGTTGCAAAGCTCTAACTATTATATGATCCCTGCAACCCATATGAACATGAAAATAAAGGAGCCATTAAAGCTTCAATATGACAGATTGGAATGGCTCATAACATCCCCACCAATCACACTGGTCTGCTGTGCCTTATCTGCCCAGAATGAAAGAAGGTAGACAGCGGTGCAAGGGTTTACGAAGATCTGACTTAGTTACTGTCCTCTGTGGCCTTATCTCTTCACCTGATTGGAAACATCAAGCAGTGTTTATGAGTCAGTCTTATCAGTGTCCTCACAGTATCGACATACTAGATCTGAATCGATAAACAGAGACGCTGCAAAGGTGAGGTGCCATCAGCTTTCGTTTGTGGTGACAGTGCACAGAGAGAATTGAGGTAAAACAATTGATCCCTTTTGGTTGGAGAAGAGCCACACACCCTTGACCAAGAGTGGGAGTTAGGGAGCTTAGATTGGAAACTCTGTGATTGCCTGTGAGGGTTTCATATGCTACACATGGATGGCTGTGGGCAACGTGTTTACACCTGACTGTATAATTAAAATGAGATAAGAAAGTTATTGTGAAGTGGGAATGTAAATTAGAGGATTCATTTTCTAAATATTAATAAAAAATTAAGACAGCAGTGCACAGACAATCAGTTTTTCCAGGGAGTTTTGGTCAGTACTGCCGGTAGAGTGAAAGTAACATCTGTTCCCATTCATTTTGTTTCCAAAACAAAACTTTGTCTGTTGGCCGAGATACATGCAATGCAGTTTATCAAATGTAGCTTTATAGATGGTGGATAAAGGGCCATCAGAATGACGAAATGAACAAATGTCACTGCATTAATGAAGTGTGAAACAAACACAGACCACATTTTCCCACAACAGTGTTCCCAGTGACTGATAGATCCCATCATGTGAGTAGGAACTGACAGCTAAATTGTGTCAGCATTGTCAAAGCAATGAGTAACAATTTAACTATAGCACTCTCTAAAATAAGACTGTTCGATTGTGCTTCTCTCTGTCTCTCTTGTTTCTAGGGGTGTTCTGGACACTGTATATTCCCAGGGGCGTGTCTAGGGAGGGAAATCAGATTGGCCACCCCAGGTGCCACCCAATTACCCTAAACAATGATTGGCTATCTGCCTGGTCAGTGGCAGGACCTTAGTTTGTGTTTTGAAGTTTTGAACAATTTTGCCAATAAAATATTTCTGTCACAGCCTGGCCATGCATCCTGATTTCTCTTGTGTTTCCCAGTGTTTCCCTCTTGACCTGTGTCTCATTTTTCCTGTCTGTCTCTGTGTGTGGTGTGGGCGTGGCTCCTACCTGATTTCCTCCTGGCTCCCTCCTGGTCCCTCCTACCCTCAGCCTCCGCTGGTCCATCTCAGCCCCTAGCCATTCTCATTACCCATTTTCCTGGCAATAAATATTGGACTACATCTTACTCCCTTTGTCTGTGTCTGCATTTGGGGCCAAACCTACTGATCGTTTCAGTTTCACCCACTTCAAATGTTATCTCTCAATTTAATGGGTGTTTTCACTGGTCATAAGCCTCAGAGACATGGGTTAGAATGGCATGGTTGATACTACTACATGGTTGATAATACTACCACAAAAAGATGTGCGGAGATGTCATGTCACACTATGTCACTGCCAAGTGTTTTTTTTTTAAACGACAGACATTCCTTTTATACTCAGTGAAAAATGCAATATTTCAAGACAGTTTTAGCCTTAAAATGTATTTTGATAACATTTCTAGTGACAGATGTGCATTATTTGTATGGTGCCACACTGTTGGGCTGTGATTGGTAGGTCTATTTATCTTGAACACAGGAATGTAAGGAACTGTAAGTTACTGTAATGTTAGTTACTAAAGTAGATACGAGCAGCAGAGACAGAAATGGTAAATTAATGATTTTCTGATGTGTGTGTGTGTGTGTGTGTGTGTGTGTGCTTCATGCCACCCCAGCTGAAAAAGTCTGGATACGCCACTGTATGTTCCTGTACTTTTAAGGTGGAGTGTTATCCTACCTAGTGTATCTGTGAGTCTGGGTTGAGGCAGTTCTGCATGGTGCAGGTTCAATTTAAGTCACACAAAAATTTATTGGACACAGAAGTGCAGACACAAAGTATTCATCTGTTTTCACCAGAAAACTGCAATATCAGTCATTTGTCATGATGTCTAGACAATGATGAAGTTTACGTTCACCTAACAAAGACCCCTTGGCCGTGTGAATTATAACTTTCATCTCCCTAATAGGGAGGAGGTTGAGCTAGATGGATTGATCAACAAAGCATGTGACTGTATTTTATGTATTAATGACAACTTCCGAGGTTACTTTTTGTTGTGTAATAATTAGAGTAAAGAAAAGTGCCTTTGACATATTATGTAATAGTCTTTACAAAAATAATACTATCACAGAGAGCACTTTTGGTACAGGCACTTTCCTGCTTTTGTACGGAATTTATCGTCTTTATAGCCCTGAACCATCTCTTATTGTTATGCTGTTATAGGCTTAGACTGCCGGGGGATTTCCCATGATACACTGAGCTTCTCTCTCCTCCTCTCTCTCTCTATCCGTACTTTTCATCCATACTTTCATGCTGAGAGCAATTTGGAGTTCAGTGTCAGTAGATGTGAGGAGAAAGGGATAAAAACACCAACTCCATGGCCAACCCACTGTACTGTAACACCTGAGCTACTGTACAATTATCCAACTTGTAGGTATTTTTATTAGCTTGCCAAAGGACAATAGTCAAATTCCTTTGTGGACACACAATTTGAACCCTGGTAACTTGGTTGATAAGTGGCCTCTCCAACAAATTGAGTATCGCGTTAGTTCAGGCAGGCCACGGAGTTAAACTCAGCTCAAAATTTCAGTTACATTAGCTGATCGTGACCAATCCAGCAGCCACATCAGCTGATGGATCAGCTGATTCCCTTCTATGCATCTATTGGTAAATCTCATTCAGGCCACCCTATTTAAACTGCTTCAGCAAGCCTATTCTTGCTGCTTCCTCCGCAAGCCACTTTGCAAGCTCGCCCACGTGAGAACAACCAGGCTTTCAATGTACCTGCCTCAACTCACCCTGCTGCTCGCATGTCGATGCCCGTCCACCATGACTTCATCACGGACTGACCTCATCAGCAATCTGAAGCAGAGGAAGCTTTTTGGGTCGTAAGGTAAAGCTGCTCCCGCACCTCCCCTGCCATACCTAAAAGCAGCTAAAAGCTGCATAGTTTTGACGCTCTTCTGCGACGCACTAACGGGAGAGAGGACTTCCTGTAAAATTAAGGTTTTATTTCTGGTGAAAATCTTGAAAACACAGAATTACAAACCGCAGCACAGTCACATCCTGCCTCCTGCACCCCTGCCATCTGTTTTTTTGGAAACCGAAGCGACATTAGTCGGAAAAGAGGGTAGCACTGCCTCTATCCTGATCTGTGGTCGTCTGGTAACGACTTGTCAATCATGCGGTAGCCGCCCTATAGCATGCACTGCTTTATCGTTTATTTTTGTCTAAATATGACCATAATTTACAAAAACAACATCATGTAAACTCAAAACTAGTGATTGAGACCATAAACTCAATTGAAAAATGTTTACTGTGGAAAATATATCAAGTGAGAAGTAGGGTTATTTTCTCATTGACCTCAATACAATCTTCTCCTTGCAGCCAGCTGAGTTGCCCCCTGGTGGTCACAGGTCATGTGCAGGTTTAAGGCACTCTTGCATTGGCTTTCACTTTTCAGACCCGGAGTTTGCCCATGGAAGTATAAAGAGAACTGCATACAGCATTGGAAGTTATGTTCATTCTTATGGAGGTTGCTCAGTGGCACATAAAGCAAACATTGGGGTATTCAGAAGTTTGGATTTTCCCGCTCTGTTGGGACCATAGAGCATGCGCACATGAATGCTCACATGAATGGAAGGCTGCGTGCTCGTAGCGGTGCTATGCATCTCTCCGAATCTGAGAAGCCACTCCTAACAGCCAACCTCAAGCCAGCCAACAAGAGCCTCTCTCTGTCATGCAGAGAGACTCATGTCCCGAGCTTTGTTTGCCTCACTAACTTCCTGACAGTCAGGAGGCAACAGGTGAAGCTGGGGAACTTCACATCCAGCACCCGGACTATCAGCACTTGCACCCACCAGGGATGTGTGCTCTCCCCACTGCTCTTCTCCCTCTACTCCCTCTGTCACAGATAACAGTGGACTTCAGGAGGAGCCCACCAACACTGCCCACCCATCACCATACTCAACAGCACTGTGTCTGCCGTGGAGTCCTTCAGGTTTCTGGGATCCACTATCTTCCAGGACCTAAAGTGGGCCTCCAACATCAACACCATCACCAAAAAGGCCCAGCAGAGGATGTACTTCCTGCGCCAGCTCAGGGACCGTGGGTTGAGAAAATTGAGACAGAGAGGGCAGGATGGGTTGACCGGGTATAAGTAGACCAGACAGGTGATTAAAGGTGTGGTTTACTCCAAGCTTTTGCCTAGGTTGTCCTTCAACTTTCAGATAAGCCATGAATTAAATATAAGCTATTTCTGCTTTTTGTAAAAGCCGCATTGTTTTGACCTTTGGCCTGAACACTCCGCTGTTAAGCTAGCCCTAATGGGAAAGAGGACTTCCTGTGATTTTTTGTAAAATAAGAAGTTTTATTTCTGGTGAAAATCTTACAAATGCTGGATTACAACCGTAACGATTTTTTGTGTCACGCCCTGCCTCCTGCACCCCTCGCCTAAACCAAACAGAGTATTTCCAGTAAGTTAGAAAGCGTCTGACACAGACATTCTCCTGCTGTGTGCTACATGGCAAGGGAAAATCCAGACATTGTCCAGACCTGACTGCCCGCACATTGTCTGGAGTTCAGTTTGCCTGGGTCAAGAGGTAGAACGGTCGTCTATTAATCGGAAAATTCCTAGTTCGATCCCCGGCCCCTTCAGAGAAAGTGTCGAAGTGTCCTTGAGCAAGACACTGAACTGCTCCTGATGAGCAGTTGGCACCTTGCAAGGCTTGCATCAGTGTGTAAATGGGTGAATGTGTTGTGAGGTGGCTGTTAAATTTCTTAACTGTATTTTATTACTATGATTTTGGATTATTGTGCCCTGTGTCTGTAAAGGGTTCAGATCACTGAGAGTTGCTTTTTGTTGAATAGAACTGAGTGTCATCGACAAATATCTTGCCTTGTAGAATGTCTGGTGTAATTGCTAACTCTGGCATTATCACAAGTTAAGTAACCCACTACATATTGCTACAACTGGTCTGTTCTGGCCCTGTTTTAGTTTAGGACTAGACTAAATCTCTCTCTGGGATTCAATTCTACCAATGTTTTGTAAGAGGCACGTTCACAACATAAAAAAATATCTAAAGTGTCTTGAATTGTACCATCAAAGTCTTCAATGTACCATGCATTACTTTGTTGTTTGTAGATGGCTTATGATTCATCTGGTGTAGTAAGTGGACCTTGGCATGATGCTTACTAACTGTCTTTTTTTCTCTTCCCTCTCAGCTATGTCAGCATTGCTGCCGATTACGTGAATTCACCTGCTGAGGACTGCCTGATGTGCCTAGATGGAGTCTTATCTGTCATATTGCTGATTACATATTATATTATATATTATAATATTATTGCTGGTCCTATGGTCACTTTTGACCTGTTCCCCCTGGACCTATACATCTCTCCTGTTCTGTTCTGGTTATCCTCAATCATTGTTCCAAAACTTTTAAATAAAGTTTTTACTTCTTAAATCATTTGAATGTTTTCTCAATTTAAACATTGGTAATTGTAACATACATTGTTAAAATGATGAATGACCACAATATACAATATATGGGATTCAATAATTTTTTGCCTGATCTGTATTATACAACATGGCTATTTGTAGAACATTAGGAAGATAAGAGCTCTATAGATAAAACCCTAATAAAAAGGCCACTTTTAAAGCCCCCTGGGTGGCTTGATGAAACCCTTGAAATATAAAATGGTTCTTGATAGAACTCCTTGGTTGGTTTTTAGATGAAACCCTTCGAAGTTGTAAAGGTTCTGTATAGAACCCATCACACCATAGAAGGGTTTTCTGTAGAACCTTTCATAGGAGAACCTATCACAGATGGTTCTAGGTATAACCCTATATGTTTGGGTTCGAGGTAGAACCCTCTGAAAGGGACCTTCTATGGGGACAAGCTGAAGAACCCTATATGGTTCTAGTTAGCACCTAGAATCTGCGAGCTCATGTTTTATTTGGTCTGGCAGCTACGTCTGGCCCCTTTCCCATTCAAACTGATTTCCTAGGCACTAGTATCAGGCGAGCCAATCACAACCATTTATCTAGTATGAGGCAGGTTTAATAGAGCGGAGCGCTGTTGAAGCATCTTTGTAAATATCACATATGGCAGTTGCCCAATGGCCAGCTACAGCAGCAGTATTAAACGGACTGGACGGTAAATCTTCTTCAAAAGAAAAACAAACAACTGCACTTAAACTTTATGTTGATAAGAAATATGTGTTTGCCGAACTTCTGATAGGATGTACTGTACCGCAGGATGGCGTTTCGTCACTCTGATTGGTTGTCTCCGCCCATCGATAAGCCCCTTGAAAATCGAAAATGAGGTTAGTAATCAGGCTAGTGAATAATGGCAGGCTAGTTAGCACCTAGTTCTAAGAGTATATTTTATTATTATTAATTAATTCTAAATTATACCATACTATGCTGATACTATACTTATAACATATCTTATTCTGAACTATATTGCTGCACTGTGCTGTACTTAACATTGTTAACCCTCCTGTTGTGTTCTGGTCAAATTTGATAAATTTACAAGCTTTCTCTCTGAAAAATGTAGTTAATTTAATCTGATTGTCATAAGGTTCCATGACTTTGTCCACACAGGGCAGTTTTCATAAACATTCAGATGTTTTATTAAACCTTTGTACACATGTGGCGCACCTAGTCAAAAATGACTAGCAATTAGAAATGAATGAGTGAGCCTACAATTAGTGTGTAAAATTGAGCACAAACCCATCATCAGATGGATACACTCCCTCTCTCAGACCCCCACGTACTTGTACACACCTGAATATCCAGAATGGCGCCGCCGATGGCAGCCTCGGTACTGCGCTCTCTAGTACTTTTTCCGTTTTTTGTTTGTTTGTCTTGTTTCCTGCTTTCCCTCTCGGATCACATTCAGCAGAGAGAAACTTTTAAACATCTGACAATCCACTGGTCAAACTTCTTCACCATTTTTCACTGAACCAGAAAGTTTTACAGAACTCTTAGTTGAGGGAGCAGTGGCTCTCTATGGGATTTACCGGAAATGCCAATAGGGGAAGCGAGTAGGAGCACTCGTTAAACTGCGGCAGCGGGGATTTTGAACTGCGCTGCCGTCAATCCATCTGGCAAATGTCCGCTCTCTGGCCAACATGATGGATGATCTACTGCTCATCAACAAAGCAAACTCGGACTTTAGCAGATCCGCCGCCCTGTGCTTCGCAGAAACCTGGCTTGGTGAGCACATCCCTGACAGCGTGTTACATCTGCCGGGCCTACAACTCCTCTGAGCGGACCGCGAAACGGCGCTAGCAGGAAAAACACACGGAGAGGCAGAATCTGCTTCTACATTAACAAAGGTTGGTGCACAGATGTCACAGTGTTGAAGAAGTCATGCAGCCCTCACCTAAAAACCCTCTTCATAAACTGCAAACCCTTCTATTCACTGCGGGAGTTTTCTTCATTCATTCTGGTCGGTGTTTACATCCCACCTCAGGCCTGTGTTAGTGAGGCCTTACAACACCTGGCTGATCAGATAACTAACATGAAGCACAAACACCCAGACGCCCTACTCATTGTTCTTGAGGACTTCAACAGAGCAAACCTAAGCAAAGAATTGCCCAAATACAGACAGCACATTAAGTGTCCCACCAGGAATAAAAACACACTGGACCACTGCTTCACTGTACTAAAGGACCACTATCGCTCTGCCCCCCAGGCAGCTTCGTCAGGCCAAGGAGGAGGCCTACAGAAGTGGGGACAGGATCCTGTACAACCAGGCCAGAAACACACTGACAAAGGAGATCAGGGTAGCTAATAGGAGCTACACTGAGAAGTTGGAAAACAGGTTCTCAGACAACGAGCCTGCGTCAGTGTGGAGAGGCCTGTAGAGAATCACCAACTGGCTGACGACCTGAATGTGTTCTACTGCAGGTTTGACCAGCCCACTTTCACACCCCCCAACTGCTCTGACATCAGACAATCACCTCCAACCCCTCCCACCTCCTCACCTCTCCCAATCGACCCCCCACCTGCACTGAAGATCTGCAAAGAGGATGTGAGTCTGCTTTTTCATAGACAGAAGATCAGGAAGGCACCAGGCCCAGATGGCATGTCCCCCTCCTGCCTGAAAGTCTGTGCTGACCAGCTGGCCCCCATCTTCACGCAGGTCTTCAACCATTCCTTGGAGCTATGTGAAGTCCCGTCCTGCTTCAAATGCTCCACCATCATCCCGGTCCCCAAGAAATCCTCCATCACAGGATTAAATGACTACAGGCCCGTCGCCCTGATGTCTGTGGTCATGAAATCTTTTGAGAAACTTGTGTTGACCCACCTGAAGGACATCACAGCCCCCCTGCTGGACCCCCTGCAGTTTTCCTTCCGGGCAAACAGGTCAGTGGATGATACAGTCAACATGGGACTGCACTACAAGCTGCAACTCGACTCCCCAGGGACATACACAAGGGTCCTGTTTGTGGACTTAAACACCATCATCCTGGAAATCCTTCACCCCAAACTCTCCCAGCTCACTGTGCCATCTTCCACCTGTCAGTGGATCACTAACTTCCTGAAGGACAGGAGGCAGCAGGTGAGGCTGGAGAACATCACATCAAGCACCCAGACCATCAGCACCGGTGCCCCCCAGGGATGTGTGCTATCTCCACTGCTCTTCTCCCTCTACACCAATGACTGCACCTCAGGAGACCCGTCTGTTAAACTCTTGAAGTTTCAGTTGGTCCATGTAAATGATGAATCCTCCGTGCACACGTGCTTGGACCACTTTTATTCACCTTGTATATGCTTCCTTTAGGCAATATTATTAGAAAGCACTCCATAAACTTTCACTGCTATGCAGATGATACTCAATTATACTTATCGATAAAGCCAGATGAAACTGACAAGTTAGCCAAGCTTCAGGCATGTATTAAGGACATAGAAGACGGGATGACTTGCAATTTTCTGCTGTTAAACTCAGACAAAGCTGAAGTTATTGTCCTGGGTCCTAAACACGTGCGAGACACACTATCTATAGATATAGTTACTCTAGATGGCATTGCCCTGGCCTCTAGGAGTCTAGGAGTAACCTTTGATCAGGACATGTCTTTTAATACCCATATAAAACAGACTTCAAGGACTGCCTTCTTCCAGTTACGTAACATCATAAAAATCAGGCACATCCTGTCTCAAAAAGATGCAGAAAGACTAGTCCATGCATTTGTTACTTCTAGGCTGGATTAATGTAATTCCTTATTATCTGGCTGCCCCGATAAGTCTCTAAAGACTCTCCAGCTGATCCAGAATGCGGCTGCATGTGTACTGACAGGAACTAGCAAAAGAGAACATATTTCTCCAATAATAGCTTCTTTGCACTGGCTCCCTGTAAAATCTAGAATAGAATTTAACATTCTCCTCCTCACTTACAAAGCTCTTATTGGTCAGGCACCATCATATCTTAAAGAGCTGATAGTACCGTATTACCCCACTAGAGCACTACGCTCACAGAATGCAGGGTTACTTGTGGTACCTAAAGTCTCTAAAAGTAGAATGGGAGCCAGAGCCTTTAGTTATCAAGCTCCTCTTCTGTGGAACCAGCTCCCAATTTTGGTTTGGGAGGCAGACACCCTCTCTTCGTTTAAGAGTATGCTAAAAATGTTCCTTTTTGATAAAGCTTATAGTTAGGGCTGGCTCAGGTGAGTCCTGAACCATCCCTTAGTTATGCTGTTATAGGCTTAGACTGTCAGGGGATTTTCTATGATGCACTGAGCTTCTCTCTCGTCCTCTCCCTCTCTATCCGTACACATTCCTATCCCACTAATACACGTTACTAACTCCACTTATTCCCGGTAGTTCCTGTGCTTTCTGTGCTTTTTTGCCTTCTCACTTTCTGCAGGTATTTCCGCCCCTGGAGCTGTAGATTCTGGATCTGTGATTGCATGTTCCTGCTCCACACTCACTGCTGCAGTTGTTATTATTATTAGTCCAAATTGTTGTCTGTCCTCCTGCTCTGTCTCCCCTCTCCCCCTCTCTCCTCCCCTTTCAACCCAACTCGGTTGATGCAGATGGCCGCCCACCCAGAGCTTGGTTCTGCTTGAGGTTTCTACCTGTTAAAAGGGAGTTTTTCCTCACCACTGTCACCAAGTGCTGCTCATGGTGGGAACTGTTACAGTGGTCTCTGTAAATAATATTTTAAAGAGTACCGTCTAGACCTACTCCATGTGAAAAGCGTCTTGAGATAACTTTTGTTATGATTTGGCGCTATACAAATAAAATTGACTTGACTTGGTGATGTGTTCATTAAAATGTCTCATCACTGTTGCAACCTATTTTGGAGACAACTGCTATTTCCTTTTTCCTATGAGGATCTGTTTCATCAGCATTTTCCAGAGACTCTACAAAGGAGGAAAACATATTGTCAACGGTTACCCAAAGTGTAGGATTCTTTATATTTGTTATGTCACTTACTAAATCTACAACTTCAAAGCAATGTTAACTAGGGATAAACCAATACAGCTTATTCTCTCCTGGAACTGGACTGGTCTGATATCCCAACTCATAGTACTGGTGCTCGATAATGCCATGTAATGTATCTAAAATGTGTAAAACTAACTGTGCAGAGCTCATTGGGATTATTCTTCTATGTTTAAGGTAACATGGTGTATTTTTTAATATAGCTGCTTAAAGTAGGTTCATGAGATTAGTCCTTGTCAGCAAAATTTCTAGTTTCCAAATATAATCCTACCACTGCTTTCACACTATGAAGCTTGTATTCTATTAATTACTATCAGAAATGGATTTACGTGACACTACTAGCTCACTGCAGTAAATGAACAGAGCAAAACAATGAATGAGCCAACTGCTGTAAAAATGCCATTTGAGTGACAGAATGACTGGTGGCAAAGTATGATAAAAATACAACAATATTATGTACCAATATTATTATCTGGACATTTAAGTTATCCCATGGACATACTGCCCCGACACAGATTCTATCCTGCCTGCAAGGATTTTAGCCTCCACTCCACTCTCTCGTGTTTTGTGTACGTGTTTGTTTATGTGAAGGAATTTTCCTTAATGTATGTTAAATTTCCCTCTTGTAGGTTAAAGGTAACTTAAGACAGTGCTTCACAGGTCAGGTGAACTGCCTGTCTCTGTTCGCCCTCTTACTCTGTGTGCCTGACGAGGCCAAGTTGGCTCTGGCCTCTGGTAGACCAAGGTCTGCTAGATATCTTCTGTATTCTGGTTTAGACACAACAGGCTGGTGCCTGGTTGTTGACGCTGGATAAGAGAGACTGTAGAGAGGCAATGCTGTTGTTAGGACAGCAAAGGTTGATGTCTTTCCTTGTTTGGATCCGATATCCAATAGAGTCATCACACATGACAGGCTGAGTTAGGAATAACCCTATTTGGATATAGCGGAATTTAGCGGTTCTGGGGAAGGTTAAATACTGAGCTTCAGGACACCATCTTCAAGTCAAGTCAAGTCAAGTCAATTTTATTTGTATAGTGCCAAATCATAACAAAAGTTATCTCAAGAAGCTTTCACATAGAGTAGGTCTAGACCATACTCTTTAAAATATTATTTACAGAGACCCAACAGTTCCCACCATGAGCAGCACTTGGCGACAGTAGCGAGGAAAAACTCCCTTTTAACAGGTAGAAACCTCAAGCAGAACCAGGCTCTGGGTGGGCGGCCATCTGCATCGACCGAGTTGGGTTGAAAGGGGAGGAGAGAGGGGGAGAGGGGAGACAGAACAGGAGGAGAGAGAACAATTCAGACTAATAATAATAACAACTGCAGCAGTGAGTGTGGAGCAGGAACATGGGGGCAGTAGACGGCCGGCAATCACAGATCCAGAATCTACAGCTCCAGAGGCGGAAATACCTGCAGAAAGTGAGAAGGTGAAAAAGCACAGAAAGCACAAAAACTACCAGGAAGAAGTGGAGTTGGTAACCTGTATTAGTGGGATAGGAATGCGTACAGATAGAGAGGGAGAGGAGGAGAGAGAAGCTCAGTGCATCATAGGAAATCCCTCAGCAGTCTAAGCCTAAAAAAATAAAAATAAAAGGGGAGCAGGACACGACACGATGAACGACAAGGACCAGACCGAGAACAAAGGAAGACCAGGGACATAAAAGCACACACAACTAGTTAGAAATGAAGCACAGCTGGGGTGGGCAGGCAGGCAGCAGGAGAAGGAGGGAAACACAAGGGCTGTGCAAACGAGATCTAAACACAAGAAAACTGAGAAACACAGGGAAACACAAAAATTACAAGAATCATGGCAGAGCCATAACAGTTAAGAGTTATCTTTTGCAATATCCCATAAATGTCAAGGACAAATGTATTTGTATACGAAAGTCCCTCTCCTTTCCATCCTAGTAAAGTTCATTTTGACTCATTTGCATCACTCATCATAAATCCACACTTGACTGTTAGCTTGTGGGTTGTAGCTAGTTGAACAATATCAAATAGTCAATGAGAGTGGGCTTAGTCCTCTAAGCCCACTTCTACTCTCCCCTCCAGTACCCTCACTGCTTGTCTCCATGATCTACAGACGTGGATGACAAACAACAACCTACAATTAAACATCAGTAAAACAGCAGGTACTCCTCACTGGCACCAAATCCACACTTGAAAAAACTCATTTCTGTTCACTCCCCATTGCTGGAATCACCATAGCTGTCTCTGCACAGGTTAAGAGCCTTGGTGTTATCCTGGACAACACTCTTACTTTCTCCAGTCACATAAACAATATTTCCCATACTGCCGTTTTCCATCTGCGAAACATCTCCAGACTACGCCCCGCTCTAACACAACATTTGGCAGAGATTTTAGTCAATGCATTGGTCACATCACTCATTGACTACTGCAATGGGGTCCTGGCAGGCATTCCCAACAAACATATTCACCAACTACAACTCATCCAGAACTCTGCAGCACAGATTATCACACACATAAAGTCTACTGAACATATCACTCCCCGGCTTGTTCTGTTACACTGGCTCCTTGTGTCACAGAAGATTAACTTTAAAATCTTATTATTAACATTCAATCCTCTTTACGGTCTAGCCCCCACTTATCTCACAGACCTCCTCCAGACGTACACCCCTTCCCGTTCCCTGGGGGCTTTTTCTGCAGGTCGACTGGCACTACCAGCCGTCAACATCAACACAGTGGGTGCCAGGGCCTTCTCCAATGCTGCATCCAAACTGTGGAACTCCCTTCCTCCTCACATCCATATACTGCATTCCATCCGCTTTCATTATTTTCATTTTGCTCTTTGAGTTTGCATGATCATTATCGACAAGTCTCCCTAGGGAGTCATCCTCTTTAGCAGCATCAACCCTGATATGGCAAGAACAAGATTCTGAATACAAACTGTAACAGTATAAAGACTTAAACACACTAGCAGTCATTGCATCTTTCAAGGATGTTTTAAAAATCCAATTTCTGGATGGATTACTTGTCTGTTTCTATACAATTCACTACTACTACCAATATTTTTACAAACATCGAGAAAGAAATCTGTTTGTATCTCTGAGTGAATTTAGAAAAGACACTAAATTATTTACATACCATAACTGTTTTCCATTGAAACGAAGTTTAAACATGAAAACTTTCAGTGCATCATGGTACACTCTTTGCCTGTTTTCATGTTCATGTTTAGTCAAGTCAAGTTGATTTTATTTGTATAGTGCCAAATTATAACAAAAGTTATCTCAAGACGCTTTTCACATAGAGTAGGTCTAGACCATACTCTTTAAAATATTATTTACAGAGACCCAACAGTTCCCATCATGAGCAAGCGCTTGGCAACAGTGGTGAGGAAAAACTCCCTTTTAACAGGTAGAAACCTCGAGCAGAACCAGGCTCTGGGTGGGCGGCCATCTGCATCGACCGAGTTGGGTTGAAAGGGGAGGAGAGAGGGGGAGAGGGGAGACAGAGCAGGAGGAGAGACAACAAATCAGACTAATAATAATAACAACTGCAGCAGTGAGTGTGGAGCAGGAACATGGGGGCAGTAGTCGGCCGGCAATCACAGATCCAGAATCTACAGCTCCAGAGGCAGAAATACCTGCAGAAAGTGAGAAGGCAAAAAAGCACAGAAAGCACAGGAACTACCAGGAAGAAGTGGAGTTAGTAACATGTATTAGTGGGATAGAAATGCGTATGGATAGAGAGGGAGAGGAGGAGAGAGAAACTCAGTGCATCATAGTAAATCCCCCGGCAGTCTAAGCCTATAACAGCATAACTAAGGGATGGTGCAGGACTCACCTGAGCCAGCCCTAACTATAAGCTTTATCAAAAAGGAACGTTTTTAGCATACTCTTAAACGAAGAGAGGGTGTCTGCCTCCCGAACCCAAATTGGGAGCTGGTTCCACAGAAGAGGAGCTTGATAACTAAAGGCTCTGTCTCCCATTCTACTTTTAGAGACTTTAGGTACCACAAATAACCCTGCATTCTGTGAGCGTAGTGCTTTAGTGGGATAATACGGTACTATCAGCTCTTTAAGATATGATGGTGCCTGACCAATAAGAGCTTTGTAAGTGAGGAGGACGACTTTAAATTCTATTCTAGATTTCACAGGGAGCCAGTGCAGAGAAGCTAATATTGGAGAAATATGTTCTTTTTTGCTAGTTCCTGTCAGTACACATGCAGCCGCATTCTGGATCAGCTGGAGAGTCTTTAGAGGATTGTCAGGGGAGCCCGATAATAACGAATTTTTCTGCGTCTTTTTGAGACAGGATATGCCTGATTTTTATAATATTATGTAAGTGGAAGAAGGCAGTTCTTGAGGTCTGTTTTATATGGGCATTAAAGGTCCTGATCAAAGTTTACTCCTAGATTCCTTACAGTGGTGCTAGAGGCCATGGCAATGCCATCTAGAGTATCTGTAGCTATAGATAGTGTGTCTCGCAGGTGTTTAGGACCCAGAACAATAACTTCGGAACTTCGTCCAGAATAGGACGGGGGAATGGTGTCTTTCTTTCTCCTGAAGGAATGGTAGTTGGTTTCATTTAGGAAAGCAGGGGAAGGTTTTATTTTATTTAACTTTTATTTCAGATTTTCAAAATAAACTTTTAAGTAAAGCATGAGTCAGATGGTAGCTTCAACATTAAAATGCCCTTTACACATTTATATACTAATCCAATAGTTGAAGCGTGACGGTACACCACAAACTCTCTCCCTCTCTCAGGCAAAAGCAGCTGATTTTAAGCTAAATTTATATTTTTAAAAGGATATCAATACTTTTGCCAATGAGTAGAACAGAGAAAACAATATTTGAAAGAAGTTTGGTCTGATTGACCACAGAATCTGATGAAAAATACAGATTCACTTAAAAAATGCATTTCTTATTCAATATAAGCACAGTAGGGAAGCCACACCAACAAATTCTTAAATAAATAATTGGAAATTTACTCTGAAACTGACTTTTTTTCATCAGCAGACCTTTCCGGTTTTGCAATGTGACTAAATTGTGTTGTGATATTTGCTGGTGCACTGATTGGCACCCCTGCCTGGTGGAAACACTTCCCTCTAAGTCTCTGTGACTTAAGCATCCTTCATAATAATAGATTTAATTAATCTTTATTGTTGTTATTTAGAATCCAGGTCAGGTGACATAAAGTTTCAGCAGTCTTCAAACTGACACCTGTGCCCATTTGAGTCATTCCTAGCCTCCCTTAACTCCTCCCACACCCAAGTTTTTGCTATAGCAACTGCCGAAGATGCAGCCCTTCTGGCCTCCCGGTACCTGTCTGCTTCTTCCTTCTTAAGCTTGACGGCTTCCTTCGCTGGCGGTGTCCACAAGCAGGTTCTTCGATTGCCGCCACGACAGGCACTGACTGCCTTCTGACCAATGGAGGCTCTGAACATTGCCCACTCGGATTCCATGTCACCAGCCTCCCCCAGGATTCAAGAGAAATTATTCTGGAGGTGGGAGTTGAATACCTCCCAGACAGGAGCCCTTACCAGACAGTCCCAGTTTACCATACATACACGTTTGGGTTTACCAGGTCTGTCCAGCAGCCTCGCTGACCATTTGATCCAACTCAGCACCAGATTGACACCATCAGTTGACAGCTCTGCTCCTCTCTTCATCCGAGTCTCCAAGTCATACGGCTATGGACAATCCATGGCTAGCACAGAAGTCCAATAACAAAGCACCACTCTGGTTCAGTTGAGGCACGCTGTTCCTCCCAATCCTCCCCCTCCATGTTTCTCCATTGTTACCCACTTGAGCGTTGAAGTCTTCCTGTAGAACTATAGAGTCTCTAGACGGAACCCTTTTCAGGATGCCACCCAGAGACTACAAAAAGGCCGGATACTCTGAATTGTTGTTGGATGTCTAAGCACACACAACAGCCAGAGCCTTTCCCTGCTCGACTTGCAGTCAACTCCGTAAGAGATATGAGATAAGATATTAGTCAAGTCATTTTACTTTGGATTCATTAGACTGTATGCTCCATTCTTTAACTTATACCTATACATAAAAGCTGAGGTTAGTTAGTCAACTTATCTGCAGTAAAAGTTGTGTTAAAGTTGTGGCAGCTGAATTGTCTTGGATAATTGAGGATGTGTTAAAATCAGAGTAACACAACATTTGTGATAAAAACCTGAATTATCGGGACCGTCTGAGAATTAAGTGGACTGTGTGACACACAGCCAATCAAAAGCTGCAAAACCATACACATGTGTGGATATTCATGAGGTGGTGCAGTACCTCAGAACCAGCTACAGGGGTGCTGTGTTGATACACATATTATACACAAGTGTGGCAAATGTGAACTAGAGGGACTTCTGCAGAAACTTTGGATCTGAGCTCTCCACACTTGAATAAACACTTCTACACTCTCCGAATTAAGCAGGACACTGGTTATAAAAAATGTCCACCTACTGTCGGCATGTATTCATATCAATTGTCCACTTGAATCACAAGAGACACACACACACAGACACAGACACACAAACACACACTGTAACTGACTTCAAAAATAATGTGTTTTAAGAGAAAGAAACGATGCAGGCCTGAGTGGGAGCTAATGGCCTACAACAAAACAGTTTTACTTGTTATAATGAAACACACATGCAATATTAGTTTTTCTCACATGCCCATAGGATGTTTTGTGAAGTGCAGGGGGGAAGATGTAGGACAGAGGAGGGATTCTGGGGAGAGGCTGTGGGTGTATGTCAGGCTGGATGCTGTGTCCAACATGGTGCTCTGGCTGGAGGCATTGGTTCAGAATGAAGCTGCCGCAGACAGGACATGTACTGCTCACTGGGTCCAAGGAGAGTCTCCTGGTCCTCCCTGTCTAATGAGTAAATGTCCATCTCCTCAGTCATTTTAATAAACCAAAAGCTCATATACTGTTTCATCCTGACGTAGTTTTAGCTTTAAGTCTTTCCTAAGTACACCAAACACACAACCAATACACAGTGACATGGAGTGCTATCACACTGACAGCTGACGCAAAGCATCAGTCCTTCTGCCAGCAGCAACCTGGCTGTTCATATCAAGCAGTTGGGCTGTGATTCTGATCCTCTGCTATTTTGTAATCACACATTGATATTTGTCATGGATAACTTGGGGAATTTATAACGTAAAACATTTTATGTCTTCCTGGATAACATAAGTACATGTATTGGCCTGTCCTCTTCACACACATTGAACTGGCTTGTCCAGTCTGAACAGCCAAACTGGTAAACATTGGCACTGAATGGACGTTCCGTGGAACTGAAAGTTATTCATGTGTATATTTTCTCGAGGATCGACTATTGTAATTCATTCTTTACCTGCCTAAACAGTAATGCATGATCACACCTTCAAGCTTTACAGAATGCTGCAGCTAGACTGTTAACTGGATCAAACAAAAGAGAATACACAACCTTTTTCATTTTAACCTCTTTGCTTTGGCTTTTAGTTAAGTTCAGGATTGATTTTAAGGTTTTACTCATTACCTTTAAAGCACTACGAAGTGTATCCCCATCTTACATCTGTACATTTTGATAATTTGATGTGGTTTGTTTGGTGTGTTTGTTTTAGGGTTGGTGTGGTGTTAGTATTAGTATTATTTGTGAAGCACTTTGTGACCCTGTTTTGAAACGTGCTATATAAATAAAGTTATTATTATTCATGCACTAGAGTTGGAGGGTCCATATTGCATGGTGTCAATACAGGGCACTAAGCCTAAATGTCCTACATAAGAGCTTTTGCTCTAAGAGTGTCATAATAACGTCTTCTTGAACTTTCGACTGTAAAGTAATTTATTTCTGTGCTCATGTAATTTGTCAACACTAACTAAAGACTTTGTATCCATGAGCCTGAGCCCACTTGGCCCCTTCAGTAATACATCCAGGAATAAGGTTCTCTTCTAAAGCTCTGCTCTATTTCTCTACAACTACAGTCATCCCTCCAGGCCTTTGCTGTAATTAATATTATGTTTCTAGTCAGTTTACCTAGTTAAACAACAGTTAAACTTTATCTCGACATGAGCATGGCCAAGCATCATTGATAAAAGTGAAGAAGGGACTATAGCGTAGTGCCTAGCTGTATTCATTACTAAAACCTACTGCATAAATGCATGAATGTGTATCATCTATATTCATTACATGAAGTTGAGTTATAGTATTTGGCTAGCTGACAACTATTGCATTTTTATCTTTCCCTGAAGTCTTTTATCCCGTGTTACTTAGAATGAATATGGATTGTTGTAATTGTATTTTCATGGAGCGCTGTATAGTTCACTACTTGTATTGCCCCTATCAAAAAGAAAATAATAAAACAATATAACTCCTTAACCCGCAAATTAAAAGAAACATCGCGAAAATTAGAAAGCAAATGGTGTTCCACCAAACTGGAGGAAACTCATTTAGTTTGGCAAGATAGTCTTAGAACATACAGGAAGGCCCTCCGTAATGCCAGAGGAGCCTATTACTCCTCACTAATAGAGGAACATAGGAACAACCCTAGGTTTCTTTTCAGCACTGTAGCCAGGCTGACACAGAGTCAGAGCTCTGTTGAGCCATGTATTCCCAGAGCGCTCAGTAGTAATAACTTCATGAGCTTCTTTGATGATAAAATTCTAACTATTAGAGAAAAAAATTCATCATCTTGTGCTCTCAGCTAGTTCAGATATATCTTCGAGTACAGGAACCTCAGGAATCTCAGAAGCAGCTGTAGAACCAGATTTATATTTAGACTGTTTTTCTCCAATTGACCTTTACCAACTAACTTCAGTGATTTTTTCATCTAAACCAACAACTTGCCTCTTAGACCCCATCCCAACTAGGCTGCTTAAAGAAGTTTTACCATTAGTTAGCACTTCTTTACTAGACATGATCGATCTGTCTTTATTAACAGGCTATGTACCACAGTCCTTCAAAGTAGCTGTAATTAAACCTCCTCTTAAAAAGCCTATGCTTGATCCAGGGGTTTTAGCCAATTATAGACCTATATCTAACCTTCCCTTTCTCTCCAAAATCCTTGAGAAAGTGGTCGTTAATCAGTTATGTCACTTTCTAAACAGCAATAGTTTAATTGAGGATTTTCAGGATTTAGGGAATTTCATAGCACAGAGACAGCACTGGTGAGAGTGACAAACAACCTTTTGATTGCTTCAGATAAAGGATTTGTCTCTGTACTTGTTCTGTTAGATCTTAGTGCGGCTTTCGATGCCATTGACCATTGTATCCTATTACAGAGACTGGAGCATTTGATTGGCGTCAAAGGACCCACACTAAGCTGGTTTCAGTCGTATTTATCAGATAGATTTCAGTTTGTCCATGTAAATGATGAATCCTCCGTGCACACGGAAGTTAGTCATGGAGTTCCACAAGGTTCAGTGCTCGGACCACTTTTATTCACCTTGTATATGCTTCCTTTAGGCAATATTATCAGGAAACACTCCATAAACTTTCACTGCTATGCAGATGATACTCAATTATACTTATCGATAAAGCCAGATGAAACCGGCAAGTTAGCCAAGCTTCAGGCATGTATTAAGGACATAAAAGACTGGATGACCTGCAATTTCTTGCTGTTAAACTCAGACAAAACTGAAGTTATTGTTCATAAACACCTGCGAGACACACTATGTATAGATATAGTTACTCTAGATGGCATTGCCCTGGCCTCTAGCACCGCTGTAAGGAGTCTAGGAGTAATCTTTGATCAGGACATGTCTTTTAATACCCATATAAAACAGACTTCAAGGACTGCCTTCTTCCACGTACGTAACATTATAAAAATCAGGCATATCCTGTCTCAAAAAGATGCAGAAAAACTAGTCCATGCATTTGTTACTTCTAGGTTGGATTATTGTAATTCCTTATTATCGGGCTGCCCCAATAAGTCTCTTAAGACTCTCCAGCTGATCCAGAATGCGGCTGCACGTGTACTGACAGGAACTAGCAAAAGGGAACATATTTCTCCAATATTAGCTTCTCTGCACTGGCTCCCTGTGAAATCTAGAATAGAATTTAAAGTCGTCCTCCTCACTTACAAAGCTGTTATTGGTCAGGCACCATCATATCTTAAAGAGCTGATAGTACCGTATTACCCCACTAGAGCACTACGCTCACAGAATGCAGGGTTATTTATGGTACCTAAAGTCTCTAAAAGTAGAATGGGAGCCAGAGCCTTTAGTTATCAAGCTCCTCTTCTGTGGAATCAGCTCCCAATTTGGGTTCTGGAGGCAGACACCCTCTCTTCATTTAAGAGTATGCTAAAAACGTTCCTTTTTGATAAAGCTTATAGTTAGGGCTGGCTCAGGTGAGTCCTGCACCATCCCTTAGTTATGCTGTTATAGGCTTAGACTGCCGGGGGATTTCCCATGACGCACTGAGCTTCTCTCTCCTCCTCTCCCTCTCTATCTACGCATTCCTATCCCACTAATACAGGTTACCAACTCCATTTCTTCCTGGTAGTCTTTGTGCTTTCTGTGCTTTTTCGCCTTCTCACTTTCTGCAGGTATTTCCGCCCCTGGAGCTGTAGATTCTGGATCTGTGATTGCCGGCTGTTTACTGCCCCCATGTTCCTGCTCCACACTCACTGCTGCAGTTGTTATTATTATTAGTCTGATTTGTTGTCTCTCCTCTTGTTCTGTCTCTCCTCTCCCCCTCTCTCCTCCACTTTCAACCCATACTGGGTCGATGCAGATGGCCGCCCACCCAGAGCCCGGTTCTGCTCAAGGTTTCTACCTGTAAAAAGGGAGTTTTTCCTCGCCACTGTCGCCAAGTGCTTGCTCATGGTGGGAACTCTGTGAATAATATTTTAAAGAGTATGGTCTAGACCTACTCTATGTGAAAGTGTCTTGAGATAACTTTTGTTATGATTTGGCGCTATACAAATAAAATTGACTTGACTTGACTTGACTACCAGGGTTTACAGGTTGGATTTCAATTTGGACTGTCTATGCTTTACATGTGTGCATTCCATACACATCATGTTTTAAATAAAAGCTTCCATGGAATAGCTTATATGAAGTATTCATGTAGTAAACCACAGTACTTTGAGAAGACATGGACACACGTAGTTCACTGTGGGCTGCTTTAAAGGATTACAGCTATAGTTATTTTATTCTTCAAATGATAATCAACAAGTCCAGTAAAGAGACCACAACAAACAATGACAATTAATTATTTTAACACGGCCAGTAGAGCTTATTCTGATCCTGTAACCCCTATCTCGGTTCAAAAATGGTATTTTTTTCACATTCACATCTAACACCAAGGACTATACAGATAAAAGATAGATATTAATGTGAGGAAATTAATATTTCTTGGTTGTTTTAAAGTGGATTTTTGTGTATTTATCGGAGTGCTGGTTTATTTTCCTTGTACATCATTTGAAATGTGATTTTTAAGTTACCCAAATGTGACCACACTGCAAAGTGTTTATTTGTATAGCACATGCCATACACAAAGACCATTCAAAGTGCTTTACATAATGCATGCACATAATGCAAAACAGCATAAAAACAATAAAAAACAACTTGAAACAACAGAAACCATTTTAGAAAGAAATGATAAAGTTAAGAACAGAGACATAAGTAGAGGAGAGTATGTCCAGATGGTTCATGATAACTACTTGAGGTTCAGTCAAAGGTGGTGCAGAACATAAATGTTTTCAACCTGAACTGTGGTGAGAGTCGGAGCAAGTCTGATATCCTCTGGAAGTTTGAACCGGATCTGTGGTGCACAGTAACTAAATGCTGCTTCTCCATGTTTAGCTTGTTGTACTCTGACCTGAGAGGCAAAGAGGAGGAGAGGAGCAGCAGCCGGGACAAGAGGACGCTTGTCCTGTTGACAGATGAATGAATGTTATAATTTCTTTGTGCTGTATGAAACATTTCTCTCTCTGTTCCGTGAGTTTGGGTCACTGATTGGAGCTAAAGTGATGGAGGTCCATGGACGCTTCCTCACGGTGGGTCAGTTGGCAGATGGGCAACAACGTATGCCAGCCTAAGCATTACATCGGGCTGCTGGGCATAGCTGGACTTTAACATTGGACTTGAAGTCCACCTTCTGGTAAACAATGCTGTGACATTTAGTCAGAATTTCCTGGTTTGAGTTTTGCAATAGGATGGATACGTGTGCCTGGTCTGACTGCCTTCCTAGTTTAGTCCCTTGCCTGTCTTGTGATTTAGTAAGCGTGAACTTTTATTTTGACCTGTTTGCCTGTGAGTCAAACTCCCCAACTTTAAAACTGTAATGGCTTAGAAATAACAGCAAGCTTAATAGACACACAATTTTTTTGGACAGTGAGTGGAAAATTGAGATTTCAAACGGTTACTAATCATCATCATTGTGCGTCATCACTTACAGCAGAGTTGCACAACTGTACTTTTTGCATCTGTAAAATGCATTGCATTGTGGGATTGTTAACACACATTTATGCTCAGAATTTGGACACGCAAATAAAATAGTGGATAAAATAGAGGAACAATAAATGTAGCGCACTATATAATAGATTAAGTAGTGATTTCGGACACAGCCTTTGACATTTACACTCCAGATGCTTCTGCCTAACTGACCAGAGTAATACAAAAACCTACAACTTCAGTTCCTGCTAGTTCCAGAGCACTTATTCATTTCTGAAATGAAGTAATAATGTGCTGGAATATGAGTTTGAAAAAAATGACTCCTGACAGCTGCCAGGCAGTGTCTACACAGACAGCACAGTCAGTAGATTAATAAAAAGATGTAATAACACAAGCTTTATTCTTACATTATAAGAGTAATGAAACATAAGATTTCTGTTTGCCTCAGCTTAGTACAAAACTTAGAGAAACTGAAAGACCCCTGTGCAGCTGTGTGCCGTGTTTTTGAACCAGAGTGGATGGCTTTTTAGCACTCTGAAGCACTCCCAGTATTAATAATACTGTTATTTTGCCATCACTGTCAAATATGTAATCTTTTTTTATTCAGATAAGTGCAGTTTTCTCAGGATAAATGTTTGGGCTCAGCCTCTCACTCATACTTTACACCTGAATGCTCAGCATGCACTGAATGTCATTGTCTACATTCGGAGATACATTGCTCAAAGGCACCTCACCAGTAATTTTTAGGGGAAGACAGTGAACTGCGTAATAGATATTGTTATCTGAATATATAAAACTTTATTTCCACGTGATCATGTCTTATAAATAGTTCAACATTTTGGGAAATACTCTCATTTGCTTTCTTTCTAGTAGGATGGGAGGATCAATACTGCTCTTATATCTGAGTATTAAGTATGAAGCTGGAGCCACCGGGTGATTAGCTTAACATCCATGTTTGTTTGCTTTCCAGGCACACTTGGATGTATTGGAACTCTCAGTTTCCCAGTTGTAATTATGACTATAGTATTGACGTGAACACTCTGTACAAGTTGAAAACTGCTTATCATGGTAATTTGAATATAACATGAACTCAGCATTAAAGGGGAAACATACAAAAGGCACAAATAGTGGGAAGGAAGGGGGCCCAATCCAGGCTCACAGTTCATTTTTCCCCTGGGACCCCATAGTAGTTTGATCTGGCCATGACCCCATGATGGCCAGAACTATGAAAATAAGGTCCAGTTTGTAAAAAGCCACAATCCAGATTTATTATTACAGGGTATAATTAACATTGCAGCCTTTTTAAGTGCTGCTAGTGAGGCTTTGTACTTACTGCTATTTCACAACAGCAGGAATACAAGTTTCTCTCTATCTTTTTTTTTTACTTTTGCTCGGCCAGCTGATGTGTACTAAATAGCACTACAGTTGTCAAACGTGTTGTAATGAGAATAATGTAATGTTCATTGAGCCGTTGTGAGCCGCCTGTAAATACTTATGCTCATACCTGTGCTTTCCATTTAAGAAGCCAACAGACTGCACAATGTCGTTCTTTTGCAGATTGCGGCCGGGACTCCAGATGTGAGAGGATTAAAGCAGCTACAAATCAGTGTGGGGATGAATCCGACAGACAGACACTGCTGTTTTCTTTTTCTCACAGACTGTTGGGCCCAGTTTGACATCTTCTATTCATAGTATGAGGAGGAGGAGGCAGCTCACTGTGCGTCAAAGAAATGTAATTTCTACCTTCAACAGCTTCCTCCTGATATAAGAAATGGAGCTTGTTTGTGACTCTAAAGGTACTGTGTGAGGACTGACACCTTTTTCTGTACTGAGACCTTGATTTGAGCATCTAAACACTACAGAGGAGTATCTCTATCCAGGGAAAGTCATATGTTTGTGTTGTGGTGTTTCGACTGACGTATGCACAAGCTTAGGAAACATCACATGAGTAGAATACTGTGGCTACATCTGTGTTTCTCTCCTACGTGACTTTTTTGAGGGACTTTATCCCTCCGAGATCTGTTACCGTGAAACATCAGTCAAAAGTCTTCCATTTGCACAAACATTTTTTAAAATGATAAGCTTGAAAGCAATGTGTCAGGCTCGGCACAAAAAGTTAAAGATATTGGCTGCACTGACAGGGACTCCCTGTATCTACAGCACCATATGAATGAAAAACTTACCACGTTGAGATCTCAGCTGATACCTGGCAAGTCATTTTATGACATGTCAGCTCAGTCAGCAATATATAAGCTACTTTTTAAACAAGGTTCTCCAACTTTTCAATGTAAAATCTCTTTTTCTTATTTTTTATGTTTGTATTTCACTATATACACTTGTTTTTTCATCCTGTATGAACTCAGACTAGGATTTGTGCTATGTTGTTTCTGAAGCTCTCATCCAGCATCAGTTGCACATTACTGTACTGCTGCCAGTGGATGCATGACTCACCTCAGGCCATTGTACATTACCTTGTTCAAGCTGAAACATTATCTGAATAGTCTGCAGCTAGACGGCCTGTCATGAATATGTCACTGCACATTTCTCACATTTTCCTCTGGTGTACCATAGGCTGGTATGCCGACCTTCATCCTGAATAAGAGCAATAGAGTCATTCAACAGATGAAGCATCACTTGCAGAAGATCACCCTAATGTTACAACTAATTGTCCAAGAACGTTGTTACCATGCCCAAAAACCACTGAAATAACACACCAAGTCAGGTCAAGTACATTTTATTTTTAATAAAATTAATTTTAAGTTATCTCAAGACACTTTTCACACAGAGTAGGTCTGGACAGTTCTAGGGTTGGGCACTGTTCACATTCAAACCTATACCGGTACCTGAAATTCGGTACCGGTACCTAACGGTACCCTTTTCTGGTACTTTACTCTCTCTATTGGTTTCATACCAAGGTTTCAGACATATTTCACTTGCCTTGTTGGGCAAGTGGTTCAGAAATCTACTTTCCCAAAGTCAATTTTTACTTGCCCCTATACAAATTGTTTTATTTATTAACGGTTATCAAAAAACTACAAAAGCGTACGTTAATTGTCATGTTTAGCCTAATCTTTATTAAGTAAATCAATCAGATCACTATCATTTGATCCCAGGAAGCAAACAAAATACTCAGTTTGAGACACAATACACAGTTTGCCAACGAAAATAAAACCAAGTGATGCCTCCTGCATCTAATAGACAAGCTTAGGGATCCTCAGACAACTCCGGGGTCACCTCCTGTAGTCGGGCCAGCGACCTGCTGTCTGCTCACGACTCACTAGTGTGGGCCCTCTTAGCTGTGCCATGCTGAAGCCACACAGGCAGGAGGAAGGGATTTCAGAGCCCGCCAGTGTCTGACTGTTGGCTTATACTAGTGAAAATGCTAAGCTAACATCAACCAAGACAGTGAAAAAGGCCCAGTTATACCCTAGCTTAGCCTACTCTCTCACCCAGATGCTCTCAGGTACCGACATTTGGCACCAACTGATTTAACATGAAACAGAAGGCTACTCTGTGGTACCAACGTAAATGGGTCGGTACCTTTAAAAGTACTGAGTTCTGTTCCTTGACCGTACTCTTTAATTTATTATTTACAGAGACAATTCCCACCATGAGCAGCACTTGGCAACAGTGGTGAGGAAAAACTCCCTTTTAACAGGTAGAAACCTCGAGCACAACCGGCAGGCAGAAGGCCCCAATGGCAATAGATTTTCCTTTCTCACGCAGAGGATATACTAAAAAACAGAGCATTAAACAGGGAGAGTGTGATTTGTTACTGGAAATTAATCATTTTCAAATTAAAAGAAACCTTACAAACTTACAAAGAGATCTTCTTGTACCATAAATAACAATAAAATTACAATAACATTTTATTTTAACCCCTCCCCACCCTTTTAACATTTGTGCGCGATGTACATACACTCAATAATTTAATTATAACACACTATTTTGCACTACGATGTAACTGTAAGCTAACAATTTAACTAGCTTGATAGATGGATGATGGATAGATCAATATCTTACAAAATGGCAAAATGATGCATGAGCTATATAAAAAAAACTCAGCAAATTCCATGAGATTAAAATGCCTTTAACATGCAGAAATCTTACTTTATAAGTAATCTTAAACAAAGCCAATGATCCCACAGGGACAGGATGCAATACAATATGATGGACCGTGACAGTAATGTCATATTATCAGAATTTGTCAGGATTTTCTCTGGTAAAGCAATGTCTATTGAACTCCAAGGACAGAATTACAGGGTTAATCTGCATTTGTGTGCCTTTTATCTGCTTTCCACTGATGTGGGTATAGAAATGGTAAACATCTGTCTACAATGATCACATCTGCATGGCTCCATGTGGACACATTTGTAAATCTGTGTACAGTACAGTATAACAGAGCTGGCCTAGGTTTCCTCTGCAGTGACAGATGGTGTGGTGATTGTGTTATGTGTTTGGCAACCTGCCCCTTCCCCTGACCAACACACACACACACACCCACACACACAGCTCTCATCCTCCAGGGTCTAGTACACTGCTGTTTAGATCTGGACAGGAGATAGTAAACATCAATATTCCATTTGCTGATTATTTCCACATTTTAGCTTGAGTGCACTTGATAATCTCAGTGCTGGGACTGATCATGTGTATGAATATGTGCTGGCTCAAAAACCACAGATATGATTGCAATTGTGATATTGTCCCATTTGGCAGAGGTTTGACGGTGAAGCAGAAACTGGTTTTGTCCAGCACTTTTGACCAAATCAACATGTTGTTTAATCCCAGATCTTGGCATCAGACCTAGCATGTCTCTGATGGCTCATAGGGCAAATTAATTTAATAGTAATGGTCCAACAGGTGGTGTAAAACATGTAATCGGTGGACTTTTGCCGGCTCTATATGCATATGGAATGCATATACAAAATATACAAAGTGAGGAAGTACAATTTGTAGTTCGAACAACAGCCCTAGAGCCAGTCATCTGGTGGACTTTTCCGGCAAATGAGCGAGGAGCGCTGGGTGCAGGCAACAAAGTTAAACATTGTTAATTTGCTTATACTACCCACATTGTAATGATACAAAACTGGTTGAAAATCTGCAAAGTACTCTTTTTAATCCACAAGGAATCAGACTTATATGCCCCAACAAGATCTCAAGACCTGACATCAGTGGCTTGAATGCCCCTGGAGCAATCAGCTGATTTGGAAAAGAACCAGTGGAGTAGCATGGAGATGTTCACCATGACGAATGTCTATGGCCCTTCTTGTCAAGATGGAAGATGTCGTCCATCATATGATGATGGGATCCTGCCATATTTCTCATCATCTTTCTCCTCTTCAGTTAGGAAGGAGGCAGAGATTTGAATTTGTATTTGAATTTATTGAAAGGATAGCCCCTTGAGATGTAGCATCATCAAGGGTCCTATAGACACAAATATAAAATAAAACACATACAAACAAAAAAAAAACATTACATAGCAAACATACAAATACACAAATACACAATGGATATTTCATGATCTCTTCCTTTTTTGTCTTTTGTCACGTTCTAGCCCCAGTTATTTGTTTCATTGTTTTTCCCTGTCTCCACTTCTGCTCACTGCCCTTGGGCCATGGATTCTTTCTCTGTTACCCTGACCTGTCATTCCCTCACCTTCCACCAGATGCCCTCTGACTTTCCTTCCTTTCCCCATCACCTGACTTCCCATCAATTTTCAGGACAGGACAGCGCTTCATTGATCTGATTGGTTTTCTCCACCCGTTTATAACGCCCCTTGGAAATCGAAAATAAACAGAGGTGCGTATTAGTCTGGCGATACCAGGCTAAAAACTTGTAGCAAAGAATAAAAAAATAAAAATAATATTCAGGAAATATGCACCAAATATCATTCTTTGCAAAATGGCAGACAGTCATGGTAAGTGAAAGACACTTTTCTTTGTTGGAAATTGGAATGAATTATGGAGGATTTTAAAATCTTTAAAAATGGGAAAACTATTTTAATGGAGTATAATCTGACAACCAGCATTTTAACAATCTCCCTTGACCTGCTTGTGTTTATGGGCCATGTGGTTGTGGTGACGTAAACACCGATGGATTTGGCGCACCTGCCGGCTACGATAACTGTAAAACTGTGCAGACTCACCTACTCAGCGGCACACCAAAGGCGTATGCTGGCATGGTAATGTTGCGGATCCAAGCTAACATTAGATTTAGTCGGATACGTTGGTCTATAGTGATTGGTTAGGGACAGTCCAATCCCCCTCCCAACGGAAATCAGTTAGAGTGGAGACAATGTCAGACTGAAGATGGAAATATGGAGTATATAAAGTTGACAATTCCTTTAACAGACAAGAAAAATTAATAGTCTATACCAGTGGCTCTGTGAGGCTTTGTGTTAAACTATATTTTCCCAATATCAAGACAATTCACTCCAAACCCCACAAAAATAAAACAACCTCATGATGTTAAACTAGGAGAGCACAAAAGTCATGATGCATCATCTAGGCACCATGGATGTCTGCACCAGATTTCATGGCAATCTAACAAATATTTGTCAAGACATTTCATTCAAAATATTAACCATACATTGTATGAGAAACACAAATGTCCGTACACTATTTTGTGCCGATACCTCTAATCCATCACTTGAGCCTTGCATAACCAATTGCCAGTGCAATGACATCACCTTGACAGAGATCCTGTTCAATCCTCTCCTTTTACTTAAGACAATCAATCCCCCAAAACCCATCCAGCTGCTTGACATTTATAGAAAGTTAGACTTTCTGTTAGCTGCTCTTGGGTAATGCATTAACAGATCCACCAGCTGTTTGCCACACAACTGTTAGGTGTGTTATGTCAACAGGAAGCCAGATATTCGGCTTTTAAACCTGCTTTATAGTATGTTGTTAGCAACACCTATAATAAGATGTGGTGGTAGAGTTGAGGGAACAACACTGCCTAATCTTAAATTTCCCCTTATTTGAGAAACATAGAAATAATAGACTAATATAATTTATATACAGCAGATTTCAATCATTCAGAAACTGTTTATTATTCAATGCTGCAAATACTTATTATGAAGTCAGATTGTTTGCTGTATTTTTTTAGGTTTTTGTGTAATTTGAAAGTCTCAAACTATGCTCTAATCAAACTTTTAAAGATGATATACAAGTTCAACTGAGCATTGAAAGTAAATGTGGATGGTTTCATTACATTTTTAAGCAATAAAGTGATGTATGAATGCTGAGTAGGCTCCTCGGACTCTCTCTGGGTTTCTGGCTCAATTACCAGTGCTGCATCTCTAGGGGAATTGCAAAGTGGCTCAACAGAAAACCTCCTCTAGGGAAACAGCTTTTCCTGTACAGGGGGTCAGTATATGGAATCATTTAGGAAAAATGGATCATAATGTGGAATATTTTCAATACTGACTGAAACTCATCTGAACAATGGTCATGGAAAAGACAGAGGGCACTGGCAATTATCTTCTTTCATAGAAAGAGCCCAAAAATCATGAAGAGTTTGGTCTCGTGAAACCTTTTTTCCCTCTAATAATAATAATAGCTTTATTTTTATAGCACTTTTCAATACAGGTAAAGTGCTTTACACAGTAAAAGCTTTTTATAAAATGTGTCGTAAGGAGTGACATAAAATGGGGAACTGACTCGGAATGGCTATCAACGCCCTATAAGAGGATCTCATTCTGTGTCCTAGGGGTTAAAAGCTCAGAAGTATAGGAAGGGACCATCCTATGCCTGGCCTTAAAAGTAATTAAAAGAATTTTAAACTGAATCCTAAAATAAACAGGCAGCCAGTGTAAGGTTGCTAAAACGGGGGTGATATGGTCACTTTTTTTTGTTGTTGTTGGCTTGGCACAAAGTGATTGTGCTGCTGTTCCTGTGCAGGATGGCCTAAAGATGGCTTTGGTTCAAGGAAACATTGCCATTGACACAGTGTGATTGCCATTAAAGTTGTAACGTATATCCATGGACTTAAAAGGACGATTCCTTATGATTTTGGTAAACTGTGATCACCCCTTGATTAGCACTGATGCATGATCAGGTATCTTCAAACTACTATTTGGATTTCAATTAGATTTACTGCTGTTGAGAATAAATCTTAATGTTTCATTTAGCACCATCAGGCTATGAATCCTTTTTTCATTTTGGACACTCCTTTAACTTTCCTGTAGTACCCCCTTTCACCTTTAGGTCAGAATATCATTCATATACAACTAGAATCAACATTGCTCAAAAGTACTCACAAATGGCTATATGTACGTGGACACCTGAGCATGACAGTCATAGGTGCATGTCAAGGGATGCAGGGATCTGCTCCCATTCAGCAAAAACAGCATAATGAAGTCAAACACTGATGTTGAATGATCAGGGGCCTCATTTCTAACAGTTGCATATGCACAAAATGGGGCCTGAAATAGGCATACGCCACTCCCCACGCAAAAGTTGGGATCTATGAAAACAAACCTGACAGGAGAATGTGTGCACCCATACAGAAACTCTGACCCATGCGTACAAACATTTTGGAGACAGGGGAAGTTTGCGAAGTGGATGGTGCGGTGGTAAATCTGCAATCTCATGTTTTACTTACTCTGGAAGATACCTCTGGCCCCTCTCCCATTCAAACTGATTTTGTGGTTTCAGGTATCTGGCCAAGCCAATCACTTGGCTCGCGGGTTAACACAATGACTGACAGAGGATTTATCAGATAGATTTCAGTTTGTCCATGTAAATTATGAATCCTCCGTGCACATGGAAGTTAGTCACGGAGTTCCACAGGGTTCGGTGCTTGGACCACTTTTGTTTACCTTGTATATGCTTCCTTTAGGCAATATTATTAGGAAAAACTCCATAAACTTTCACTGCTATGCAGATGATACTCAATTATACTTATCGATAAAGCCAGATGAAACCGGTAAGATAACCAAGCTTCAGGCATGTATTAAGGACATAAAAGACTGGTTGACCTGCAATTTTCTGCTGTTAAACTCAGACAAAACTGAAGTTATTGTTCTGGGTCCTAAACACCTGCGAGACGCACTATGTATAGATATAGTTACTCTAGATGGCATTGCCTTGGCCTCTAGCACCGCAGTAAGGAGTCTAGGAGTAATCTTTGATCAGGACATGTCCTTTAATACCCATATAAAACAGACTACAAGGACTGCCTTCTTCCACGTACGTAACATTATAAAAATCAGGCATATCCTGTCTCAAAAAGATGCAAAAAACTAGTCCATGCATTTGTTACTTCTAGGTTGGATTAATGTAATTCCTTATTATCGGGCTGCCCAGATAAGTCTCTAAAGACTCTCCAGCTGATCCAGAATGCGGCTGCACGTGTACTGACAGGAACTAGCAAAAGGGAACATATTTCTCCGATATTAGCTTCTCTGCACTGGCTCGCTGTGAAATCTAGAATAGAATTTAAAATCGTCCTCCTCACTTACAAAGCTCTATTGGTCAGGCACCATCATATCTTAAAGAGCTGATAATACCGTATTACCCCACTAGAGCACTACGCTCACAGAATGCAGGGTTACTTGTGGTACCTAAAGTCTCTAAAAGTAGAATGGGAGCCAGAGCCTTTAGTTATCAAGCTCCTCTTCTGTGGAACCAGCTCCCAATTTGGGTTCCGGAGGCAGACACCCTCTCTTTGTTTAAGAGTATGCTAGAACATTCCTTTTTGATAAAGCTTATAGTTAGGGCTGGCTCAGGTGAGTCCTGAACCATCCCTTAGTTATGCTGTTATAGGCTTAGACTGCCGGGGGATTTCCCATGATACACTGAGCTTCTCTCTCCTCCTCTCCCTCTCTATCTGTACGCATTCCTATCCCACTAATACACGTTACTAACTCCACTTCTTCCTGGTAGTTCCTGTGCTTTCTGTGCTTTTTCGCCTTCTCACTTTCTGCAGGTATTTCCGCCTCTGGAGCTGTAGATTCTGGATCTGTGATTGCCGGCCGTCTACTGCCCCCATGTTCCTGCTCCACACTCACTGCTGCAGTTGTTATTATTATTAGTCTGATTTGTTGTCTCTCCTCTTGTTCTGTCTCCCCTCTCCCCCTCTCTCCTCCCCTTTCAACCCAACTCGGTCGATGCAGATGGCCGCCCACCCAGAGCCTGGTTCTGCTCGAGGTTTTCCACCTTTTAAAAGGGAGTTTTTCCTCGCGACTGTCGCCAAGTGCTTGCTCATGGTGGGAACTTGGGTCACTGTAAATAATATTTTATAGAGTATGGTCTAGACCTACTCTATGTGAAAGGCGTCTTGAGATAACTTTTGTTATGATTTGGCGCTATACAAATAAAATTGACTTGACTTGACAGAGAAGCATCTTTGTAAATAACCAAGACGGCTGCCATCGATACGGAGCGTTCCCCGGCTGGCTACAGCTGCAGTATTAAACGAGCTGGACGGTAAATTTTCTCTAAAAGAAGAACAAACGACTGCACTTAAACTTTATGTCGATAAGAAATATTTGTTTGCCGAACTTCTGACAGGACGTACCATACAACAGGATGGCATTTCGTTGCTCTGATTGTTTCTCTCCGCCCTTCAATAATGCCCCTTGGAAATCGAAAATGAACTAAGAGGTTCTAGACAAATATGCATTTGCGAATTAATCTGACGATGCCAGGCCAGTGCGGTGGTGAATTGGAGCCAGATTGTAAAATTTAAATGAGACTATATGTATAACCTAACATTTAATTTCACAATATATCACACTTTACTTACAGATCAACTTTATCAGAAACATTCAAACCAGCAGGGTTATTTTTGCTTGTGATAGTGAGCCTAAATTATTCTATAAGCACCTTTAAATTGTAAAAGATATAAGCCAACTTAAATCAAATTCTGCTCAATATTTCAGCAGCGCTGTGAAGCTGGCACTCGTGGTCAGTTGTGGAGCGCGCCACAGCTGTTTAATACTAAGATGATAATATAGTATGATAATGATAATTTCTAATACTGTGCCTACATCACCAAGTATGATTTAGTTTTCATATAGTTTTGTGTTTTGATTTATAAAGGAAACATTGCTTGCAGGTGTCCATTTTCAGTTTTTGAGCGCATGTAGACTTTTAGTGTGGATCATAAGCACTGTCTGATTCTCACAATCGGTGTTCCAATTCATCCCAAAAAGAGTTGAGGTCAGTGCTTTCTTTGCAGGCCAGTCTTCCTCAAACACAAACGTATGCTGTCCTGATTACAAGTATTTGTGCCCTCACCTTTCCCAAAGTAAACTCTTTTTCTCTGTTGTGCTTAGGGTTAGGGAGGTCTGCATTGCCATCAGGAGTATGTGACAGCTGATGGAGCTTCATGTTTGCCCTCTGGGGGACAGTACAGACAGAGGGGGTGTAATTACAGTTTGAGTATTTGATTCAAGCAGAGAGGCAGTTGTGGAGTGACAGCTCTAACAGAATAATTTATGTGATGTTAGGGTATAGGGAGGACTGTTTCACATGGTGGGCTGCTCAGAATGGAGCAGATGTCTCAGTCACTTTTTAACTCAGGTCTCTGCATTAAAGTAATGGTTTTCCACTTAAAAATTCAAATTGTTAAGAACAATTTAAATGCATATACACTGCATACATGTTTGAAATGGTTTTACTCTTTTGATATATTTCAATGGATGTGAGAATGTTTTCTGAACTAGAGTTGAATGCCCGGAATGTGATCCTGGCACCTCTCTGGAATTTTTGCCAACACTTAGCATGTGTGTACCCATGTACATACTGATGACTATGTACTGAAGCCAAGACACCTTCTCCAAACCTCCCATAACACATCCACATAACTGTTGTGTCTATAAATACTAAAATACAACCTTGAAATGCCATTGGTATATATAATGGTATATATAAACTAATCAACTTTTTTTTCCTTTACAAACACAATGCAAACACTACACATCACATCCTAGTTACTATATAGCACACCTTATTTGCCCTGTTAATGTGTTATTGAAATGTATGCACTATATAGAGCCTCAAAAATCCCAGCAATGGAACAAAAAAGTAGTGTCCATGGTTCTGCTAACAATCCCACAATGCAATGCGTTGCATTTTATAGAAGTGAAAATTCCAGCCGTGACTCTACAGCTGTCAGTGATGACACAAAATAACAATGATTTGTTCACTACAATATTTAGTTTTAGTTGCCTAACCTTAACCAAACACTGACCATAGAGGTGGCAAATCGAAAAGAAAGAAAATTAATGTTAGTCATAATGTTGTGATGAGAAAGTAAGACATACCATGGTCAATGAAGTTAACTAAGTGTGGCATTTTACTGTGACTGCTGCTTCCGATTGGGACAGGCTGTGGCTGTAGCTAGTTGTGATTAGACTATGGACATGTTAAGGCCATGCGGGTTAGCTGTGGTTGTAGCTATTACTGTGGCTGTTTTAATTAGCAAGGGGTGTGACACAGATGTTTAATGTGTAATAACTAGCCTATATGCCAGTGTTAATTGACATGGCTGACCTGGCTGAGCCACAGCCACAGCAACAAGATGGCTATTGCCATAGTCACTGTATGTGACCACGTGGGCATGCCCGTGCATCTTAGAAATGTACAAGAACAACATGTCATGTTAAAAGGAGCAGTGAAAGTTCACCTTGGCTCACTTGCTCCCATCCACGAATATCCTGACAATCCATTTTTGACAATATGGTGCTCTCAGAGCTGCTTACTCACTGTTGGATTTGCTTGCATTTTCTGTTATGGTATATGCGTGTTGAAGACACAATCCATTTGCACTGTGTTGCAGAATGCATCTGTAATCACCTTGAGTGTGTTGGGAGATGTTTATTTAATTTTGCATGAAATCTTCCCTCAATTTAATCTTTTTTGAGCTATTCATTTAAAATGCCAACACCAAGGACCATAACACTGCAATGAACACTGCCTTTGTGAAGCTTTTAATTCTTAATTTTGGTTGCAACTGTATCAGAGGACTGCTGATTTGATTCAGTGGTGATATCTTACAGGCTTTATTTAATGGTGTTATATCGAATTGTTCATATTGAATCACCAGAATAGGTCATTTATGATATGAAATAAAGTTAGAAAACATATTCTTGTTGTTGTGTTTATCTGCCGTGTGTGGTAGATGAAGAAGCTGTGCACACATTAAGTTACATAGACAGTAAACCCAACGCATGACTCTCCATTGACAACAGTGCCCAGGTTGTAGTCAATTTGATTTAAAACTTAAATTTATTTGTAACAGGATATGGGTTATGATGAGTTACTTTCACGGTAAAACATTTTCACAAAGCGATATTGGAGCATATGTGAGCACACCTAGACAGATCAGTACCGTTAACAGGACAGAGGGTTGGACTCATGTTTCAGGTTTGTTGATGCAGGGCTGAATTTTAGGGCTCAGCCGAAGTGAGATTGTTACATCAGCTTTTGTTCAGTGTTAGATTTCTACTGCAGCTGTCAATCATCCCTGGGCAGAGGAGAGTCTCTCCTCACTTCAGTAGGGCTCGGTGCTATAAGCTAAACCTTTCAGCACAAATAGAATTCCATACTAGTTTTCTTTTCAAAAACAAACTTATGCATGCATGGAAGCTGACAGCAGCCATGATTACTTTGTGATTTGCTCTATTGAGATAACAGACATGTACACATTTCATTTTCGGTGCTTGTTACTCCAGGATAACATTTTAATTACAATATTACCTCAATATATCCAATATTGTTAATTAGGACTTACATGTGACATCATGTCACGATGCCAGGCTTGTATTGTACATGGTTTATGTAAATGGGTTTCATCATGGAGTCTTTCCTTCCAGCTTTGAGAGAAAGAGTGATAGACACAATGACAGATAAGAAAGGAAGTAGGCCCAAATAAAATGTTACTGTTACAGTTAAACCATGTTCACAATCATAGAATCCATTGGGCCTGTTTAGCTGGTAAATATTAGCCCTTAAAATGTTACATAGTTACATGTGTATTCTGCACATAGTTTATGTAATCATACAAATATACAGCTACAGCTCAAACTGTTGGATCAGTATGCAAAAACTATAACAAATTTGTACCACATGATAAAAAAAAGTCCTGTGAGCTAGTAAAGTAAAACTTGCATTAGAAAAAATATTAATGGAGTTCACACAGGACAGTGTCTGTCGTTTATTATACTGGTGTCAGATTGATGACATTCCTGGCAAGGGGCCCACCCCTTTATTTTCCCGTAGTAGACACAAGACTTTACACACACACACACACACACACACACACACACACACACATATATACATACATATATACATATATACATACATACATATATACAGATACCCATGTACACACATACATACATACATACATACACACACACACATAAATATATAATGTAAAACTGTATAGCTGTTTTTCATTTCAGATTTCTTATTGATTGACATTGACTGCTAGTGAGTTACCTGTACCCAGTGTGGCCACCATTAAAGACCAATATCCTACTTTGAACTCTAACTATCACGTACAGTACTGAAGATCAGTGGTGAGGACTCTTCTACACAGAGCACAACGTCTTATCAGTGAGGAGGAGGTTAGAGAGAGGGGGGTGTGGCAGGTCCGGGCCAACGGGTACAAGGAGTGAATAATGAGAATCCTGCCCAAATTAAGACCACTGCTAAATCAACAAGGACTCCCTTACATGGCTGGACTGTCAGAACATCTAACCAGGGTCCTTAAGTCGCAAGGGATCCACACCTTCCACACAAACCATGTAAGGCTTTAAGATCTCTGCTGGTGGACCCTAAAGCCAGGACCCCACCGTGATGAAAACTGGAGCGGTGTCTGACGTCATCATGACATCACATGTGACAGCTGTGGCAAACACTACATCAGTGAAACAGCAAGGACCCTGCATAAGACTGAATGAACACCAGATACAGACAACATTAGCTGTCTGTGAACACCAGACAAAAACCTCTTACAGCGTCCACAGGAAGAGGTCAAAGGTCATTGACCAGGGGATGGTGGGCTGTAGAAAAAGTCAAGGAATTCACATCTGACACCAGAGACCATGTTTGAACAGAGACAGTGTGAGAAATATTAGGACTCAAAAGGAGGGTGGAATTCTCAAGGACAGAGCAGAGTGGTGTGACTATGATTAATGCTGAATAAATGCTACTTATCCTAAAAAAAGCTTGCAACATAGAGAAGATCGTGAAAACTGTAGCAACTCTTGGTAGGTAGAGGCTAGGTAAATCGCGGTATCTTCCCACCTTTTATTTTTAACCAATCACATAGAAGCACATTTCAATTTAAAACTTTGTGTAAGGTTAAGGTGAGCATTCTCTAGGAGGAAGACACAGGACAGCTCTGTGCTGTCTGTGACATTCTGACTAGCGGAGATCCTTGTAGAAGACGTTTTTGACTCACCAATTGCTGTAATAAATGTTTAACAGAGAATTGGATATCTCTGAGACTCTTCTTTCTCATATCAACAAACATGCTGACAACAGTGGTTACCATCTCTCCCCATATATTACTCACTCCTCATCTCTGACTGACGTTAATGGCTTAAGGCTACATTAGCTGCTACTATCATAATACTACCTGAATCTCCAGCTGAACTGTCCATAGTCGAGTTACATGATATGTAACGTAGGCATGAGGCTTTGACAAGGAAGAAGAATGTCTGGAAAAAAAAGGTGATACCTTTGGTTCTAATGCAAAGATTGTTGTTATCTTTTTTTTTTTCCATCATAAGTCTGATAATGTTGTATAGTGCAATGCCAAATTGGTGTACTCTTCAATGAAAACATTGAGAGGTGGTTGAAAGTTCTGAAAAGCTAGTGAGTGAAAAAAAGGGTACTTTGTATCAGACTTTGAGAGCTCTAACACAAGGATTCAGCAAGTTATAGGTGCAGAGACAGAAAGTGCTACAACCATCCCTTGTGAGCCGGATAGCCGAGCAGAAGCAGCACCACAGACCATGGGTCCATGCCAAAAGAGGCCTGCAGATGGACTGACAGCAGCAAGGGTTGGGGGTTGTCGGGAATTCAATCACTTATAATTTATGATGATTGATTTTTTTGTCTGTCAGAAAGATTTGGGGCTAGTCAAAAACACATTCCTAGCTAAAGCCCCGGAAGCCCGGTGCTTATGATGCAGATGCACGCAGCTGCCCCCAAAACATAGATACATTTAGGAGCCCATTTCAAAGTTGCGGGACTCACAAAATTTTCATTAAAAAACAGGAAATTGAGATATCCTACTTTTTGTAACTATTAAGCTCCAAAAACACTCCTACACTTCCCATAATGCAACAAATAACATCAATGAGTAGTGCCAACAGTGTAGTTGTCACGGTTGTGGCACAAGGAACAAGGGACATGGGGAAAGGACCCAGGCGCCGATTCAATATGGGGAGGGCCAGAAACCAACCACGAATGATGAGACAGACAGAGAACAAAAGGAAACCAGGAACATACATACACAACTAATCACCAGAACAAGACACAGCTGGGGTGGGCAGCTACTGGGGAAAATGAGGGAAACACAAGGGCAGGGCAAATGGGACAGGTGAAACTAATAAGGACAGGAAACAAGGTAACAAGAAAGAAGACCAGAGAAGTGATTACAAAATAAAACAGGAAATAAGAAATTAAAACCAAAAAGGAACCTAGAAAACTCAGGTCCACAGCAGAAACAAAGTCTAAGCAAAACAAAGAAACAAAGGCAGAATCATGACAGTAGTATTCCACTAAACAAAACTAAGCTTTATAAGTAAAATCAGTGTAGTGCACCTTTAAAGGGATAGTTTGCATATTTTGAAGTGGGGTTGTATGAGGTACTTAACTATAGTCAATGCAATACAGTAGATGGAGGTCAGCACGCCCCCAGTTTGCAGAAGCTGACAGCTGTCCCTGAACAACACACTGCTGTGGATGGGGTCAGTGGCAAAACGACCACCTAAAAAAAAGGCCCACCTAAAAAAATCAATGTCAGTTTAAGTGTACGCTATATTTAGAAGTTTTTTTATTCATCTATGCTCTCGTCAAAGCCACCAGACTCCTTTGACAAAAAACAGTAATTTTACCTTGCAGAACATGGGAGTTGCTGGTGTTCAACAGCCTAGATTTCTTAGTTAGTTTGTGTTATTGTTTGACTTTTGTGTTTTATCATGTTATCATGTTTAACGTGTTAACAACGCGTAACAAGGCAGTGGCAGCCTAGCAACTCTCATGTTGTGTAAGGTAAAATCACTGTTTTTGTCAAAAGGAGTTTGGTGGCTATGAAGAGAGCCATATCACAGCTTCAGTTCCCCATCAGAAAGGGCTGTCTGACAGCAAGGTAAAGCAGTGAAAATATTCTAATTATAGCGTACACGTTAACTTATATTGATTCTTTATGTGGGCCTTTTTTGACTAAAATTTGCTGCTGACCCCATCGACAGCAGTACGTTGCTGAGCGTCTGTGCAGGGACAGCTGTCAGCCTCTTCAAATTAGGGGTGTACTGACCTCCATCTACTGTAGGTTATAAACTGACTATAGGTAAGAACCTCATACAACCCCACTTCAAAAAATCTGAACCACCCCTTTAAGGGTCTAACAAAAGCATAACATGCTTGTCCCTGCTCAGTCCCACCAGTTACCACCATCCTTGGATTCACTGTACTCTGACTGCAAGAACTGTTTGCAAACCTCCATAGCCTGGCCTTTCACAAATTTGATCCCTTTGTCTACAAAGTGTGTGTTTGTCACCAAGTCGAGCATGCAAGTTAAGAGGTTGCGGTGTTTGGCAACACACTGGCTTCAAAGCACAGTGTTTCTAAGCTAAGCACAGCAGTAATAATGCAACAAGTTCAATAAAAAGGTGTATTCAGCGTAGACAGAGATTACAGAGCAATCTGTTAAAGGCCGAATCTAGCTGTCATCAGTGGGGGAATATTTTTGGGCTGTGTTTTGTAACAATCCATCAGTCCTGCAGAGAAGGATGTTTTCCTTTATTCATTTATAGACACTGCTGTTGGATTTTTTTTGTTTGATTTGAAGTTCTGCCTTGAGTCAGGATGATGGAGAGGTTATGGCAGGTCTTGCTTAAAGAAGATTAAAACCCCTTACTTTCCCACTTCTGCTGTGAAATTAATTATTTTCAGTGTAGAGAGGAGACAACCTCCAGTAACTAGAATTGTTACTACTAGTGGTATTTTTAGCTTTACCTTTTTAAAACTCTTCCTTTGAACTGCTTTTTGTGTTAAAATAATTTAAGCAAGACAGATGTACCAACAACATTTTCCCATCAGCCAAATCTGTAAACATCATTAAAGATAATGGAAGAGATTGAAGTGATCATAGCAACACATTACCTTTTTAAAGAGACTGAGAGGACTGGTGCAAATGATTCAGGGAAGCTGCCCAGTAGGAGAGTTAGTACTCCAGTTCAGCTAAAGCTACAGGTACAGATCCTGTCATTAACAATCTTTTTTTATCAGCAGCTGCCTAAAGTGAGGGAGCCATTAACAAATGAAAGAGGGACAAAGAGCTTGTTGGCTGCTGAATTTGTAATTATCACTGATCAGTTCAGAAGCTTCACTGTGGAAACTGAAGGCAAAAATATACTCAAGGGTTGCAATTAACCTAAAAATGATGATACCAATCCAGGGCCAGCATATTCCATCCTCCACCAAGTTAGTGTCATTTGAAATCACTCATCTCATGCTCACCCCAAATTCAAAGTTGGTGCGGACATCATCAGCGGACTCTCCCTGTAAGAGTTACTGAAGCATCCATCCCTTCATTTCATCCATATCCCTCAGCTGTCTTGTCAGCAGCACAGATGTACTGAAGTGCTGAAAAGGCAGCGTCTTCTAAAAGCTGAGTAATATCTTTAAAACCATCAGAGCTACGGATCTGCTCAGTGGACAAAACCTGTTTGCAACTGCTACTTTTCAAAGTATACAGGAAGGAAACAGGTGTTCACAGCGAAACTGGCCTTGATCCCTCATTATAGATATTATAGATACAGTTGACAAAACAAAAAATGTCTTTACAAGCACACCTGTCGGTGTCAGAGTCGACTGATGCATTTGTAAAACTGTTCCAGAAATGCCTGGAAAAGACTGGTAGTGTGGATTGTCCTCTGATGGTGAAAATGAGAGAAATGGACATCAAGTACCAACATGGCGCCCCATTCATTCCCCCAAAAATATTCTTCAGGTTTCCAGATGATAATACAAAGTAATTTCCGAGTCTGTGTGAATTTTTCCTCCAGTGTTTTATAGTCAGTGTTTATAATGATTTTTGGGAAAAACTTTGAGCCAGAAGGTGTCATGTGATCTGCAATTCCAACTGTGGCTGCTCCAAAATCTCCATACAGCCGAACACTGGTACTGGGGGCTTAGTGCTGTTCATGCCATTGTGATTTCATGGGAACAGCTCACACAGGTGATAGTAAAGAACAACCTAATCTAATGTGTAAAAAGATTCAGAGATTACTGAGTCTATACAGGAATATGTGTAGCATGACTAATGACAATTCGATGTAGCTGAATGTGCATTAACATACATGAGCTTAAAATAAATATATTCAGTTGCCAGTTTAATTACCTATCTATGACCTAATAGAGTCCAACACAACAGCTCCAAAAGGGCCCTGCATGATTACCAGTCTTGACTACCTATCTTGCAGAAAGACCCTGTGTTAAAGTTATTGCATATTCCTAACTAAATAAATAGGGACCCACTGCTCACTTCGCTCATGGGCCCTCCAACCCTCGTGTTGACAGTTAAAAAGACACTCTTTTCTGTCACATCCATTCCTCTGCTGCTCTGCCAGTAATTTTCCACTCTCCTCCCCTCTGCTCTTCTCTCCCTGCCGGCCACTCCCACCTCATCAGCCAACTCTGTTCACCTGTGCACTCAGTATCAAGCCTGTATTTAAATCCCTCTGGTTCACAGACTCTTTGCCAGATTGTTCTTCGCCCGTATGCAAGACTCTCCAGCGTTTCACTTTGGACTGATCTCCCGTTGCCGACCCTGCCTGCCCCTGACTAACCTGCCCGTCATTCTCCTGGTAACGAGTCTGCTTTCTGTCTCCTACAACGATCCTGTGGTTTTGAGTTACTGCAATTGGGTCCTCACACACCCGTTATAGTACAATCTGGCCAGTTATGGACCCAGCACATCCCAGCTCACCACAAGACCGCTTCGAGAGGATTGAGGCCGTCCCCCAGCGGCATGAGGCTCAAATAGCTTCTGCTGCCACTGAAGCCAGACAGTCAGCAGCAACCCACGAACAGGCGCTATCTGTGCTAAATGCACAAGTTCAACAGCTAACAGCTGTGATAACCCAGGCGATTACTCCAGGACCTCCTCCAGTTCAGCCACCTCAGGCTGCAGCCATCTCTATCCCAGATCCTGTCCGCGAGGTCCAGGTAGGAACCCCAGAATGCTACGCTGGGGACCCCGAGAGCTGTAATCCCTTCCTGACAAACTATTCTATTTTGTTTGCCCTGAGACCCCACACGTTTTCCTCAGAAGAAGCCAAGGTGGCCTTCGCCATTAACCATCTGACAGGGAGAGCTCGCATTTGGGGAACTGCTGAGTGGGACAAACACACTCCTGCCTGCAGTTCCTTCCAGTCATTTGCTGAGGAGCTCCGGAAAGTGTTTGGCATGGGGGCTTCTGGGACTGACGCCGCCCGAGGACTCATGAACATGCGCCAGGGCAACCAGATGGTGGTGGATTATTCTATTGATTTCCGTGTTCTGGCTCGCCAGAGTGACTGGAACGCTGCAGCCCTCCGTGACGCTTTCCTGCACGGGCTTGCGGATTACATCAAAGATGATTTGGTTTCACACGAAATTCCTTCCTCACTTGATGGATTAATAGAGCTGGCTACGAGGATAGATCTACGCATCCAGGCCCGGAGACGAGAGAGACGACAGACATCAAGACCTCAGCAACCAGTCAGACCACAGGGGACCTCCGCAACCACCAGCTTCACCGCTGCAACCGGTCCTCAGCAAGGAGGGCCAGAGCCTATGCAACTTGGGCACACCAGACTCTCCCCAGAGGAACGTGAGAGGCGCCGCCAAGCCAACCTTTGTCTTTATTGTGGCCAGGCCGGCCATTTTGTCTTCCGGTGCCCGTTAAAAGACAGAACCAAGGTTCCTTTCTTGGTATGGACTGACCACAGGAATCTGGAGTATGTGCGCACAGCCAAGAGACTCAACTCCCGACAAGCCCGGTGGTCGCTCTTTTTCACCCGCTTCAACTTCTCCCTCTCCTACAGACCAGGATCTCGCAACATCAAACCTGACGCCTTGTCTCGCCAGTTCCAGGAGAAGGAGGATGCTATCCCAGGGCACGTTCCCATCCTTTCTGTCCCTTGCATGGTCGCTACCCTCACCTGGGAGATTGAGGAAAGAGTGAGGTCAGCTATGGAGGATCAGCCCGGTCCCAGCAACGTTCCCCGTGATC